>CM077090.1:109099571-109761546 GCA_039513925.1 Platanthera zijinensis | reverse complement strand
GGGAACAAGAAAAGATAGGGGGAACTTACCCAAGAAGTCGGCACCAAGGGCTCCACGGCGTCGGCACCGCGGAATGACCACCGGAAATGAGGAAGAAGCCTTCTCCAATTTCAGCAATGAGATTTCAGCAGCCCTAAAGATCTTATTATAAGAGAACAACATTAGGGCAACCGGAATCGACGGCTATGATTGGCCAGCGGTTCCGGCCCCTAACTATATGAAATAATAACTGAAATACATAATGCTATATATGAAAATGAATCTAAGCAACGAGCCGGACGTATCCGCGGTAACGGATCGCCGGTTCGATCAAGTCTGTCGGCGCGAATATATGAAGGTGGGGTCCGCCTTGCGCCGAGTTGCGCCAGATGGTCCCCATCAATAGGTCTTTTAAACTTTCATAGATTTTTATGTTGTTCATAAATTTGGTGATCTAGTGCTTGTCCTAATTACCTGCAATACAAGAAAAAAAACAAGCAACACAGCAAGCACACAAATATTAATAGTGATTCCCCAATTTGGTACATCAACTTTCCTCCCACCTATCAAACTGATTTGGACTAGGCAAAAACTCCACCAATATGCTCCTCAGAACTTACAACTCAAGCCCTCAGCTTTACATGCAGATTCTTTTCAGAATCCAAACTCAGAACCACAAGGGTTCCTACCTCAGAGCCCTGTAGTGCTCCTATAGCTCAGTAGTTCACTGACCACCTACCTCAGCCTTATTTCTAAGGCCTACAGCACAAGCTTCTCAGCCCTACAACTTCAGGCACACAGCCCTACTCTTAGAGTGTTGCAGCACTCCTAAAACTCGATACCTATCAAGGTACCTACCTCAGTGCCCTTCCAGGCACCTACAGCTCAGCCTCCTCCAAGGCCTACAACTCAGTGACACACTTGTCACCAACAGCTCAGTGACTCACCAGTCACCTACCTCAGGCACTAGGCCCTACACTCAGGCTGGGAGGACAGCCCTACCTCAGATCCACACTTGGATCCTACCTCAGATAGCAGCACTCTCCTACCTCAGACACTTAAGCCTTACAGCTCAGATCCACACTTGGATCCTACCTCAGTACCCCAGCTGGGGACCTACCTCAGTAACAAACTAGTCACCTACCACTCAGGCACAAAGTGTCCTACACTCAGATTCAGATAAATTGAATCCTACAGGAAAGTAATCAGTAAAACTGAAATACTGACTCGGAGATAAATCTTTGAGTCTAACTTGCTGGACTAAGCAGATATCAGTCCAGCCCAATTGCTGTAGAAGGAATTAGTCTTCTTCTACAGCTACCAATTTCTCTGCTGTACTGAAGACATCTAACTGTTGTTGAAGGCTTACATCCCTTCACACAGCTAACTCCTCTTGCTGATAAATTGAATCAGCCAACTTGTTCTTCAAGAAACACTCTTGCTGAACTGGAAGAAGCTCCAGCTATCTTTTCCTTTTGGCTTTCACTGCTGGACTTTGCTTTCAAGCTTGTCGAAGAAGATGAATTCCAACCGCCACTTTTTCGTTTTCTGCTTTTGTTCTCGTTTTTCGTTAACCCTAATCTTCTTTTTTTCTCTTCCTTTTATATCTGTTGATTTGAATCAACTGCACAATTTGAATGTGGGCCCAGTCAAGTATGGTGAGCGCCACCTCCCTCAGAAGAAGACAAACAGTAGCTTTCCCGCAACGGTATAAAGTACTTGGACTGAGCTCGACGATCGTCGAGATGAGATCGACGTAACTCTGTGCTGAGCTCGACAAATTTCAGAATCTCCAACTTTACATTTAGCTCGACGAAATGTGAGCTCTGCTCGACGAACTCTGAATCTTCAAACTCTAACTTGAGCTCGACAAAAGGCGGGCTCAGCTCGACAAACTTTGAATCTTCAAACCTTAACTTGAGCTCAACGAAAGGTGGGCTCAGCTCGACGAACTCTGAATCTTCACCTTTAACTTGAGCTCGACGATCTGTGAGCTGAGCTCGACGAACTCTGAACTCAGTTCGACGAACTCCACTTTTTGGACATAGAAAATTTTTGTTGACTTTGTCTCAGCGGTTCCTTCTCAACTGTCTCAGCGGTTTCTTCTTCACAGCCGAGACACTTCTGTCTCAGCGGTTTCTTCTCAACTGTCTCAGCGGTTTCTTCTTCACAACTGAGACTGTCTTCTGTCTCAGCGGTTTAGCTGAGACCAACACTTCTCTCAACGTTTTGTGTTGAGCTTCTCAGCTGTCTCATTGGTTATGCTGAGACATTCTTCTCAGCTATCTCAGCTGTCTCAGCGGTTATGTCTTAGTCAAATTATCTGACTTCCAGCTTCTTCTTCCTATTCACCTGTCCAATCAAAGACAACTTGTATACAATAACTCAAGCATACATCAAATACATTATGTGTGTATGTCATTGACTAGTTTGACTTCTTTCAAATCTAAGAACATTGGGGTCAATAGACCCAACAATCTTCCCCTATTTGAAGAAGTCAAAACCTTGTTTGATCAATAACACAGGTCATTGGCATACACAGTATTTTTAACATAAAAACTGACACTTGTGTAACATCATTAAAAGTTTGAAAATATGTTACCACACACAATTCTCCATGTCAGGATGTTTACTTACTCCCTCTGGCATGCTGCTCTCCTGGATGAGCCATCCTTACTATTTTTATGCTGAAACAACTTCTGCTCCACTTGGCTTTGAGCTTCCTGCATCTTGTCTTAGTCAGGTCTTGATTAAGTCTATTCTTTCTTCCCCTAACTCCTCTCCCCCTTTTTGACTTCTGCAATAGGGAGATTTGTTTTGTGTGGAGTTTTTCTCCCCCTATCTGTCTGGGGATGATTCCCCTACTCTGACTAAATTCAATTTCAGCTGTTGGGTTTGCTCCCCCTCAACTGTTGCACACTAGCTTCATTGTCTTGGGGAAGGACTTGTACTGCCTGCAAATATAGACAGTACAGCATATTGTAGAGGAGAGAATTGAAGTTACACAAGATTCAGCATACCCAATTCAAATTTGAAGGTGTTGAACTTGGCTTCATCTAATGGCTTAGTGAAGATATCAGTCACTTGTTTGTCTGTAGAGACAAACTCAAGGCTGATGTCTTGTATTTCCACATGTTCTCTAATGAAATGATACCTAATTTCTATATGCTTAGTCCTGATATGGGAGACAGGATTTCTAGCTATAGAAATTGCACTAGTAGAATCACAAAAGAATGGAGTTTTACTTATTTAAATATTGTAGTCCTGAAGTTGATGTTGGATCCACAGCAACTGAGCACAGCAGCTCCCAGTTGAAATGTACTCTGACTCAGCAGTAGAGATTGCAATACTTGTTTGCTTCTTACTGCTCCAAGAGACAAGCCTTCCACCTAGAAATTGACAGGAGCCAGATGTGTTCTTCCTGTCCTCCTTGCAGCCTGTAAAATCTGCATCTGAATAGCATGTTAGTTCAAACTCCTCATTCCTAGGGTACCATAGGTCAAGATCTGGGGTGCCCTTAAGATATCTCAAGATTCTTTTCACAACAGTGTAGTGAGACTCTTTAGGGCAGGTCTGATACCTAGCACAGACACATGTTACATACATAATGTCAAGCCTACTTGCAGTGAGGTAGAGAAGGGAGTCAACTATACCTCTATACAACGTTGGATCAATAGGTTTCCCTGGATCATCTTTGCCTATAGGCATACTTGAGCTCATAGGAGTTCTTATGGTGGAAGCATTATCCATACCATACTTCTTAATTAGCTCCATGTTGAACTTTGACTAGGATATGGATAGACCATCATCAGTCTGTCTTACTTGGAGTCTAAAGAAGAACTTCAGTTCACCCATACTACTCATCTCAAACTTCTCTTGCATAAATTTTGCAAACTTCCTGCAGAGGTTGTCATCAGTAGAGCCAAATATTATATCATCAACATAAATCTGGACTAGGATAATCTTGCCCTTAGATTCCCTTAGGAATAGGGTTTTGTCTATCTTCCCCCTTGAGAATTTGTTCTCAATGAGGAAGGTAGACAATGTCTCATACCATACTCTAGGAGCTTACTTGAGCCCATATAGAGCTTTCCTAAGTCTATACACAGCAGTAGAAGAGTTAGAATCTACAAAACCTGGAGGCTGCTCTACATAGATCTCTTCTTTCAAATCTCCATTCAGGAAGGCTGACTTCACATCGATCTGGAAGACTTTGAATCCCTAGAAGGCTGCAAATGCAAGGAACAGTCTGATGGATTCCAACCTTACAACTGGGGCAAAAGTCTGATCATAATCAATCCCCTCTTCCTGTCTGTACCCCTTGGCCACCAGTGTAGCCTTATTCTTTATGATAATGTCATTTTTATCAAGTTTATCTCTGAAAATCCACTTGACTCCAATGACATTATGTCCATCTGGTCTGGGAACCAGCTTCCAGACCTTGCATCTTTTGAATTGGTTCAGTTCTTCTTGCATTGCACCAATCCAGAATTGGTCTTGATTTGCCTCTTCAAATTTCTTGGGCTCTTCTTGTGACAGGAAGCTGGAGTAAAGAGCTGTGTTGAAACTCCTGTTTCTGGTATGTACACATTGGCTATCCTCACCTATTATCTGATCTGGAGGATGATCTCTCAGATATCTGACTGCTGGGGGCAGTCAGACTGTTTCTTGATGAGCACCATTTTCTTCAGCTGGTTGATCTTCATCTCCAGCTAGACTGTCCTGTGCTTCCTCTGGACAGCATCCCTCTCTATATTCTTCTTGCACAGTAGGGTCTTTATTTTTGATGGAGAGCTTTTCCATCAAAATTTTTGTACCTACAAAACTAGCCAGAGAGCTTGGCAGCTCACTGTCAATCATGTTTGACTCATCAAACACTACATGGACAGATTCTTCTACAACTTGATTTGTCAAGTTATAAACTCTATATGCCTTACTACTATTGTTGTACCCAACAAAAATCCCCTCATGAGATTTGGCAGCCTTATTCACTTTTGACTTGCCATTATTCAAGATGAAACACTTGCAATCAAAGATCTTGAAATAGGATATGTTTGATTTTCTGCCCTTCAAGATCTCATAAGGAGTCTTCTTGTGGCCTTTGGTGATAAAAGCCCTATTGAGAACATGACATGCAGTGTTAACTCACACAGCCCAGAAATATTCAGGGAGAGAAGTGTCACTCAACAATATTCTCACAGCTTTTATGAGAGTCCTGTTTTTCCTCTCAGCTAACCCATTTTGTTGGGGTGTTCTTGGAGAGGAGAATTCTTGATGAATCTTTTGCTCTTCACAGAAAGTAGTCATGGCAGCAGACAATTCAGTTCCATGGTCACTTCTTATTTTGACCACAGAGCTTGCAAGTTCATTCTGAATCTACCTGACAAAATTTATGAAGACTTCAAGGGTTTCATCTTTTCTTCTAAGGAAGAACACCCAAACAAACCTGGAATAGTCATCAACCACCACAAGGGTGTAAACCTTCCTACCTAGACTCTGAACAGGCATAGGACCAAACAAGTCCATATGCAGGAGATACAAGCATATCACTGAGTCCTTGGTCCCAAAGTTCTTGAAGGAGGTCTTAGTCTGCTTACCATTTTGGCAAGCAGTACAGATACCCTCCTTGGAGCATTTTATTTTGGGATCATTCCTAACTAACTCATCACTAAAGAGCTGACCAATGATCTTATAATTCAAATGAACCAGTCTCTTGTGTCATTGGACACAATATGAGACTTTGTCATTTGCAACTAGGCATATAGGGGAACTACTATCTAAGCAAGAAAAGTTTAAGCAATAAACATTCCCTCTCCTAGTGCATGTTAAGATGACACTCTGGTCACTTAACCTCTTGATGTGCCACTTATCCTTGTGGAAGGAAATGTCATAACCAAGGTCACATAGTTGGCTTATGCTTATAAGGTTGTGTTGCAACTCTTCTACATAAGCTACATTTGTGATGTTGATTATGTTATTTGAGATCTTACCATAACTTCTGGTTATCCCTTTGTCAGAGCCTCTAAAGATGACCTTAGGTCCATTCTTTACTGGAGTAAACTCTTTCAACTGTTCCTTTGTTCCAGTCATGTGTCTGGAACATCCACTGTCCAAGTACCATTTAGGGGAACTAGTACTTGAACTAACCTGAAAAGCATAATTTATCTCACCTTAGGACCCCAATTTCTATTGGGTCCTAGGTTCACATTAGTCTGAAAATAAGCTTGTCTTCCTGCAGAATTCCTGACAGGTTGGTTATCTCTGGAAACTGAAGGATTGTGCCAGCAATCTACAGCATAGTGGCCCACTTTGCCACAGCACCAGCACTCATGGATATTATATCTCTTTTTTTGTTTAGGGCCAACATTTGCCTGGACTGCTCCTTGAACATTGGGTAGATGTGTTGTTGTATGTCTTTGATTCCTTCTAGCAGCTATTTGACTGAAGGTAAGTCTTTCAGCTGACTGTTTTGGTCTTTTCTAAGATCTACCAGCTGTATGTCTCTTTTCAGCAAACATGCATCTGATTGCATCAGAAACTGTCATTCCAGCATTGCTAGAAGACTCATCTTGAGTCATTACTTTTGCTGGATGACTCAGATTTCCTGCAGCAGCAATATCCTTGAGTTTTGGGGCTGAGGCACCAAAAACAAATGGTCCAGGATGGGTCATTTGAATTTTCTCATGGGCAGTCTTAAGGGCCCTCACATGGATGTATCTTCCACCTTGGCTATGGCCACATTGGTTCATACTAGTGGATCTACCATTCTCTCAGTGACCATAACAGCTTTTATGGTCATACCTGTTAGAAGGCAACAGAACATTCTGAAAAGAAATTGGAGACAATGAGGCTAGAGGCACCACTGGTGTCTTCCCCTTTCCTTTTGGATTGGGAGGTCTAGCAGATCCCTTAAAACCAAACCTTTTCTTACACTTTTGGGTAAAGAGGGTGTCAATTAAGGGAAGCACAGTGCTTGGCTTAGAAAACTTGTCCACCAGCAGTTTCTCCCTTAGTAGATCATCTTTAAGTTTCTGGATAAGTTTCTCATTTGAGACTCTTACCACAGACTGCATATCAATGATCCCCTTGAGCTTGGCTGATTGAGCAGTCATATCATTGAGATCCTTTTCTTGGCCCTCACACTTGCTCCTAAGACAGAGAAGCTCTTTTGCCTGTCTCTTGGCAAGGAGCTTGCACTTCTTGAATGCTTCAAGAAGTTCTCCATACTTGTCAATTATAGAATTGACATCATCCTCAGACTTTGAATCCCCTTCATCTCTTGATGATTGAGCTTCAGATTCTGAGTTAGCCTCATGACCTGAAATAAAAGGCAGAGATTTAGAATTTACCTGAGCCTGTCCAGGCTGATCCTGGCAGCTCTCCTCATCTGTCATTGTCATTAATCCATGGCATTTAACATCTTCTTCTTCATCTTAATCCACCTCTGAGTCACTTTCTGAATGTGACAGAGGGGCCCTGATTTCTATCCTAGCAGCAGGATATTATTCAGGTTCTTCTTCAGCAACAGCCATTAGCCTAATGTAGGCTTCTTCTTCTTCACTGTCTTACCCAGAGGAGGAGTCAGACTAGGTCTTTTCCTTCTTGGCCACAAGAGACTTCTCTTTCTTCTTCCCCTTGTGATGCTTCTTCTCTCCTTCCTCTTTCCTCTTCAATGGGCAGTCAGCAACTATGTGCCCAGGTTTGCTGCAGCAGAAACAAATTACTTTAGAAAAAGTTTGTTTGCTAGAGTTAGGAGCATACCTGTCCTCCTTAGAGGATCTTCTTCTGTACTGTGAGGAAGAGGAAGGCATGTTGTTCTTCATATGCTCCTTCTTCATGAATTTCTGAAACTACCTAGAGAAGGCAGCAAAGTTCTCATCAGACATATTGTTGTCTGAGGAGTTGGTCTTTGAGCTCTCAGAATCTGACTCAGTAATTCTCCTGGGTGGAGAGTTCTTCCTTCTGCTCCTGGTTGGGGCATCAGCTTTGAAGGCCATAGACTTCTCCTTGGTCTGTGACATACTGCTCTTTTCTTCTTCATTTCTTGCAGCAAGCTGCATCTCATATGACAACAACTTTCCAAACAGGGTTGAAGGTGTGTCAGCTAACTTGGTCATTTCTCTAATGACACAAATCTTTGTATCCCAATCCTTTGTGAGGGACCTGAGAAATTTGTCATTCAGCTCATAGGTGCTGAAGACCCTTCCATATGTTCTCAGTTCATTTACTATTCTAAAGAATCTCTCAAAGCACTCAGCAATGTCATCAGACTTTTCTTGTCTGAAGGCCTCATACTCCTGGTTGAGCATGAATTTTCTATCATCCCTCACCTCCTCTGAACCCTCCATGAACACAACCAGGGTGTCTCACATCCCCTTGGAGGTCTTGCAGTGCACCAGATTTTGGAAAGTTGAATCATCTATTGCACTGGCAATAATGTTTTGAGCTCTCTTGTTCATAGAGGCAAGTAGGAGCTCATTTTTGTTCATTTCATCATAAGATTTAGGTGTCTAGATGTTTGCATCCAGAACTGAGGTCTTCATAGGGATGAAGGGTCCTTCTTTGACTGTGATGTAGATCATAGGGTCAGCAGCTTCCATGAATAATCTGACTCTTTCCTTCCAGAGGCCAAAGCCCTCCTTTCTGCAGATTGGTAATTTCATGGCCCCCAGTTCCTTGTAGTTTACACCATACCCATTCTTATATCTTATAACTAACCTTGGAGGTGTACTCAGATTGTTAAATCTTTTTTGAGTAACCTCCCTCTGATACCACTTGAAAGTTATTGCTTCAAGGTTAGCTAGTCACCTAGAGGGGGTTGAATAGGTCTTATAAACTTTCTTAGATCTTTATGTTGTTTATAAATTTGGTGATCTAGTGCTTGTCCTAATTACCTGCAATACAAGAAAGAAACAAGCAACAAAGCAAGCACACAAATATTTATAGTGGTTCCCCAATTGGGTACATCCACTTTCCCTCCCACCTATCCAACTGATTTGTTGCACTAGGCACAAACTCCACCAATAAGCTCCTAAGAGCTAACACCTCAGGCCCTCAGCCTTACACAGATTCTTTTCAGAATTCAAACTCAAAACCACAAGGGTTCCTACCTCAGAGCCCTGCAGTGCTCCTACAGCTCAGTGGTTCACTGACCACCTACCTCAGCCTTATTTCTAAGGCCTACAGCTCAGGTTTCTCAGCCCTACAACTTCAGGCACACAGCCCTACTCTCAAAGTGATGCAGCACTCCTATAACTCACTACTATCCAGGTACCTACCTCAGTGCCCTTCCAGGCACCTACAGTTAAGCCTCCTCCAAGGCCTACAACTCAGTGACACGCTTGTCACCTACAGCTCAGTGACTCACCAGTCACCTACCTCAGGCACTAGGCCCTACACTCAGGCAGGGAGGACAGCCCTACCTCAGATCCATACTTGGATCCTACCTCAGAGAGCAGCACTCTCCTACCTCAGGCACTTAAGCCCTACAGCTCGGATCCACACTTGGATTCTACCTCAGTACCCCAGCAGGGCACTTACCTCAGTGACAAACTAGTCACCTACCACTCAGACACAAAGTGCCCTACACTCAGAATCCTACAGGAAAGTAATCAGTAAAATTGAAATATTGACTCAGAGATAAACGTCTGAGTCTAACATGCTGGACTGAGCAGATATCAGTCCAGCTCACTTGCTGTAGAAGGAATTAGTCTTCTTCTACAGCTACCAATTTCTCTGCTGCACTGAAGACAGCTAACTGCTGTTGAAGGCTTACAGCCCTTCACACAGCTAACTCCTCTTGCTGATAGATTGAATAAGCCAACTTGTTCTTCAAGAAACACTCTTGCTGAACTGGAAGAAGCTTCGGCTATCTTTGCCTTTTGGCTTTCACTGCTGGACTTTGCTTTCAAGCTTGTAGAAGAAGATGAAGTTCAGCCACTTCTTTTTCGTTTTCTGCTTTCGTTCTCGTTTTTTGTTAACTCTAATCTTCTTTTCTTCTATTCCTTTTATATATGTTGATTTAAATCAACGGCACAATTTGAATGTGGGCCCAGTCAAGTATGGTGAGCGCCACCTCCCTCAGAAGAAGACAAATAGTAGCTTCCGGCGCTACTGTAGCTTTCCCGCAACGGCATAAAGCACTTGGACTGAGCTCGACGATCGTCGAGCTGAGATCGACGAACTCTGTGCTGAGCTCGACGAATTTCAGAATCTCCAACTTTACATTTAGCTCGACGAAATGTGAGCTCTGCTCGACGAACTCTGAATCTTCAAACTTTAACTTGAGCTCGACGAAAGGCGGGCTCAGCTCGACGAACTTTGAATCTTCAAACCTTAACTTGAGCTCAACGAAAGGTGGGCTCAGCTCAACGAACTCTAAATCTTCAACCTTTAACTTGAGCTCAACGATCTGCGAGCTGAGCTCGGCGAACTCTGAACTCAGTTCGACTAACTCCACTTTCTGGACTTAGAAAATTTCTGCTGGCTTTGTCTCAGCGGTTCCTTCTCAACTGTCTCAGCAGTTTCTTCTTCACAGCTGAGACACTTCTGTCTCAGCGGTTTCTTCTCAACTGTCTCAGCAGTTTCTTCTTCACAGCTGAGACTGTCTTCTGTCTCAGCAGTTTAGCTGAGACCAACACTTCTCTCAACGTTTTGTGTTGAGCTTCTCAGCTGTCTCAACGGTTATGCTGAGACATTCTTCTCAGCTGTCTCAGCTGTCTCAGCGGTTATGCCTTAGTCAAATTATCTGACTTCCAGCTTTCTCTTCCTATTCACCTGTCCAATCAAGGACAACCTGCATGCAATAACTCAAGCATACATCAAATACATTATGTGTGTATGACATTGACCAGTTTGACTTCTTTCACATCTGGAACATTGGGGTCAATGGACCCAACAATCTCCCCTTATTTTAAGAAGTCAAAACCTTGCTTGATCAATAACACAGGTCATTGACATACACAGTATTTTTTTAAAAAAACTGACACTTGTGTAACATCATTAAGAGTTTGAAAATATGTTACCACACACAGTTCTCCATGTCAGGAATTTTACTTACTCCCTCTGGCATACTGCTATCCTGGATGAGCCATCCTTACTATTCTTGTGCTGAAACAACTTCTGCACCACTTGGCTTTGAGCTTCCTGCATCTTGGCTTGGAACAGCAATCCTTTAGTATCTTGTTCAAAACCTTGCTTGATCCTCTATAGTCTTGTTGGTACGCTCTGCCTGACCGTCGGTCTGTGGGTAGAAGGCGGTGTTGAAAGTCAACCGAGGCCCCAAGTATACCTGCACCGATCTTCATTCCCTAGAAGTGAATCGACCATCTCAATCTGACACTATCGTCCTGGGCACTCCATGATATCTAACGTGCTGCTCTACAAATCACCGCATGACGCCGATCCTGTCGGCTAGTACGATCATATCACAGGCCAACGAGAAAAGATGTAAAGTAGCAAGTCTACAATCACATACATATATCAAAATGATGAACAGTCCACAATGAGATAAAAAAAGAGTAGAGTAATAAGGGTTTAAGCTCAATACATGTTTAAATGAAAACACACTCTCTCACTCTACACTATAATGTGAAAGCTAATAAGAACACTCATCAACCTGACGTCCAGTAGTGGTAGTAGTAGTGTGTGTCAACTGCTCCTAAAGTCTTGCCTCCTCGAGCTGATGGTCCTTCGGGTAGTACTGTTGTTGCGACTCCATGCACTCCTAAAATGATGTGGTCCACCGAACGTTAGTCAAAAAGACTAAGTTGCTTCGTCCATGCCTCACCCACGCGACTCCTAGGCACCGCATGGGAGGAAGAAGAAGGAGGGCAACAAAGCAGTATAAAAAAGCAGGTGAAATGACTCTAACTAGCAGTATATATGTAGAACTCTATGCTAGTAGTAAATAGGTAAAAAGTAAGCAGTAAGAAGCAGTACGTAAAGTTCGGCGCAGGTAAAGTAAGAAAAGTATAAGTAAACTACACTACCATCACAGAAGTATACCTTAACTTATATGAATGTTCATACAAACTTATAAGCTACGGTTTCTGATAATATAACACATCATATAAAAGAGCTCATACTAATTTATATGACAAGGATCTGCGAGAAATGAATGTTATGCTATGTAATGCAATAATTATGTTATGTTTTATGCATGTGCAATCACCCACACTAGTCGACTTTGTGCACACAGATCTTTTGTTCCCACTTTTTGGAAGTACTTAACCTCTCGGGCAACCCCGTCGTGGTCAATCGGTGGTTGGGGATCGGGCACTTCCCCACTCCAAGGCGAGTATAAACACTAACAGGCATAAGCCCTCTGTGCGAGTCTGAACCCATCTCTGGTGTACTCTCGAGTCTTTGCGTACTATTGCTGGGGGTATCCCAGTCTTAACGGTTAAGTCGTAAGTCAATAGCAAAATATCACTACGACACCAAACTAAGCTAGCCCTCTTGACCTTATCGACTTGCCAAGTCAACGTACTATCATCGGTGTGACGACTAGGCTAGTACCGAAGACCTACCACATAGCATGCACATACAAAGTATCCCCTCAACCATTCGAGCCTCCGGCTCGCAGGACTAACTTGTCCTCATGTCTCAATAGTACCGAGTCTCCATCTCGCAAGGCTAACGAGTCTTATCATATCTCTATCACTTCGAGTATCGAGTATCCAGCTCGCAGGACTAATAAGTCCTTGAACCACAACATCCCTCAATACTGGATGAGATTTACATTATCTTTGCTCACCTACTTAGACTACTTTTGTTTATTGTTTAATTGAACATAGAAGTTTAAGGTGAATCCTGGACTTCTCAAGGTCTATCCAGTGAAGTGCTCGCAGCGGTACTAGGGAATACGATGGGTTGAAGCTCAAATCCTCCTTTCCAGGATATTTATTTGTATTGGTGACTACCATTCTCATAACCCTCTCTATATGTTACTATTAAACCAACCTAAGATGATTTATGATTCTTGTAGGGGAGAGACAATCTAACGTCGGACTACAAGTCTAGCGACTCCCCTTAATGTTCGTGTACGCTATCACTTTGCACCTCATGGTGAACGATTAGAACTTCAACCAGAAGATTATGGAACTCCAACATGCCACTAATTCAGTTATGATTAACTCCTATGATCACACATTAAAGTTTACCCTCAAGCACGCGTTCTTTTGAACGATGCAAACCTTTAAATCTCAACACACAAAGTGTAGTGCAACCTTAATCATAACACTTCAAATGACCCAAAATTAAATCCAGATATGCGCCATGATCCTATCAATGCCTCAGGTTGATGTGATAATTTTCTAAGGTAGAAGGGTCGCTCTTATCTTCTCTTAGATACATGTGTGATATGATCCTCAATTAATTACCAAACAATAATAAAATAGTTCTCCAAAAATTATATAACTTTAAGGATTAATATAAATGATGTCCTACCGAAATGTTTCAAATTTCATTTCATTCCAGGGTGACCTTGATGGTCGAATCACTAAATCAATATCAATATTTTTTGTAAAACACACCCCAACATACAAATGAGCTAGTTAAGTTCTCCAAGATATAAATTTCAAACCCTTTGGCCAAATGATCTAAAATTTTTACCAGGGGTTTATCATGACATAATTAAGGTATGATCAGAATTTCATGTTTTTTTATTTTAATTTGGCCATAAATAAAAATACATTAAATATGTGGCACCTATCCATTTACGCATGAAGTACTTGTTTCAAATATCAAATTTAATTGTACCTATGACAAATAATTTATCATAGGTACATATTGATAAGTCAATATGATTGACTGAGTTTCATAATTTTTCTTAAATAATTTGTCCATAAATAAAATTTCACTAAATAAATGTCACTAGTAGGTATGAACATGAAAAGTCATTTCTAGATATCCAATCAGTACAATTAAATTATTCTAAGTTCACATTGAAGAAAAATAAGTCGGGACAGAATTTCATAAATTTTCAGTGATATATGATAATTAATTTACATTTTCCAAAAATTGATCCAGTAGGTCATTTTTCAAGGAAGTAATTAAAGTACTTATCAAATAAATCTAATAAAATTTCCATATGTTACAAAAACAAAATAAAACCTTATGTAAAAGATTCATAATTTTATAAATCATTATGACCATAAGTATTTCAAGAATACAAACGGGGGCATAATGGTAATTAGTGAAGTAACCCTAAATTTTTGTAATCAAAAAATTCTAAATAAATTCTCAGGGATGTAATATGACCTATAAAGGCACGTGACTGAAAATCAGAATTTTCCTAGGTAATTTGATCACTTTTATTTCATTAATATAATTATGTGACATAATTATATTTAGTTAAATCCTTAGGATTTTCAACTCTAAAAATCCTAAATTTTATGTGGGTGATACACTTGATCATAACATGTACATGGCCAAAGTTTCATAGAGATGCAGCAATCCATTGGTGAGAAAATCACCAAATACTCTTTATTGCTACATGCACACCATTTTCATACTTGTCCATCTCCATGCAAGTGGAATACACCAACATGCAGAGGTCCAATTGGCTCCAAATTTTTACCACAGTCTTATGATGACATAATAAACTTCCCACCAAAAAATTGGGTCAACATGAGTTGATCTAGCCACATATATTTCATTATTTTAATAAATCAAATGTTTGGCAAAACTATAGAAAAAATGCGCCCCAAAAAATCTGATTTTTGGGCAGGGGTTGAGTCTAGGATACATGCATACATGGACAAAATCTCAGCCTCATGCAGTCAACCATGTGAAGTGAGTTCACATTTTAAGGACTGGCCCTTCACTAGGACACAGCTCAGTAAAATGTCATTTCAGAGGGCTATAGTGCACCAAACCGGGTGATTAGAATTCCTATATAAAGTAGACACCAAGGGATACAAGTTTTCTCAGGCAAAATTCTCTAATTCTGCCTCTAAGGGCCTCATATTTCAATTTGCAGTTACTGAAATAAGTGTGACAAATTAACGTAAACAATAATATATATAAATATTTAATCGTACACAGATCTTAAAGAAGATCTGGCGGTCAGGGGGTCGTCTTCTACCTTGAGCCAACGGCCCAGATTGAACCCGACTGGGCAATCTTCATCCCCCATTTTTCGGCCACCTGGTGGCCACCACCGTCGGCCACTATCCCCACCACCTCCGTTGAGGTGTGGCCGTCAAAAGTTCTTAGTTCCTGGAGATTTATTTTGGTTGTTGCTATGTCAGGTTCCATGTATTTTATTTCTAGTGCTGTCGGATTTGTTTATTATGTAGTATTTATGATTAGTCATTTTCTTTTATGTAATGGACAACTGCTAGGCTAACTATATTATGCACTGAAATTTGATAGTATTGGTATGTTCATTTTTTGGTATATTGCATAAAAATATTGTTCCAACACTGTGTGTCATGAGTTTTACTAAAATATATGTGCATCTAGTTTTTCACTGGAAAATTCTAAAGCTTATACATAAAAACAATCTATTTTTCGCAAAGTAATTATTTTAAATCTAATAACATTAAATCATCTCTCGGCATGGATTTTCTTTTGTCCATGCATGTGGCATCACGAGCCGCCCGTAACGCACTCTGATATTTGCTTTAAACGGGTCGTGACAGGGATGGAATTGATGGAGTCTGCTGACAAAAGCACATGTATTCCCACATGAGGCAGTGATTCGCTACCCGTTCAAACAATCTGAGTCCACAGATGCGTCTGGAAGGTCGTTATGAGTCATTTTCATGCATTTATTTTTCTATTTTAAGTTGTATTTGACCCTCAATCAGTTCGAATATTATGAGTCATCTGATATAGGTGTCCTACCCTAGTTATTAGTATATACATTGTTTTAAATGTCCCCCAAAATATCATTTTTTAGGGTAAAATGATATATTCTTCTCAAAAATTTGATTGTCCTATTGTAGAACATAGGCCGATATATTAAATTTTTTCTGATATATCGGCCGACACAAGTTTTGAACATCCGCTATTTTATTTTATGTTATATTAACAGTGTGTCTAAATCACACATACACACACACACATATATATATACATATATATGTATATATATATGTATATATATATATATGTGTATATATATATTATATTGAGCATGTTTAAATCGATTAGACTTATTATTTCATCCTTTAATTCTTATAATCAATTTTTTATAATTACTTGACACTATATTTTTCTTATTTCATATTGTTAAAAAGTTCAAGACATTTATTAACTATTATTTAAACGATTTTAACATAAATTTATTAAGCAAAAAAAGACTTATAATCAATTAAGAATATTTAGTTTTAAATCTCTTTTATCTCTTATAAAACTTAATACTAATCAAATAAAATTTTTATATAATATTAAAAATATTTTACATTGTATTGATTTATACTAGTTACAATATTTTACTTGGATATTTTTGAATTTCTTTTGTGATATATATTACTCATTGTTCGTTTACTTGTTATGTTAATTTTTTTTAATTTTTTTTCCATTTTAAATGTATAATTATACTTAATAAAAATAAAAAATTATTTATAAGATATAGAAATCCGAAGGGGAGCCTTGACGCATCAGTTGAGGTGTTGTTGTGTGACTTTGAGGTCACGGACTTGAGTCCTGGAAGCAGCCTCTTGCAAAAATGCATGGTAAGGTTTGCCTACATTTCACCCTTGTGGTGGGACCCTTCCCCGGACCCTCGCTGAGCGGGGATTCCTTTGGGCACCGAGCCTCCCTATAAGATAAAGAAATCCGAAATTTTAAATATCCCCGAGATGTCTCCAACTTCCAAAATCTGATATTTAAAAAGTCAATTCGACATGTCGCTGATATCTGAAATTTACAACCTGAGTATATATACGTGGGCAGCAGTTTGAAAGGGGATTGAGACGTCGGTCTAACTGTGGTGTGACTCCAGGACATCGATCTCCTCCCTTCCATCGTTTCAGTCTCCTGATCCTTCCACCTCTCCAGCCGACTACAACACCAATACCTTCCGCCGACCCAGACCGATTCTTACGGACACCTTCTAGAACTGCAGCACACCATTCTACTCTCACTTTCCGAACCTGTAAACCTTTGCACTCCTCTTTGTCAATACATTCACCTCCTGGAACCGCCACTCCAGTCGACTACAGCGCCTGATACCTTCCCCCCACTTCTCCATTTCTCCTTCCAGAACTCATACCCAACGAAATCCCCCACTTTACACTCTATTTTCATAGTTGCCAGGCCCATCCCACCTTCATACAGCTCCGTCCGGAGCTTCCCCTACATTCCCATAGCCACCATGACTCAAATCCCCTATCTCGACATCGATCAGCCCTTCCCCTGCCCCACTTGAGCGCATCCGTGGTTTTCTACGCCGCGGTATCAGTTATTGGAAGGGACTAGCAACATTCAAAAATCTCCAGTGCTCCAACCCATCGCCATATGCAGGTGTGTGTTCTTAGTCCGGTGTTCTTGCTCCATTATTGTATATTCTTATTGTATTTGGTTGGATGCTATTTAATATGTTTTTTTGTCGTGAAAACAATTGATTTGCAAGACGTACTTGGCATGTGCTTAAATTAAATACTTGTGCATCAATCGTTTGAGGATTGGAATTGCTTTTTTCCAATAAAAAGATACCGTGATCAATTGCACACCTGTTATGTTTTATATCAATTTAACTACTCATTGAGTCATTGCTAATTGAATCGGATTGGTTATTGCATTTGCACTCACATTAGGGATTGTTAATAAGTGCACCGCATTTCACTTTCAGTCACATCTTACGGCAATCCTTCATTGTCAAGCTACCCCTACATCAGCCCACCTAAGAACAAAACAATTCTATGACCAACAATTAGACTTACAATGTGTAATATATTTTGTATGATTGGATTTCTAGTAAAACTCATTATAATAGTTACCACGCTTTTTCTTTTCCGAGGATGTGAAAAAACCTTCCAAGATTTTGAGAGCTAATTTAATTAATTTATAGTGAAATGTTAAATAGCCGTAATAAAAACTTGTGCTCCCTCCATCGAACTTCTCCCTCAATGAAGTAATTCTTATGCCTTTGAGACTCATAAGTAAAAATTAACTAAATGGGCAGGTAAGTCTGATTACCAATGTTGATTTACATATATTAAGAACATGTTTATTGAGCCAAGGTGAGTCAAGCACAATAAGTTTATCATTTGTCCTTTTAACATGACAAAAAATGAGCATGGTCATACTTTATATAGGTTCAATCACACCAAGATTGCATCAAACTCATCATATTTCCAATGTTCTCAAGCCTATTTGATTTGGAATCTTATCATATTATCGTGAATAGTTCGAGGTGTTTCTTTTCAAGTGGATGCTGATAGGGGAAAAGAATGAGTTTTGTATGCACAAGTGGGTATATATATAAGTACATGGGGGGAGAGTGTTCACACCACCAATGGTGAGCATAAGACTACTTTACTACACAGTAAGTACTCTACACCTATCCCCCCCCCCTCACAAACTCAGGGGGGATCATGCACTGAGAGTTTGGACAAAAGATGAGCATGCAGGGTTCTCGTCTGCGGCTTAGTCATCAAATCTGCAATCTGTTGCTCGGAAGGGACATAGGAAGGAGCAAGAGTACCACAACCATATTGTTCACGAAGGAAGAAGGCATCAACCCCGATTTACTTGGAGAGTGAGTGCTTCACCGGATTCAGAGTAATCTGAATGGCACTGTTGTTATCACAGTAAAGTGGCGTGGAGTCAGGAGAGGAGACACCAAGGTCCTCAAGAAATCAACGAAGCCAGATAATGTCCTCAGCAATGGTAGCTATGGCCCGAAGCTCAGCCTCAGTGCTGGATCGAGAAACACCAGTCTGTTTCTTGTACTTCCATGCAATAAGAGAAGAACCCAGAAACAGACAGGAACCGGTGACAGAGCGGCGGTCAACAGCATCACTAGCCCAAGTAGCATCCGAGCAAGCGCAGAGCTGTAGAGAATTGTTGCAAGAGAAGAAAAGACTCGAGAAGTCGTCGCCCGGAGATAGCGCAGAAGCCGCAGCAGGTGACCACAGTGCACAGAAGTAGGGGAACTAACAAACAGGCTCAACACATGAACTGCAAGGGCAATGTCGAGCCGAGTAATGGTGAGGTAGATAAGACTCCTAACGAGGTGGCGGCAGCGAGTGGGTTCGGAGAGTGGAACACCATTATCAGGACGTAGCTGAAGGTGAAGATCCATAGGGGTGTCTGTTGTGCAAGAGTCGGAAAGTGCAGCTCGAGCTAGGAGATCTGATGCGTATTTCTGTTGAGAGAGCTGAAAATAGTTGTCTGTAGAGCTGACCTCAAGACCCAAAAAGTAGTTCACGCGTCCAAGGTCGATCATCTGAAACTGCTACTGAAGGTGATGTTTGATGAAGGCCACATGAGAAGGATCATCACCAGTAATAATCATATCATCTACATACAATAACAAAAGGGTTCGACCACGGGAGGAGTGCACGAACAGAGCTGGATCATGTGGACATGGCTGGAATCCGGCGGTTGTAATGGCTGAACTGGAACGTGCAAACCACACCCGGGGCGCCTGATTGAGCCCATAATGAGCTCGCCTCAAGCGACATACAAGGCATGGAGGGGAGGATAGACCCAGAGGAGGAAGCATGTATACCTCATGCTGAAGATCACCGTGAAGAAAGACATTCTTCAGGTCGAGCTGTGGCAGAGACCAGTGGCGAACAGCGGCAACAACCATAAGAGTCCGGACTGTAGTCATGTGATCAACTAGAGCAAAAGTCTCGTCATAGTCTCTCCCCTGCTCCTGCTGAAAACCACGAGCAACCAGGAAAACCTTGTACCTTTCCATGGAACCATCGTAGCGAGTCTTGACCTTAAAGACCCACTTACAAGTAATAGGAACAGCACCAGGTGGAAGAGGAACAAGCTCTCAAGTACGAGTATGCTCTAGTGCCTCTAACTCAGCAGACATGACAATCTGCCACTCAGGTATCTGGGAAGCTTCACGGTAGTTAGTCGGCTTTAGAGTGCTGCAAGCAGTAGTAGGAAGGGAAAGAAGTTCCAGCAAAAGTGTAGCAAGGCTAAGGCGGTCGGGAGGACGTCGCTCACGAGGTGGGTTGCGACGTACAGGAGGATCGTCCGTAAGACACTCGCTGGAGGAGGCAGACACTAAGTCTGGGGGCACTGGAGGCGAGGGGACGGGAGAAGGAGGATGAGGACGACGAGTGTAATGATATGGAAGGGGGACGATAAGCGCATCCCAGTGAGAGGTGGAAGGAGGAAGGGAAGAGGGAGGAGATGGTGTAGGCGGTGGCAAGAAGAGAGGAGGTGGACAAACTGGTGGAGTGGGAAGAGTGAGGAACTGCACATCGGAGGGAGTCACCGATGAGTGCGAGGTCGAGGGAACGGAGGACATAAAGAAAGGGTGAGACTCATCAAAGGTGACATCACGTGAGATACGAAGTCGACGTGCAACAGGATCATAACATCGATAAACCTTGTGCTCAGTACTGTATCCGAGAAAGACACAAGATACAGATTGAGCAGAGAGCTTGGTACGCATACGTAAGGGAAGAAGAACATAGCACCGACAGACAAAAACACGCAGATGAGTATAACGTGGGGGTTAGGAGTACAGACACTCACCAGGACACCGACCCTGAAGAAAAGTAGGGGGTTGCAGGTTAATGAGATAAACAGCAACGGAGACAGCCTCAGCCCAAAAATGTGGAGGAACATGAGAGGAGATTTGGAGAGTGCGGGTTGTCCCAATGATGTGGCGATGCTTCCTTTCAACAGTGTCATTCTGAGCGTGAGCACCAGGACAAGCAAGCTGGGGTAGAGTGTCGTGGGTAGCGAGCAGGTCACGAGAAGCATGAGAGAGATACCCCCTAGACTCGGAATGGAAAATATGTATGAAGTCGGAGAACTGGGTGCACACCATAGTGGAAAAGCAACATAAATCTGAAAAAACTCAAAGCGAGAGTGCATGAAATAAATCTAGCAATAGCGAGAATAATCATCAATAAAAATAACATAGTACCGATGTCCGCCCTTTGATACAAATGGTGCGGGACCCCATACATCTGAATGAACTAAATCAAAGGGACGACGAGACCTGGACTCACTGGACTGATAAGGGAGTTGTAGTTGTGTCAAGCTTACAACCCATACAAGAGTGAGACCTATCAACAAGAACACGACCAAGAAGACCAGTACTGATAAGGGACGAGAGATGCGAGCCACTGGGATGACCAAGTCGGTGATGCAACTGAGAGAAGCCCACTGAGGAAAGAGACATAGAAGAAGCTGTTGGTGACGATGAAATGGAGGGAAGATGAAGATTATCAAGGATGTAGACCCCGCTACGACAACGGCCAGCTCCAAGGAGTGTCCCTGTCAGACTATACTGCACACGACAAGCAAACTCATAAAAAATAACAAGACAACCATGAGAGGTGAGTTGACTGGAGAAAATAAGTTTCATGGATAATTTGGGAATGTATGCCACATCAGGAATATGAAAATGGGTGGTATGAAGAAGACCACGGCTAGTGCAGGGGAGAATAGTGTCATCAGCAACCATAACACTGAGGGCAAACAAAACAAGCTGAAAGGATAGGAGATGAGCGGCATCATAGGTCATGTGAAAAGAGGCTCCAGAGTCAAGCAACCAATCGAAGGAGGTAATACCTGCTGGGGAGAAGGCGGTCGGCTGAGAAGCAAAGACACAAGAAGCATTCGGTGAGAGCACGGATGCAGAGGAGCGATGCAGTGAACCATAAGATAGTTGTTGGGCAATCTCAGAAACAGAGAGTGATTGTTTAGCAGAAAAATGAGTTGGAGAAGCATCAGGAACACGTTGCTGACCAGACAGTTGAGCCCTCTGAAGCTTGTGGCACTCGGATTTGACGTGGCATATGCATTGACGGTAATGACAGCGGAGGTTGCCGACGAGGAGCACCAGACTGAGCAGTTGAAGGCATTGAAGGATGAGGACCAGACCACACCGATGCACTGTAACCCGGTGAAGGAAGCAGAGGAGTACTCACAAGGGAGGACTGCGGAGGAAACTCCGGAGCAGCAAGGACAGTATGAGACAGCACACCAAAAGATGCAGCAGTATCCAATCCAAGGAGTGGAGACGAGTCTCTTCAGCAATTACGAAAGCTAGCGTATCGCTGAGAGAAGGAGGAGGATCCCGGTGCAAAAGCTGGGCACGAACAGGCTCGAACGCGGGGCGTAAGTGCATGAGGAACTCATACATGCGCTGAAAGCCGCGATCCCGAGAAGTAGCAACACGCTGGGGGCAACTAATGCAGGGAGAGGGAGCCATCTCATCGCACTGACGCCAAAGGTCAAGGAGCTCAGCAAAAAATGGTTGGACGGAACGATCACGCTAATAGCAAGTGCCAAGGATCTGGAATAGAGAGTAGCGCAGAGCCTGACTGGAGAGCAAGTAGAGACGACGCAAGTGATCCCACATTGTCTTGGTCGTAGGGAGGTGGTAGACGGTCATGTGAATGGGGAGCGCACAAGACTGGCAAATGACAGTTATCGCACGGGAGTCGGCAGAGCTCCACTTGGCCATGTCGGAAACCTGGACGGAAGCGGCGGTGCTAATCGTGGAAGAATCGTCCACAAAAGGGGATGTTGATGGAGGTAGAGCAGGCTCAGAGCCGTCAATGTGGCCCAACAGATCTAGGCCACGGAGGATAACGCCAACGGTGGTGGACCATGCCTTGTAGTTTCGTCCATCGAGGATGACATCCGTCTTCTAAAGAAAAGCAGAGGATGTCATAGGATAGGGCAGTACGAAACGGTGCCGGAAGCAGCATCACGACACGTTACAAGAAGCAGTGGTTCGGTGCAGCAGCACGGCACAAACGGCGCAACTCGGTGCAGCAGCACAGGATCGCAGAGACGGGATCAGCACAGGATCGGCAAGGCGGCTCGGAGCAGCAGCACGGTGGCACTAGATTGAGCAGTCGTCAACGACGGAGGGAGGCCGGGAAGTAGACGAAGGTGATCTGCTCTTCGCGAAATAGGGCCTGCGGTGCAGAGCGCCGAAAAGGGAAGACAGATCGATCGGGAGCAGAAGGCGCGGAAGATGAAAGACGACACGCTGGAAGCGGGATCGGAAAACTGTTGAAGCAGCTGCAGCGCACGACGAGATCGGAACGGCGACGATGGAACAGAAAGGCTGGAGCTGCTAGGGTTCGAAAACTTGCTCTGATACCATGATAGGGGAAAAGAATAAGTTTTGTATTCACAAGTGGGTATATATATATAAGTACATGGGAGGGTGTTCACAGCATCCATGGTGAGCATAAGACTACTCTACTGCACAGTAAGTACACTACACCTAACAGATACCACTAATAGGTCTCTATAATTGTATGTTATTTTATAATCAATTCTCTCATTATATGCAATCAGGCTTCCTAAATTTTAGTATGTATCCAATCATTATTTCAGCGCTCATTTATCTATTCACAAATCACAATTTATCGATTCTATATTATATGAGTTCTCTCAAGAAGAATCACGTATATTTAAGTCAAATTAAGTCCATCAACCTTATCTAAACAGGTCTAAAACTGATCCTGAAATAAGCACAACTTCACAAATCATTGTTTTTCAACTTAATGGGTAAAAACTTACTCTCATCCCAAGAAATTTAGTATGAAATCTGATGGGGAACAGACGTCACACCTGTCTGCCACCCTGGAGTCCCACCAGGGAGCCCACCTGGAGTCAGCACCATGCGGCTTTCATTAGGGCCGCGGCCCGTACACACCAACCCATCCCCGGCCCCACAATAGGGCCGATAGGTTGTTGAGGCACTTCCTTGTTGAGCCGCCTGTGCACTTTTATGATGCGGCATAGACGTCACACCTGCCCGCCACCCTAGAGTTCCACCAGGGGGCCCACCTGGAGTCAGCAACAGGTGGTTTTCATCAGGGCCGCGGCCCGCACACCCCAACCAGCTCTCCGCCATGGAATCACCACCATGCGGGAGGTTGTTAAGGTCGGGACTCAATCCCCTGTCCTCCTAGATAAGAGGTCTTCACCAGCGCTCTCATCACCAACTGAACCGCGGCTCAGTTGGTGATGAGAGCGCTGGTGAAGGCCTCTTATCTAGGAGGACAGGGGATCGAGCCCCGCCCTCAACAACCTCCCGCATGGTGGTGATTCCATGGCGGAGAGCTGGTTGGGGTGTGCGGGCCGCGACCCTGATGAAAACCACCTGGTGCTGACTCCAGGTGGGCCCCCTGGTGGGACTCTAGGGTGGCGGGCAGGTGTGACGTCTGTGCCGCATCATAAAAGTGCACAGGCGGCTCAACAAGGAAGTGCCTCAACAACCTATCGGACCTATTGTGGGGCCGGGGATGGGTTGGGGTGTATGAGTCGCGGCCCTGAAGAAAGCCGCATGGTGCTGACTCTAGGTGGGCCCCGTGGTGGGACACCAGGGTGGCGGGCACGTGTGACGCCTGTCCCGCATCAAAATCAAAACAATATCAACTATTCACTATGGCAATATGATATGCAGTCCAACGATACAGTAAAGAACATTTTGAAAACCTGAGTTATGGATCATAGAAAAAATCTCAAATCTTGTGTACCAAGAAACGCAAATATCAGCACTAATACTAACCCACAAAACAAAGAAATTTGCAACAGTAAAATTGGATTATATCAAATCAAGCCTGCTTCGCCCTCCGCCTAAGCTGCACAGAAATGCGCAAATTCAATCCCAGGAATTGTCTCAAGTAGAAAATTCTTATGGAGGCATCCATGAGAATTTGAGACACCACTCCCAAAGACTAGAAGAATTCTAGCCATGTGAGAAAAACTATGGGCCAACGAATAGTTTCCGGTAAATATTTCTATGGGGCATAGACCTCTCAAAAAGTAATGGGGGAATCTAAAGGTTTGATCGGACTAAACCAGTTTAACCCTCAAGTTCAAGGACATAAATAGATTCACTATAAGACCTACACATCGAGTAGGGATGAAAGTCAGCCTTAGTAATCCAACGGAGCCTAATGGAAAGGTTGTCGCTCCACAAGTTACTCTAGGGCTACATACTGATCTTACCCACCTCTGAAATTTTATAGATGAATTATACTGGACTTGTAAAAAAAATCAAAATAACAAAGTAAAATGAATAAACAAATCAGCATTGCACATGAGCTCAAGTAATCATCCAACACGAGATAGAAATACATGAGGAGCAAAAATAAATACAAAAAACTAGCAATGAGCAGCATTGATGAAATGAAAAGATTTTGTAAACCATGAGTGAGACAAACCTGGATAGTTCCAGAATCATCCCTCAAAGTACAAAAGGCAAGTTTCCCAAAGTTTCTACAAGCAACAACTCTTCCTGCAACTGAGACGGAGTCTTCTTTACACTCTTCTCCATTTCCTAAATGAGCATAAATATCTTGAAGCTCTCTTGCTTTGTGACTTCTGTCCCACTTATATGCATAAGGCTCATAGCCCCTGCTCCTTAATTCTTCAACCTGAATAAGCAGCAATATTATTTTCATATAGAAGGATAAAATTATTATTATACCAAAATTTCTTCTGATCAGGAAATGTCTCACTTATAATGAGTATATGGCCTGGATGAGAGTCGTATGCGATATTTGTGACCGGATTCAGACTAAGTAGAAGGAGGATTACGCTCTCATATCTGTTTTTTGAGATTTTGAGGGGGTTTCTTGCAAGGATTATGCATTGATGGACGATTTAATCCATTTTCATGGCAAGATTTATATTCCCACACTAGGTAGGATCCGGGAGAAGATTCTAGAGGCTCACTGCATGTAATATTTGGTGCACCGGTGGATGATCAAGATGTTCACTTACCTACGGAGGAAATTATTTTAGCTCGGGATCAAGAAAGACATAATCGATTTTGTTACACATTGCGATGCTCGCCAGGGAGTGAAAGCGGAATGTAAAAGCCATGGAGGTGTATTGCAGTCCCTGCCAGTCCGCGAGTGGAAATTTGAGAATATTTCCATGAAAATCATTCATGTTTTACCTCGGCTCCCGCTGAGGGAATGATCCTGTATGGCTGATACTCGACAGTTTGACTAAGGTTGCCCGATTGATCCCAGTCGGGAAGGAAGCTCATGTGGATGTTTTGGAATGCCTCTTCGTGGAGCAGTTTGGCAGATATCATGGGGTGACCAAGACTATTGTTTTTGATAGAGATCGTACAGGATTACATGGGTTCCCAGTTAGCCTTCAACACTGCTTTCCATCCTCATAATGACGATTTGACATAGAGGACCATCAGAACCATGGGAGATCTATTTTGTCTGTGTATTCAAGATTTCAGCAAGTCATGGGTGAGAGTTCTACCGATGATAGAGTTATTCTATAACAACAGTCACTAAGCGAGTATTTGCATGGCGCTTTATGAGGCTCTTTATGGCACGAGATGTAGGACACCTCTATCCTGGGTCAAGGATGAGGATCACAAAGATTTGGAAGTTCAATATGTTGATGATGCAAATTGTATGATCAGACGGATTTGAGACCAAATTCTTAAAGCCTAGAGCCGGCAGGCAAAGTATTATGGCGTGAGGAATAAGAAAGTGGAATTCCAGGTGGGGGGCAGAGTGTGCTTGAAGATTAGATCGATGCATAGAGTATCTCATGTTAAGAGATATAAGAAGCTCAACCCTTAGTTTATAAGGCCTTATATGATCCTGGAGCAGATCGTCTCTTTGGCTTATAGGGTGGTGCTACCCCCGGAGTTGGCAAACCTATACGATGTTTTTCACATCTCTTCTCTTCGAACAGCTCTTCTTCTCCCCAACCAGTACATAAAATGTAAATCTGTACATATGGCATCTTATAGGTCAGTTCGACTAGAGCCTGTACGGATAGTGAATTTTGAGATATGAGTGTTGCGGCAATAGAGGGTTCCTTTAGTGAATGTCATGTGGTCCAACCACAGGCAAGAAGAGTTCTCTTGGGAACCTTTGGATTTATGCAAGAACACTACCCAGGATTATTCTCTTCAGGTATAATTGAACAAGTTTTTCATATTTTAAATTTTAATACATGTAGCCCTAACTTCAATTTCAGGGATGAAATTCTTTCTTTGTTAATTGGATTTGTAACATCCACGGTTATTAGCTAGATCTCATGGGTGATCTATGTCATATTGAGATATGCATGGACTAGGTAGTGAGCCAAGAACACTAGGGTGACAATGAATGGGTTATTATCACCCTAGTTGACTTGATTAGTCAACATTAAGTGGGTTAAGTCAATCCTACATCAACAAGGTCAACCTCGCCTACTGAAACCCAATTGAACCTCACATGATCAAATTGACCCTACCATAGCCTAGTGGGCATCATGAGGAGTCATGATGTTTATGACAATTATATGAGGCTTACCACATCATCCCTTTTGACCATGGCCAATATTAAGGTCAACCATGGTTAAATTAGTGCACATTTAAATGAATTAAGCCAAACACCATTCCCCTTTGGCCCTAGACAAATTCCTTAAACTAAATTAGAGAATTCGGAATCCGCATTGGCAAGCTGCATCACTTGAAATGGTCAACAAGCTCAAATAAGTCACCATGTAAAGGGGGGGAGAATTGACCATGCATGGATGACTTGTGGAGACCAAATGAGAGCCGCATGGGGGATGCATGTGCTTGCATTCCATGAAGAATCGATCCCCCATCAATTCTAGGCTGTTGGGAATCAGAAGGAGGCCACTTGCAGCAAGAAGCAGCCATGCAATGGCTTAACCGAGACTCTCAAAATGGCTTCTCACCTTTTGTCCATTAAAACTTCAAATTGAACCCCTATCCCCCATCCTTACCTCCTAATCAATCGACCCGACCTTTGCCAAGGTGAAATTGAGCCCAGGAAGCTTAGATCGAGCAAGGTCGTCAGCAACAACCACCACCATGCCTCCACAATGGGAAATCCATTCCTCAACCATCAATCGAGCTCCCTCACTTCTATTGTGGTGTTAGCCTCTTTGATTAATTGACGATGAAAATCGAGCTCAATTTGGCTCTGATTTGGTGAAAATTGGTGGAGTATTCACATTTTGATGTCCATGCACTTCTGGACATTGTCGGTGAACTTTGTCCATCAGACCACCACCACTGGTTATCCCTCACACTAGCGAAGCGAATGGGGGAGGTAGAGAGTTGTGGTAGTAGACGGCCGGTGATGGGAGAAAATGGATCCCTTGGCTTATGCTTGAAGACGAGATCCAAGTCATTGAATTACTTGGGATCATCCAAAAAAAGATTGGATGATTCCCACCGCGGATCGACATCGGGTGCATGGTGGGGAAGGGTCATTACCTATCCGGCGTCTTTCCGGATCATCAACTCTGCTTTAAGATCAGTGGAGGCACAGTTTTATTAAAAAACAGAACTATAGTCCTAAGAATATTAATCTAAATATTTGTCACATCTTGGATAATTGTTTAGTTACCACTCCTCTTTCCTATCAATATTGTGAATATCTTCCAATACGGACGACATATCGGCCCACATAAAAGTTTCATGGAAAAACGATGTGTTTTCGATAATTTTTGCAAAATATACTTTTGAAATATATCCTCTATCAGCCGATATATTTTCCGATATATCCTCTATCAGCCGATATATTTGTCGATATATCCTCTATCAACCGATATATTCGCCGATATATCGGTCGATATATTTGTCGATATATTGGTTGATATATCCCGACGTTATATTTGCAGACTTATTTCAAATAATTTTATTTAGTGTCTATGATCTAATAGACAATAAACCAAAACTATTGTGTTGTTAGGTTGCATTGTGTCCTTCCACTGATTTTTTTTTCCTTGCGCTCGTCCGTCATTGCCTTCGATTCCGCTTAGCCTTTGAATTTTAAAATTAAGGTTCTTTATATTCCATCATTATTGACGACTTCCTGACTTCCTCTTGATTTCTTGTGTTATATTGTTATTAATTGTATAACATAAATTATTTATACTAGTTTGGTAGATTTAAATGTTAAATAAATGTTAAATTATTAAGCCATTAATATATATAAATTAAAAAATATATTACATTTATATATAATTATGCATATAAAAAATTAATTATTAAAATCCGACAAATGAAATAACCCAGATATATCCCCCGACATATTAAAGCCGACATGAAATACTTAAACTGATGTGTCTTTGACATCTACAATCTTGCTTACTATATAATATGTACAAATCCTTGTATTGATAAAGTTAAGATGAAGAGAAATAAACTCATTTTACTATTTGTATTATGGATTTCTACATGGTATCAAAGTCACACGATCCAAAATCAACGGGCTCTGGTCGATTAAATTTTTCTCTGTTTCAGTACTCTGTTTGAGTACTTACCTCTCCTAGTCCGGGTACTCAAACATTGCCTATGATTATCAACAACTCCCTTCAACCCGATCAGCCCGCCTCTTTTAAAGGAACTCCGGACCCCTGGGAACTCGACGCTCTTCTGATTAGATCCCGCAACTCCTCTGACCGACGACATTCTTGTTCAAAGTCTCGCATGTCAAGGTATAGCGAGATCCCATCGCAATACCTCAGTTGTTGTCGCTTGAGATCAATCCCACTGCTCAAATTCCTGCATTGATCTCGCATATCCTCTGCCTTCATTCCCGCCAACCGCCACTCCTCAGTCAATGATGCGCCCTGCGACGCATCATAGTCTTTATGCATTTATTTTTGTTCTTTTATTTCATACACTCTTTTATTTCATGCACTCAGCTATTTCTTTTGTACTTGTTATTTTTCGGCTCATCGGCATGACCGATCGTTAGGACTTCAATAAAGAGGTCTGGTATTACTAGTAGTAGAACGATAGCGGCAAACCCAAAATTAATTAAATGAGCATAGATTTCAATTCCAAATTTCAAAATTCAAAAATCACATCCATTAGTGGGAAGGTTCATTTAGAGGTAAATATTTTAAAAAAAAGGAATCAAATTTACGAAATTTCTTGTGTTGTAAATGGAAAGAAATAATGAGAAATTTAATCTTTTTAAAAGCCCCATTAGTGGAGACAAAGAGGGGACCGGATAGAACAAAGAACGACTCTTTTTCGTTCTCTGCTCATTGCCGACGGAAATCCGCACACCAGTTCCGAGCCTTCAACGCCTTCCAGTTCGACGACGGCTAGCAACCAAAGGGTCACCTCTCCTTCCCTGTCCCGTTTCCGGCTGAAGCTTCCCCGTCGTTAGACGCACACCGCCCCGACGCCCTTTCCGTAGACGTCAACAACATCGTCATTGCTGGAAGCCCGCTGCCAGGCCGTCGTCGACTCCGACACAGGCTTCCATCGGTCTGGTAATCGCCTGTGAGCCGTCGACTTCGACTGATTTATCCGTCCACGGACCTTATCTCGCAAACCACCAAAGGGTTTTTTCCCGCAGTGCAGGCGGATTTTGGACAGGACATTACGGCCTCTTTGTTGTGCTTGGTAAACCCGTTCCCTCCGCATTAGTAAGAAATTATGTTCCACTTAATTAATCCATGGGCTTGCCGTTACGTTCGCGCTACTAATAATACCGTTTGTTCGGTTCCGGTTAAGTTCTCTGTTCTGTCTAAAAATAATTTTAAAATGGCTCTACCAACTCATGATTCTTTGTAATATAATTTGTAATGTCTCAAAATAGTTGAATCATGACTCTATATAATATTGAAGTCATGCAACTACACAAGTACAATAAATAATATTTTTAGTCATACAACTAAATTCTCAATTCTTTTCGCATATTTAGTCGTATAATTATAATCATTGTCTCAAAATATTTTCTTTAGCATTGATATTCGGTTCTCGGGTCGATTCTGGGTACCTGAACCAGGAACCGATTCGAAATTGTCGGTTCTGGTATTATGGGAACTCGACCCAAACCGAACCTATTGGGAACTGACGCAAACTATTCAGTTCGGTTCGGTTCCGGTCTGGTTCTCGATTCTTTGGTTATTATTGCACACCCTAGTGGTCACCGTGGGAGTGGTCATCAGGTTGGCGCCCGCACTCAATATTCTGCGCATTCGACTGAGATTTATGAGGATAACTCTGGGGGCCTTTCTGCTATAGAGTTATAGGTCTTTCGCCGTATGTTGTGTTCCCAGTTTGTTTCTGCATCGGCTGATTCCACTGCTGCATTTACTACTTCAGGTATCTCAAGTTCTCATGCTGTCTTTTTCCCCTTCCAAGTGAATCATTGACTCGGATGCGACAGATCACATGACTGGCTCTGCCACAGGTTTTACCACTTATACTCCTCTCTCTGGTCGTGATAAGATCATTGTTGCTAATAGTTCCCACTCTTCTATTACTGGCAAAGGAACTATTGCATGTTCACCCGACCTATCACTTTCTTCAGTTTTGCATGTTCTTTCTTTTCCCCGCAATCTTCTCTATATAAGCCACTTAACTGCTTCTTTAAATTGCTTTGTAACTTTTTTCCCTAATGTTTGTGTGTTTCAGGATCCGGATACAAAGCGGACGCTTGGCAGTGGTAGGAACGTTGGCGGGCTGTACATGTTGAACCAGTTGTTCTCTCCTAGTGCGCTTTCCACCACCAGGGCTCCGACTTTACACAACATCCGGCACTGGCATCTGCGCTTTGGCCACCCTTCGACTTTATATCTTACCAAACTCTTTCCTGCTTTCAGTTGTTTGATTAAGTCATTTACTTGTGACACATGAACTCTCAAAACATGTTCATCATAGTATCAGTCATGTTTCTTTTTCTAGTTCCTGTTCGTTTGATATTAAACATTTTGATGTTTGGGGTCCCTCCCCGGTGTTGTCTTTTTCTGGCTATAAATGGTTTGTTACATTTATTGATTGTCATTCTCGCACTATTTGGCTTTATTTGTTAAAAAAGTCTGATGTGTTTCCTTGCTTTCATTCCTTTCATCAAATGGTTATGACTCATTCAACGGCACAATTCGTGTGTTTTGTAGTGATAATGATGGGGAATATGATGATCGGGAAAGGTTCGGTGTCTATCTTGTCGAACATGGCATTATTCACCAAACCATATGTATTCACACTTCTACTCAAAATGGAGTTGCCGAACGGAAAAATAGACACTTACTGGAGGTTCTCCGGTGTTTGTTAATTACAATGCACCTTCTCAAGTCCTATTGGGATGATGCGGCTCTAACTGCCGTTCATCGTCTACCGTCTCGCTCCATTTCCTATAATACGCCCCTCTCCCGTTTAGCCAAGAACCACATTGTCCACACATCTCACATCGCTCCTCGCATCTTTGGCTTCGTCTGTTTTGTTCATGTTCATACCCTGCATCACGATAAACTGGATGTTTGCTCCCTTCGATGTGTTTTTGTTGGCTACTCTACTACCACCAAAGGGTATAGGTGTTATCACCCTTCTACGCATCACTATTACTGCTCTGTTGATGTTACTTTTCGTGAAGGGGGATCCTATTTTGGTCCTTGTCAGGGGGAGACGAGTAGTAACAGTGACGGGACCATTCACTCTCCTCTCCTGATTGTTGTTTCTCCTAGTTCACCCAGTACTGCTTCTGTTCCTACCACCTCCATTCCTCCTATATTATATACATACTCTTGCAAACCTCGGACTATTAAGCAAGTACATCCCGTGGATGTTCCACCGATGCCTGTGCCTGTCTCCGCTCTAGATTAAGATGATCACCTCTATGTTCCCCTTGCTCGACTTAAAGGTAAAACTGGTGGCACTAAATACCTCATTGTCAATTACATTTCTTACACTCACCTCTCTCAGGCTCACAAAGCTTTTATCTCATCTCTTTCCTCTATTATGATTCCTAAGACCTTCCAGGAGGCTGTTCAGATATCTGAGTAGAAACAGGCTATGGAAGAAGATATGTGTCTTAGAAAAAAAATGGAACATGGCGGCACGCACGTCTTCCTCATGGGAAGCGAACGGTTGGATCACAATAGATCATCTCTGTCAAGCAGAATCAAGATGGAGTGGTTGAGCGGTATAAAGCACGGATGGTCGCTCAAGGGTATACCAAGACCCAAGGAATTGACTACCAAGAAACTTTTGGCCCTGTTACAAAGATGAATACTATTTGGGTGATCCTCTCTTGTCCTGCTTGTTGTGGGTGGCACAGTTGTCAAGGCGCGCGCCTGAGGCGCCGGGCACGCCAGGCGCACCGGGCGCAGCCCGCCGCGTATGAGCACGGCTGAGGATGGTGGCGCGCCCACGCCTTACAGGCTCCCAGGCGCGCGCCTTTCAAGGTTTTTTTTAAAAAAAATTGAGATGGGCAAAAACATTATCTCAGACGCACCCGGGGCACACACTTGGGCGACAGCTTGGGCGCCCAGTTTCAGCGAATTGGGCGCCCAGTTTCAGCGAATTGGGCGCCCAGTTTCAGCGAATTGGGCGCCCAGTTTCAGCGAATTGGGCGCCCAGTTTCAGCGAATTGGGCGCCCAGTTTCAGCGAATTGGGCGCCCAGTTTCAGCGAATTGGGCGCCCAGTTTCAGCGAATTGGGCGCCCAGTTTCAGCGAATTGGGCGCCCAGTTTCAGCGAATTGGGCGCCCAGTTTCAGCGAATTGGGCGCCCAGTTTCAGCGAATTGGGCGCCCAGTTTCAGCGAATTGGGCGCCCAGTTTCAGCGAATTGGGCGCCCAGTTTCAGCGAATTGGGCGCCCAGTTTCAGCGAATTGGGCGCCCAGTTTCAGCGAATTGGGCGCCCAGTTTCAGCGAATTGGGCGCCCAGTTTCAGCGAATTGGGCGCCCAGTTTCAGCGAATTGGGCGCCCAGTTTCAGCGAATTGGGCGCCCAGTTTCAGCGAATTGGGCGCCCAGTTTCAGCGAATTGGGCGCCCAGTTTCAGCGAATTGGGCGCCCAATTTCAGCGAATTGGGCGCCCAATTTCAGCGAATTGGGCGCCCAATTTCACTCAATTTCCTTTTTCACTCATTTGTGCGACACACGTGCCTCAGACACGAGTCTGCGCCTTGCGCCTAGGCTCCAGGGGCCCTTTACCTCGGTGCGCCTTGCGCCTTTGATAACTTAGGTGGGCGGGAGTTACAACAGCTTGATGTCAAAAATGCGTTCTTTGATAGTGATCTGGAAGAGGAAGTCTAAATGACTATTCCTCCTGGCTTTACCAAAGAAGGGTCCAGTGGAAAAGTCTATCGTCTGCAGAAATCCCTATATGGCCTGAAGCGGTCCCCTAGAGCTTGGCTTAGACGGTTTAATAAGACCATGCTTCAAGTAGGCTATACTCAAGGACAGGCTGATCATACTCTCTTTATCAAGAGGAGAGGAGCCCAAGTATTGATTCGTATTGTGCACGTGGATGACATGATCATTACAGGAGATGACCTAAAGGAGATCGTACGCTTGAAAGAGCAATTGGGCAAAGAATTTGAAGTCAAGGATCTAGGTAAATTGAAATACTTCTTGAGAATTGAAGTAGTAAGGTCTCGTCGGGGGATCTTCATCTCTCAGAGAAAGTATACCCTTGACCTTCTCGAGGAAACCGGGACCAATGATTGGTTGGGAGACTCATATATTTATCTCATATTCGCTCTGATATTACGTACGTCGTGGGCGTCCTAAGTAGATTCATGCACTCTCCTACAAATCGCTATCAGTAGGCAGCGTATTGGATATTGAGATACCGCAAGAAGTCTCCAGAACGTGGGATTCTGTTCTCTGCAAACGAACCTGTGGAAATTGAAATGTTTATAGATGCTGATTGGGCCGGTAGTCAATATCACAGAAAGTCTACTACCGGGTATTGCTCATTTGTGGGCGAAAACCTTGTATCATGGAAGAGCAAGAAACAGAATGTTGTGGCTCGCTCAAACAATATAGGGTCATGGGGCAAGGAGTATGTGAGGTTGTGGTTGAAGACAATTCTCCAAGATATGGGTCTCTAGGTGAACTAATTACTATCTACTGCGACAACAAAGTTGTCATCGGTATTGCTCTAAATTCGATTCAACATGGTAGGACGAAGCATGTTGAAGTTGACAGACATTTCATCAAAGATCACCTAGACAAGGGAAATATATGTACTTCGTTCGTGAATTCACATGACCAGCCAGCCGACTTCTTCAACAAGGGGTTATGTTATGAAAACTTCGTAAACAATACAATTAAATTGGGAATGATCGATATATATTCCCAACTTTAGTGGGAGAGTTGAATATACGTGTTATACGCATTTTAGTTCAAGTTTTTATTTTTCCCGCTACTTATTTCATGTGTTATGTCACGTGTGTTATGTCATATATATATATATATATACGAGCATCTTCGCACGGGCTACGCCCGTGCTCGATGCTCTTCGCATCAACAGTACCCCAACTGCGACGACACCTCCGCCCAAACTCGCCCCCTCTACGACACTCGACGCTCTCGGGCGGCCTTCAGCCGCATTCAGGCGGGCTTCGCCCGCCAGCGAACAAACTTCACCCGTGCTTGATGCTCCAGGCGATCTTAGGCCGCATAGAAGCGGGCTTCACCCGCTTCCACGTAATTCACCAGCTCGGCCCCGTACCTGTCACTCGCGGCCCCTGTAGCGCATATGCAAAATCGGCCCCTCTAAGACACTCGGTCAATTGACAGGTCACCAGGAGCCCACGTGCCCTACGCGGCAGTACCCCCGCCGCGATAGTGTCCCGACGCGGCGGCGCTTCTGCAGCTCGCAAACCCCCGTGCACACGACCCCTGTGCCTGCTGCTCTTCGCGGACCTATTATATCGTGTGCACGGGGGTTTGGGAGCTGCAGAAGCGTCGCCGCGTCGGGACACTATCGCGGCGGGGGTACTGCCGCGTAGGGCACGTGGGCTCCTGGTGACCTGTCAATTGATCGAGTGTCTTAGAGGGGCCGATTTTGCATATGCGCTACAGGGGCCGCGAGTGACAGGTACGGGGCCGAGCTGGTGAATTACGTGGAAGCGGGTGAAGCCCGCTTCTATGCGGCCTAAGATCGCCTGGAGCATCAAGCACGGGTGAAGTTTGTTCGCTGGCGGGCGAAGCCCGCCTGAATGCGGCTGAAGGCCGCCCGAGAGCGTCGAGTGTCGTAGAGGGGGCGAGTTTGGGCGGAGGTGTCGTCGCAGTTGGGGTACTGTTGATGCGAAGAACATCGAGCACGGGCGTAGCCCGTGCGAAGATGCTCGTATCCAAGAGAAGATAATGATTATGTGATGTTTCGTATGCCCTGCCAATTATTCGAGCGTCATAGAGCGTGCGAGTTTGGGCAGAGGTACCATCTCTACTGTGGAGGTTGCGGCGCTGAGTCGGTGAAATGCGGCGATGCAAGTGGCTTTTGTGACGCCGAGCTGGTAAATTGCGTGGTAGCGAGGTCCGCTGCTATGCGGCCGAAGGCTGCCCGGAGCATCAAGCATGGGCGAAGCCCGTGCGCAGGCGGGAAAGCCGCCTGAGAGCATCGAGCACGGGCGTAACCCGTGCGAAGATGTCTGTATTAGTTAAATTATTCAGTTTTGTATTAGTTTTTTAAAAACATATTATTACTATACAAAAATTATATAATATCTTAAAATTACAGATTTGTAATTAAGATGTTTATTTCAAATTTTATTATTTTATTTTTTTATTAAAATTACTATAGTCTTAAGTTCTTTTTAATTAAAAGCAACCTCCGCCAACTCAGCGCCCCCGTCCTCCTCCGCCACCTCAGCATCGCCGGCCACCTCCCATCCCCAGCTCCGGCTCTGATCTCTCTCCCCCTCTCCGGCAAGCTCTCTCCCTCCCTCTCTTTCTCTCTGCAAAACCTCCATGGCCGAATCCAAGTTCGATCTGGCCGCTTATCAACTCTGACACCCCTTTCATTTCCGAGCAGCTCCGCCATTGTGGTCGGTGTGCGCTACTCTGGATGAAAGAACCCGAGCTCTCCCTTTCCTTCTAGCCCCGATCGGCCAGTCACTCAATCAAACCAAGCCGCAACCTCCTCTGCCTCTCTCTCTCTCTCTCTCTCTCTCTCTAACATCCATGGCCGAGCTCATGAATGGTGATTTTGCTGAGGCTATCTACATGCAGCAACATCCTAGTTATCAAACCACGGAAGAGTATCTTGTCTTTCATCTCAAGAAATCTCTTTATGGTCTCAAATAGTCTCTTCGAGCTTGATTTGATAAATTCAGTCGGGTCGTTCGAGATTTTGGCTTCACACGGAGCTCTACATACTTCTCCCTATTTACTCCTCACCGCATGACAGACGCGATGATAATTCTTGTATATGTTAATGATATTCTAATGACGGACGATGATCTGAATGATACAATTATGATCAAGAAGCACATTGCCTCACATTTTCAAACCAAAGATTTGGGTCGCCTCCGATATTTCTTAGGTGTCGACGTAGCTCGTCGACCCAATGGACTTGTCTTGTCTTAATGGAAGTACTATCTCGACCTTCTCAATGATGCAGGCTATTCAGGATGCAAGTTTGATGCCACATCAATAGATGTCAACCATAATCTCTGTGTTCATGCATGGACTTGTCTTGTCTCAATGGAAGTACTATCTCGACCTTCTCAATGATGCAGGCTACTCAGGATGCAAGTTTGATGACACATCAATGGATGTCAACCATAATCTCTGTGTTCATGCATCTGACTCTGATCTACTTTTCCACAATTTGGATTACTATCGCCGTCTTGTTGTCAAGCTTATATATATGACAGTCACACGGCGTAATATATCCTTTGATGTTGGGGTAGTCAGCCTCTTTATACATGCTCCTTGGATATCACACCACTAGGTTGTCGAGTGAATCATTCGATATCTTAAGAATGCTCTGGGACAAGGGCTGATGTATAAGCTCTCCTCATCATTAATTGCTTACTCTGAGGCAGACTATATTGATTCTCTTGATGATTGTTTGTCTACAAGTGGCTATTGCATATATTTTGGAGGGCATCTGATTACCTAGCGAAGTAAGAAGCAAACAATGGTGGCAAGCTCTTCTGCGGAGGCTGAGTATCGTTCAATGGCATCTGCTAATTCTGATATGGCGTAGTTTGAAAGTTTTCTTACTGATCTTGGTATAAAGCTCCTCTTTGAACGTTCTCTACTACAATGGTCAAGATGTAATACATATCGTTGAGAATCTCATGTTTCATGAATGTACTAAGCATCTCGAAGTCAATTGTCATTCATTCGAGAAAAGTTCAACTACGTAAACTGGGCTTGAGACGTGTACCTGTTTCGAGTAAGTTTCTAATATCCTCACCAAGGCCCTACCTCGCTCACTATGTCGACAGTTTGTTTCCAAGCTTGGCACCTACGATCTGTAGAGCCACCATGCTTGACTACATCACTCATACTTCTGAGTAAGAAAGTTGGCCACAACAACAAATAAATGCTCTCAGTAATACTTTCTCCCACATACTTTTTTCCTCTTTCCTCTTCTCTATCACTATCTTCCTTTTCCTTTACTTTTTTACACGATTCTCTCACACTATTATCCCCTGTTTTTTTATTTCCAAAAGAATCCACACCAGAAGAAAAAAAAACAATTAAGAAGTCCCTTTAATTTTTATATATGAGGTGATATTGAAATGACAAACTAGGTTCAATATTAACCATTAATATAATCCATACCAGCATAATTATCAATGAACTTTCGAAGCTATAATTATCCCCCAAAAAACAGTTCATGTAAATTTGGTTTAGTGATTACATTCCATGCGAGTAATTGGGCTACGGATCACACAACAGTGAATGAATTGGAAATACGCAGCTGGAGAATGAAGGGTTTTACCTTTTTGAGACGAATCGCACGAATTGATTCTCTGTCTGAGGTGGAGAACGAGCTCCTCCGCCGGCGGTCCGAAGCCTGGTTCCCTTCAACGGTGGTACTTCTCACGGAGCCATCGTTTGCGGGAGATGCCGAAGATGAGGAACAGCAGCGGGATCTTGCACTGGGCCTACTCCTGGCAATGGCGAAGGCGGACCTGGAAACCAAGCGAATGCGTTGGGAAGAAACCATACACGTCCTCAGAGCCTCCATTTCCCAGACGTGGAACAGAAGAAGAGATGATAAACAAGGGGTTTGGGGGACATTTAGACAACCGGACTCAAGGTTCTCCAACCGGTGGTGAACGGTAAACCACTATAAAGGAAATAGTTTTCCCATGAATTTTAACATTAGAGTGATGCAGGTCCGATGAAGCATTATTTAACAACCGGTCAATTTTTCGTAGGTATCCTAAACCTACTACCCTATGAAATGACCATTTTACCCTTTAGATGAGTCAAAAACTAGCCAGCCCGCAAGGGGCCATCCCATAAAAGAATGCCTTGCTTAAGCAAAGTGCACACAACTGTATTTAAACCCAAAAATTAATTTTTTCCAGGCAAGACTAAACAGGCGGGTGACTGTTCACCCGCCTGTTAGGCACATCAGATTTTTTATGAGGGTCAGATGACTCCATGAAAAGTGGTCAACATGAAATTTGATCTCAGCGATCCGAACAAATGGGTTTTGATTTGAAGTCTCCTTGACCTTCGATTTGGGACCCGAAAAGTCTGGGCGGCGGACTGCTACATAAAGGCACGAGACCAAGATGGCGGATGAAAGTTGTACATCTCGGCGATCCGGTTGATCACTTTTTGATTTAGAGGATTTGGGACCCGAAAAGTCTGGGCGGCGGGACTGGTCACGGAAATCAGGTTTTTCGGGGCCCAATATGAGGGTCAAGATGGCTAGTAGTCAACGATCTCGGCGATCCGAACTTTCATGTTGGATTTGAATGATATAGTCTATATATATATATATATATATATATATATATATATATATATATATATATATATATATATATGGGAGCACTGAATTTCCGCGCAGCGCTTTTTGGACAAAAAAACGCGCTCCCAGGAAAAACGAAAAAACACCCTCTAAACAGTATTTTTAGAAAATGTGGTCAACATGAAAGTTGTAGATCTCGACGAGATCTACAACTTTCATGTTGACCACTTTTTCTAAAAATGCTGTTTAGGGGGTCTATTTTCAAAATGCGCGAAGGGGGTCCGCGTAAAAAAAAATTCGTAATATTTACCGGGCGGAACCCCCTTCGCGCCTTTTGAAAATAGACCCCCTAAACAGTATTTTTAGAAAAAGTGGTCAACATGAAAGTTGTAGATCTCGTCGAGATCTACAACTTTCATGTTGACCACTTTTTCTAAAAATGCTGTTTAGAGGGTGTTTTTTTCGTTTTTCCTGGGAGCGCGTTTTTTTGTCCAAAAAGCGCTGCGCGGAAATTCATTAATCTGTATATATATATATATATATCAGATTAATGCAAAAACGCGCAGCGCGTTTTGCTCTAAAAAACGCGCTTCTCGGAAATACGGAAAAAGCACCCCCTAAACAGCATTTTTATAAAAAGTGGTCAACATGAAAGTTGTAGATCTCGACGAGATCTACAACTTTCATGTTGACCACTTTTTCTAAAAATGCTGTTTATGGGGTCTTTTTTCAAAAGCCGCGAAGGGGATTCCGCCCGGTAAATATTACGATTTTTTTTTTTGCGCGGACCTTCATTCGCGCCTTTTGAAAATAGACCCCCTACACAGCATTTTTAGAAAAAGTGGTCAACATGAAAGTTGTAGATCTCGTCGAGATCTACAACTTTCATGTTGACCACTTTTTCTAAAAATGCTATTTAAGGGGTGTTTTTTTCTTTTTCCGAGGAGCGCGTTTTTTTGTCCAAAAAGCGCTGCGCGGAAATTCAGTGCCCCCTATATATATATATATATCTCTACCATATATAAAGAAATACTGTGGTCTGCGAATATCATGAGTTCAAAATTCCACAAGCCGTCAGATCATGAGTTCATAATTCAACAACCGTCTGATCGAGCGTAGGTCTCCTAAACCTACTACTAGGGTGTCCTAAACCTATGTGAAATTACCGCCCCTATAACTCTTAAAAAATCGGCAGCTAGCTGTTAAAATTATATTTTAATTAAAGACATTTTTTTGATCCCAAGACCCAATGAAGGAAAACGCAAGTCAATCCAATGAGGCAAGGAGACAACGGAAATTACAGTGCCCCCTATATATATATATATATATATATATATATATATATATATATATATATATATATATATATATATATATATATATATATATATATATATATATCGGAATAATGGAAATACGCGTAACACGTATTTCTAAATGTACACGCGAGACTCACTGATCATGAACGCGCGTGACAGCGGGGCGGTCAACGAGCTCGGAGCAAAAATATAATTAAATAATAAAGAAAGGGGTAATATTTAATAAATATGGTCATCACACGCCACACTTGACTGTCAATTTTATATTTATATGCATGCATTTTTATTATATAGATTATTGTTTATTAATATGTATATAATATATTTCATAAACACTCACCAACAATCATATGGCTGAGTTGTTTGATTTCATGATTAATTTCCAGCTGGTGAGGGTTCAAAACCTGCCGCCCCTCTCATTTTCAGTATTAATTTTTGGGCGCTGTGGCCCGCCCGGTCTTTGGAAAACCGGCCCGGTTTACGGCTGGGCGGTTCAACCGGCCGGTTTTCCGGGTTTTATCCGGTTCTGAGCGGGGCCGGTTTTAGAGGCCTGACCGGACCGCCCGGGTGGCCGGTCGGCGGTCCGACCGGTCGAACCGGCCGGTCGGCGGTCCGACCGGTCGAACCGGCCGGTCGGCGGTCCGACCGGTCGAACCGGCCGGTCCGGTCCAGTTTTTAAAACATTGATTTGTATTTCATTTTTAATTCTGGTCCAAAAATTATATTCTTACTATAAAATTATAGTTGCAGTTCAAAAATTGTACTTAAAGTAGAATCAAAATTATAAAAGTCAAATTATACAAGAATACAATTTCAACAAAAATTATAAAATGTGTTTAATTGTTGATTTTAAATAGATCTGATCGTTACGATCATCTGCAACAAAAAACAAAAACAAAATCAGATACAATACTTTGCAATAAGATAATAAATAGCAGAGTAATTCCACAAACATACCACACAAATTGCATAGAATTTTTGTTCTTCGTCTAAGGACTGCCATAAAAAATAGTAAATAGTAGAGTAACTGCATACAAAATTGAAAAACATGTTTCAAATTTTGTTTATTTTTGAAAGACGGTATAATTCTTCGAATTGGGAAAAATCGGGTGACCGTAACAGTTTGACGTCATCTGTGGGAAAGTGTTCTCAAACACTACAACAACACCAGGAAAGCAATGCTTGCATCATGCAAGCACACTCAATCAACAACAATGGCAAAGAGAAGCACACAAGTTGCAAGTGATGTGCCACTGGAGGAGCACACAAATTCAGCCACTGTCAACTCGCCCGCAAGCAACGCCTCGCTTTAGGGAGGATCCACCATCACTGCATCTCAAGCATTAGTGGAATAATGCAGGCGTCTGATAAGGGAGCGTCATGCAAAGGTGCGCATACTGCTCCAGGAGGTCAACCATCACTGATCATAAGTCAAATAACGCCTGAAGATGTTATCCGCTCTAAGGATCCCATCACAGACGAATCATCTGGCGCTGACGACCCCCCACACCATGTAATACCTGATGGGCTTCCTAGGCGTGCATGGGGAAACTTTCATGTGACGAAAGAAGTTGTCGCCTTGACCAGTAGAAGACTCACACACGAGGAAGTGAGATGCGTGATTGAGGAGAAATATGGACACGGGGGGGCACCAAGGCGCAAACGTGCAACGCCCCGTCCACCTCATCTCCCTGCTAGCTCCACTGGTCCTAGCATATCCCGTTCTGCCCGTGATCGATCTCTGTGACTTTGAGACGTTTGACGGGACATGCGATACTTTAGAGCACATCAAGCACTTTGCAACCGTCATGTGAATGTACAATGCCCCCGACCCGCTCTTGTGCATAGTGTTCCTGATAACTCTGGAAGGAGAGGCTCACACCTAGTTCCACTCCCTAAAGGAGGGGGAATTAAGAACTTTGCAGATGTGACTCAACTTTTCGCGAATCAGTTTGTCGTCAACCATTGAATTGTTCGAGACTCATCGCACCTCTCATGGATCCGACAACTCTAGGGGATTTGCTTAAGGATTTCCTTCACTGATTCACTATGGAGGCACGACAGGTCCCAGTGATCAACCACGACTTTATACGCAGTATTTTCCTCGGGGAACTACATCAAACATCCCCGTCCGTCACCTAGCATATAACAGAAAGTATAGTCGGGGACCAACTCCATATACTACGGACAGTCAAAGGAGTTACTAATTGAGACCATAATCCAAATACACGCATCCTATCACAGAGTGCATTCTAGCGAAAGTACTTTAAAGGTTAACAGGAACCCAACCAACTGAATGTCCACTAACATAAAAGTAGGAATGAATAAACAAATACACAAATAGTCTTGGCCTTAAGGCCTTATATTGTTCAACTCAAATTAAAATGTCATGTATACATCGACACACTGCCCGGCCACACATGAACAATAAAATAAACGGGTAATTCGTTTTGGCCTTCAAGGGACAGCTTAGCAATCCTGGGCTCCAACCCGCTATTTCTCGCTTGGCTCGGCTGCACTAGCACAAAACATTCCACCGCACGGTGGAAACAATAGCAACGGTCAGCATTAGCTGACTAAATTATAACGACCCCACCCCTCACTCGGGGTGGCGGTGCTCCTTCTCTGCAGGCATTAGTTTAATCATATATTGGCAATCAAAACGTGCAACTTAAGCACCACTCTCTACAGACGTTAGCGCAAATGCCCAATGCCCCGTGCTCTCAGGGAACATTCTCGGTGTACAAGACCACAAGGGTCACACCACCGTTCACTGTGACGGTCAACAACGTTTGAGCTTTCAGTCTCACAGGGCCAAAGCTAGAGACAACGCCTCTATGGCTATGACCAAGTCATGTGATTAACACTTTGACTCACTCCAGGTCGAACGACATAGGGGAGGGTACAGTTCAGCCACATCCGGTGCTCAAATCGTCCGGCTCGCAGGCCTGATGCGGGTCAGCATTCCTCTTCCCTTTTCTGTATAATCTATAACCCCGTTAGGATCCTAAGCTAGCACTCATGGCTACTGCAGCTGAGCAAATTAAGCTCACTCTCCACAAATTGGCCCCCAAATCTTCGAGAGACAGGCACCCACGGCCCTCAGGTCTCACAACACAGGCTTCACAAAATAGCCCACGGGTCTCCCAAAGGCAGGCTTCAGCAAACGGCCACAAGGTTTCCAAGAAACAGACCTCAACAAACAATGCAACGCTCACTGGGAGTTATCTCCGGCGGAAGCGCTATCGTCGTGTGGTAGGGGGATAGACTATCGATTCTTCCCTCAAATTGGGTGATTTCCTAGAGTCTACATCTAGTACTCTCAACGCAACCATTTGCACACCCCGTGACTTTGAAATCTACGCGATAACCACGGAGTCTTCTCCGGCATACAAAACATACAAACATCACTAATCCATACCAACCTGTCAGGATGGGCTTCACACAGCATGCTTATTCTGTACTTCGATTCTGGATTTAGATGCAAAACTAACGGAGATACACAGATCTACCCATCAGGAGAACCACTTCCACATGTTCGTGGAGTGTCTACCCTCTAATGCAAAAAAAAGGACTTCATATGTCCAAGGAAGAGTGTTGGAACCCTAGGTTTTGATTTGAGTTCAGTCCTCTCTTTCTGTCTCTTGACCCAAGATTTATCTATGGTCAAAGGTTAGTTGATAGGTTAGATTCTCTAGTTGTGTAGAATTGCTTTTCCAGATGAATATTTGGTTAAGTAGTTTTTCGTTCGACTATAGTCGAACGTCGCTCGACTATCGTCTATCGGCTGATCGACGATCGTCTATCAGTTGATCGACATTCTGTCTGCGTTGATAGCTCGACTATCTGTTGATAGGTCGATTATCTGCTTGCTTTGGTAGTTCGACTATCTGTCCTGATAGTTCAACTATCTGATAGCTCGACTATCTGTTGATAGGTCGACTATCTGTCCGCCTTGATAGCTCGACTATCTGTTGATAGGTCGACTATCTGCATTGCTTTGATAGTTCGACTATCTGCTTGGATAGCTCAACTATCTGATAGGTCGACTATCTGTTGATAGGTCGACTATCTGTTTTCTGTGATAGGTCGACTATCTGCTTGATATGTCAACTATCTGTTTTGTTTGGTAGTTCGACTATCTGTCCGGATAGATCGACTATCTGATAGCTCGACTATCTGTTCTTATAGGTCGACTATCTGCTGAGACTATCTTCTTTGTAGTTCGACTATCTTCTTTGATCGACGATCTCCGTGCGTTCGACTAGGTCGTTCGTTTTGCTATATGCTCTTATTTAGTTTTGTCGTTCTGTGATGTGACTAATTCCATAATTATCTGTGACATATTTTATGAAAGATTATCTGAATAATTTGTGACATTATTTCCATGCAATATCAGTTCTATTCTATATGCATGAGATCTTTTACAAAGTTATTTGTCTTATAGCTGAGATATGATTTCTGCCAGGCTGTCCTTTATCGTTAGACTCAGGCTCTGTTTGAGACAGCTTAGGATGATGAATAAGCCGCTAATTAAAAATTGATGGTTGAATAGAGATTTTATATAATCAATGATGAATCAGTCGACTGTTTGGATAGTGTCCAAAAATGCTTATCTAAAATTTCATTCATTCGTAAGGATTTGTTTGTTTGTACGCGTTTTTTTTATCCGTGCGATTTTTTTCTGGGGGCGATTTTTCGCCGACGTGTTTTTTCGCCCGTCAGATTTTTTTCGTCCAGTCAAGATTGTTTTCGCCCAAGCGTTTATTTTCGTCCGGGCGTGATTTTTTCGCCAGGTTGCGTTTTTTCGCTCGATCGCGTTCTTTCGCCCGCTGATTTTTTTCAACCGGGTCATTTTTTTTGCGGGCGCAATTTTTTCGCCCGACCGCGGCTTTTTTCGCCCGGGCGCGTTTTTTTCGCTCGAGCGCGTTTTTTTCCACCCGATCGCGGTTTTTTTCTCTCGTCGGTTTTTTTCTCCGGGCGCGTTTTTTTCGCCGAGGCGATTTTTTTGTCGGGGCGCGTTTTTTTCGCCCGAGCGCGATTTTTCAACCGACGTGTTTTTTGTCCCGGGCGCAATTTTTTCCAGGTGTGATTTTTTCCCCAGCAAAATTTTTTCAACCCGAAACACTTTTTTCGCCGGGAGAAAAACGAAAAAACGCGTCCATGAAAAAATCATGCCCGAGCGAAAAAAAGATGCCCAGGCAAAAAAATACGCGTCCGAGCGAAAAAATCGCTTCTTAGCGATGGGTGAAAAAATCATTTTCGTGCGAAAAAATCTCTTCCGGGCGAAAAAATCGCCTCCGGGTGAAAAATTCGCGTTCGGGCGAAAAAATCGCGCCCGGGCGAAAAAATCACGCCCGGGCAAATTAATCGCGGCCGGGCGAAAAAATCGCGCACGGGCGAAAAAACGCGTCCGGGCGAAAAAACGCGTCCGGGCGAAAAAACGCGTCCGGGCGAAAAAACGCAGTCGGGCGAAAAAAAACACGCCCGGGAGAAAAAAAACGCGCCCGAAGAAAAATACGCGCCCGGGCGAAAAATAACGCGCCCGGGCGAAAAAATAGCGCGCCCGGACGAAAAAATAACGCGCCCGGACGAAAAAATAACGCGCCCGGACGAAAAAATAACGTGCCCGGGCGAAAAAACGCGCCCGGGCGAAAAAATGCGCCCGGACGAAAAAATTCGCCCGGACGAAAAATTTGCGCCCGGGCGAAAAATTTGCTCCCGGGCGAAAAATTCGAGTCTGGGCGAAAAATTCGAGCCCGAGCGAAAAATTCTCGTCCGAACGAAAAAATCACATCCGGAGAAAAAATCACTCATATGGTTTTTTTTAAGAAATAAGCGCTTATGAGTAATCGTAAGCTGGACCCGTATAGCTTATAAAAAATCAACTTATAATCTGTTTTAAAATAAGTGATTTTATATAAGCTGCACAAACAAACAACTATAAAACAACTTTTGCATTTTAAGTAGAGATTATAGATCAGCATAAGTTGTCTCAAACAGAGCCTCAAAAAGTCTTCCTTGGCTGTAAAGAGTTGTTTCTGATGTGACTTTCTCTTATATTATTTCATCAGAAGTATTTGTAGCTTCTTAGAAAGCTTTATCCTTTTATAGGATATCTGCCTGCAGTTTTTTTGTTTTGCTTTATGCTTTTTACAGCCCAGCTTGCAGAGTTCAGAAAAAGACAAGATTCAAACTCAATTAGAGTCGTTGCTGCTGCTGATATATAAAGACTTCTTTGAAGAAGAAATCAACTAGTACACACATAGCAAAATATTCATTCAGCAAGCTTACAGCAAGAACAAGTTTAACTGCTCTCAGCAATCTTCACTCAACTGAGAAGTGTTAGCTCTTCTTCTCTTCTTCAACCTGAGTTCTCCTATTCCAGGAAGTTCTGACTCAGAGATCTTTTGAAGAAGAAGAAGAAGAAGAAGATAGCTGCTAGAAGATTTTCATTTCTTATTTTATATCTTCTTATAGTTCTTCCTTCAGTATTCACTGAAGTATTTCTGCACTGAAGCAAGAATTCATCTGGACGTTCTTTGAGCCAGGGGGAGCCTTGATTCTTTTAGAGCTGTCTAGCTCAGTGCAAGTTATTGTGCTTCTCTAATCTATTGTAAAATAGAGAAGACACCTTAACCTCCTTTCCCCCTCCTGTACAGGGTTATTACTCCCTTCAAAAGTATCCCTTGGTGGCAGGGCACCTGATCAAAAACCTATGTTGGTTTTTAGACACCTGATCAAAAGTCTAAAGGGTCTCTTGATCTACCTGAAGCAGATCTTGTTGGTGGCAGGGCACCTGATCAAAAACCTGAGTGGATTCCTACCTTGTTGGTAGAAGAGTGGGACGTACCCAAGTTATTTGGGGAACCACTATAAATTCCTTGTGTCGTCTGGATTGCCTTATTTAATTACTTGCATTGTGGCTGTGATTAGATCTTAACTAGGTTTGCTAGTTGCTGTTTAGGTTTCCCAGCCTCAATTGTAATTACATTTGGCTGCCTTTTTGTGCACAACACTTGTGTTAGGCTTTAAGGTTTAAATCTCAAATATCTATAACCTTCATTCCGCATTTAACTCCAAGGGAGTTGAGTAGAAAGTCAACTTTACTAGTGCAATTTTTGATTACTCTATTCACCCCCCCTCTAGAGTAGTATCTATCCCTTCTCTTTCAATTGGTATCAGAGCCAGGTTGACTGACTGAATAGGCTAACACCTAAGTCACAAGATCCTGATAGATACCAAAGTTTATAGATATTCACTTTCACAAACATGGCCCAGTCCAAGGATTATTCTAGCACCAGACCTCCAGCATGCAACTTGGCTAAGTTTGGCATCTGGAAGGCAAGGATCAAATTATATATGAATTCTATTAATGAAAGTATTTTTGTTACTATTTTGTCAGGACCACCAAGAGCAGCTGCTGCTGCCACTGCCTCATCATCAACTGATATGAGTGCAGTGCCTCCTCCAGACTACAATGATGAGTACAAAAAGGCAAAGATAGCAGATGCCAAGGCAATGAACATTCTGGCTTAGACAATGTCTGATGAAGTATTCCAGAAGGTTGCTGACTGCTCCTCAGCAAAAGCTATGTGGGACACACTGAACTAGATTGTAGCTGGTTCAGCTGATGAAAGGAAGGACAGGAGGTCCAACCTTATCTCACAATATGAGAATTTCAAGAAAACTGATGCTGAATCAGTTGAAGCCATGTACACAAGGCTCAGCTCAATCATCAATGAGCTGAGGACCCTTGACAAGGATATCTCATTGACAGAGGTCAATGATAAGATTCTTATGTGCTTCCCTAGCACATGGGATCTGAGGATCTGGCCTATCAAGGAGGCCAGAAGCACAAATGAAATCTCAACAGAAGCCCTTCTCGGCAAGCTCAAGTCTTTTGAGCAAGTGCTGAAGTCCAGGGAAGCTGAAGCTGAAGCAAAGACCCCAACTCCTACAAGAAAAGAGCAAAACCTTGCTCTTAAAGCTGCTGACACTTCTGAAGGAAGCCAGTCCAATGAGGAACTGATGACATTGTTTGCCAAAAGGTTTCTCAAGATGGGAAGGAAGGAATTCAGAAAGAAGTCTTCAAAGTATGAAGAAAAGCCAAGGTATGATCACACCCTTTCTAAAGAAATTATCTGCTATGGTTGCAGGAAGCCTGGACATATCCTTCCAGATTGTCCAGAGGAAAAGAATAAAGAAAAGAGGAAAGATAAGGATCAGCACAGGAAGCACTCCAAGCCATCCTCCTACAAGAATAAAAAGAAGGAGAGAGGCTTTGTCGCTGAAACCTGGAGTGATTCTGATGAGGAATCCTCTTCCTCAAGCTCCAGTGAGGATGAAGAAGAAAAGAAGGCAAAGAAAGTTTGCCTAATGGCAATTGATGCCTGCAGCAATCATTCAGCTGCAGAGATTTCAGATTCAGATGAAGAAATGCCAACAGAAGATGAGGTACTATCTTCTTATGATTTCACTTCTGCAGAATTTAAATTAGAATTTAAATCTTTATGTTTAGATTTAATTAGTTCTGAAAAGGAGATTAAAGAACTTAGACATATGCTAGCTGAATCAGAAATCATATCTATTGAAAACATTAAGTTAAAGGAAGATCTCACTAATTCTAGTGAAGAAATTAAATTTCTTAAGAATGAGTTAGCTAAATCCAAAAGGTTAGAAGAGTCTCTAAATGGTAGAAGCCTTAAGTTGCTTGAAATAACCAGCATGTCTAACACTAGGTCAGGCAATAACAAATTAGGCTTAGGAGCATCTTCTAGTGAGCCCCCAATCATTCTTAAAAATCATCTTTCAACTCCAGTGAATTTTATTTCATCTAGTGGAATAAAAAACACTGAGCAAGTCAATCAAGTAAACAGAGCTTTAAATAAAGCTAAAAGAGAGAAAAGAAAACAGAAATTTAAGGAATTATAAAGGGCGTCGAACGCAGCTCGATGATCGCAGGCCCAATGGTCAAACGAAGATCGACGATCTGGGTACCAATCGTCGAACGCCGATCGACGCTTTCAACAAGAATTTCAAAATTCAAACCAGAACGTTAGAAACCCGAATATGAATAGAAACCCTAGGTTCATTGACCCATCATCAGCATGGAGAATCCCACCTAGGAGATCTTACCCATTAGGTTATCACCCTCATCCTGCTTATTCATTTATTTCCAGTTTTTCTTATATGAAAAACAAGGGACCCAAGGTTACCTGGGTCCACAATGTTTAAATTGATTTATTTGTAGGTGAAGACCTATCCTATCACTCAAAATAAGTGGTATTTGGATAGTGGATGCTCCAAGCATATGACAGGAAATAAAGAACATCTGTCAAGGTTCAAGACAAAGCTTGGGCCAAAGGATAATCTTTGGAGATTCAAGCTGTGGTCAAACTGAAGGCTATGGCAGGATGACAATTGGAGCTGTTACATTCAAGAGAGTTGCTTATGTGACTGGACTGAAGCATAATTTAATTTTAGTAAGTCAATTATGTGATGCTGGATACCAGGTATCATTCTCTAACTCTCTTTGTAATATTACTTTAAATAATAATGTTGTATTAGTAGGCATTAGACAAGGTAACATTTATTTAGTAGATTTTAATTCAACTGATTCTGAAATCTGCCTGTTTAATGAAGTAACTAATAATAATACCTTGTGCCATAAAAGGCTTAGCCATGTTAACCTCAAGAATATATCTAGGTTATCTAAACACAACCTTGTTAGAGGTTTATCTTCTTGCCCCTACAAGAAGGAGAGCCTATGCAAGGCTTGTCAACTAGGCAAGCAAACCAAGAACTCATTTAAATCAGTAAATAAAAGTGATTCTCTTAGAATCCTGTATTTATTACATTTGGACCTATTTGGCCCAATAAATGTACAGAGTTTAGGAGGGAAGTATTACACCCTAGTCATTGTAGATGACTTCTCTAGGTTCACTTGGGTGTTCTTTCTGAGAACTAAGGCTGATAACTTCAAAGCCCTTACAGACTTTCTATTATGTGTGCAGACTGAGTACTCTACTCATGTGGCCTTGATCAGAAGTGATCATGGTACTGAGTTTGACTCTCTTCTCATGCAAGAATTCTGTGAGAGAGAAGGTATCAAACATAGCTTCTCAGCTCCTAGAACTCCCCAACAAAATGGGGTAGTTGAAAGTAAGAACAAAACACTAATTGAAGCTGCTGGCACATTGTTGGCAGATTCTAATATGCCTCTTTCCTATTGGGCAGAAGCAGTTAGTACAACCAACTATGTCCTGAATAGAAGTCTGATATACAAGCTTAAGTGTAAAACTCCTTATGAGTTACTTAAAGTAAAGAAACCTAAAATAAATTATTTTAGAGTGTTTGGCTGTGTTGTTTATATTCATAATAACAATAAAGAATATCTTAGAAAGTTTGAAGCAAAGGCTTCAATGAGAATTTTTCTAGGATATTCCCAAGTAAGAAAAGCTTATAGGGTTTTTAATAAATCATCTTCTAAAATTGAAGAGTCTGTTCATGTATCTTTTGATGAATCCCAAATGTTTTACAAGGAGAAGGAAACTTCCCCTTCCTCAAGTTCATTACAGGTACAAGAATCTTCCAAAGATGTCACTCAAGAAATCCTCCATCTTTCAACTCTTCATATCACTGAATCAGACAGTAATGAAGACATTGCTGACGCTGTTGTTGTTCCACGAACAGTAGATCAAATTACTCCTGAGGAATTAATCCCAACTGTTGCTGAAGATCACATCCCACCTGCTGATGTTGTCACACTTAGAGATCACCCCACATCTCAAGTGATAGGAGACATATCAGCTGGTGTTCAAACAAGACATCAGTTAAGACAGGATGTGATGCATGCTTGTTTCCTCTCACAGATTGAGCCCCTCACCATTAAAGATGCAGAGCTAGATCCCCACTGGATCATTGCTATGCAAGAGGAACTCAATCAGTTTGAGAGATGTAAAGTTTGGACTTTGGTTCCAAGACCTAAAGGCCAATTGATCATAGGCACCAAGTGGGTGTATAGAAACAAGTTGGATGCAAATGACATCATTGTAAGGAATAAAGCTAGGCTTGTAGCTCAGGGCTACAGACAGGAGGAAGGTATAGACTATGGCCAAACCTTTGCTCCTGTTGTAAGGCTAGAGGCAATAAGGATCTTCTTAGCCTATGCAGCCTACATGAAGTTTAAGGTTTTTCAAATGGATGCCAAAAGTGCTTTTCTTAATGGTGAGCTAAAGGAAGAGGTTTTTGTTGAACAGCCACCCGGTTTTGTTTCTTCAACTCAGCCCTCACATGTATTCAAGTTGCAGAAAGCTCTTTATGGACTAAAGCAAACTACCAGAGCCTGGTATGAGACTCTAGCTAGTTTTTTGTTAGAGCACAACTTTGTTAGGGGAGTAGTTGATAGAACCCTCTTCGTCAAGCACCACATGGACACAATCCTGTTAGTTCAAGTGTATGTGGATGACATTATATTTGGCTCCACTGATCCCAAACTTTGCAAAAGGTTTTCTGACCTAATGCATTCTAAGTTTGAGATGAGTAGTATGGGTGAGCTGTCTTACTTTCTTGGCCTCCAAGTAAAGCAAGATGTTGATGGCATCTTCATCTCCCAATCCAATTATGCCAAGGAATTGGTAAAGAAGTTTGGGATGACGGATGCTTCAGCAATGCATACACCTATGGCTACTAATGTAGTTATTGATTCTGATGATCAGGGAAAGCCTGTAGATCAAAAGAATTATAGGGCCATTGTTGGATCCCTATTGTATTTAACTGCAAGTAGGCCAGACATAATGTTTGCTACATGCCTTTGTGCTAGATTCCAGGTCAACCCCAAGGAATCTCATCTGATTCTTCTCAAGAGAATTTTGAGATACCTGAAGGGATGTCCAAATCTAGGACTTTGGTACCCAGTAGAGTCAGAATTTGAATTAATTGGATATTCTGATTCTGATTATGCTGGTTGTCGAGTTGACAGGAAAAGTATCTCAGGAACTTGTCAGTTCCTGGGAGAGAGATTGGTCTCTTGGTTCTGTAAGAAGCAGGCCTCTGTCTCAACATCAACTGCAGAAGCTGAATATATAGCAGCTGCCAGTTGTTGTTTACAGATCCTGTGGATACAAAATCAGCTTTTGGATTATGGGTACTCACACAAGAACACTAAAATCATGTGTGACAGTACAAGTGCTATCTCCATTGCACATAATTCAGTGCACCACTCTAGAACGAAGCACATTGAGATTAGATACCATTTCCTGAGAGATTGTGTGGAAAAGAACAAGATCAGCCTTGAGTTCATATCCACAGACCTTCAGAGAGGTGATATATTCACCAAGCCCTTAGATGAACAGAAGCATCTGTTCTTTTTAGTTCAACTAGGCATGATTAATGGACGAGACTAAGTGTGACCGTCTGCCTTGTTGAAACTTGTTCGAAGATAGTCGAACGAAGTTCGACGATAGTCGAGCGGATCAAGCCTATCGTCGACCTATGGTTGAAGATAGCTTATCTGCCTGAAGATCGTCGACCGGCGTTCGAAGATAGTCGAACAGGTCGAGCCTATCGTCGATCTATGGTTGACGACAGCTTGCTGTTTGTGAAGACAGAAATAGTCGAACGATTGATCGACTACTCTGCTTCAGGACCGATCGTCGAACGACTGTTCGACCATCGTCTCCAGTATCTTTTAAGTAGATCGACGATCGCTGTTTTAATATAAAGTCGATGGTCGACCTAGGTTAAGAGATAGTTGCTTTTATCGTCGACGGAGAGCGTCTTTTCGCATTCCGTCTTCCCGCTTGCTCTTTGTCTCGCATTTTCAGCCGCTCCGTCCTCGCCGTCTCTCCCTCGTCTTCTCCAGCATTTTCGATGGCGATTGCTCCAGCGCTTCTTGCAGTGGTAAAGTTTGATGCTGGATTCAGCGTTGATTTCGACGCCTTCAGCAGTTGCGAACCAGGGATAGTAGAAATCCTAAATCTGTGCAGAGAACAAGGATTAGATAGACTCATGTCTTACAGAGTAAAGATAAACACTCAGGAAATCAAAGAGTGGGCCTTCACTTCATCGTCGACTGATGATTCGATGACTGGAACAATTAGCGGAGAAGAGGTAATTTTGACTCCCGCTATTCTGTCTGAAATTTTTGGTTTGATTAATGGTGAAGAAGATTATGAGCAAGACGCTCCTGAATTCGGAAGAATGTTAACTGAGCTGGGACATGCCGAAGGCATTCCCTCCAAGCTGCTCAAGGTAAATTTCCCGTTTAAGATCAAGTTTCTTGCGGAAATTGTTGGAAAAGTGCTACTGGGAAAGCACTCAGCCCACGATAATATCACCAGACAGCAGTTTGCACTAATGTGTGCAATAGTGAACAAGAAGCAGATCAACTGGGCAGGCGTTCTGTTCGATTTAATCAGGAAAAAGAATGGAAAGAAAGAAGTTACCCTAGGAAGGGTAGTTGGTATTTTTCTGAAGGAGAAATACCCCCATCTGCTTGTGTCTGCCGCCACCTCCATCAACACGAGTAAGAAGATGGATCCTTCACTGTTCTCAAAGTGAAAAAGGACTTTCCTGAAGCCCGCTCCCGCAGGGGTTGCTCCAGTTATATCTGAGAGCACCAGGACTGTCGCAGTCACTCCCCCCTTCTAGCAGCTGGCTCAGCAAATTTATCTCCTCCATCTTCTTCATCAGCTTTGTCGTCTACTGCAGTTGAAGTTCCTTCAACTTCAACTGAAGTACAACATTCTGCCTCTCCTCCTGCATCTTCTCTCCCGACTGATCTTGCTGGGATTTCTTAACCCAGCTTTGATTTGTTGGCGTCTGAAATATCTTCTCCAGTTTATTCCCCAATTCCAACTCCTCCTCACTCTCCAATTCCCTCTTCAGATCATCTTGATCACCCTGCATCCACCCATGTATCTCCACATCATTCTCCAGCTCCATCTCCAGCTCATTCTCCAGCTCATATTGCACATACCACCCCTGCTGTTCTTCCACCCTCAGAAATTCCTCCATCATCATCATCATCTTCTTTTGATATAACTCCAGCATTTATTGCTAGCATTGTGGAGTTAATTACCCCTTCAATCAAAGCTATGATTGATGAGGCAATTGCTCCCCTTGCTTCCTCTATCTCCTCTCTGACTGCTGCCATTCTAAAACTCTCAAAGTCTGCTGAGCCCTCTTATTCTAGGGGCCTGGTTTCAGTCTCTACTGAAATCAGGCAGGGGGAGATGCTTGATGAAGATATCTCAGAGCAGCCTTTGGCCTCCCCTCCAGCAGTTCATCTTGCAGTAACAGAGAAAGTAGCAGAAGATTCAGCTCCTCCTCCTCCTCCATCTGAAAAGGAAATATCTGATGCAATCATGTTGACAGAGTTTGTAGTAAAAGTTTACTTAGAAGAATCCTCAACTCCCTTGGTTGTCCAGTACCTAGAAGGAATTATCACCTCCTTTCTAGATGATTTATGGGAGTTAGGAAACCCTGAAGAATATCCTGAAGGTATGTCTCTTTCTCAATTTGTAGATTACTCAATTGATATGCTAGTATGAGAATATCTGGAAAGGATGATTAGATGTCATTTAGCAAGATTTTATTCCTAATCCTACAGATATAATGGAAGAAGTAGTTGTTGTCCAAGAGCCAGAACCTGAACCTGCTCTAGAGATTTTAGATGCTATAGAGCCTGAACCTATGTCTGCCCCTGAAGATCAAGTGGTTGTAGAGCCTGTAAGTGAACCTGCTTCTGAAGTTCAACCTGAACCAGAAGTAGCTATTCTAGCTTCTAAGGCTTCTGAGCAAGCAGTGCAAATTGAACTGGTCCCCACGACAATTCCTGAGCTTCAAGAAATGGATTCTGAAAGTCAAATTGAAAAATCTACTGTATGGGATGATTCCCCAGGATTGGACTTAGATACTCTCCTGACACAGGATGCCATGGAAGAAGAAATGGAAAAAGCTGCTTTAAAGGAAAAAAGAAAGAGCTTTGAAAGAGGCTATTGATCCCTATGATATGCCTATCTCTTCAAATTCTGAAGAAGAAATTGATTCTGATGAATCTGCTGATTCTAAGAGAAAAAGGATTGCTAAAAAGAAAAGAAAGGCTGTAGCTCCTCCTCCTGCAAATCCAAAAAATGATACACCATATTATATACTGAAAGGGATTGATCCCAAGTCAAAAGAATTCCAGCATTGGATGTGGTTTTCTAAAAATCAGCAAAAGCAAAAGAAAAAGGCTAAGAGGTATGATCCTCCTGCTCCTAAATGGAATCCTAGAGGTCCTCCTCCTCCACCTCCCGGTGCAGGAGCCTTAGGAAATTTATCTTCTAAGTCTGCTGCTCAATCTGAACGATCAAATCCATCTCAACCTGCTCAAAGGAGAAGTTCTCAAGGTTTCCAAGGTAAAAGCCAAACTGGCTATCAAAGAACTGATACAGTTAAAGAACAAGTTAAGGAGGTAGTTTATCAAAGACCAACCTTTTCCTCTCCTCCTTCTCCAAAGAAAAAAGTTTCATCTCCAAAGCCAGTGCATACTGAGAAAGATGTTCCAAAAGGTAAGTGATTTATTTTATCTGAAAATTCTAGCAAGAACTTTGCTAAGTCTGCTCTCTCTTGTTATTTAGTTAATCAAGATAAAGAACCAGTTGACACTTCTTCTGAGATTGTCTATGAAAGTCCAGAGCTTGATCCTAACTTTAGGATGGCTCGTTTTCTTGAACTGGTTGGAGCAGCGCAAATAAGGAAAGCAAAAGCTGAAGGAAAGGACACTGCCGGGTTAACCACAATGTCTAAATTCAGAAAGAAGGAGCTCGTAAAATTCCAGGTCAAACCTGAGATGTTTGATCCTTCAAAATATATGGAAAAGCATCCTGAGGCAGTGGTCCCAAGAACAATTGAACTGAAAATTATTGGAGAGCAAGATTTGAAGCTATCGAAGAAAGAAGCTCTAGATCCTACCAGAAAAATTACTTTTGTTTCTAGCTCTTCTAATCCTGAATCTAACTCTAAAGCACCTTAAGTATTCATTGATTGATAGTTAATTTATTATCTGATTGATTGATGATATCTTCTTAGTCATTTCTATTTTATGCATTTTATTTACTTTCTGTAATTAGTGTTGTTTGTTTAATTGTTGAGGGACTTAACTCAAATAGGGGGAGATTGTTGGAACCCTAGGTTTTGATTTGAGTTCAGTCCTCTCTTTCTGTCTCTTGACCCAAGATTTATCTATGGTCAAAGGTTAGTTGATAGGTTAGATTCTCAAGTTGTGTAGAATTGCTTTTCCAGATGAATATTTGGTTAAGTAGTTTTTCGTTCGACTATAGTCGAACGTCGCTCGACTATCGTCTATCGGCTGATCGACGATCGTCTATCAATTGGTCGAAGTTTTGTCTGCGTTGATAGCTCGACTATCTGTTGATAGGTAGACTATCTGCTTGCTTTGGTAGTTCAACTATCTGTCCTGATAGTTCAACTATCTGATAGCTCGACTATCTGTTGATAGGTCGACTATCTGTCCGCCTTAATAGCTCGACTATCTGTTGATAGGTCGATTATCTGCGTTGCTTTGATAGTTCGACTATCTGCTTGGATAGCTCAACTATCTGATAGGTCGACTATCTGTTGATAGGTCGACTATCTGTTTTCTGTGATAGGTCGACTATCTGATTGATAGGTCGACTATCTGTTTTGTTTGGTAGTTCGACTATCTGTCCGGATAGATCGACTATCTGATAGCTCGACTATCTGTTCTGATAGGTCGACTATCTGCTGAGGTAGTTCGACTATCTTCTTTGATAGTTCGACTATCTGGATCGTTCGACTATCTGTCCGATAGGTCGACGATCTCCGTGCGTCGGTCGACGATCTCCGAAGGTCGTTCGACGTTTTGCTGTATGCTCTTATTTAGTTTTGTCGTCTTCTGTGATGTGACTAATTCCATAATTATTTTGGCATATTTTATGAAAGATTATCTGAATAATTTGTGACATTATTTCCATGCAATATCAGTTCTATTCTATATGCATGAGCTAATCTTTTCTGACAAAGTTGTTTGTCTTATAGCTGAGATATGATTTCTGCCAGGCTGTCCTTTATAGCCGTTAGACTCAAAAAGTCTTCCTTGGCTGTAAAGAGTTGTTTCTGATGTGACTTTCTCTTATATTATTTCATCAGAAGTATTTACAGCTTCTTAGAAAGCTTTATCCTTTTATAGGATATCTGCCTGCAGTTTTTTTGTTTTGCTTTATGCTTTTTGCAGCACAGCTTGCAGAGTTTAGAAAAAGACAAGATTCAAACTCAATTAGAGCCGTTGCTGCTGCTGATATATAAAGACTTCTTTGAAGAAGAAATCAACTAGTACACACATAGCAAAATATTCATTCAGCAAGCTTACAGCAAGAACAAGTTTAACTGCTCTCAGCAATCTTCACTCAACTGAGAAGTGTTAGCTCTTCTGCTCTTCTTAAACCTGAGTTCTCCTATTCCAGGAAGTTCTGACTCAGAGATCTTTTGAAGAAGAAGAAGAAGAAGATAGCTGCTAGAAGATTTTCATTTCTTATTTTATATCTTCTTGTAGTTCTTCCTTCAGTATTCACTGAAGTGTTTCTACACTGAAGCAAGACTTCATCTGCACATTCTTTGAGCCAGGGGGAGCCTTGATTCTTTTAGAGCTGTCTAGCTCAGTGCAAGTTATTGTGCTTCTCTAATCTATTGTAAAATAGAGAAGACACCTTAACCTCCTTTCCCCCTCCTGTACAGGGTTATTACTCCCTTCAAAAGTATCCCTTGGTGGCAGGGCACCTGATCAAAAACCTGTGTTGGTTTTTAGACACCTGATCAAAAGTCTAAAGGGTCTCTTGATCTACCTGAAGCAGATCTTGTTGGTGGCAGGGCACCTGATCAAAAACCTGAGTGGATTCCTACCTTGTTGGTAGAAGAGTGGACGTACCCAAGTTGTTTGGGGAACCACTATAAATTCCTTGTGTCGTCTGGATTGCCTTATTTAATTACTTGCATTGTGGCTGTGATTAGATCTTAACTAGGTTTGCTAGTTGCTGTTTAGGTTTCCCAGCCTCAACTGTAATTACAGTTGGCTGCCTTTTTGTGCACAACACTTGTGTTAGGCTTTAAGGTTTAAATCTCAAATATCTATAACCTTCATTCCGCATTTAACTCCAAGGGAGTTGAGTAGAAAGTCAACTTTGCTTGTGCAATTTTTGATTACTCTATTCACCCCCCCTCTAGAGTAGTATCTATCCCTTCTCTTTCAATTGGTATCAGAGCCAGGTTGACTGATTGAATAGGCTAACACCTAAGTCACAAGATCCTGATAGATACCAAAGTTTATAGATATTCACTTTCACAAACATGGCCCAGTCCAAGGATTATTCTAGCACCAGACCTCCAGCATGCAACTTGGCTAAGTTTGGCATCTGGAAGGCAAGGATCAAATTATATATGAATTCTATTGATGAAAGTATTTTTGCTTCTATTTTGTCAGGACCACCAAGAGCACCTGCTGCTACCACTGCCTCATCATCAACTGATATGAGTGCAGTGCCTCCTCCAGACTACAATGATGAGTACAAAAAGGCAAAGATAGCAGATGCCAAGGCAATGAACATTCTGGCTCAGACAATGTCTGATGAAGTATTCCAGAAGGTTGCTGACTGCTCCTCAGCAAAAGCTATGTGGGACACACTGAACCAGATTGTAGCTGGTTCAGCTGATGAAAGGAAGGACAGGAGGTCCAACCTTATCTCACAATATGAGAATTTCAAGAAAACTGATGCTGAATCAGTTGAAGCCATGTACACAAGGCTCAGCTCAATCATCAATGAGCTGAGGACCCTTGACAAGGATATCTCATTGACAGAGGTCAATGATAAGATTCTTATGTGCTTCCCTAGCATATGGGATCTGAGGATCTGGCCTATCAAGGAGGCCAGAAGCACAAATGAAATCTCAACAGAAGCCCTTCTCGGCAAGCTCAAGTCTTTTGAGCAAGTGCTGAAGTCCAGGGAAGCTGAAGCTGAAGCAAAGACCCCAACTCCAACAAGAAAAGAGCAAAACCTTGCTCTTAAAGCTGCTGACACTTCTGAAGGAAGCCAGTCTAATGAGGAACTGATGGCATTGTTTGCCAAAAGGTTTCTCAAGATGGGAAGGAAGGAATTCAGAAAGAAGTCTTCAAAGTATGAAGAAAAGCCAAGGTATGATCGCACCCCTTCTAAAGAAATTATCTGCTATGGTTGCAGGAAGCCTGGACATATCCTTCCAGATTGTCCAGAGGAAAAGAATAAAGAAAAGAGGAAAGATAAGGATCAGCACAGGAAGCACTCCAAGCCATCCTCCTACAAGAATAAAAAGAAGGAGAGAGGCTTTGTCGCTGAAACCTGGAGTGATTCTGATGAGGAATCCTCTTCCTCAAGCTCCAGTGAGGATGAAGAAGAAAAAAAGGCAAAGGAAGTTTGCCTAATGGCAATTGATGCCTGCAGCAATCATTCAGCTGCAGAGATTTCAGATTCAGATGAAGAAATGCCAACAGAAGATGAGGTACTATCTTCTTATGATTTCACTTCTGCAGAATTTAAATTAGAATTTAAATCTTTATGTTTAGATTTAATTAGTTCTGAAAAGGAGATTAAAGAACTTAGACATATGCTAGCTGAATCAGAAATCATATCTATTGAAAACATTAAGTTAAAGGAAGATCTCACTAATTCTAGTGAAGAAATTAAATTTCTTAAGAATGAGTTAGCTAAATCCAAAAGGTTAGAAGAGTCTCTAAATGGTAGAAGCCTTAAGTTGCTTGAAATAACCAGCATGTCTAACATTAGGTCAGGCAATAACAAATTAGGCTTAGGAGCATCTTCTAGTGAGCCCCCAATCATTCTTAAAAATCATCTTTCAACTCCAGTGAATTTTATTTCATCTAGTGGAATAAAAAACACTGAGCAAGTCAATCAAGTAAACAGAGCTTTAAATAAAGCTAAAAGAGAGAAAAGAAAACAAAAATTTAAGGAATTATAAAGGGCGTCGAACGCAGCTCGACGATCGCAGGCCCAATGGTCGAACAAAGATCGACGATCTGGGTACCAATCGTCGAACGCCGATCGACGCTTTCAACAAGAATTTCAAAATTCAAACCAGAACGTTAGAAACCCGAATATGAATAGAAACCCTAGGTTCATTGACCCATCATCAGCATGGAGAATCCCACCTAGGAGATCTTACCCATTAGGTTATCACCCTCATCCTGCTTATTCATTTATTTCCAATTTTTCTTATGTGAAAAACAAGGGACCCAAGGTTACCTGGGTCCACAATGTTTAAATTGATTTATTTGTAGGTGAAGACCTATCCTATCACTCAAAATAAGTGGTATTTGGATAGTGGATGCTCCAAGCATATGACAGGAAATAAAGAACATCTGTCAAGGTTCAAGACAAAGCTTAGGCCAAAGGTAATCTTTGGAGATTCAAGCTGTGGTCAAACTGAAGGCTATGGCAGGATGACAATTGGAGCTGTTACATTCAAGAGAGTTGCTTATGTGACTGGACTGAAGCATAATTTAATTTCAGTAAGTCAATTATGTGATGCTGGATACCAGGTATCATTCTCTAACTCTCTTTGTAATATTACTTTAAATAATAATGTTGTATTAGTAGGCATTAGACAATGTAACGTTTATTTAGTAGATTTTAATTCAACTGATTCTAAAATCTGCCTGTTTAATGAAGTAACTAATAATAATACCTTGTGGCATAAAAGGCTTAGCCATGTTAACCTCAAGAATATATCTAGGTTATCTAAACACAACCTTGTTAGAGGTTTATCTTCTTGCCCCTACAAGAAGGAGAGCCTATGCAAGGCTTGTCAACTAGGCAAGCAAACCAAGAACTCATTTAAATCAGTAAATAAAAGTGATTCTCCTAGAATCCTGTATTTATTACATTTGGACCTATTTGGCCCAATAAATGTACAGAGTTTAGGAGGGAAGTATTACACCCTAGTCATTGTAGATGACTTCTCTAGGTTCACTTGGGTGTTCTTTCTGAGAACTAAGGCTGATAACTTCAAAGCCCTTACAGACTTTCTATTATGTGTGCAGACTGAGTACTCTACTCATGTGGCCTTGATCAGAAGTGATCATGGTACTGAGTTTGACTCTCTTCTCATGCAAGAATTCTGTGAGAGAGAAGGTATCAAACATAGCTTCTCAGCTCCTAGAACTCCCCAACAAAATGGGGTAGTTGAAAGTAAGAACAGAACACTAATTGAAGCTGCTGGCACATTGTTGGCAGATGCTAATATGCCTCTTTCCTATTGGGCAGAAGCAGTTAGTACAGCCAACTATGTCCTGAATAGAAGTCTGATATACAAGCTTAAGTGTAAAACTCCTTATGAGTTACTTAAAGGAAAGAAACCTAAAATAAATTATTTTAGAGTGTTTGGCTGTGTTGTTTATATTCATAATAACAATAAAGAATATCTTAGAAAGTTTAAAGCAAAGGCTTCAATGAGAATTTTTCTAGGATATTCCCAAGTAAGCAAAGCTTATAGGGTTTTTAATAAATCATCTTCTAAAATTGAAGAGTCTGTTCATGTATCCTTTGATGAATCCCAAATGTTTTACAAGGAGAAGGAAACTTCCCCTTCCTCAAGTTCATTACAGGTACAAGAATCTTCCAAAGATGTCACTCAAGAAATCCTCTATCTTTCAACTCTTCATATCACTGAATCAGACAGTGATGAAGACATTGCTGACGCTGTTGTTGTTCCACGAACAGTAGATCAAATTACTCCTGAGGAATTAATCCCAACTGTTGCTGAAGATCACATCCCACCTGCTGATGTTGTCACACTTAGAGATCACCCCACATCTCAAGTGATAGGAGACATATCAGCTGATGTTCAAACAAGACATCAGTTAAGACAGGATGTGATGCATGCTTGTTTCCTCTCACAGATTGAGCCCCTCACCATTAAAGATGCAGAGCTAGATCCCCACTGGATCATTGCTATGCAAGAGGAACTCAATCAGTTTGAGAGATGTAAAGTTTGGACTTTGGTTCCAAGACCTAAAGGCCAACTGATCATAGGCACCAAGTGGGTGTATAGAAACAAGTTGGATGCAAATGACATCATTGTAAGGAATAAAGCTAGGCTTGTAGCTCAGGGCTACAGACAGGAGGAAGGTATAGACTATGGCCAAACCTTTGCTCCTGTTGTAAGGCTAGAGGCAATAAGGATCTTCTTAGCTTATGCAGCCTACATGAAGTTTAAGGTTTTTCAAATGGATGTCAAAAGTGCTTTTCTTAATGGTGAGCTAAAGGAAGAGGTTTTTGTTGAACAGCCACCCGGTTTTGTTTCTTCAACTCAGCCCTCACATGTATTCAAGTTGCAAAAGCTCTTTATGGACTAAAGCAAGCTCCCAGAGCCTGGTATGAGACTCTAGCTAGTTTCCTGTTAGAGCACAACTTTGTTAGGGGAGTAGTTGATAGAACCCTCTTCGTCAAGCACCACATGGACACAATCCTGTTAGTTCAAGTGTATGTGGATGACATTATATTTGGCTCCACTGATCCCAAACTTTGCAAAAGGTTTTCTGACCTAATGCATTCTAAGTTTGAGATGAGTAGTATGGGTGAGCTGTCATACTTTCTTGGCCTCCAAGTAAAGCAAGATGTTGATGGCATCTTCATCTCCCAATCCAAATATGCCAAGGAATTGGTAAAGAAGTTTGGGATGGCAGATGCTTCAGCAATGCATACACCTATGGCTACTAATGTAGTTATTGATTCTGATGATCAGGGAAAGCCTGTAGATCAAAAGAATTATAGGGCCATTGTTGGATCCCTATTGTATTTAACTGCAAGTAGGCCAGACATAATATTTGCTACATGCCTTTGTGCTAGATTCCAGGTCAACCCCAAGGAATCTCATCTGATTCTTCTCAAGAGAATTTTGAGATACCTAAAGGGATGTCCAAATCTAGGACTTTGGTACCCAGCAGAGTCAGAATTTGAATTAATTGGATATTCTGATTCTGATTATGCTGGTTGTCGAGTTGACAGGAAAAGTACCTCAGGAACTTGTCAGTTCCTGGGAGAGAGATTGGTCTCTTAGTTCTGTAAGAAGCAGGCCTCTGTCTCAACATCAACTGCAGAAGTTGAATATATAGCAGCTGCCAGTTGTTGTTCACAGATCCTGTGGATACAAAATCAGCTTTTGGATTATGGATACTCACACAAGAACACTAAAATCATGTGTGACAGTACAAGTGCTATCTCCATTGCACAAAATCCAGTGCACCACTCTAGAACGAAGCACATTGAGATTAGACACCATTTCCTGAGAGATTGTGTGGAAAAGAACAAGATCAGCCTTGAGTTCATATCCACAGACCTTCAGAGAGGTGATATATTCACCAAGCCCTTAGATGAACAGAAGCATCTGTTCTTTTTAGTTCAACTAGGTATGATTAATGGACGAGACTAAGTGTGACCATCTGCCTTGTTGAAACTTGTTCGAAGATAGTCGAACGAAGTTCGACGATAGTCGAGCGGATCAAGCCTATCGTCGACCTATGGTTGAAGATAGCTTATCTGCCTGAAGATCGTCGACCGGCGTTCGAAGATAGTCGAACAGGTCGAGCCTATCGTCGATCTATGGTTGACGACAACTTGCTGTTTGTGAAGACAGAAATAGTCGAACGATTGATCGACTACTCTGCTTCAGGACCGATCGTCGAACGACCGTTCGACCATCGTCTCCAGTATCTTTTAAGTAGATCGACGATCGCTGTTTTAATATAAAGCCGATGGTCGACCTAGGTTAAGAGATAGTTGCTTTTATCGTCGACGGAGAGCGTCTTTTCGCATTCCGTCTTCCCGCTTGCTCTTTGTCTCGCGTTTTCTGCCGCTCCGTCCTCGCCGTCTCTCCCTCGTCTTCTCCAGCATTTTCGATGGCGATTGCTCCAGCACTTCTTGCAGTGGTAAAGTTTGATGCCAGATTCAGCGTTGATTTCGACGCCTTCAGCAGTTGCGAACCAGGGATAGTAGAAATTCTAAATCTGTGCAAAGAACAAGGATTAGAGAGACTCATGTCTTACAGAGTAAAGATAAACACTCAGGAAATCAAAGAGTGGGCCTTCACTTCATCGTCGACTGATGATTCGATGACTGGAACAATTAGCGGAGAAGAGGTAATTTTGACTCCCGCTATTCTGTCTGAAATTTTTGGTTTGATTAATGGTGAAGAAGATTATGAGCAAGACGCTCCTGAATTCGTAAAAATGTTAACTGAGCTGGGACATGCCGAAGGCATTCCCTCCAAGCTGCTCAAGGTAAATTTCCCGTTTAAGATCAAGTTTCTTGCGGAAATTGTCGGAAAAGTGCTACTGGGAAAGCACTCAGCCCACGATAATATCACCAGACAGCAGTTTGCACTAATGTGTGCAATAGTGAACAAGAAGCAGATCAACTGGGCAGGCGTTCTGTTCGATTTAATCAGGAAAAATAATGGAAAGAAAGAAGTTACCCTAGGAAGGGTAGTTTGTATTTTTCTGAAGGAGAAATACCCCCATCTGCTTGTGTCTGCCGCCACCTCCATCAACGCGAGTAAGAAGATGGATCCTTCACTGTTCTCAAAGTGGAAAAGGACTTTCCTGAAGCCCGCTCTCGCAGGGGTTGCTCCAGTTATATCTGAGAGCACCAGGACTGTCGCAGTCACTCCCCCCCTTCTAGCAGCTGGCTCAGCAAATTTATCTCCTCCATCTTCTTCATCAGCTTTGCCGTCTACTGCAGTTGAAGTTCCTTCAACTTCAACTGAAGTACGACATTCTGCCTCTCCTCCTGCATCTTCTCTCCCGACTGATCTTGCTGGGATTTCTTAACCCAGCTTTGATTTGTTGGCGTCTGAAATATCTTCTCCAGTTTATTCCCCAATTCCAACTCCTCCTCACTCTCCAATTCCCTCTTCAGATCATCTTGATCACCCTGCATCCACCCATGTTTCTCCACATCATTCTCCAGCTCCATCTCCAGCTCATATTGCACATACCACCCCTGCTGTTCTTCCACCCTCAGAAATTCCTCCATCATCATCATCATCTTCTTTTGATATAACTCCAGCATTTATTGCTAGCATTGTGGAGTTAATTACCCCTTCAATCAAAGCTATGATTGATGAGGTAATTGCTCCCCTTGCTTCCTCTATCTCCTCTCTGACTGCTGCCATTCTAAAACTCTCAAAGTCTGCTGAGCCCTCTTCTTCTAGGGGCCTGGTTTCAGTCTCTACTGAAATCAGGCAGGGGGAGATGCTTGATGAAGATATCTTAGAGCAGCCTTTGGCCTCCCCTCCAGCAGTTCATCTTGCAGTAACAGAGAAAGTAGCAGAAGATTCAGCTCCTCCTCCTCCTCCATCTGAAAAGGAAATATCTGATGCAATCATGTTGACAGAGTTTGTAGTAAAAGTTTACTTAGAAGAATCCTCAACTCCCTTGATTGACCAGTACCTAGAAGAAATTATCACCTCCTTTCTAGATGATTTATGGGAGTTAGGAAACCCTGAAGAATATCCTGAAGGTATGTCTCTTTCTCAATTTGTAGATTACTCAATTGATATGCTAGTATGGGAATATCTGGAAAGGATGATTAGATGTCATTTAGCAAGATTTTATTCCTAATCCTACAGATATAATGGAAGAAGTAGTTGTTGTCCAAGAGCCAGAACCTGAACCTGAACCTGCTCTAGAGATTTTAGATGCTATAGAGCCTGAACCTGTGTCTGCCCCTGAAGATCAAATGGTTGTAGAGCCAATAAGTGAACCTGCTTCTGAAGTTCAACCTGAACCAGAAGTAGCTGTTCTAGCTTCTGAGGCTTCTGAGCAAGCAGTGCAAATTGAACTGGTCCCCACGACAGTTCCTGAGCTTCAAGAAATGGATTCTGAAAGTCAAATTGAAAAATCTACTGTATGGGATGATTCCCCAGGATTGGACTTAGATACTCTCCTGACACAGGATGCCATGGAAGAAGAAATGGAAAAAGCTGCTTTAAAGGAAAAAGAAAGAGCTTTGAAAGAGGCTATTGATCCCTATGATATGCCTATCTCTTCAAATTCTGAAGAAGAAATTGATTCTGATGAATCTGCTGATTCTAAGAGAAAAAGGATTGCTAAAAAGAAAAGAAAGGCTGTAGCTCCTCCTCCTGCAAATCCAGACAATGATACACCATATTATATACTGAAAGGGATTGATCCCAAGTCAAAAGAATTCCAGCATTGGATTTGGTTTTCTAAAAATCAGCAAAAGCAAAAGAAAAAGGCTAAGAGGTATGATCCTCCTGCTCCTAGATGGAATCCTAGAGGTCCTCCTCCTCCACCTCCCGGTGCAGGAGCCTCAAGAAATTTATCTTCTAAGCCTGCTGCTCAATCTGAACGATCAAATCCATCTCAACCTGCTCAAAGGAGAAGTTCTCAAGGTTTCCAAGGTAAAAGCCAATCTGGCTATCAAAGAACTGATACAGTTAAAGAACAAGTTAAGGAGGTAGTTTATCAAAGACCAACCTTTTCCCCTCCTCCTTATCCAAAGAAAAAAGTTTCATCTCCAAAGCCAGTGCATACTGAGAAAGATGTTCCAAAAGGTAAGTGATTTATTTTATCTGAAAATTCTAGCAAGAACTTTGCTAAGTCTGCTCTCTCTTGTTATTTAGTTAATCAAGATAAAGAACCAGTTGACACTTCTTCTGAGATTGTCTATGAAAGTCCAGAGCTTGATCCTAACTTTAGGATGGCTCGTTTTCTTGAACTGGTTGGAGCAGCGCAAATAAGGAAAGCAAAAGCTGAAGGAAAGGACACTGCCGGGTTAACCACAATGTCTAAATTCAGAAAGAAGGAGCTCGAAAAATTCCAGGTCAAACCTGAGATGTTTGATCCTTCAAAATATATGGAAAAGCATCCTGAGGCAGTGGTCCCAAGAACAACTGAACTGAAAATTATTGGAGAGCAAGATTTGAAGCTATCGAAGAAAGAAGCTCTAGATCCTACCAGAAAAATTACTTTTGTTTCTAGCTCTTCTAATCCTGAATCTAACTCTAAAGCACCTTAAGTATTCATTGATTGACAGTTAATTTATTATCTGATTGATTGATGATATCTGCTTAGTCATTTCTATTTTATGCATTTTATTTACTTTCTGTAATTAGTGTTATTTGTTTAATTGTTGAGGGACTTAACTCAAATAGGGGGAGATTGTTGGAACCCTAGGTTTTGATTTGAGTTCAGTCCTCTCTTTCTGTCTCTTGACCCAAGATTTATCTATGGTCAAAGGTTAGTTGATAGGTTAGATTCTCTAGTTGTGTAGAATTGCTTTTCCAGATGAATATTTAGTTAAGTAGTTTTTCGTTCGACTATAGTCGAACGTCGCTCGACTATCGTCTATCGGCTGATCGACGATCGTCTATCAGTTGGTCGATGTTCTGTCTGCGTTGATAGCTCGACTATCTGTTGATAGGTCGACTATCTGCTTGCTTTGGTAGTTCGACTATCTGTCCTGATAGTTCAACTATCTGATAGCTCGACTATCTGTTGATAGGTCGACTATCTGTCCGCCTTGATAGCTCGACTATCTGTTGATAGGTCGACTATCTGCGTTGCTTTGATAGTTCGACTATCTGCTTGGATAGCTCAACTATCTGATAGGTCGACTATCTGTTGATAGGTCGAATATCTGTTTTCTGTGATAGGTCGACTATCTGCTTGATAGGTCGACTATCTGTTTTGTTTGGTAGTTCGACTATCTGTCCGGATAGATCGACTATCTGATAGCTCGACTATCTGTTTTGATAGGTCGACTATCTGCTGAGGTAGTTCGACTATCTTCTTTGATAGTTCAACTATCTGGATCGTTCGACTATCTGTCCGATAGGTCAACGATCTCCGTGCGTCGGTCGACGATCTCCGAAGGTCGTTCGACGTTTTGCTGTATGCTCTTATTTAGTTTTGTCGTCTTCTGTGATGTGACTAATTCCATAATTATTTTGGCATATTTTATGAAAGATTATCTGAATAATTTGTGACATTATTTCCATGCAATATCAGTTCTATTCTATATGCATGAGCTAATCTTTTCTGACAAAGTTGTTTGTCTTATAGCTGAGATATGATTTCTGCCAGGCTGTCCTTTATAGCCGTTAGACTCAAAAAGTCTTCCTTGGCTGTAAAGAGTTGTTTCTGATGTGACTTTCTCTTATATTATTTCATCAGAAGTATTTGCAGCTTCTTAGAAAGCTTTATCCTTTTATAGGATATCTGCTTGCAATTTTTTTGTTTTGCTTTATGCTTTTTGCAGCCCAGCTTGCAGAGTTCAGAAAAAGACAAGATTCAAACTCAATTAGAGCCGTTGCTGCTGCTGATATATAAAGACTTCTTTGAAGAAGAAATCAACTAGTACACACATAGCAAAATATTCATTCAGCAAGCTTACAGCAAGAATAAGTTTAACTGCTCTCAGCAATCTTCACTCAACTGAGAAGTGTTAGCTCTTCTGCTCTTCTTCAACCTGAGTTCTCCTGTTCCAGGAAGTTCTGACTCAGAGATCTTTTGAAGAAGAAGAAGAAGAAGAAGAAGATAGCTGCTAGAAGATTTTCATTTCTTATTTTATATCTTCTTGTAGTTCTTCCTTCAGTATTCACTGAAGTGTTTCTGCACTGAAGCAAGACTTCATCTGGACGTTCTTTGAGCCAGGGGGAGCCTTGATTCTTTTAGAGCTGTCTAGCTCAGTGCAAGTTATTGTGCTTCTCTAATCTATTATAAAATAGAGAAGACACCTTAACCTCCTTTCCCCCTCCTGTACAGGGTTATTACTCCCTTCAAAAGTATCCCTTGGTGGCAGGGCACCTGATCAAAAACCTGTGTTGGTTTTTAGACACCTGATCAAAAACCTGTGTTGGTTTTTAGACACCTGATCAAAAGTCTAAAGGGTCTCTTGATCTACCTGAAGCAGATCTTGTTGATGGCAGGGCACCTGATCAAAAACCTGAGTGGATTCCTACCTTGTTGGTAGAAGAGTGGACGTACCCAAGTTGTTTGGGGAACCACTATAAATTCCTTGTGTCGTCTGGATTGCCTTATTTAATTACTTGCATTGTGGCTGTGATTAGATCTTAACTAGGTTTGCTAGTTGCTGTTTAGGTTTCCCAGCCTCAACTGTAATTACAGTTGGCTGCCTTTTTGTGCACAACACTTGTGTTAGGCTTTAAGGTTTAAATCTCAAATATCTATAACCTTCATTCCGCATTTAACTCCAAGGGAGTTGAGTAGAAAGTCAACTTTTCTAGTGCAATTTTTGATTACTCTATTCACCCCCCTCTAGAGTAGTATCTATCCCTTCTCTTTCAAAGAGGATCATTACCCTAGAAGTCCGCTTCGACGCCATGGAAGAGATTCTAGCTAGATGAACATGACTGCTACGGCTTTGCCTCCGTAGATCTGAACTCGTCTTGCAAATCCGAGCTCCGAATCTCAAACGACGGTGAGATCTCCTCTCTCTATCGCTGCTTCTCCTCCTCCAAACGTCCAGCCCAAGATTCTCAAACTCCAAAAGAATGAAGTGAAAACGGTCAAACCAACACTAAAATTAGAGCTACCACCACGCGGTAACTAGCTACCGTCATGTGGTACTACTAATCAACGCCTCGTTTCGTGTGACACCTCCCAAGCCCTCCAACTACAGGCTGACACTTGGCCACGATGTTACAGCTTCGCTATCGCCGCGCGATAGGATGCAAGCACTTTGCAGTATCTAGGGACGGTTACGACACGACCGCTCCTGCTACCGCCACGCAATAGTTACTACCGTAGTGCGGTAGAAACTCGAGATCTTCGACAAATACTGTTGGGTATTACATCCACTGAAATTCTCTAGTGTTGACTAAATCCACCTATGGGGGGAATAAGTGTCGTGCAGTCTTTTGCGGAATTAAATTTACCTGCACAAATTAACAAACAGAGCACAGAAAACACACAAAGAATTATAGTGGTTTCCCGATTTGGGTACGTCCACTTTCCCCCTCGACCTATCTCCCACCAAGGGACGACTCGGTCACTTCTCCAAACGGATTGAAATCCAATCCTCACACTACGGAAAAAACCCTTCCAACAAAGAAGTCATAACTCCACCACCACGGGTTGCACCCAACCCTTACAACAAGGAATGAAAATTCCTTTACAACAAACCAAAATTTAATGTAAAAGAAAATACAAACAAAGCTTTTGGAGATTCCGATGTCCTTCTTCGTTCGTTGAAGCTTGCTTTAAAATTACGAAGAATCCACAACCAGACTTCTCTCTTGGAAAGAATCTTGTCAAGATCGGTGGCGAAAAGTAAATGCGGCGACGATGCTTTGTAGATCCAAACTTCTTGACGAAGCAAGCTAGGTCTACAAACGATCTCAGTCGGATCAATCGTCTCAACCGATTCGGAATGGAGAACAAGTCTCGTTCTACGAATCGGAAGACAAGAGATCTCAAGAGAGATACGTGAGATGCTCTGCTTGCCTCGGTACTGTCGTCGGAAGATCAGAGAAGCATTGAGATCAACAGTGGCGACGAACTTGTGAGCGGCTATAGGTGATCGGCGGTTTCCGCGATCGGCTAGGGCACGTCGTCGGCTGCTTTCGATTTCCGAGAATGTGTTACTGTAGAGGTTCAAAATACACATATATATATATACTAGGAGCCAACCCTAATGACCGTTGTGGGGCCCACAAGGAGAAACCCTAGCCTCGCCCGAAATAGCGCACGACATCTTGGTTTGGTCCAGCAAACGAGGGATTTATCCTAAGGCAAAATCAGCGGGAATCATTGGTTATTCCCGTCGATGTCGGCGGGAATCACTCACGATTCCCGTCGATTTTGCCTTGGCAGAATCCCTGTTTGAAAACTATCAGCCGGAAGAAGTTGGCGGGAGAGGCTAACTGATACTCGACGAATCGGCGGGAATCACTAACGATTCCCATTGAAGTCGGCGGGAATCACTAGCGATTCCCGTCGAAGTCGGCGGGAATCACTTAGCGATTCCCGTCGATTTTGACTTAGAAGAATTTTCTCTTCCTTCCTTTTGATGACTTGGTCTTTGACCCATCTTTGCTCCTTCTTCTGCTCTTGATCTATCTTGACCCTGTACTTGAAAATAAGTACACTCTAATAGAGAGAGCACACGTGAATCAACACACTGATCTACGCAACGAGGTATTACGTTGTGCAGACCCGTATATATTGACCCACTGTACCCTGACATTGACGTGTACTCAGCATGGAATAGCTGCAAGCACAACTTGATAGAGTTGTCAAATACATTTTCAATTCACCTTAGCTTGTTCAGGGGCTTCTTCAAATCAGGTCAATTGTGGATGCAATACCCAACAATCTCCCCCTATTTGAAGAAGCCTAAACCCTACAAGCTAAGGTGAATAGAACAGATGGGAATGAAAATCATAAACTAAAAATTCAGTTGAGAGTGAAATTCATTACCATTTTCCTGAGAGCAACATAGACTTTGTGGCCCTACTTAGCATTGGAAGCCACCTTAGTCTTGGCCGAGAGGGTAATCACCCCCTTTTCGGCTTCTACAAATCTGGGAGTTCGCTTGGAGCAAAATGCTCCCCCTAGTTCTTGCATCCGTGCTCGATCTTGAGTTCCTAGCAGATGCTCCCCCTTGATCCAAGAGCCTTGAGCCCTTCAGTCTTCAATCTTCATAGTTCAGCATGCCGAGTTCAGTTTTGAAGAGACTGAACTTGGCCTCGTCTAGGGGCTTTGTGAAGATATCTGCAATCTGCTTATCCGTGGGGACATAGCAGAGAGATATATCTTTGTTTTCCACATGCTACCGAATGAAGTGGTAGCGCACTTCAATATGCTTTGTTCTGCTGTGTGACACGGGATTGTTCGCAATTGCAATTGCGCTCGAGGAATCGCAATACATAGGAACTTCTTTGAACTGCAAGTCATAATCTTCGAGTTGATTTTTGATCCATAGAAGTTGTACGCAACAGCTGCCTGCTGAGATGTACTCAAATTCAGCCGTAGAGGTTACGACACAGTTCTGCTTTTTACTGTTCCACGATATAAGCTTTCTTCCTAGGAATTAGCACGTCCCGGAAGTGCTTTTCCTGTCATCCCTACTTCCTGCAAAGTCAGCATCTAAAAATCCTATCAGCTCGACGTCATTGTTTCTTGGGTACCACAAGCCAAGATTTGGTGTACCCGTAAGGTATCTAAGAATCCGCTTTGCAGCGACGTAATGAGATTCCTTGGTGTTCACCTGATATCTGTCACAAACGCATGTGGAAAACATAATATCCGGTCTACTAGCAGTAAGGTAGAGCAGGGATCCAATTATGCTTCTGTATTTGGTTTCATCAAAAGGTTTCCCTTTCTCATCCTTGTCCAGAGACATAGTGGATCCCATTGGAGTCCTCATAGAGGTTGCGCTCTCCATTCTGAATTTCTTGAGGAGTTCATTTATGAACTTCGTCTGAGAAATGAAAATTCTATCCTCAGACTGTTTCACTTGAAGTCCCAAGAAATACTTTAGCTCTCCCATGTTGCTCATTTCAAACTTTCCTTGCATAAGTTTAGAAAACTTCTTGCAAAGATTGTTGTCCGTTAAGCCAAAGATTATGTCATCGACATAGATTTGCACCAGCAAAATCTTGCCTTTGACTTCCCTAAGAAACAATGTCTTATCTATTTTTCCTCTTGAGAACTTGTTCTCAAGAAGAAAACTAGACAGAGTCTCATACCAAGCTCGAGGAGCTTGTTTTAAGCCATATAATGCTTTATTAAGAAAGTAAACATGATTAGGGAATGTTGGATTAACAAAACCTGGGGGTTGCGCGACATATACTTCCTCTTTTAAATTTCCATTGAGAAAAGCTGATTTCACGTCCATCTGATAGACAGTGAATCCTTTGTGAGAGGCATACGCCAGGAACAATCTGATCGCTTCGAGCCTTGCAACTGGTGCAAAGGTTTGGTCGAAGTCAATCCTCTCCTCTTATCTGTAACCTTGAGCCACCAGTCTTGCCTTGTTCTTGATGATGACCCCGTGTTCATCCAGTTTGTTTCTGAAGATCCACTTTATGCCGATCACATTCTGTTTCTTTGGTCTGGGAACTAGCGTCCAGACATTGCATCGTTCGAATTGATGCAGTTCATCTTGCATTGCCTATATCCATGACGCGTCTTTGTTCGTTTCGTCGAACTTCTTTGGCTCAATTTGTGACAGAAAACTTAGGCGCAGAACCTCGTTAATTGTACCTCTGCGAGTTCTGACACTGTCCCGAGGATCTCCTATGATCTGATCTCTTGGGTGATCCCTTACGTGTCTGAGCTCTAAGAGTCTGGCATTTGGAGCTCCAATAGCTTCTCGGGCTCCTCCCTCTTCTGGGAGAATTTCTCCATCCTAACCATCATCTTCTCCAGGTGGCGTTGAGGTGGATACCTTGACGTACTTGGGAGTTTCATCTTTAGCAGTCTCATCTAGACTTAGTTGTTCAAGCCTTGCACCTGCATCTTCAAGACTGCCACTGGAAGAATTGCTATGAAGCAGGCTTCCTTCATCAAATACAACATTAATGGACTCCTCTACCACTAGGGTTTTCTTATTGAAAACCCTATATGCCTGACTATGGCTACTATAGCCCATGAAGATGCCTTCGAAGCATTTTTCTCCGAATTTAGTACGTGGGTACTTCCGTTTATTGAGTACATAGCATTTGCAGCCAAAAATCCTTAGATAGGACATGGTCGGTTTCCTGCCTTTCAATAGCTCATAAGGCGTCTTGCGAGGATTCTTGTTAATCAAGGCTCGGTTTTGCACGTGACAGGCTATATTGACAGCCTCAGCCCAAAAGTACTTTGGGAGAGAAGCGTCATTCAACATTGTCGTACATGCCTCAATGAGCGTTCTATTCCTTCTCTCCGCAACTCCGTTTTGCTGAGGAGTTCGCGGGGAGGAAAACTTATGAAAGATACCATGTTCTTCAAAGAATTCTGTCATAGCTCCAGACTCGAATTCTGTTCCATGGTCACTTCTGATTTTTGACCACGGAGCAGTTAAGTTCATTCTGAATCTGCCTGATAAAATTAGTGAAGATGTCAAACATATCTGACTTTTGTTTCAAGAAGAATACCCACGTAAACCGAGAGTGATCATCAACAATCACTAGCATATAGGAATTACCTCCTAAGCTATGAACTTGCACTTGACCGAACAAGTTCATGTGCAGAAGATAAAGACATCTGGAAGAGTCTTTATCTGCAATGCCCTTAAAGGTAGCCCGAGTTTGTTTGCCCTTCTGACATGCATGACAAGGGCTATATTTGATGCACTTAATAGTAGGGGCATCCCTTAATAAATTCTTAGAAAACAATATACTAATAGTTTTGAAATTAATATGTGTCAATCTCTTGTGTCATTGTTCACAGAGAGATTCACTGTCTTTTGCTACTAGGCAAACGGGGGTAGAAGAGTCTAAGCTAAGAAAATCTAAGCAAAAAATATTTCTTCTCCTAATGCCAGTTAATACCGTCTCCGAAGAGGCACACGATATTATCAAGCACTTTTCCTTGCAAAACTTAACGTCGTATCCTTTATCACACAACTAGCTTACACTGATCAGGTTATGGTTTAACCCTTCAACATAGGCCACGTATGTAATAGAGAATACACCGTTGGAAATCATACCATAACCCCTAGTGACTCCTCGATCTGATCCTCCAAAGATGACTTTGGGTCCATTTTCGACTGGGGAGTAATCACGCAACATGCTTCTTGTCCCGGTCATATGCCGGGAACATCCACTGTCCAAGTATCAGATTGGCATTTTTGTGGCCTTTGGACATACCTGCAAAACAGAATTAGTTTCCCTTAGGAACCCAATTTAACTTGGGTCCTAGATTCCTTGTTAGCATACTCCCCCTCGGGTGGTTAACCCTACGAGTGGTCGGCCTCGCATTGCTAACATGAGGAGTCTCGTTGAATATTCGATTAAACCAGCAATCCACGGCGAAGTGACCGACTTTGCCACAGCACCAACAGTTAAACCTATTATACCGTTTCCTAGGCTCCTGCTTCACCCTTGGAACGGTGGGTCCAGCCGGGGCCTTGGATCTGGAGGTGGAGGCATCATGATGACAGCAGTCACACGATTTCTTCACTTCCTGTTCCTTCAGTATAACAGGCTTGGCCTTTGGAGCCTGCTTCCTATTATGGCCTCTAGAGAAGTGGCCATAATTCTCCACTTGGATTTCATCATAAGGTGCCTTGAAGACACTCTCACCATAGTTGCGGGGGAAGGTCCAACCATCATACCGGCTCTTGGGCTTTTTAACCGAGGGCCGGAAGAAGTGGCCATAGGTTGACTCAAAGTCCTGCTCATTGTATGGAAAGCCAGGCTTTCTGAATGAAACAGGACCGAGTGGGGCCTTTCCCTTTTCTGCAATAGAGGCCTTCTTAGCAGCCTTATTTTTCCTCTAATTTCTGTTTCTCCTGGATGATTTGCCAGGCTCAGCCACATGCCCTAAGCCAGCCCCCTTAGCCTGAGCAGAGAATTCATCAACAAGAGGAAGAACAGTCTTGGGCATAGAGAAGCTTTTGACAATCTTCCTATCTGCAGCAAGCTGTTCTTCCAGCTTGTATATTTCTTCCTGTTTTTGGTCAAGGAGCCTTAGAGAATCTGAGTGCTCAGAAGTCAGGTCCAGGTGTTCCTGTCGGAGAGAAATCAAGCTAGTGACCTCTTCTCTTAGGGACACACCCTCAGCCTTAAGGAATTTGACTTCCTTCTTCTAAGCGCTCAACCTCTTTCGGCACTCTTCGAAAGTATTGAGCAGAAGCTCATACTTTTCGAGGAGTTCAGCTTCACGGGCAGATGGACTGTCCTCGTGGTCATCTTCAGGAGACTCAGAGTCAGAGTCAGAGAGGGGGGTGCGATCTTTTACCTTCCCAGTAAATGGGGGACAGTCTCCATCTGAGTCGGAGCGACCCATTAGCCCGAAGTAGGCTTCCTCATCATCACTGGAGTTTGAAGAGTCAGATTCACTCAGTGTCTTTTGCTTTTTAACAATGTAGCTCCTCTCCTTCTTCCTATCTCTAAAGGACTTGTGCTCCTCTCCTTTCCCCTTATCTCTCTTGCTTTGGTGGCAGTCAGCAATGACGTGACCTGGCTTATTGCATCCAAAGTAGATAATGTCAGTAGAACGATGTTTGTTCTGTTTAGACTCATACCTGTCAGAAGAGTAATTCTTCTTCTAATGTCTGGAGGAGGAGCCGTCTCTCTTTCTTTGATTCCTCATCTTGAGGAACTTCTTGAACTCTCGAGTGATGAAGGAGAATTCTTCTTCAGATAGCTCTGAGCCGGAAGAGCATGGCTCAGAGTCTTCTTCCTCATCCTTTTTCCAAGAGCGGGACGAGGCTGCACCCTTGCCTTTCCTTGAGTGATTGGCTTTCAGGGCTACAGTCTTTTCTTTAGCAGCGGCCTTATCGGCTTCTTCTTCAGCTTTTCTGGTGTTCAGCTGAAGCTCATAGGACATAAGCTTCCCAAACAGAATCTGGGGACCAGTTTCTGCCAGCTTGCCAAACTCTCTGATGGCGCAGATCTTGGTGTCCCATTCCTTAGTAAGGGATCTAAGGAATTTGTCATTAAGTTCACCATTGGTGAACACTCTGCCATATCCCTTCAGGGCATTGACGATCTTCAGGAAGTTCTCGAAAGTCACTCCAATTTCTTCCTTAGGACCTTGACTGAATGCCTCATACTTTTGGTTCAAAAGGGATCTTCGATCTTCCCTTACTTCATCTATGCCTTCCATCAGAATGATCAGGCAGTGCCAGATGTCCTTGGCAGTCCTTCGGTTGCTGAAATTCTGCATCATTGAATCATCGACGACGCTCACTAGAATGTTTTGAGCTTTTTTGTCTATTCCGACAAGCACCATCTCATCCTTATCCATTTCGGAGAGCTTCTTGGGCACCATCTTGGTCGGATCAATGGTGGAGGCCTTAGTGGGGATATAAGGTCCCTCCTCCACTATCATGAACAGTCGGGGGTCGACTGCTTCCATGTAGAACCTGATCCTTTCCTGAATACTTGAGTCCGTCCATTCCTGAGATCTTCTTTCTTCTTGACACTAGACACAGGATCTTACTCAAGGTGTTAACCTTATTGATGAGCAATCTCCCTCTGATACCACTTGAAAGTCTCTAGTGTCGACTAAATCCACTTTATGGGGGGGGGGGGATATGTGTCGTGAAGTCTTTTGCGGAATTAAATTTACCTACACAAATTAACAAACAGAGCACGAAAAACACACAAAGAATTATAGTGGTTCCCCGATTTGGGTACGTCCACTTTCCCCCTTTGACCTATCTCCCACCAAGGGACGACTCGGTCACTTCTCATAACGGATTGAAATCCAATTCTCACACTACAGAAGGAACCCTTCCAACAAAGGAGTCACAACTCCACTACCACGGGTTGCACCCAACCCTTACAATAAGGAATGAAAATTCCTTTACAACAAACCAAAATTGAATGTAAAAGAAAATACAAACAAAGCTTTTGGAGATTCTGATGTCCTTCTTCGTTCGTTGAAGCTTGCTTAAAAATTACGAAGAATCCACAACCAGACTTCTCTCTTGGAAAAAATCTTGTCAAGATCGGCAGCGGCAAGTAAATGCGGCGGCGATGCTTTGTAGATCCAAACTTCTTGACGAAGTAAGCTAGGTCTACAAACGATCTCAGTCGGATCAATCGTCTCAACCGATTCGGAATGGAGAACAAGTCTCATTCTACAAATCAGAAGACAAGAGATCTCAAGAGAGATACGTGAGACGCTCTGCTTGCCTCAGTACTGTCGTCGGAAGATCAGAGAAGCACTGAGATCAACGGCGGCGACGAACTTGCGAGCGGCTACAGGCGATCGGCAGTTTCCGCGATCGGCTAGGGCACGACGTCGGCTGCTTTCGATTTCCGAGAATGTGTTACTGTAGAGGTTCAAAATACGCGTATATATATACTAGGAGCCAACCCTAATGACCGTTGTGGGGCCCACAAGGAGAAACCCTAGCCTCGGCCGAAACAGCGCACGACATATTGGTTTGGTCCAGCGAATGAGGGATTTTGCCTAAGGCAAAATCAGCGGGAATCGTTGGTGATTCCCGTCGATGTCGGCGGGAATCACTCACAATTCTTGTCGATTCTGCCTTGGCAGAACTGTCAGCTGGAAGAAGTCGGCGGGAGAGGCTAACTGATACTCGACGAATCGGCGGGAATTACTAGCGATTCTCGTCGAAGTTGGCGGGAATCACTAGCGATTCCTGTCGAAGTCGGCGGGAATCACTTAGCAATTCCTGTCGATTTTGACTTAGAAGAATTTTCTCTTCCTTCCTTTTGATGACTTGGTCTTTGTCCCATCTTTGCTCCTTCTTCTGCTCTTGATCTACCTTGACCCTGTACTTGAAAATAAGTATACTCCAATAGAGAGAGCACACGTGAATCAACACACTGATCTACGCAACGAGGGATTACGTTGCGCAGACCCGTGTATAATTACCCACTGCACCCTGACATTGGCGTGCACTTAGCATGGAATAGCTGCAAGCACAACTTGATAGAGTTGTCAAATACATTTTCAATTCACCTTAGCTTGTTCAGGGGCTTCTTCAAATATGTTCAATTGTGGATGCAATACCCAACATCCACAATAACCCAGATTTGCATGAAGTCACCCTTGAACTAAGATGAATTAAGTTGTATTTGATATCCTTGTTCTAGTTGAATGTTTGTAGATTCTCAGTGCTAAGTGTAGACCAATGTCAGTCTACAGTGGGTCAGGAACACAGGACCATACAGTGTAATCCCTCACTGTGTGATCCAAAGTGTTGACTCATGTATAGCCTCTCAATTGGGATACACTTCATATTCAAACATTGGGAGCATGGGATGAAGACAGGACCAGAAGAAAACATTTTCTAAAAGTCTTGAAAATTATTTAAGTAAAGCTCTCGAGAAGCAGCCTTAGAGTTTTCGAGAAGTGTGGTTTAGTTCTCGAGAAGCTCTCATAGTTCTCGAGAAGCCTAACTACATAGTTCATGAAAAGCCTGGACAGATTCTATAAATTTTATAAGTTATAGTTCTCGAGAAGTCCTCTTTGTTCTCGAGAAGTATTGGTCAGTTTTCGAGAAGCCTAAGGCATAGTTCTCAATAAGTCTTATTTGTTCTCGAGAAGCTTGGCTTCAGTTCTCGAGAACTACCAGCTCAATTTCTTGAACAGTCAGGATTTGCCTCAGAAATTTTTTCTAAGTTAAGTTCTCGAGAAGTCTTATTTAGTTCTCGAGAAGTCTTCCTCCTTGTTCTCGAGAAGTTCAGAAAAATTGTCTTAGTGTTTGTTCTCGAAAAGTTCTGAAGTCTTCTAAGTCATGTTCTCGAGAAGTCAATTAGTTCTCGAGAACTAAACCTTGTGTTCTCGAGAAGTACAAATCCATTCTAAAGAATTTAGTTTCCGAGAAGTCTTGACAGTTCTTGAGAACTCAGATCCTAGTTCTCGAGAACTAAACCCACTTCTCAAGAGCTAAGTTGATTTTCCAGAAATTCTTGTTCTAAGTCCAGAACGGCCGAAATTTCAAATACCTCGACGTGATTGGTCCACGTGTCATAATTAATGTCTTTTCTAGCCGTTAAGGGTGATCCTATATAAGTCTTTTCCCTAAGACATAACCCTAACCAAGCATAATAGAAAAAGAAGAATCTCTTAAGAGCGAATTCCGTACTTTCCTAATTTACTAGTTCGGCCGACTTTCTCTCAAGAACGACATCTGAAGCCGCCTCTCACTGGTTTCGATCTAAAAGATCTGCTGATTAAGGAATCGGTTTTCTCTCCGTGATCGAGTAGATTCAAGTTCTCTCAGGTCAGATTTTCAAAGGATCTTCTTCTACAAATTCTGAAAGAGCCGCAACGATTCAAGAAGAAGACCTAGAGACTTATTGTTTTAGATCTGAGAATATTTCTGTTTGTATTTTCAATCTCTATTTGTAAATCTTGTAGGAGATTATTCTCCGAGTGTAGGAGCGTTGTGCTCCGAGTGGTAGGAAGTTTTTTTATCTTCCGAGTGTAGATCCGTTTGGATCGAGTTTTGTAGGAACGTGGTTCAGAGGTGTAGGATTGGTTTGCAATCCGAGATAGTGGAGTAGCTGAGTCTAGTGATTTGCTAGATTGGTGAGGAAAGTGGACGTACCCAAGATCGGGGAACCACTATAAATCTCTTATCGTCTGTGTGATTGCTTGATTACTTATTTGTGCTAGTTGTCAAATTTTTTTATTCCGCATTAGACGCACATCTCACCTATTCACCCCCCTCTAGGTGATTTAGGTAGACAACTTACAACTTTCAATTGGTATCAGAGGGAGGTTGATCGTTAAAAGGCTAACACCTTGATCTAATCCTTCCCAAGTTGTCTTTAGAGAAGTATCAAGCATGAGTAAGACCAAGGATTTTGCTAAGCTCCCTATATGCACCAAGAACAATTTTCCTATATGGAAGGAAAGAGTTAAACTCTTCATGGAAGCAGTGGACCCTCAGATCTTCATGATTGTTGAAGAAGGTCCGTATGTTCCGATGATTGCATCTACAATTGATCCAACCAAACAAGTCCCAAAGAAGTTGATGGACTTGGATAAGGACGAGATTGCACTTGTCTCCCTGGACAAGAAAGCTAAAAATATTATAGCAAGTGCAGTCGATGACTCGATGCTGAGAAATCTGATTCATTGCCAGTCTGCCAAGGAGATGTGGCAATCCCTGGTGACTCTGATGGAAGGCACTGAAGAAGTTAGGGATGATGAGAGATCCCTTCTAAATCAGAAGTATGAAGCCTTCAGGCAAGGTCACAAGGAAGCCATAGCTGATACCTTTGAGAACTTCTTCAAGATAGTTAATGGCCTAAGGGTTTATGGTCGAGTCTTCACAAATGGGGAACTGAATGACAAATTCTTAAGATCCCTGACCAAGGAATGAGATAATAAGGTATGCGCCATTCGGGAGTTTGGAAGGTTAGCCGAGACGGACCCACAGAATCTATTCGGAAAGCTTATGTACGTCTTACGAGCTCCAAATCAACTCAAGAAAAGCTAAAGAAGAGATGAGAAGGTCTGCATCCAAGGAGAAGTCTGTCGCTCTGAAGGCAGATAGCTCAAGGAAGGCAAAGGCTAGCTCTCCTGCCCCAGCTCCTGAAGCTGATGAAGAAGAATCATCTGAGCCAAGCTCCTCTGGCTCAGAGCTATCTGATGGAGAGTTTTCTCTAGTCTCAAGGCAGTTCAAGAAATTCTTGAACAAGAAGAAGCAATGGAGAGGCAAAGATGCCTCCTATAGAAGATCACGCAATGATGGTGATCGCCACAGAAAAGGCTCAAGCAGCCACGTTAGGTATGGTTCTAAACCGAATAAACATTATTCGATTGACATTGTTTATTATTGCTGTAATAAGCCAGGTCATGTCATTGCGGATTGCCCCCACAATAAGAAAGAGGGTGGCAAACGAGAAGAGAAAAAGTCCTACAGTAAAAAGAGGACAGAAAAGAGCCTGTTGGCCAAGAAGGGCAAAACCCTCAGTGACTCTGACTCATCTGAGTCGAGTACAGAAGAGGAAGAAGCCTACTTTGGGCTAATGGCTCTAACTGATGATGAATAAGTCCCCCAGTTCATTAGGGAGGTAAAATCTCACACCCCTCTTTCAGAATCTGATGATGATAGTGAGCAAGAGGGCTATCCCTCTGAGGATGAATATGAACTCATGAGACAATATAAGGAGTTACTCAAGGCTTACGACAAATGTCGCCGAGTCGTAAAAACTCAAGCTAAAGAGATAAAGTCTCTAAAAGCTACAGAGAGCACCTTAAGAGAAGAAGTCTCAAAGACTGACTCTCTCAAGGAAGACTTCAATAAATCTATTGAAGAATATACCAAGTCTCTTGAGCACCTTGACCTTAAGGAGAAAATCATCAAGGAGTTGGAAAAACAACTCTTGGCTGAAAAGAAACTTGTTGAAGGTTTTTCTAAGCCTAAGACTGTACTTCCTCTGATTGCTGAATTCTCAGCTAAGGCCAATGGTGCTAGTCTAGGCCACAGAGGTGCTCCTAGTAAATCCTCTAGGAGAAGGAAGGCCAAGTGAAAGAATAAGGATGCCAAGAAGGCCTTTGCCAAGGAAAAAGGGAAAGCTCCTTTGGAGCCAGTCTCGTTCAAGAAAGTTATCTTTCCTGCGAATGAATTCGACTTTGAGTCCACCTATGGACACTTCACTAGGCCGATCCCAAAGAAGCCTAAGTCAAGGTACCAAGGTTGGACTCGCCCTCGTGACTTTAGCGAGAGTGTCTTCAAGGCACCTTATGAATAGATTCAACTTCAGAGCTATGGACCTTATGCTCATGGTCATAATATCAAGAAGGCACCAAAGGTAAAACCTATTGTGGAAAAGCCTATGAAGGAGAAGACTTCATGCAGCTGCCATCATCATGAAGCTTCTTCCTCCAAGGATGCTACCCATGCTGGACCTCATCTCAAGAAGGTCAAGCAGGAGGTTATAAGGTAAAGATACAACAGATTCGACTGTTGGTGTTGTGGTAGAGTTGGTCAATTTGCCATAAATTGTTGGTTCAATCCTAAAAATGCTGCAACTCCTCAAGTTAGCAACGTGAGAATGACCACTCATGAGGCTAATACTCGTAGGGGGAGTATTCTAACTCGAGACCAAGGACCCGAATGTGTTTGGGTTCCTAAGGCTTAGTGATTATAATTACAGGTACGTCAAAAGGCCATTAAAACGCCAATCTGGTATTTGGACAGTGGATGTTCTCGGCATATGACCGGGACAAGGAGCCTACTCCAGAACTTTTCACCGATGTTGAACGGACCAAAGGTCATCTTTGGAGGTCCAGACCGAGGAATTACCAAAGGCTATGGTATGATTACTAACGGTAACGTATCCTTTTCGGATGTAGCCTATGTTGAAGGATTGGAACACAATCTCATCAGCATAAGCCAACTATGCGACAAAGGATCGTGGTTGAATTCCATGCTGACAAGTGTTTGATAAAATCGGTTGACAACATGGAAACTATTTTATCAGGCACTCGAAGCAGAAATATTATCTGTTTAAACTTCATCTGTATTGACTCCTCTACACTAGTATGTCTTTTAGCAAAAAGTAGTGCATCTCTTGCTGACCAATAACACAAGAGACTAGCACATATTAATTTCAAAACTATAAATAAACTATTCTCTCAAAACTTAGTACGTGATTCCCCTAAAGTCAAGTGCGTTAAGGACAGCCCTTGTCATGCCTGTATAAAAGGCAAGCAAACAAGGAGTTCATTTAAAAGCATTATAGGCAAGGATTCTGATAAAAGCTTACAGCTTCTTCATATGGACTTATTCGGTCCACTGTAAGTTAGAAGTTTGGGAGGTAAGGAATATACATTGGTTATTGTGGATGATTACTCGTGCTTTGCGTGGGTGTTCTTTCTGAAACACAAGTCAGATACCTTCAATATTTTCACTAATTTTGTTAGGCAAGTCCAGAATGAATACAACTGCTCCGTAGTCAAAATCAGAAGTGACAATGGAACGTAATTCAAGTCTAGGGCCATGATAGAATACAGTGAAAGTAAATGTATCTTTCATGAGTTTTCCTCTCATCGCACTCCACAGCAAAATGGAGTAGCTGAGAGAAGGAACAGAACACTCATAGAGGCTTGCCGGACTATGTTGAGTGATGCCTCACTTCCAGAGTACTTCTAGGTTGAAGCCGTCAACACCGCTTGTCACGTGCAAAATTGAGCACTCATCAATAAGAACCATGATAAGACTCCTTACAAACTTCTAAAAGGCAGGAAACCGACCATTTCATATTTTAGAATCTTTAGCTGTAAGTACTTCGTACTTAACAACGGCAAGTATCACACTACCAAGTTTAGCAAGAAAAGCTTTGAAGGTATTTTTGTAGGTTATAATAGCCATAGTAAGGCCTATAGAGTATTCAGTATAAAAACCCTGGTGGTAGAAAAATCGATACACATTGTATTTGATGAGATGAGTTTGCTGCAAAGCAACTCTTCTAGTGTGCTCATTGAAGATGCAGGTACAAAGATAAAGGAACTCAGCTTGGATGAACCTACTGAAGTCAAAGATGAAAAGTTCATCAAGATCACCTCTACAACCCCGATTGGAGAGGTAGATGATCAAGATGAAGAATTCATCCCAGCTGAAGATGCAACTCTAGTGGCTGAGGAGATCCCAGATGCAAGGACTCTAGAGCTCAGACACCTGAAGGATCATCCCTTGGACCAGATCATAGGAGATCCCCGGGATGATGTCAGAACTCATCGAGGTACAACTAACGAGAATTTATTCTTAAGTTTTCTATCACAGGTTGAAACTAAGAAGTTTGAGGAAGCAAACTCGGATGCATCCGGGATACTAGCCATGGAAGAAGAGTTAAATCAGTTCAAACATTGCAAAGTTTGAACACTTGTTCCTAGACCCAAGAGTAAGAACATCATCGGGACAAAATGGGTTTACCGGAACAAGATGGACGAAGATGGAACTATTATAAAGAACAAAGCCAGACTCATTGCCAAGGGCTATCGTCAAGAAGAAGGAATCGACTTCGATCAAACGTATGCTCCAGTGGCAAGACTGGAGGCGATCAGGTTATTCCTTGCTTATGCTGCACTTAAGGGCTTTACCGTCTATCAGATGGATGTAAAATCTACCTTCCTGAATGGTGACATAAAGGAAGAAGTGTATGTAGAGCAACCGCCAGGTTTTGTTGACTCAACTTTCCCTAATCATGTTTATTTACTACAAAAAGCTTTATATGGTCTTAAACAAGCTCCTCGAGCTTGGTATGAGACGCTGTCTAGCTTTCTTCTTGAGAACAAGTTCACAAGAGGAAAGATAGACAAGACATTATTTCTTAGGGAAATAAATGACAAGATTTTTCTAGTGCAAATCTATGTCGATGACATTATTTTTGGCTCTACGGATAACAACCTCTACAAGAAGTTTTCTAAACTTATGCAAGGGAAGTTTGAAATGAGCAGTATGGGAGAGCTGAAGTATTTCTTAGGGCTTTAGGTGAAACAATCTGAGGATGGAATATTCATCTCATAGACCAAGTTCACCAAAGAGCTACTTAAGAAATTCGAAATGGAGAATGCAACCTCTATGAGGACTCTGATGGCCTCAGCTATGTCTCTGGACAAGGATGAGAAAGGGAAACCTTTTGATGAAACCAAGTACAGAAGCATAATTGGGTTCTTGCTCTACCTTACCGCAAGTAGACCAGATATCATGTTCTCAACATGTATATGCGCTAGATTCCAGGTGAACTCTAAGGAATCTCACTATATTACTGCGAAGCGAATTTTGAGATACCTTAAAGGTAAACCAAGTCTTGGCTGATGGTACCCAAGAAGTAATGATAGTGAACTGATTGGATTTTCAGATACAGATTTTGCAAGAAGCAAAGATGACAGGAAAAGCACTTCTGGGACTTGCAAATTCCTATAAAGAAGGCTTATCTCTTGGAACAGCAAAAAGTAAAATTATGTCGCAATCTCAATGGCCGAGTCAGAATACATTTCTGTCGGTAGTTGTTGTGCACAGTTGCTTTGGTTAAAGAACAAGCTAGAGGATTACAATATGAAGGTCAAGGACATTCCTTTATTCTGTGACTCCTCCAGCGCAATCGCAATCGCAAACAACCCAGTCTCTCACAGCCGGACAAAACACATCTAGCTGAGATACCACTTCATCCGGGAGCATGTGGAGCAAGGGGATGTGGATCTACAATACGTGCCAATAGATCGGCAGGTTGCAGATATATTCACAAAGCCGCTGGACGAGACCAAGTTCAATTTCTTCAAAACTGAACTTGGGCTACTGAACAAGGAAAATTAGGCCAAGGTGATCAGTTGAAAGGCTCAAGAATCGAGGAATCTCCAAAAAGGTCAGAATTTCTCAAGTAGAAGGACAACTCTCGAGAACCATAACTTACTTCCCGAGAACTCTCTGCCAGTTCTCGAGAACTAAAGCTTACTTCCCGAGAACTCTTCCTCAGTTCTCGAGAACTAAGGCTTGCTTCTCGAGAACTATCTGTCAGTTCTCGAGAACTAAGGCTTGCTTCTCGAGAACTATCTGCCAGTTCTCGAGAACTAAGGCTTGCTTCTCGAGAACTATCTTCCAGTTCTCGAGAACTAGATATTGCTTCTCGAGAACTATCTGCCACTTCTCGAGAACTAAAATTGCCTCTCGAGAAATGGCCTGTCCTTTTGCCGATTTATGTTAACTCCTCAATTTCGATTACCTCCTGATTTCTGTCCTAATCCAAGGTTAATTAGACTCATAATTAACATTACTAGGGTTATATATATATATATATATATAATATTTTAGAAATCTTAAATCAACCGCCATTTCAAAATCACTACTCTCCAACTCTTCGTCTTCCGCCGTAAGAAACTCTGTCTCCACCGCAGTCTCGCGCTCAGTCCGTCGCCACCGTCAGCTCTCATGGCTCAGGTTTCCAAGATTGGAGTAAGCAGTGAACTGGTAGTCGCAGGAATTGCAGAGATTTCAGATGATTTCCGGCACCTTCTCATTCTTCTCGAAACCGCCGGCCTCATGTTCGTTTTGACAGAACCCTGCAAGATTCTTTTTCCTGATGTCAAGGAGTTCTTCAAAAATGTTAAGGTGAAAAGAAATGGTAAGACTCTGAAAACTCAAGCCAGAGGGATCAAGATAAAGTTGAACAAGACTAGAGTTTCCCAACTTCTGCGGATGCCCGTTGTAGATGAGGAAGATGGCCTAACTTTGGAAGACTATGACAGGACTTACTCCCTCTGTGGAGTTCCTGCTGAATTTTACTCCTTCAGGAGAAACATTTTCAATGATGTAGGGAAATTACTTATAGATATTATTGGAAAGATCCTATGGTGCAAGACAGGGTCAATTAGTTTCATTACTAATGATCTATTTGCAGTAATGACAGCCATTGTCTCAAGAAAGAAGTTTTAGTTTGGCATGATGGTGTTTGAGTTTATCAGAGATAGCATCCAAGCTCCAAAATTTGCAAGGATAATCTTATTGATTTTGAGAGAGATTGATCCTGTTACCTTCAAAACCTCCAAAGGAACAACAATTCATCACCTTAAGAAGATTTCCTTAGCCTCCATCCAGAGATGGGAGTTGAAGCTGAAGAACCCAAGGCAGATAGCTAAAGAAGTTGGAGCTTCTGTCTCAGAGGTGAGGACCCCATCTCCTCCTCTACATCATGTTGCTGAACTATCTGGTACAACAACTAAGGGGGATCCTGCACACTCTGCCTCAAATAATAGAATTACTACTCCAGCCATATCTCCTCAGAGAAGCCCAGTGAGATCTCCAGTCAGGAGCCCTGTTGCAGTCTCTCTAGTGCCAAACCTATCAGATGTTCCAGCCCAAGAAACTCTCAAAGACACAAATGAAGCCATAGGCAAGATGATAGAAGAGCTTACCTCAAAAGAACCTCTTTCCCCCTTTCAAAAGATCTCCCTAAAGACCCATACAAAGAACCCTCACCCCAAGCTACTCCTTCTCCCTCTCCAAGAAAAGATTCAACTCCACTAGAAACCATCCTTCTATCTGAAGAGGATGAGCAAGCCCCTGAGCAGGTGGAAGCACCTCTTAGGACTCTTGATTTCTCCCTCCCCAGATTTTTTGATGAGGAGGGAGATATAGTATCTCATACTGTAAGAGCCCAGAGCTCTGTTATACTGGAAGAAATCCCCCCATGTAAAGCTCCTCCACCACCTCAGATTGATTCTACCACTCCTGCTCCATCTACTGCTGCTGCTATAATTGCAAACTCAGATATTCTATCAAATATTGAAGAAATGCTAGCTAACCAGAGGAAATATTTTGATGAATCTCTTCAGACTGTCAAAGATCAGGTAACTGCCCTTGAGAAAGAAATGACTAGAGGCTTTGCAGAGATTCAAGCCAACACTGATTCTCTCAAAGGATTGTTCAGAATTGGAGGAAAATCCATAGATCACACCATCACAAGCATTGGTCAAGTCATGGACCAATGTATCACCCTGGCAAACAATCAAATTCAGTTGGACAAGAGAGCTGAAGAGAATGTCATGAAGGTATGCAATGAAGTTGGTACTTTCAAAGAAGACTCCATAGACCAGCTATCTGTAGAAATCAGAAAGGGGGAGACCATAGTGAAAGAACATGTAGAAAAGCTTACTGCAGATGCCAAAACTATCTGGGATGAAAAACTAACTGCAATCAATAAGGATGTCTCTGAACAGATTCAATCAGTAAAATTCCATACATATGATACAGCTGTTTGGATGCACAACCAGATCTTCCCAGACTTTCAGGATGACCCCAACATTATTCCTCATCACTTAAATCCTCTTGCTTAAGGTGAGTCCAGCCAAGTGCCTCAACCACAAATGCCTATATATTCTCCTAGACCAGAAGATCAGGCACCTCCTCCAACTTCCTATTCCCAAGTTTGGGATGATATTATTCCTCAAGATCTACCATAGGTTCACATCCCCAAGAAAAGAAAGTATGGGGAAGGTCCTTCTGCTAGCAGATCTGTTCCCCAGCCAGAGGCAGAAAGAAGAAAAGCAAAGGAATTTGCTGAAGTTTGGAGCCCAACTTCCAAAGCTCTAATTCTTGACACTCTTAAACTTGTCATGGACTTTAATGAAAATAGACATTTGCACTACAGTTCAGTTGAGTGGGAGTTATATGAAAAATCCATGACCAAAAGGATGATTTATGACAGAGAATATGAAAAGAATAATCCTAAAGCTCCTCCCAAGCCTCCAAGGTACTATCCAAAGCCTTTCAGTTATAAGAGGAGGCAGCAGGAAAAGCAAGACAGGCAACAGCAAAGCAAAGATTGATTCATGATGTTCTATTTTGAGATTTTTGAGAAAATGGATGTTGATTGATTCTAAAACATTACTTATATATACAATTCCTAGTTTTGCAATTTGTGCCTTTAATTAATCTGTCTTTGCATTTATATTCAATTTCCTTTCTTCCAGTTCTTTCTTTATTATGTTAATTCACCTTAGTATAGAGGGTTCTGACTTATACAAATAGGGGGAGATTGTTGGGTATTGCATCCATAATAACCCAGATTTGCATGAAGTCACCCTTGAACTAAGATGAATTAAGTTGTATTTGATATCCTTGTTCTAGTTGAATGTTTGCAGATTCTCAGTGCTAAGTGTAGACCAATGTCAGTCTACAGTGAGTCAGGAACACATGACCATACAGTGTAATCCCTCACTGTGTGATCCAAAGTGTTGACTTATGTGTAGCCTCTCAATTGGGATACACTTCATATTCAAACATTGGGAGCATGGGATGAAGATAGGACCAGAAGAATACATTTTCTAAAAGTCTTGAAAATTATCTAAGTAAAGCTCTCGATAAGCAGCCTTAGAGTTCTCGAGAAGTGTGGTTTAGTTCTCGTTAAGCTCTCATAGTTCTCGAGAAGCCTAACTACATAGTTAATGAAAAGCCTTGACAGATTCTATAAATTTTCTAAGTTATAGTTCTCGAGAAGTCCTCTTTGTTCTCGAGAAGTATTGGCTAGTTTTCGAGAAGCCTAAGGCATAGTTCTCGAGAAGTCTTATTTGTTCTCGAGAAGCTTTGCTTTAGTTCTCGAGAACTGCCAGCTCAATTTCTTGAACAGTCAGGATTTGCCTCAGAAATTTTTCTAAGTTAAGTTCTCGAGAAGTCTTATTTAGTTCTCGAGAAGTCTTCCTCCTTGTTCTCGAGAAGTTCAGAAAAATTGTCTTAGTGCTTGTTCTCGAGAAGTTCTGAAGTCTTTCTAAGTCAAGTTATCGAGAAGTCAATTAGATCTCGAGAACTAAACCTTGTGTTCTCGAGAAGTCCAAATCCCTTCTAAAGAATTTTGTTTCCGAGAAGTCTTGACAGTTCTCGAGAACTCAGATCCTAGTTCTCAAGAACTAAAGCCACTTCTCGAGAGCTAAGTTGATTTTCCAGAAATTCTTGTTCTAAGTCCAGAACAGCCGAAATTTCAAATACCTCGACATGATTGGTCCACGTGTCATAATTAATGACTTTTCTAGCCGTTAAGGGTGATCCTATATAAAGTCTTTTCCCTAAGACATAACCCTAACCAAGCAGAATAGAAAAAGAAGAATCTCTTAAGAGCGGATTCCGTACTTTCCTAATTTACTGGTTCGACCGACTTTCTCTCAAGAACGACATCTGAAGCCGCCGCTCACGTCAAGATCGATCTCTCTTGTTTCGATCTAGAAGATCCGCTGATTAAGGAATTGGTTTTCTCTTCGTGATCGAGTAGATTCAAGTTCTCTAAGGTCAGATTTTCAAAGGTTCTTCTTCTATAAATTCTGAAAGAGCCACAACGATTCAAGAATAAGACGTAGAGACTTATTGTTTCAGATATGAGAATACTTCTATTGGGTATTGTATCCACAATTACCCGGATTTGAAGAAGACTCCAGTCAAGCTAAGATGGATTCACAATGTATTTGACGTTCTTCTATCAAGTTGTGCTTGCAGCTATTCTATGCTAAGTAAACACCAATGTCAGGGTGCAGTGGGTCAATATACACGGGTTTGCGCAACGTAATCCCTCTTTGTGTAGATCAGAGTGTTAATTCACGTGTTCTCTCTCTATTAGAGTGTACTTACTTTCAAGTACAGGGCCAAGGTAGATCAAGAGCAGAAGAAGGAGCAAGGATGGGTAAAAGACCAAGTTATCAAAAGAAGGAAGAAGGAAAATTCTTCTAAGTCAAAATCGACGGGAATCGCTAGTGATTCCCGCCGACTTTGACGGGAGTCGTTAGTGATTCCCGCCGACTTCGACGGGAATCAATTAGTGTCTCCCGCCGACTTATTTCGGCTGGAAAATTTCAAACTGAATTTCTGCCAAGGCAGAATCGACGGGAGTCGAGAGTGATTCCCGCCGACATCGACGGGAATCACCAATGACTCCCACCAATTTTGACTTAGGCAGAATTTTCCGCTCGCTGGACCGGTCCAGGTTGCCGTGCTCTGTTCGGCCAGATGTCGGGATTTCCGTGGTGGGCCCCACAATGGTCTTTTTGGGTTTGCCTTTGGGTATATATACGGACTTATCTCCATTGTCTACAGTACACAAACCAATCGGAATACGAAATACAAAAAGAAGCCGACGCCGCGACCTAGCGTATCGCAGAAACCGCCGATCGCTCGTCGCCGCTCACAAGGAAGTCGCCGCCACCGATCTCAGTTCATCTCTGATCTTCCGACAATAAAACCGAGGCAAGCAGTCGATCTCACGTATCTCTCTCGAGATCTCTTTTCTTCCGATTCGTTGAACGAGACTTGTTCTCCCTTTCGAATCGGTTGAGACGTTTGATCCGACTGAGATCGTTAGAAGACCTAGCTTGCTTCGTCAAGAAGTTTGGATCTACAAAGCATCGCCGCCGTACTTACTTGCCGTTGCCGATCTTGACAAGATCCATTCCAAGTGAGAAATCCGGTAGTGGACTCTTCGTACTTTTCGTGCAAGCTTCAACGAACGAAGAAGGACATCGGAATCTCCAAAGCATTATTTGAATTTTTATTTACATTCAATTTTGTTGTAAAGGAATTTTCATTCCTAGTTGTAAGGGTTGGGTGCAACCCGCTGTTGTGGAGTTGTGACTCCGTTGTAGGAAGGGTTCCTTCCGTGGTTAGGGGAGTGTTGCTCCTAGTATGAGGATTGGATTTCAATCCGTTTGAAGAAGTGACCGAGTAGTCCCTTGGTGGGAGATAGGTCGAAGGGGGAAAGTGGACGTACCCAAATCGGGGAACCACTATAAATCTTTGTGTGTTTTCTGTGTTCTGTTTGCTTACTTGTGCAGGTTTGTTTAATTCCGCAAAAGACTACTAGACACCTATTCCCCCCCCCATAGGTGGATTAGGTTGACACTAGATACTTTCAAGTGGTATCAGAGGGAGGTTACTCATCAATAAGATTATCATCTTGAGTAAGATCCTGTGTTGAGTGTCGAGGAGAAAAAAAGATTCAAGCATGGAGCTATACCCAAATGTCTCTCCCCTGAGACTGCCTGCATGCACAAAAGATTATTTTCCCATCTGGAAAATGAGAGTTCAGTTTCATCTTGAAGCCATTGACCCCCATGCTTTATTCATTGTGGAAGAGGGTCCCTTCATTCCCATGAAGGCTTCTGACTCTGGATAAGATCTCCAAATCCCTAAGAGTCTCGCAGAGATGTCTGAAACTGAGCTCTCACTATTCAACTTGGACAAGCTGGTTTGACAGATCATTTCTGATATTTGGTCAGGATCATCTCATACAAGATTGGATAAGTGTAAGACTGCAAAGTCCATGTGGGAAACAATCTCTGACCTCATGGAGGGAAAGAAGACTGTCTGGACTGAATGCCAGCAAGAAGATGAAGCATATGTGGGGGTCCTCATCTCTGAAGATGAAAGTCAAGAACAACCTTTCAATATCAGGGCTCCCGTTTCTCTATCAGAGACTGAAGAAGAGATGGAGGAATGCAGTTGTGTTGAAGCTGAAACTTCAGCTTCCGCAGACCATAACTCTATCTCTGATCAGCCCAATCAGGATCAGGTATCTTCCTCCTCTGGCTCTTTCCCACATATATCTCTTGAAGACAAGAGAAGTTCGGAGGATTGTCCATCAGTTGATGCCAGGGATATTGACAGCTTTGATCAACAGATTGAAACTCTTGATTCCCTTCGAAGAGCCCTTCAGGAGAGCAACTTGCTTGTTGAGAAACAAGCTATGGAAATTGCTCAGTTGAGGACCATGATGGACCTCCAATTGGAATCCATCAAGGTGAAGGACTCAAAGATCTCAGATCTAGAGTTTTCTCTAGAGACCGAGAAGAGGATAGTATCTAATTTTTTCAAGGTAGATGCTATTAAGAGAAAGGGAGAAAACAGGTGGATCTCGCTAATTATAAATGGTGTAGGGTACATCCCGAGTCGGAGGTATCCACGAAATTATGCTTTCCTACGCACTACACATCGTAGATCTACCGCACCTACACATCACCTATCGCCCACAATAGTTCTCATCGCAAGAACGCATCACAAATAACAAAGGAGGAATGGTCGACTCGAAAACAACGATCGGAAATTTGAGTCGGAGTATTCCCCAAGAAAACACAAAGGTTGCCACTCCTTTTAGAGAGCAGGACCAAGGCTATAGGCCAAGATCCGCTCAAGCAAATAGGATCCACCCGATCCGGAATTAAAAAGCCTTGCAACGGTGATTTCGATTCAAAACTTGTAGCGATTGAATTAAAGATCCGGAGAAAACGAGCGCGAAACCACCACAACTAAAGAAGAGAATCACATAAGGAAGAGGGAAGAGATTACCCAACCGAGATGAACGTTTCACACAAAGATAGGGTGGGAGAATCACTCTCTCCACGGATCCGCCGGTGTCACACTGAACATTTTGCAACCTTCTTCCACGGAGTCGCACCAAGGAAGCCGCGCCGGAGTCGCACCAAAGCGGATGGAGGGAGCAAGGGGGGCGGCGGCTTCACACCACACAAGGGGGGCGGCGGCTAGAGGCTTAGCCTTTGCCGAAATTCTCATGCAAGGGAAATTTTAGGTTTAAGATCTTCAATACTTGATTCCTCATAAACACCTCCTTAAATAGGAGATTACAACAAGCCTTAACCCTTCATGATGGAGATTTAATCTCATCCACCCGAATGACTAAGTGCACACCAAAAATAAAACTGTTTAAATTAAAGGAATAAAAACATGCCATGAATATAAAATTATCACTAAACATTGGATAATTTTATATTCTAAAAATATAAAAATAGAGTTCATGAAATAAGATAATTAAAGCTAAATTTTCATGGCGGTTCGAGCACACCGCGGGCGAAGGTTGTAACGTGCACTTCCTTCAGCGTCATCATGGCGTCTAAGATCTTTATGCCATAGCGCCTCGGCAACCGGGTCATCATCAGTTAGCGGTGGCGCTACATCAATCCTCCCCCACTCAAAATCACGTATCTCTGATGCGTGAGTGGAGAGATAGCGGCGGAGAAGCTCGGCATCCAAACGTTGAAGCTCTGTCGCAAGTACCCAAGAGTCGTCCGAAGGGGGGCGGTCACGCCAACGGACCAGAAAGCCGTAAGTAGTACCATCCGGAGTAGTGAACGGTTCTGCAGCAAGTATCATATCCGGAGTGAGGAATGTCCTGGGAAACCTGGGAAACATGTCAGCAGTAGGAGTAAAAGAAGGCAACGTACCATCCAATATTATACCTGCGGGGACCGAAAGAGAGAGATCATCCGAACTACCACTCCCCAACCCATCAGAATTTTGAGTGGGAGAGGAAGACGACAAAGAAATCAACTCTTGTGGTGGTGACACAAACATCGTTAAATCCGAAACGTTAAAAATGGGGGAGATTCCCCAATCAGCAGGCAAGTCCAAAACGAAAGCGTTGTCACCTAACTTTTTAATAATCCGAAAAGGGCCGGCGCGCTTTGGTGCTAACTTTTAACGGTGCCAGTTGGCAAGCGTTCGGAAACTAAACGGACTAAAACCAGATCGCCAATTTTGAAGTTTGATACTCTCCGATGTAAATTAGCGTGCGCTTGATAAGATTCATATTGCGTGGTCAAAGTGGCCTGTATACGTGCATGTAAATCATGGATGTGTTGGGCGAAGGATTGTGCAAACTGACTTGCCTTGTACGTTGGGGGCAACGACACCAAGTCAAGCGGCACAGGAGCCTTATACCCGTGGACAATCTCATTCGGGGACAGACCCATAGACCTATTCTTGGAGTTATTGTAGGCTAATTGGGCATGGGGAAGGAGAAGATCCCAAGTGCTCTTATGATCACTCACAAGGCATCGTAACAAATTTCCTAAGCTCTGATTAACCACTTTCGTCTGCCCATCAGTTTGGGGGTGATAGGCGGAGGAAAACAATAATTTCGTTCCCATTAAAATCCAAAGAGTTTTCCAAAAATAACTAGTGAATTTTACATCCCTATCCGATACTATGGTCTTTGGCACTCCACGGTGACTAACGACTTTCTTAAAATAGAGTTTAGCAACGTGAGACGCATCATTTGTCCTACTGCATGGGATGAAATAAGCCATCTTTGAAAACCTATCCACCACTACAAAAACTGAGTCGTGACGGCGTAGAGTAATGGGGAGGCCTAATACAAAATCCATACTAACGTCTACCCAAGGCATGGAGGGAATAGGTAAGGGAGTATATAATCCAACGTTGGTTTTACTTCCCTTAGACACCTGACACGTGCAGCAGCTACTCACTACCTGCCCCACCATAACCTTCAGTTTTGGCCAATAGAATTTGTCCTCGACTAGCGTAATGGTCTTATCTCTACCGAAGTGGCCACTCAACCCTCCGCTATGCAATTCCCATATGATATGTAGTCGTAACGATGACTGCGGGATACATAGCTTCCCGTTCCTAAACAGGTAACCGTCCTTGATAACGTATGTAGATATCGTAGTGGGGGAACTATCCTGGGCAGATAAGTAAAAGTCCTGGAAGTCAGGACACGTAACGTACTCATCCTTAATCCGCTCAAATCCTACAACATGTACTTCCATAGAGGTGAGTAAAATAGTAAGATGACTAAGGGCGTCTGCGACTCGGTTATCAGCTCCCTTAAGGTGCTTGAGATTAAACGTGTAGCCTTGTAAAAAAGCTACCCACTTAGCGTGTCGTGGGCTGATCTTATGCTGGCCATTGATGAAATGTAAAGCCTCATGATCGGAGAGGATCACAAACTCCTTGGAGAGGAGATAGTTCCTCCAATGGTGTAGACATCGGACTACAACATAATCCTGCGAGGTTCTTGCACTCTGCCTTCACCAACTGGTATGTCTCGCAGTGGGTCCCGAAGTAGGTTATATCCTTCTTCATGCCTGGCCAGTACATGGTCTTCTTTAGATCCACAGTCATCTTTGTAACTCCCGGGTGTACTGAATACCGACTGTAGTGGGCCTCCGTCATGATATACTCCTAGACCTGGCCTCCCTCTAGTATGTAAACTCGTCCTCTAAATCATACTAGGCCATCCGTCAATGTAAAATCTCCAGCAGTGCCTTCCTTTAGGTCCCAAAATATCGGCTCTAGCTTGGCATCCTGCCTCTGACCATCTCTAACTCGGTCTCGAATGTCATCTGTGGCAACCAACAACGATAGGTACTCCCGATACAGCTCCGGGTGATCCTCGGACACCAGGGATATTTGCATCTTGTCTAACATCTGGACTAACTCCATGGCCATCACCCGAGGTCCCGTTCCTGAGGTCGTAGCCTTCCGGCTCAGTGCATCTGCCACCACATTCGCCTTCCCTGGGTGGTAGTGCATCTCATACTGGTAATCTACTAGAATCTCCACCCATCGTCTCTGCCTGATATTCAACTCCTTCTATGTGTCCACATACCTCAAATTTTTGTTGTCGGAGTATATGTCGCAGTGGACACCGTACAGATAGTGCCGTCAGACTTTTAGGGCAAATATGACCGCTCCCATCTCTAAGTCATAAACAGGGTAGTTCTGCTCATGCTTCTTCAACTGCCATGAGGCGTACGCTATAACATGACCATTCTGCATCAGCACTGTACCCATGCCCTGGTAGGAAGCGTCGGTGTAGACCTGGAATCCTTCTTTCCCCGAAGGAAGGGCAAGTATAGGAGCCGAGGTGAGTCAATCCTTCAGCTCCTGAAAAGCCACCTCGCACTGCGGGGTCCAGAAAAAGGGCACATCCTTCTTTGTCAGGGATGTGAGTGGAAAAGCAAAACATGAAAATCCCTCCACAAACTTTCGGTAATAACTGGCAAGTCCTAGAAAACTCCGCACGTCTGTGGCCGAATTTAGCTACGGCCAATCCCGAACTGCCTGAATCTTGGCCGGGTCCACTGCCAACCTAGCTCCACTGATGATATGGCCTCGGAAAGCCACCTCCTTCAACCAAAACTGGCATTTGCTGAACTTCGCATAAAGCTAATGCTCCCGCAGTCTCTCTAGAGTCAGTGTCAGATGTTGTGTGTGCTCCTCCTCTGTCCTCGAGTAGTTGAAGATGTCATCAATAAACAGAATGACGAACACATCCAAATATGCCTTGAACACCCGATTTATGAGGCTCATGAACGCTGACGGTGCATTCGTGAGCCCGAAGGGCATCACGGTAAACTTGAACATCTCATAAATGCTACTGAAAGCAGTCTTCGGAATGTCCTCCTCCCAAATCCACAGCTGGTAATAACCCGACCTCAAATCCAACTTTGAGAAGAAATGCGCCCCCTCCAGCTGATCAAATAACTCGTCTATCCTTGGCAATGGATAGGTATTCCGGACTGTCAGTCAGTTCAGTGCTCGGTAGTCGATGCACAATCTAAGTGTGTCATCCTTCTTCTTGACGAACAGCACCGGGGCTCCCCATGGTGAAGAGCTCGGTCGGACGAATCCAGCTTCCACTAGTTCCTGCAGCTGGCTTCAAAACTCTGTCAACTCCTTTGAGGCCATCCGGTAAGGGGATCTAGATGTCGGATTAGCCCATGGCACCAGCTGTATCCAGAAATCCTGCTCCCGGTGTGGGGGTAGCCCTAACAGCTTCTCTAGGAATACGTCAGCAAATTCTCGCACCACTGGGACATCAGAGATAGAATCCTTAGCCTCAGCCAATTCGAACAGTACTTCATAGACCTCCTCCCCTTGCAAGTGGGCCTTGACGACCCGCACAGATGATACGAAGAGAGGGGAAATAGGTCTAATACCTTCGATGATGATGTGGGAATCCCCATGCCTCACGGTGATCCTCTTTAACAGGCAGTCAATCTGGGCATGGTTCCAATGCAACCATGTCATGCCCAAGATTAAATCAAAGACTGGCATCTTTAGGGTCGTTACTTGTGCTTCGAATGCCTTTCCGCCGATCTCCGCCTCTATGCTGCAGTGAGCTGATGTGAATAGCTTCGATCCGTATGGTAGCCGTATCCTCATCATTAAGCCTGTGAATTGCTCCACGCCTTCCAACCCTTCCACGAAGGCTTCTGACACGAACGACTGCCAAGCACCCGTATCGAACAGTGTATAAGCGGGTATGCCGCTGATGAAAACTATGCCTGGGGTAGTTAAATGTCTTAAAATCTAGTTAAGGTTTTCTTTCCTAGTCTGTAAATTCTATATCCATGAATCTAAAAGTTTAGGAAAGAAAGCATAAAATTTACTGGCGTACCTGTGATCACTTGCACCGGGTTCTGTGGTTGAGCCAGATCCAAAGCATACACTTGCTCCCTCTCCTGTCTACGGTCTCATCCCTGGTATCCACGTCCTCGACCACGCCCTCGACCTCCAAAATATTTAGCAGGCGGGGCAGCTGGTGGTGCTGGAGGTGGTGCCCTCCTCATGGGGCAGTTTCTTCGGATATGCCCTACCTGATGACAGTTAAAGCACTTTGGCGGGGGATATGTCGTACCCCCGGGTCTCTACATCTCCCACATCTAGAGAGGCTGAGGGGCCACCACCACTAGTTCCCTCTGCTCCTGTCTCACCTCCTGACAAGGCTGGTCCTCTGCTCTTCTCCCATCTCTCCCATCAGTGAAGCGGCCCCGTCGCTGATCATTTCTGGCTCCCCGACCCTGATCCTCAGTTGGCCGCTTCCGGCATCGAGTAGTGTGCCAATCTACCTTGATCCTCTTCTCCATCTCCAATATTCGTGGAATAGGCCCGTCAGACACGAACAACAGGGCCTCCCTCAAATCCTCTCACAGGACCTTATAGAACATCTTAGTGTATCCTGCCTCATCCAACTGATAAGAGTCTGCAAACCGGGCTAGATTATTGAAATCCCGGTGGTACTCCACCACCATCTTGTTAAATCTGTCTTAACTGCAAAAATCTATTCCAGCTCATCTCTGGCCGACTGCGGAACAAAATGCTCCAACAGTGCGGCCCTAACTCCTCCCAGACTATCTCTGCAACTTCTTTGTCAGCAAATGTCGTGTCCAACGACGTCTTCCACCATCTTTTGGCATGAGATTCCAAGCAAGAGACCACCAAAGGTACCCTCTCCTCCCAAGGGCACCGTATCCCTGTCAGCATCTCATACATGATGTCTAACCACTCCTCCGTCCGAACAACAGACTCTGTCCCTAGGTAGGATGGGGGAGAAAGTCCTTAGAAAATACTCAGCCAGTTGGCCCCCCGGGTTTGGCTGCGGAGCTAGAACCTGCTGAGCCTTGAAAGCCTCTAGTATGGCTGTCAGAGTCTGCCTCTTCTCCGACTGTAGGAACGGAGTGGGGACCGGGGGAGGTGGTGTAACATTAAGAGTCTGCTGGACTCCGCCCTGTGGTGTAGGCTGCGCGGGGGGCTGCATAGCAAAAGTCATTCGTAAGTAATCGACTAAAACCTACTTAAAGATGGACAATTTACATATAATCTCCCATATGGGCCCACCACAACTTCCGCTGCCTAGTTTGTCCCCAAACTAAACTCGTGCGAGGGTGACCCAGGGATTGTGGACTGCTACTTTTTCGATCGAGGTTCCCTCTGATACCACTTGTAAGACCCCTTTTTTTTGAAACACTGGGGTCTTAGGCCCAGAACCGCCGCTTTGCGGTGACACTTTTACGCCCGGGAAGGTCGCCACTACAAAACGCCGATTCTGCCGGCCAACTCGATCACAATAGTAGCATAATAATGAGAGCAAGTCCACAGAAATCACATATAAAGATAAATATTCTCCACGAAGGGAGTGTCCACAGATATAATAAAAGTACTATAATTAGGGATCATGCCCAGTACACCCAAGTCCTCACTACATATGTCACTCATAGCGGAAGCAAAACCAATAAAATACTAGTGATCGGGACTCACAGTCCCAGCTGTCTAAACTCCGGTACTAGACTGCCCCATCTCCAAACGTACCGACCTCCTGGGCTTCTCCACAATGCTGGGCTCCACGGTCCCCTAAAATGATGTGGTTCGAAAGCCGTTAGTCTAAAAAACTAAGTCCTATCATCCCCCGCCCCTTACCCCATGGCTCCTAGGCACCTAGCGGGGAGGAAGAAAGGAGAGGACATGAAAGTGGAGAAAAGCAAATGCAGGTGACGACGAAACTATCTAGCAATTCTATGATCATATATATAGCAATAATAAAAGTAAGAAAAGCTGCTCAAGTAATAAGTAACCTTAACTTATATGAAAGCACATAAGCCAAGGGATCTTTTGTAAGTCTCCTATCGTATAAAAAGTCACATACCAATTTATACGATAGGGTGTCGGTTTTCTAGCAAGCATATATATGTATTTACAGAGTGAAAACCTTAACTTATAAGCACGCTCGCACGAACTTATAAACCAAGAGGTCGTTTTGCAGGGCAAATTATATAAAGCGTCCCATACAACTTTATACAATAGCTGTCAGGGGTTATATGCAATGGTTATGCTATGACATGCAAGTATGCTATAATGTGAACATGCAAGTGCAACACACCCACTCGACTCTGTGTACACAGACCTTTAGTTCCCCCTTTTTGGAGCCGAACCTCCCAGGATACCTCCGTAGTGAAAAACAGAAGCGGTGGGATGGGCCTCGCCCACCTCTAAACCGGTAATTGCACTACAAGTCAGACCTATCATACACCACAACACTAGTGCACAAAGTGGAGCTCCTGCGTACTCTTGCCGGCTGGCGCACCAGACTTTATTTGGCCAAGTGCTAAACCACACTTGCCGAGTCAACGTATTGGCGTCGGTGCATCGACCCTCCAATACCGTAGACCCACCACCTTATACTTTATGCACATGCAACTTATGTATCAGCTACCGAGCTAAAGCTCCCCAGACCATCCCGCCCGTCTCAATCAATAACCGAGCCAAAGCTAACCGGGACAACCTGCCCATCTACAAATCCACCAAACCTACAGCCCGAGTGACCCAACCTAACATCCCGAGGCATCGAGATGAGTGAAAGTGAAACCCTAGTTATACTAGTTACTCTTGCAGATCAGTTTTATCTATAGTTTAGGTTAGCCCAGGACTGCCCCTGGCATACCCCGTGAAGGGCTCTCAAAGGGCACTAGGAACTACGATGGACTGAAGCCCAAAGCTCCTTTTCACAAGGCACTTATTATTATTGGTTGCTACCCATCTCCCAATCCCTTTAATGTTGTACTGGATCTAACCCTAGTGCATTTTAACTCTCTCTCTCTCCCTTCACAGGGAAGACGATCCTTCGTCGACCCTGAGCACCTCCTACCATTAGCAAATCCAACACTCTACTCATCCTAACTTCCAATGATGAACTTATTCCTCTCACCAAATCAACACACTAACACGCCAACTTTTTAGTTTCATTTTGCACCGTATTATGATTTCTGCAGTTTTACTAAATGCAGACCATCATAAGCTATATGATTTATACAATGTGAGGTACTCAAAATAATCATCCAATACCCCTATAATAATTACTAGGCGTCTATCATGACATAAGTAGCCTAAATACATAATTTCATAATTTTCCTAATTTAATTAATAATTTATTTAATTTCCTAAGTAATCCAAAAACCCAAGTTTGAACATGAAGTACCCATTGCAGACCTGAAAATGCTCCAAAAAATTTATGATAAATACAAGTTGACTATTTAACAGAAAGCCCAAATTCTCCTAATTTTTCAGCAAGATTTAATCTCTGAACCTAATTTTTAAATAGAATCTACATTAATCATCTTAAGGAAGTAAGTACTGTTAAAATACTTCCAAAACTTCTTAGAAAATTCAAGCAAGTATATAGTGACCTATAATCACTCGAGGTCTAGTTTCATAATATTCCAGTGAAAAAATAACTCTAAATTTAATTTTGAATCATATTCCATTTTCATAGGATAAAGAAGTAAGTACTAAAACTGTGCATCCAAAAATTGTGAATAATTTTTCTCTTGAAAGTATTGACCTAATAACACTATTGATTAGGTTTCACAATTTTATAACAATTAATGAGCTCTAAATTAATTATTTAACAAGTTCCTATTCTAATGAGCTTGTGAAGTAGGTACTGTAAATATGCATCAACAATTTGTAATAAAATTCATGTGTGAAGATAATAACTCAAAATTCCCTAAGCGCAAATTACACAAGCTTTTTATGGTCAAGAAGTTCAAAAATAATAAATAATCAATTAAGGGCTAACACTTACATAACAAAGGAAGTACCAAAATAATTGCTCCAAAATTCCCATTAAAATTTCCATAGACTCATACTAACCCTAAGATTACACTACCTAAATCTTCATAACTTTTCACAGAGTTTTGATAGCCTAATATACCTTTACAAAATTTGTGACCTAAACTAGGGTTAGGGCTTTGAGGGGTCTAACCTTCTCCAAATCCTCTAAGATTTTTACCAGGGTACTTTAGATACCCTAGTATTCTTCCTACCAAATATCAAATCCATAAAAGGGCATTTGACCACATGTCCTTCTCAAACCCCCATAGTCCAAACATAGGGTTTGAACTTGGGTCCAAGGTCAAATAAATCCCAAACCACCCCATATACCATATGAGGGTGTTATATGTCATGCAAAACCAGTGGCCCAAATCCAAACCTCTGTTGAGGTGATTTGACCACTTAAGCCTCAAAGTGCACTTTTTACCTAAATACCGTTATTATGACAAGGCTAGGGTTTGCAATAATCCAATCCAAATCATCTCCAAATGGGATAAATATTTAACCAGCGCCTTATAATGACCCCAAGAACAATTCAACAAAATTTTGGAGGGTTTGGAGGTCATTAAGTCACTTAAATAATTTACCCTAAGGTAATTCAATAATTTCAAAAACTATAGAAATATTATTCCCAAAAATTCTCATTTTTGGGAAGGACCTAGGTATAGGTCAGGGTGAATCTCTGTCCAAATTTCAAGTCATTTGGACAAAGGATGAAGTGTGGGCACTCATTTTAATTTTTTCCTAGCCCTAGGTATAGACCCCAAAAAAATGGGTGCCCTGGTTAAACCAGTTGTCCAACTTGACCCATATTAATTTTAAAATAAAGTAGACCCATAGGGCTACAAATTATATGTTGACCACTTTCTCTGTTTTAGCCTCTAAGTAATTTTAAATTAAATTACAAGATAACTGAAATAATGTGACAGAAATCATTAAAATGAAATAATAGTTCCTATAGTTTAAACAGTAGCATTCACGAATCTTGACGCGGCTTTGGACGACATCCCGTCATCGTCCTCGCACGCCAACGACCCAGATTCATTCTTCCTGGAGCCTATTCAATACCGATTTCCCGGCCACCCGGCCACCTCCCTGACCGGCCACCACCACCACCACCTCCATCGAGGTGGTGGCCATCGATTGGCGACATCACGGTCGCCGAAGGGGCTGTATCCGGCGATACCGAGAGGTAAGAATTTGATGGAAAAATCATGAAAACCAGAGCTTTGCTCGGGCTCAATTGAGCCCGATTTTTATTCTAACTGATCCCTATGATCTACCCATAGGAGAAGAAGAAGGGGAGGACCTGAGTCGCCGCTTGAGAACGGGTATTGTGCCTCCTTGTCATCGCCGACCGCCATTTTGTGCTTCTCTGCAACCTTCACAGTAACAGCAAGGGAATTGGATTTTGAATGGGGGAAATGCCTGCTCTCGACCTGGTGAAGGTTCCTAATGAAGGAATTGGGGGGAGGTGGCCTGTAACTCCCCTATTCTTCAAAGCAACATTAATGGCCATAATAGTGAAATTTCGGTTTTACCCAATTTGAGGGGCTGAGCCACCCTACTGGTTGACCATCTATTGAAAACTTCTCCCCTTCCTCCAAGGAGTTAAATCCCCATAAAAAGGAGGGGTTATGGAGCCTCCATAGCCATGATGACCATTAAGCTATACTTTCTCTCTCCTCCAAATTAGGGTAACTTACTCCTTCTCTCTCCTAGTCACCTCATACTGAATTTGGTGGGCCCAAAATGTGTCTCTCCATTTCCTAGACCAATGGGCCACACTAGTTTGGGCTTTGCCCACTTGGATTAGGCTTGAGTTAGCCATTTAGGCTAGTTTGACCACTTTGACCCATGAGTTGACTTTGGTCAAATTAGCCACTAGGGTTGACCCCAATGGGTCCTTGGTGACCCATTGACCTCTCTTAAGGTTTAGGAAACCTTAGGTAGGGTAGGTTGGGCATCTTGGAGGTCCCTTGCCCTTAGTTAGGGCACATTGACCTTTTTGGGCTAAGGTTGACTTGGGTCAACCTAGCCTCTTTGGTTGACTCCAATGGGTCCTAGGTGACCCATTGACCTCACGTTAGGGTTAGGTGGGCATGAGAGGGTTCCACTTGGCTAAGGGAAGGTTAGTTGACCCTATGTAGGTCAGTTTGACCCATTTATGGTTAGAGTTGACTTAGGTCAACTTAACCACTTTGACTGCCCTCCATGGGTCCTTATTGACCATATGGACTAGCCAAGGTGTTAAGGGTGTTGTGGTCCCTGAAGGTCACTTGCCCCTTAGCTAGGGCACTTTGACCACTTTAAGGCTAGGGTTGACTTGGGTCAACTCAGGCTCTAAGGTTGACTCCAGTGGACCCTTAGGGATCTAATGGACCTTCCAATAGATTGGTGAGGTCATGGTGGGACCTTAGAGTCATGGTGAAGCCTCATGGTCATCCTAAGTTAGAGTTTAGGAATCTACTATTTGCAGACCATACACCCCAAACACCTTTGTTCCCAAGTCCACTTGGTCTTCTTGGGCTCCTTAGGGTTTTGTAATGACCTAGTCATGACAAAACCACTCCTAGGGGTCTAGTTGTCTGAGGGATGTTACATGAGTAAAGCCTTTGATGACCAGGCGAGCCTTGTATCGATCCACGCTGCCGTCCGGACGGAACTTCACAACAAAGACCCAACGATAGCCAACCACATCAGAGCCCAAAGGGGGAGGAACAAGAGTCCATGTACTCCTTTCAGTGAGGGTAGCAATTTCCTCATCCATGGCAGTCTTACAATGAGGAATAACAATAGCTTCCTGATAGGTGAGGGGAGTGGCAGTGGTAGAGTTAGCCAATGTAAACGCCCTGCGAGAAGGAGTTAGACGATCATAGGAAACAACAACAGCCAGCGAGTGCTGGGTACACGTCCGCACCCCTTTGCAAAGAGCAATGGGAAGATCTAGGTCAGAATGTTCCTCAGTAGCCGAAGCATTAGTGGCAGAGAGAGCTGGCCCGAGAGTGAAGAGAGATGTCCGCAGAGAGGAGGGAGACAGTAGAGGTGGAGAGAGAGATAGAGAGTAGGAGACGGTGGTGGAGAAATCTCGATGGGACTAGACGGTGGAGAAATATCGATGGGAGCAGACATAGTGGAAGGGATGGTAGGAAAAGAAGAAACATCAGGAGGAAGAGAGGTGTCAGAAGAGAAATAGAACGCATTCTCGAAGAGGTCATGTCCGCGGATACGAATTGCTTACGAAGAACAGGGTCAAAGAAACAATAACCTCTCTGAGTAGTAGAGTAACCCAGAAAGACACACTTGGTGGCACGAGGGGTGATTTTGTCACGAGTGGCGGAAGGAGCGTGCATAAAATTCGTGCACCCAAAGATACGCAGAGGGAGAGAAAATGGATCCTTACCCGGATAGAGAATGGAGAATGGGGTTTGATTGTAGAGAACCGTGGAGGGAATACGATTGATGAGATAACAGGAGATGAGAACAGCATAGCCCCAAATAGGAGTGAGGAACCTGCATTTGTGTCATCAGAGTGCGAGCGACATCAAGGAGGTGACGGTTTTTGCGTTCAGCCATGCCATTTTGTTGTGAGGTATAAACACAACTAGTTTGATGAATAATCTAATGTTGCATACAGAAGGAAGAAAAATCATGACTAAGATATTCTTTGACATTATCAGAATGAAAGAACTTAATAGATACATCAAACTGCATTTTAATCATGGAATAAAAGGATGTCCCTACAGAGAACAATTCAGAGCGATCCTTTACGAGATATACCCATGTACACTGAGAGAAATCATCAATGAACGTTACAAAGTATGAACTACCCCGACCTATGGTGAGGACAAGAGCAGGACCCCAGATATCAGAGTGAATTAAATTAAATGGATGGGATGATCCAGGACCTTGCTTTAGTAGGAAGGAGGAGAGGTGGTGCTTGCCAAGCTGACAGGCTTTACAGTTGGGAGGAGGACTTTGCGGAGGTAGTTGGGGTAGAAGTTGATGAAGAAGTCATGGAGGAGCATGACCAAGGAGATGATGCCATTGCAGAAGATCTGTAGAAGAGGAGGAGAAGGAAAACAGAGCAGAAACATTATCGATTAAGTAGAGGCCACCATATTCAGTCCCAGTAGCAATCATTCATTTGGAGTATGGATCCTGAAAATAATAAGAAGTAGGAGTGAATATGACGGAACACTGTAGTTGCTTGCATAGAGAAGTAACCGAAAATAAATTGCAAGGGAACTTGGGCACATAAAGGGTATCCGCCAAGAAAAGAGATGGAGTGACTTGAACCACTCCCGTCCAATTGACCGGTGATGGAGAACCGTCCGCAACAAAAACTGGTGGCAACCGATCATGTGTTTCTAAGAGAAAAAAACACAGAGGATTGTCTGTCATATGATTGGTAGCACTAGAGTCGATCAGCCATTTTCTGTGAGTAACAACGTGGGCACTATCGGAAGATGTGACCACCGAGACAGACTACTTTGAGAAGGTTGAAGCCATAGAAGGGAGACCGCTCGAGCAGCAAGAGGAGACCGCGCGAGAACAGTAGGAAGCGGCGAGAAGACCAAGTCGCGGTAGGAAGAAAAGATCGCGGCGACAACAACAAGTCATGACGAGAAGAGAAGGTCGCAGCAACTAGGAACAGGTCGCGTCGAGAAGGGCAAACCGTGAAAACAGGTCGCGAGAAGACAGGTCGCGGCAACTAGGAACAGGTCACGGCGACTAGGAACAGGTCGCGGCAACTAGGAATAGGTCACGGCGAGAAGGGCAAACCATGAAAACAGGTCGCGAGAAGACAGGTCGCGACAAGGAAACTGTGCAAACCAGAAAAGGATACCATACGTAAAAAGAGAAGGAATGGAGCAAAGAGGTCGCAAAAATAGGGGAGACCGCAGCGGACATGAGGAAGACCGCAATGAACAAAAAAGGAGGAGAACAGCAGCCGTCACGGTATCAATACACCAACGGCCAAAAGAGCCACGACCAAGAAGCAGAGCAAAGCAAAGGGAAAGAAGTTATGCGAATAAAGGAGATCGTACGAAGCAAAACAGGCAAGGAGGTCGCGCAAACAAATAGAGTCCATGCGAACAGAGGCAAAACTGTGTGATTAAAGAGAGATCGCGGGAAGGAAGAGAGAAGAGAGATCGCGAGAAACAGGCCGCGAACAAAAAGGGAGAGCAGGCAAACCATGCGGAGAGAGAGGCACACTGAATCAGGTGGAAAAGATCGAGTCCTCTGATACCATGTGCAAACAAGAAAAAATAAGACCGAAATTTGGACTAACAAAATTTTATTATCCAAAAAATGTAAATATTACAAAGGTATGACCTCCCTTTTATGGAATGGAGGAGATGAGAGAGACACATAAGCAACGTGAGACTAAAAATTTACAGGTATAAGCAGCTTTATAAAAAACAGACCGAACAAGCCGCGCGGTTAGACGGATAGGCTAACCGCTCGACAACCACTAGAAGCAGAGAGCAAGCCGCCAAAGGAGACCACTAGAATGCCAGTCTCCAAGTCACCTGATACAAATAGCCAGGCCGCTCGGACACCAAACTGCAACAGCCCAACTACCAAATCGCTGGGAGAAACCGCCAGACCGCGCGGTCTTTAATCCGCCAGAGTTAGACCGCCAGACCGCCCGATCTCCATACTGTAACATGATTTACCCGTCGATAGAACAACTTCCACGTGTTTGTAGAGTGTCTACCCTTTAATGCTAAAAAGAAGTACTTCACATGTCCAAGGAAGAGGATCATTAACCTAGAAGTCCGCTTCGGTTCCATGGAAGAGATTCTAGCCGGATGAACACGACCGCTACGTCTTTGCCTCCGTAGATCCGAACTCGCCTCGCGAATCCGAGCTTCAAATCTCAAACGGTGATGAGATCTCTCTCTAGCACTACTTATCCTCCACTAAACGTCCAGCCCAAGGTTCTCAAACTCCAAAAGAATGATGTGAAAATACCAAACCAACACAAAAAATAGAGCTATCACTGCGCGGTAACTAGCTACCGCTGCGCGGTACCACTAATCAACGCTCGTTTCGCGTGCCACCGCCCAGGCCATCCAACCACAGGCTGACTCATGGCCACGTCATTACAGCTTTGCTAACACCACATGATAGGATGCTAGCGCTTTGCGGTAGCTAGGGACGGTTACAAAACGACCGCTCCTGCTTTCGCCACACAAAAGTTACTACCGCCGCGCGGTAGAAACCCGAGAGCTTTGACAAATACATTGTCAGGCTACCGCCTGCGGTATCACTACCGTCGGGCGAGAACTTCCTGAGAGCTTGGCTAATAAATTGGCTAGCGCCACGCGATAACAACATACTATCGCGCGGTAGATTAAGCATTGAGTCACCTCGCCTCAGTCAAAACTATCGACAATTGATGCTATCGCCACGCGGTAACCAAAGCATTGATTCAACTCGACTTACTTGGCGCTCTCGACGCCTGGCGCTACTGCGGCAAGGTATTGCCTACCGCCATGCCGTACCTTCTTTTTCTTCTTACAGAAACTTGGGGTGTTACACTATAACTATTTTTTTTCACTCCATGATAATGCACGAAATGATGCCCATCTACCTTCATCTTATCTGTCGAGTCAAGAATCAAATCGCAGTAAACGTTGTAATTGAAGAACATTGACGACAATTTGAAGGAAGGTCATAGAGGAAAAGGAATTTGGAGCCACTATGAGATCCTAGGGGAAGCTACAAACATTGTGAGAATCCCTGTTGAGACCAAGGAACTCATCCGCATCAGGACTACACTCCCTTAAACACCACTCGAACCAATGTGATCCTCACCATCCAAGACAGCGATGAGCTTCACAGGCTTAAGCCACTATTGCTAAACAGTGGAGACCAATCACAATATTGTGACTTCCATCGCGGATATAGCCACAGGACAAAGGGCTGCAACCGGTTGAAGGATGAGATCGAGCGCCTCATCCGGCAAGGTCTCCTCGGAAGATTTATTCAGGACTCCACCCCAAACAACCCCGCACCACAGAGTAATAATCCATCTAAAGGTAGCACGACAACCCAATGAAAATACGATAGAGACTACAAGCAGGGGTCCCTCCCCAAGGAAGCGCATGCAAAACCCGCGCCTCAACTCCACGCTTCTCTATTTTGACATAATAAGCTGCAAGATGTGACTTGTGCGCACACATATATTCCATTTTTCTCTAATATTGGAACTACTTTCTGATTTTTGTCGGCCATACAAATCTCTTCAAAGAATATTCTGATATGAATACCACAAGCCCTGACGTCGACCCTAATTAACAAGAAATGTGGCTCATCTATGAAGCAAGACATCCTGTTCCTATAATGCAGGGCATTTTTCCACTGCTTTGTATGACACCTCACTCCCACACTGTAGGGCATTTCGCCCTCGCATTGTAGAGCACCTCACTCCGACACTGTAGGTCATTTCTCCCCGTATTGCAGGGCACCTCACTCCCACGTTGTAGGGAATTTTGCCCTCGCATTGCAGGGCACCACGCTCCCATGCTACAAGGTAATTTTCTCTCGCGTTATAGGGCACCTTACTCACAAGTTATACGGTATTTCGCCCCCCACATTGTAGGGAATCTTGCTCCCACATTGTCGAGTATCCCGCCATAAGGGTTATTAGAAGTCTAAATCACCTAAAGGGGGTGAATATGTGCTTTTGCTAATTTTGATCTCTTTTGATTTTATTCTAGATTAACACAGATCACAAATCCCAGAACACAACAAATATAAGCACACAAAATTTATAGTGGTTCTACAGAGTATGAGTACATCCACTTTCCCTCATTATCTATCTAGCAGTGTGCTAGACTCAGCAACCTCCTCCAAAACATCTCAGTTCCAAGAACTTACAACACAGATTCCTCATAATCTTAGCTCAGGTCTATACCCAGACCCTACCTCAGGCTCTCAACAGCCCTACCTCAGAGTTCACCAACTCTTGCCTCAGAGTTCACCAACTCCTATAGCTCAGAGACCTAGTTGGTTTCCTACCTCAAATCTTCACCAAGATACTACCTTAGACTTTCTCAAAGTCCTACCTCGGGCTTTTCCCTAAGCCATACCTTGGATCTATAAAAGATCCTACACATAACTGTTTTTAATTTATGTTATAACAGAAGACTCAATGAAAGATGAACCATGAATATCTGAGTCTTCTTTAGCTTTCATGAGAGAGCTTTCTTCTTGAAGAAGCACCGGAATAGAGAGTACCTTTTCTTTAAGAGCAGGTCTAGTGTTGTTCTCACAATGGGAAACTTGATTTACACAGATTCAAATAGAATTTCCATCAAAGACAATATGTACTTATCATTGTGAGAGGTACTTCTTCAAATCTTAGAATATTATGGGAAATATTCCTAACAATCTCCCCCTATTTGAAAAAGTAAGAACTCTTGACCAATGATAAGATATATAACTTATAAAACCAGATCAACATTGAAATAAGTAGTTAAATATAGAACTGAAAACACAGCTGCTTGCAATAAATAAACACAAATATATGAATATGTATATATATATATATATATATATATATATATATATATATATATATATATATATATATATATATATATGGCCAAAGGGTTTAAGTTAATTAAAACATAAATAATAGATCATTTAAATAACATCTTCAATCTCAGCATTTCTCTCTGCCAATCAAGATACAGGAAATTTTCCAATCAATTTATTAAATTCATCATCAGAATCTGAGCTCTTCTCTGCATGGATAGGTGCATGAGAAGCTTCACCAGTTACAACATGCCTCTTTTTAGCTCTTTTCCTTTTGGCCTCCTGCTATGCAAAATACTTGTTAGGTTTAGGAATGTATCTGGATGGCACCCTGATAGGATTCCTCATATTTATATTCTCCTTGATAGTGTTTTCTCTTAGGGTCTTTCTTTCTAGATGCTTGACACATTCATTAGATAGATAGACTATATTAATATCAAATTTGAGATGTCCATTACTTATTCATGCATCCATGATGATAGTCTTCGAGTCATCACTCCAGTACTCATAGTTAGGGTCCTTGGAGTTCTTCTTTCTCTGTTTTGTCATAAATTCCTTAGGATGCATAGTCTCATCTCTTTCTCTTTTCTTAGCCCGTTTTCATCCTGAAGATCATGTCTTCCTTTTTCTTTGATGAAATTAGCAGAAGGTTCATATAAGTCCCAGTAGAGGAAGGTTGAGTGCCAGCCTTGTCCCTTAGATTTTATAAGGATTGGTCAGCAGATACACTCTCCCCCCTTTCTGGCTTCTTCAAATATCCTATTATCAAGATGAATGGTATTTACTTCAAACCTACTTGATAGGGAAAGATATTTTTATTATCCCCAAGAATTGCATCACTTGTCTGTTCAACCAGTTGTATGGATTGAATCTGAGTAGAGTAACCATATTCTTCTATGTGATCCACTCTTTGTCTAATTATTTCATTAGGCTGGCTCATATATTGTTTGACACTGGTTATGTCCTGGGTGCTCAGCCTCAGACTTTCACCCATGGATCTTAGGTTTTTTACATTTTCATGTACTGTGCTAGCAACTTTGCCAAACCATTTAATAATTTCAGCATTGATATGTGTAGAATATCCCGTTATTCCATTAGAATATCCCGTTCTTCCATTATTTTAGCCTTGACTTTTTGCACTTCTTGTAGAATATCAGCTTTTACACCCTTGACAAATTCATCAATATAAGCTTTCAGGGAGGAAGTCTGTTCATCTAACATTGCCTTCACATTAATGAGAAAGGAGCTTGAGGATTCAGAAATGCCAATAATATGTGGTGTTCCACCATCAGTAGTTTTAGACTGGATCATGGGTGCTCTTAGGTCCTCTTGGACTGCCAACTTAAGATGAGTAGCATCCTTGGGCTCTTGAGACAATGACAAACCACCATATAGAGTAGGGAGCTCAGGTTGAGCCCCCCTCATCACCACCCAAGAATTGATCTAGAGAGTCAATTCTTTCATCTTCTGCACACTCCCCCTTAGTTGGGGCATCAATCTTTACCAGACCAGCAGTCTCTCACTCAGCTGTTTCTTCCATTTCTTTAGAAGTGAGGACATTCTCAGTAAGGTAATCTGAATCAACCCGAGCTTGGAGACTTGCATCCTAATGACACTTCTTTCTCACCTGAGGATGAATGTTTGGGGTCATGAATGAGTTCATTGACCTTCTTCTCACCAACATCCTTTGAATCTGAACTGTCTGTAGTGTTGGACTTCTTCCCTTTCTTCTTTTTCTGACTCTACTTCTCAATTGGAGCCTTTGTCAGTACCTTTTCATATATTTCAAAGGTCTTAACATCCATCCATTTCATGTAATGTATCTTTGAACCTTGCTTCTTATTGAAATGCTCAGGATAAGCATGCAGAAGGTACAAAGATAATATCCTTCCCATGTTGGGAACTTGAAGACTCTCTAGAATTCTTTGGAAGACCACTTGAGCCCAGTTGGTCTTCTTCATTAGAATTATATAGCTCATGAGTTCAAGCATGAACTTGGAAATTCTTTCTTGAGAACCTACTTTGCACAGTAGGCCTTTCCCATTAATATCTGCAAGAAGTTTTACTCTTTGATTAAAGAATTTCTTTCCAGGGTCCATTATCTTTCACCTGGGAATTCATACCAATCAAGAGCATCAACTATGCCCCGCTCCATTATTTCCTGACAGTCTTCTTCATCTGGGGGTGGAATACGTAGTGCATTGACGATTATCTTAGGAGTGATCTTGATTTTTACCTTACAAATCTTGCTTTTGGTTTACTGATCAATAGAAGATACTTTGGCATTTGAATAGAATTCAAGTACTTTCTTCTTTAGAATTGAACATAGATCTAATAGAATGTACTCTAGGCCGCTATCATTCAACTGTCTGATTACTGACCTTATTTCTTTTAAAGCTGATTGAAATCCAAATCTAACAACCTCAGTACCTTAATGAAGTGATTTATTTGTTTTAGGAGCCATTTGATTGAAGGCCTTATCATTATAAGTGGTTGCGTAAGATGGAGAGTTGAAGATGGTATTTTAGGGCAAAAAATTTTATGTTCTAAACTTAACCCTTTTGCTCACATAAATATTTTAATATATAATGAAAATACGAAAATTGAAGCGCCGCGTACCTGTAGTGGTGATCTATTCAAGTTCTGACGACTGAGATTTAATTTGAGAAGAAAATGATCAATAATATCCCATCAAGACGATATCACTTCGATAGATCAGCATCATTCAAAGTGATCTCGATGATATCGCTTTGACAAAGTTGTGTCAATTTGAGTTCTCAAAATGATCAAGACAATATCGTCGATATAGATTCACCCAGTCTTCTTTTCATCATTTTGAGTCCTCTTTGAATCAAGATGACACATTCACTATAATAAGTAAGAGTGAAGTATCTCATACTTAGTTGTACCTGTAATTATGGTTAGTTACCTGACATCTAACATGTGGCATTCATCAACAGTAAAATAATATATCATAATGATATACTAACAAGATAAGGAGAAGCTAATCTAGGTTAAGCATACCAAATTTAATTTTTAAGAAATTAATCTTAGCGTCATCCAGAGGCTTGGTGAAGATATCGACCACTTATTTGTCTGTGGGAACAAACTCAAGACAGATTTCTACCTTTTTAACATGCTCTCTAATAAAGTGATACCTTATCTCTATATGCTTTGTCCTACTATGTGATACAAGATTCTTAGCAATAGAGATGATATTAGATGAGTCATAAAACATAGAGGTTTTACTTATCTGGAGATTGTAGCCCTACAGTTGATGTTGAATCTACAATAATTGTGTATAGCTGCTACAATCTGAGATATACTCTAACTTAGCTGTGGAAATATTCACACTAGTCTGCTTCTTGCTACTCAAGGAGACCAATCTTCTTCCTAGGAACTGACATGTCCAAGAGGTACGTTTTCTATCTTCTTTGCAACCTGTAAAATTTGCATTTGAATAGTCAATTAGCTCAAAGTCATTGTTCCTAGGGTACCACATGCTAAGGTGTTGAGTGCTCTTAAGGTACCTTAAAATCTTCTTTGTAGCTGAGTAGTGAGATTCCTTGGGGCATGTCTAGTACCTAGCACAAATACAGGTTGCATACATTATATCTGGTCTACTAGCAGTTAATTACATAAAAAAGCCAATTATACACATGTACATGGATTCATAAAAAGGTTTACCTTTCTCATCCTTATCCAGGGATATATTTGACCCCATGAGAGTTTTCTTGGTAGAGGCAGACTCCATACCAAACTTTTTAATTAGCTCTCTAGTGTACTTTGTCTGATAGATGAAGATTCCATTCTTTGACTGTTTCACTTGAGACCTAAAAAATACTTGAGCTCTTTTATACTGCTCATCTCAAAATCTCCCTGCATCAGGTTGTCAAACCTCTTGCAAATGTTGTCATTAGTAGACCCAAATATAATATCATCAACATATATTTGGATTAGGAGACACCGTCTCTTTGTTTCCCTTAAGAATAATGTTTAATCTATCTCCCCCTTGAGATTTTTTTCTTAATGAGGAAGGCAGATAGGGTATCATACCATGACCTTAGGGCTTGCTTTAACCCATATAGAGCTTTTCTAAGAAAGTAAACATGACTAGGAAGACTAGGATGTACAAAACCTGGGGGCTGCTTTACATATACCTCCTCCTTGAGATTGCCATTAAGAAAGACTGACTTGACATCCATTTGATATAACTTGAATAATTTGAAGTTAACATATGCAAGGAACAACCTTATAACTTCTAGCTTTATAACTGGAGCAAAGGTCTAGTCAAAGTCAATGCCCCTTTCTTGTCTATATCCTTTAGCAACAAGCCTTGCCTTGTTCTTCATCACTACACCATTTTCATCCAGCTTATTTCTGAAGATCCACTCGATGCCAATAATGTTGTGTCCTTGTGGTTTTAACACCAACTTCCAAACTTTACATCTCTTGAACTGATGTAGTTACTCATGCATTGCATTTATCTAGAAATAATCTTGATTTGCTTCTTCAAATTTCTTTGGTTCTACCTGAGAAAGGAAGCTTAGAAATAACATTTCATTGTGAATTCTGCTCCTTATTATGACTCCTTGGTTGACATCCCTAATAATCGAATTGTTGGGGAGATCCTCAGGTGCCTGATTGATGCATGCAACCTTTAAATAACAGGTTGTGTTTCAGTCACAACCTCAGCTTGCTAAGGCACATCAATAGTTTCTTGAGCTTTATTTGATTGTTGATTTACTTCAAATGGATTTGCATCCGGAGGAGAGATCTTACTTGAGCTAGTATTGTCTTGTATAGATAGTTTTTATAAGATTTACTCAGTACCTACAATGTTAGGAGTACTAGACCAGCCTTTATATATTAGGCTAGTCTCATCAAAAATCACATTTATGGATTCTTCAACAACCTGAATTTTCTTGTTGAATACCTTATAGGCTTTGTTATGTGAGTTGTATCCAACAAGAATACCCTCACTATATTTCTATACAAACTTTGTTAATTGTGATTTTTGATTATTTAAAACGAAGCACTTGAACTAAAGATTTTAAAATAAGATATTATAGGTTTTTTTTGCCTTTCATCAATTCATAGGGAGTTTTCTTATGAACCTTGTTGATAGAGGCTATATTCAAAACATAACAAGTTGTATTGACTGCCTTAGCCCAAAAATTTTCTGGCAGTATGGAGTCACTCAACAATGTTCAGGGTGCCTCTATCAGGGTACTATTCTTTCTCTCAGCCACTCCATTATATTACAGAGTTCTTGGAGAAGAGAACTCCTTGGAGATATCTCGTTCTTGGCAGAAATTTATCATAGCCCCAGATTTAAATTTTGTTCCATTGTCACTTCTCACTTTGACCACAGAATAATCTATTTCATTTTGAATAGACATGACAAATGTCATGAAGATATTAAGGGAATCTAACTTCTTTCTAAGGAAGAAAACTCATGTATACCTAGAGTGATCGTTTACTATCATAAAGGTATACAACTTCTCTCTTAAACTTTGAATGGGCAGAGGAACAAAAAGATCCATATGTAATGAATAAAGACATATTATAGAGTCTTTGTGTGCAATGCCCTTAAAAGTGGCCCTAGTTTTCTTGCCCATTTGGCATGCATGACATAGACTATTTTTAACACATTTTAAATTGGGACTATCCCCAACTAAATTTTTAGAGAATAACTTGCAAATTGTTTTGCAAATAATGTGAGCTAATCTCTTGTGCTATTGTACACAAAGAGATTCCTTTTCATTAGCCACAAGACAAACTAGAGTAGATGAATCAGAACATATAAAGTCTAAGAAATAAACATTTCCACTCCAAGTGCCAGTGAGAATTGTCTCTAAGTCAACTGACTTTTTAATCATGCACTTGTCCTTGTGGAATTCAATGACATAGCCTAAGTCACCCAGTTGACTTATGCTTGTAAAGTTGTGTTGCAACCCCCCCCACATAAGCTACCCTTGTGATTGAGACTATGCCATTGGAGAGCATACCATTTCCTTTTGTGATTCCTCTATCCGAACCTCCACAGATAACCTTTGGACAATTCTTCATTGGAGCATACTCCTTCCAAAGACTTCTTATTTCAGTCATATGTTTGGAACACCCACTGTCCAAGTACGAGATTTGCTTTCGATTTATACTTGAACTATCCTACAAGAAAGGTTCAGTTTACCTTAGGTGCCCAACAACCTTTGGGTCATTGGTTTCTATTATCAATTGAAGAAAATTTTCTACCACTAGAAACACTAGCTGGAAAGCATTTCTTTGCATTAGGCATTGTTGGATTGTACCAACAGTCCACAACAAAGTGGCCCACTTTACCATAATACCAACACTCAAAGATGTTATACCTTCTCTTCTGAACATTATTTGGAGTAGAATGTACATGTGACTGTTCAGATTCAGAAGAGAAAGTCAGTGCATTCTTTTTATTCCATCGTGCAATCACCTAGATGTGAGAAAAACAATAATTGGTCTTACAATATGATATTGGCTTGATAGCCACAGATTTCGTTTTGATAACTGCTGATATCGTGTTGATAACATCAAATATTTCTTTATGAGATTGAGATACTGTTTTGGTAGCATCCTGCTTTCTCATAGGAATAGGCCCCTTGGGAAGGCAACTTTCTTACCCTTGAGTGATGAGGCTGAGGTACCAAACACAAATTGTTCAAAGTGACCCATTTGAATTTCCTTATGTGGTGTTTTTAGTGCACTCAACCCTATACCCTTTATTCCTCCACAGTGAGGAACATTATTGCCCTTACTAGAGGAACCTCATTTCTTCTAGTGAACCTACATGCTGTCATGGTAATACCTTTTAGAATGAAGTAACACCTTTTGAAAGGTGGTTTGAGGCACAACAACTTCTGTCTTTCCCTTAGCCTTGGCTGTAGCTGTCTTCCTATTGTACCCTAATCCACCCCTGAATGGAGTAATGAAGCTATCAATAATGGGTAGAACAGTTTGTGGCTTGGAGAATTTGGCCACTAGCACCCTCTCCATGAGGAGTTTCTCTTCAAGTACGTAATGATTTTGATCTTTTGACGGATAATACTAAACTGGATGATTGTCATCCCTTTCAACTTGCTGATCTCCCTGCTCATTTGAGTTCGTTGGGTTACAAACTCAAGGCATTCCAACTTTACTAGCTGGAGAGAAACAATCTCCTCAGCTTGCTTCTTAGCAAGCTTCTTGCTCTTCTTCAGTGCTTCTAGAAGAGCATCATTTTTATCAACCATGTGATCAAGATCATTATCAGAATCTAAATCATCCTCCACATTGGATAATAAGGGTGCTTCAGATTCTGCACCTATCTCATTAACTGAATAAGAAGATATAATTGAGATAAGTACCTCATCAGGATAGGAGTCATCCTATTCATCCTCATCAGTCATGGCCATGAAGCTACCACTCTCTTCTTCCTTATGGTCACTGTCTGAATGTGATAAGGGGTTCCTGAAGCCTGAACTTGCAGCAGGTACCTCTTCCTCTATATCCCGAGCAAAGAGCCAAATATAGACTTCTTCCTCCGCTGGCTTAGATGAGTCAGAGTCACTTTGACTCCAACTCTTTTTTTCTTTGTAAGGAAGGTCTTCTTAGACTTCTTTCCATTGTGGTGTCTCTTCTCACTTCCAGCTATCTTTTCCTTTCTCTTAACTGTGCAGTCAACAATGACATGCCCAGGTCTACTGCAACAATAACAAATAATATCAAATGAAATATGTTTATTAGTTTTAGGGTCATACCTATCACACTTTGAGTCTATCTTTACTCTCTCAGATTTATTGTATTATTTCTTGGAATTGGGGGAGGAAGAAGGTCTGCTCTTCCAGTGCTTTCTTATAGACAACATCTTCTTGAACTGTTTAGAGAATATTGCGTATTCTCCACCAATTATCTTTGCATCTAATGAATTTGACTCAAAACTTTCTGAATCATGAACTCTCCTTGGAGGAGAGATGGTTCACTCCTTGTTTCTTTTGGTGCCTTCAGCTTTAAGGGCAACTCCCTTTTCCTTGGACAGTGACCTAATAACCACATATTCTTTTTTTCTTGTATTAAATTGTATTATATATGATAATAGCTTTCCAACGAGAGTGTGGGGAGGAATGTTGGCCAGATTTCCCATCTCCTATATGACACATATTTTATTGTCCTTGTCTCTGGTTAGAGACCTCAAGAACTTATCATTAAGCTCATAATTAGAAAAGAATCTTCCATATGTCTTCGGTTCATTCCCAATTTTGAAGAATTTTTCATAGCACTCAGTAATAGAATCTTTCTTCCCTTGCCTGAATGCTTCATATTCCTGGTTCAATAGGGATTTTCTGTCATCCCTAACCTCTTTAGTCCCCTCCATATACACTATTAGTGTAACCCACATCTCCTTAGCAATGCTTAGTGGACAAGGTTATAGAATGTGGAGTCATATATGACACTAGCAATAATATTTTTGGCCTTCTTATCCATGGTGGCGAGTGCAACCTCATCTCTTATCATTTCAGTGTACAACTTTAGAACTTGGTGATTTACATCTATTAAAGAGACTTTCATGGGGGTGAAAGGTTCTTATTCTATGGTCATACAAATCTTTGGATTAGAAGCTTCCATATATAACTTTACTCTCTATTTCCAGATGCCAAAGTTCTCCTTTCTTGCAGATGGGAAGTGTCATGGAGCTTAACTCCTTGTGACCATCATTTGAAGTAATGGTGACTAGATAAATTACCCTTTATAGTAACTTGGTCAGTCTGTTAAGTCCTTTTTGACCAGCTCCCCTCTAATACCACTTGAAGGGTTATTGGATGTCTAAATCACCTAGATGGGGGTGAATAAATGCTTTTTCTAATTTTGATCTTTTTTGAAATTACGCTAGATTAACACAGATCACAAATCACAAAAAACAACACACACAAGCGCACATCATTTATAGTAGTTCCCTAGAGTATGTCTACTTTCCCTCACCACCTATCTAGCAACGTGCTAAACTCAGCAACCTCCTCCAAATCTTCTCAATTCTAAGAACTTATGAGAAAGATCTAAGAGTCTACCTAACTCACCTAGAGGGGGGTTAATAGGTGATTTGTGCGTCAAATGCGGAATAAAAAATTTATCAATAGCACAGACAAGTAATCAAGCAATCACACAGACGACAAGAGATTTATAGTAGTTCCCCAATCTTGGGTACGTCCACTTTCCTCACCGATCTAGCAAATCACTAGACTCGGCTACTCCACTATCTCGGATTGCAAATCAATCCTACACCTCGGAACCACATTCCTAAAAACTCAATCCACAAGGGATCTACACTCGGAAGATAAAACTTCCTACCACTCAGAGACAAATCTCCTACACAGAAAATTGTTTGAATAAAAATTACAACCAAAAATATCTCAGATCTGGATCTTGGTCTTCGTCTTCTTCGTTGAGAGCTTTAGGCTTAATCAGAAAAAGTAGAAGAAGGCTGGACTAATTTCCAAGAAACTGAGATCTGAAATCACCACGATCAACGAGTAATCCACAGGCCGTTGAAGCACAATTGGATCGGATGATTCTTCTTTTCCTTGGATCGATCTAGGTAGCAGCGCTTGAGAGAAAGTCGATCCAAAGCTTCTTCCGGAAAAACGTTAATGGCGGCGACGACCAGAACGATTGGGATTTTAGGTTTTCCGGATTTCTTTCTTGAAAAGGACGGGAGAGATTTTCGAATATTTCTCTTAAAAATAACTTGTTAAATAACTTGTTAAATAACTTGTAATAAGTCAAATCTGAAAGAACCTATTTATAGGCTATCTCCAACGGTCATAATCGTAATTAAGATTGACACGTGGACCAATCAGAAAAGGTTAATTTGAAATCTCCGTCAATTCTGGACTTGACGATTTCAGGAATTCTGAACCAACATACTCGGGATAGATGAAATACTAGAGTATAAAGGTCTGCTACTCGAGTAGATAAAAGAAACATGTACTCGAGTAATAGAGATGACTACTCGAGTACCTTGGAAGAACTACCCGAGTTACTCTGACAGACTACTCGAATAAGTAGAAACATCTACTCTAGTACTAATCCAGACTACTCGAGTATAAGAAGGATCTACTCGAGTACTAATCCAGACTACTCGAGTATAAGAAAGATCTACTCGAGTACTAGACCAGACTACTCGAGTATACAAAAACAAACTCTACTCGAGTTCTAAGCCACTTACTCGAGTGTATGAGCGAAGTTACTCAAGTATGTGGACTTAGAAATATTTAGTCTGAACAGCTAGCCTTACTCGAGTATGACTAAGAAACTAATCGAGTATGACTAAGGCTCTACTCGAGTACACAATCACCTACTCGAGTATAAGGAAAAGAGGTACTCGAGTATATGAATGGATGTACTCGAGTATATGGACTTAGTCAAATTTCTTGGATGATCTTCACCACTCCATGGTCCAGTAGTCCAAGTGCATGTAGATAAAGTGTACCCCAATAGAGAGGTTATACATGAGTCAACACTTTGGATCACACAATGAGGAATTACATTGTATGGTCCTGTGTTTGGTGACCCACTATAGACTGACATTAGTTCACACTTGGCAATAGAGTCCTGCATACACAACTTAAACACAACATCAAATACAACTTAATTCATCTTAGTTTCAGGTCTGACTTCCCATAAATCCGGGGTATTGTGAAGACAATTCCCAACAATCTCCCCCTATTTGTAGAAGTCAGCACCCTTTGCATTAAGATGAATTTCTTAAAAAGAAATGATCATCTATAACAACAATCAATAGAAAATGACTAAAGCAGAGAATAATAGTAAATAAGGAAACCATAATAAGAATTAGATATATTAAATAGAAAGATTATCCAGTTCCACAAAACACTTTTCAGGGGTAATCCTCTCTGTGTTGTTTAGCTCTCTTTAGCTCTTGCCTTTCCAAATAACTAAAAGGTTTAGGGAAATAAGTCTTTGGCCTATGTGGAGCAGCTTGATTGTTGAATCCCAAATTTCTGTCATGCAATCTGATTTTGATTTGAGAAACATCATACGCTTTCCATTCTGAGTAGCTATAGTACTGATCTTTATTCTCACCAAGATCTGTTACCAACTTCAATGTGTCAAAGATAAGGGACTTGGAGGTAGGACTCCAAACTTCTTCATGAACAACTTCTTATCTACTTCCTGAAGCTGGGGCAGGCTCTCTCCTTGGTGCAGAACGGCTTGCAGAAGCACCGTCACCATATTTCCTTTTCTTTCTAGGAGCACCCTGAACAGAGTGTCCCTGAGAGCTTTGAGGAATTTCATCTTGCCACACATCAGCATAAGAGATAGGAGGCTCAGTCATGTTACCAGTAGGTCTGGGTGAGAAGGCTGACACACCCTCTGGAATGTTAGCATGAGCTGGAGCACCTGAGGGAGGATGTTCTTCAAGAGGATCTAGAGACTTTGGAATAATGGTAGGGTCAAGTTGGAAATCTGGGAAGTTCTGATTATGCACCCATACAGCAGTATCATAAATATAGAATTTTATAGATTGAAGCTGAGCTAGGATGTCTGCTTTCATTTCTTTGACTAGACCATCCACAGATGCTTGAGATTTGGCAGATATTTCTTTGACTAGACCATCCACAGCTGCTTGAGATTGGGCAGATAGTTTTTCAACTTGTTCTTTGACTATCTTCTCCCCCTTGCTGATTTCTACGGATAGTTGGGCAATGGCTTCATCTCTAAATGTTCCAACTTCCTCACAAACTTTCATAACATTTGCAGAAGCATCCTTGTCCGATAGAATCTGATTATGTGCAACTGTTTCAGCTTGATTTCTGAGTTCACCTATACTGGTAATAGTATGGTCTATGGCTTTGCCACCTAACTGAAATAATCTTTTTAGCTCATCAGTGTTAGCTTGAATTTCAACAAAGCCTCTACTCATCTCAGTTTCAAGAGTAGAGACCTTGTTATTCACTGATGTCAGAGAATCATCAAAGTACTTTCTCTGTTCACGGAGCATTTCCTCAATATTACTTATAATATCTGAGGAGCTGGAGGGAGCTGAGGCTGGAGCAGAGGCTGAGGGAGCAGGAGCATCCCAGGGGGGGATTTCAGCAATCAAAACTGAGCTTTCAGCTCTCTTGAAGGGTTCTACCACAACAGAATCTTCTGTATTGATGAATGAAGGAAGACAGAAGTCTAGTGTCCTCAGAGGAGCATCCACATGTTCTGGAGACATGTCCTCATCATCAGATAGGAGAGAAGACTCTGGATGACCTTGCTCTTCAGCATGAGACTGAGTAGGAGAGGTATGGGTTTCCTTTGTAGGGGAGGGAGAGGGTTCCTTAGCAGGAGACTGATCTTCTAAAATTAGATCCTCAAGAGATAGCACAACTGAATCATCTTGAAACACTGGAGCATCTGAGCTAAGTTCATCAATCAATCTGTCAATATCTTCAGCAGTAGAGAGGAGGTTTTCTTGAGCTTGAACCTCTAAGAGAAGGACTCCTGGAAGAGGAGAAAGAGGAGGAGTAGGATCTCTGATCTTATCTTGCTGAGAGGGGGCTTCTGAAGCTTGGTGATGAAGGCTAGATGAGGTAGGATCCCCCTTAACTATTGCACCTGAGGTGGTAGTAGTGTGATGTAGAGGAGGAGTGGGAATCTTGTCATCTGAGACAAGGGGCTCTCTGGAGGTATCTTCTGAGGTAACAAATGCTTTTGAGGCTTGAGCAATGTTTTGGAGCTTGATTTCATATCTTTGAATGGAGGAGATTGATACCTTCTTCATGTGATGGAGGGGAGTTCCTTTGGAGAGGTTGAACACTTCTGGATTTATCTCATGCAAAAGAAGAGAGATAATCCTTGCAAAATTTGGTTGCTTTATGCTTCCTCTGATCTTATCCAGAATCACCATACCAAACTGGAATTTCTTCCGGCATATAATGGCTTGCATTATATCAAACATATTGTTGGAAATTTCTCGGATGGAGTATGCCTTGCATAGTAGTACCTTGGATATGATGTCTATCAAAAATTTGCCTTCTAGATTGCAGTCTGCCCTGCTGAAGGATACACACTCTGGATCTACTCGACAGAAGAGAGAACCCTTGCACCTTGGTTTTGAGTACCTTTCCATTTCTCTTGACCTTGAGATTTTTGTAGAATTCCTCCACTGCAGGAAATAGAATCTTGCACGGCGTCTGTAATAGAAACGACAGTCTGGCGGTATCAAGGAGGATTAGAAGATTCCGGAAGTCATTGGAGAGATCGGCGATTCCATCTGTAACTAATTCAGACCCTATGCCGATCTTGGATGAAGGAGCCATTGATCTCTGGAAGAATGGAATCTGGAGAAGACGACGCTCTGTGGTTCTGGGAGGCGAAGCGCCGACGATTACTCGAGAACAGGTGTCGTGAAAATGGATTACGGGATCATTCTATTTATATACATAACCCTAATTAGGTTTAAGAATAGGTTTTAAAATAAAACATACCTTATGGGGGGGGGCGGCAAAAATCGAGGTGTGCGAAAAGAGAGAAATGAAATTTTCAAAGTTCTGGAATTTCCATGTACTCGAGTATATATCAGCATACACGAGTAATCTGTTATAACCTTCACCGATTTCTGCAACTCTCAGCCCTTGAGAGAATCCACCATCACTATTCCTCTTTGTTGAGCATCCTGAGTTCCGTTTTGAAAAACGAAAACTTGGTCTCCTCCAGCGATTTGGTGAATATATCTGCAACTTGCCTGTCTGTGGAGATATATTGTAGATCTATGTCTCCATTCTCCACATGCTCCCGGATGAAGTGATATCGAAGCTCTATGTGCTTTGTCCGACTGTGGGAGACTGGGTTGTTGGCGATCGCTATTGTGCTGGATGAGTCGCAAAACAGAGGAATGTTCTGGAACTTCATGTTGTAGTCTTCAAATTGATTCTTGATCCATAGAAGTTGTGCACAACAGCTGCCTGCAGAGATATATTCTGATTCAGCCGTTGAGATCGCTACACAGTTCTGCTTCTTACTGATCTAGGAAATAAGTCTCCTTCCCAGGAATTGGCAAGTCCCGGAAGTGCTTTTCCTGTCGTCTTTACTTCCTGCAAAATCTGCATCTGAAAATCCAATTATTTCGCTGTCATTACTTCTTGGGTACCATAAGCCAAGATTTGGTGTACCTTTAAGATATCTCAAAATTCGCTTTGCAGCAATATAGTGAGATTCCTTAGAGTTCACCTAAAATCTAGCATATACACATGTTGAGAACATTATATCACGTCTACTTGCGATAAGGTAGAGCAAGGACCCAATTATGCTTCTGTACTTGGTTTCATCAAAAGGTTTTCCTTTCTCATCCTTGTCCAGAGACATAGCTGAGGCCATAGGAGTCCTCATAGAGGTTGCGTTCTGATGACTTGTTTTAGTCATCATTTTTGGTATAGTTTATAAGCATAAAATCCTAAGTTTATTTATAATTTCTTTTATCTTATGTTTGTTTTGTTTTATTTATCGTTTAAATGTCTTTTATGTTAGGATAATGTAATTTTGTTATGTTGTGTTTATGCTTGTGTTTTATATGTTTGTTATTTTATTTTATTTTTATGTTTGGTTAAATGTTTTGTTTAATGTCTTATTATTATATGTTTAGTCTTATTAGATTATATTATATTATGTGATGTTTAGTTTCATTTGTTGTTATTATTATGTTTAATATTTATAAAGAATATTATGTGTCTAATGATAGTCTTGTTTTGTTTTATTTTAGGATTCAAGCATGTGGAGCAGCCCCCTTTAATTCAAGAGCAGCCCGGCCACATTCAGGAGCAGCCCATGCAGCCTACCCGAGCCCCCTATGCAGCCCTAGCAAGCCCACAACCTCCAACCCGAGTTCACATGCCCTTGGAGCAGCCCAACACATGCAAACCGAGCTTCCAAGCAGCCCACATGTTGAACCCAAGCCCATGTAGCCCATTTTATCCTACATGGTCGGCCACTTCACTTAATGCAATACAATGCATGAATCTCTCCATCATTTAATTAATTGTATGCATGCATTTTTCCCCTCCATGTGGTCGGCCTCCCCCTCTCTCTCCCCTTTATTATTTTCTTCTCCACACTTCCTCATTCATTCCCCCCTTTTCTATTTTATATTTTCTATGTCATTCCCTTAAATTAAATACAATGCATGTAGCCTCCTCTATCTCCTTCTATTTCTTATCATACATGAACCTCCCATATTCTCTCTCCCCTCAATTAAATGCCATGCATGAATCTTCCTCTTCATGAGGCCGGCCACCCCTTTGTCTCCCTTCCATCTAGATCCTTCTCCCTCTCCTATATAAAGAACCCCTTCCCTCTTGTTTTTGGTTAAGTAGTTAAGTAGTTTAAGTTTAGTTTTTGAGAGAGATTTTGTAGAGAGCAAGTGAGAGTTATTTTCTTATTTTCTTATTGTAGTTTTTATTGTAATCTCTTTCTTTTGGTAGATTAATTTTGTCTTGCTATAATTTTAGCGTACTTCTCCTTATTTAAGCAATGAATATATTTTCTTTTTCTCTTATTCTCACCTCCTTCTCAATCATGCGTAGCTAACTTTATTTTGTGCCCGATCGCGATAAGCTTTGCGATGAAATAACGCACCTTTTATTTTATGTTTGCATTTGTATTTTTCTGTTTTTGATCCTTCCTTGATTTCTTTTGCATCGACTCCGTATTTCTAGTATACGGTAGTAGATTCCGATCTCATATTTGAGTAGCCGAGAGGCTCGTGAATATGAAAGATCACTCAAGGAAGGAAGGAGTTGAACGTAACCCTAGAGATAGGATGACGTAAATCCTCCGGATTGGAGTCAAATCCAATAGTGCGAGTCACTTCGGTAATGCGACTTTAGGCCTTTTTGACTTGTAAGAGATTTCGGTCAAAATGTCTATAAGTTAGGGGATTTAATACTCTAGCGAGATTACTTCCTAATATCGGATCCGTCACGGTCTTAATAGAAGTGCAAATGCTAAACTAATTTATTTCGTTGTTTTTTTCAAGGTGAATCGTCGGTCGAGCACTTTTCTCGTAATAGTTTATTTTCTCTCATTAATCGTTCGGTAGGATAATAGGTTTGTTGTGAGTAATAGTACTTGCCTGCCCCGAGTTTTAAATACGACCTTGATACTACGATTCGACAGGTACGCTTGCCTATTCGGGTTTTAGCCCATCACGTTCTCTATTCCGAATTTCTTAAGTAGCTCTTTGGTGAATTTGGTCTGTGAGATGAAAATTCCATTCTCAGATTGTTTCACCTGAAGCCCTAAGAAATACTTTAGCTCTCCCATACTGCTCATTTCAAACTTCCCTTGCATAAGTTTAGAGAACTTCTTGCAGAGGTTGTCATCTGTAGAGCCAAAAATAATGTCGTCAACATATATTACCAGTAAAATCTTGCCTTTTATTTCCCTAAGAAATAATGTCTTGTCTATCTTTCCTCTTGTGAACTTGCTCTCAAGAAGGAAGCTAGAAAGCATCTCATACCAAGCTCGGGGAGCTTGTTTAAAACCATATAATGCTTTTTGCAGTAAGTAAACATGATTGGGAAAGTTTGAATCAATAAAACCTGGCGGTTCTCTACATACACTTCTTCCTTTATGTTACCATTTAAGAAGGTAGAATTTACATCCATTTGATAGACTGTAAAGCCCTTAAGTGCAGCATAAGCAAGGAATAGCCTGATCGCCTCCAGTCTTGCCACCGGGGCATAAGTTTGATCAAAGTCAATTCCTTCTTCTTGACGATAGCCTTTGGCAACGAGTCTTGCTTTATTCTTTATAATCGTTCCATCTTCGTCCATCTTGTTCCGGTAGACCCATTTTGTCCCGATGACATTCTTACTCTTGGGTCTAGGAACAAGTGTCCAAACTTTGCAATGTTTGAACTGATTCAACTCTTCTTCCATGGCTAGTATCCAGGATGCATCCGAGCTATTTGAAGAAGAAGAAGAAGATAGCTGCCTAAAGAAGAAATTTTATTTCATATTATTTATCTTCTTGTAGCTTTTCCCTTCAGTTTTTTTCTGAAGTGTTTCTGCACTGAAGCAAGACCTCACCTGGACATTCTTTTATCCAGGGGAGCCTTGATTCTTTAGAGCTTTCTAGCTCAGTGCAAGTTATTGTGCTTCTCTAATCTATTGTAAAATAGAGAAGACACCTTAACCTCCTTTCCCCCTCCTGTAAAGGGTTATTACTCCCTTCAAAAGTATCCCTTGGTGGCAGGGCACCTGATCAAAAATCTGTGTTGGTTTTTAGACACCTGATCAAAAGTCTAAAGGGTCTCTAGATCTACCTACAGCAGATCTTGTTGGTGGCAGGGCACCTGATTAAAAACCTGAGTGGATTCCTACCTTGTTGGTAGAAGAGTGTACGTACCCAAGTTATTTGGGGAACCACTATAATTTCCTTGTGTCGTCTGGATTGCTTTAATTAATTACTTGCATTGTGGCTGTGATTAGATTTTAACTAGGATTGCTAGTTGCTGTTTAGGATTCCAAGCCTTAACTGTAATTATAGTTGGCTGCCTTTGTGCACATCACTTGTGTTAGGCTTTAGGGTTTAATCTCAAATATCTATAACCTTCATTCCGCAATTAACTCCAAGGGAGTTGAGTAGACAGTCAACTTTGCTAGTGCAATTTTTGATTACTCTATTCACCCTCCCTCTAGAGTAGTATCTATCCCTTTTCTTTCAATTGGTATCAGAGCGAGGTTGACTGACTGAATAGGCTAACACCTAAGTCACAAGATCCTGATAGATACCAAAGTTTATAGATATTCACTTTCACTATCATGGCCCAGTCCAAGGATTACTCTAGCACCAGACCTCCAGCATGCAACTTAGCTAAGTTTGGCATCTGGAAGGCAAGGATTAAACTATATATGAACTCAATTGATGAAAGTATTTTTGCTTCTATTTTGACAGGACCACCAAGAGCACCTGCTACAGTTACTGCCTCATCATCATCTGATATGAGTGCAGTGCCTCCTCCAGATTACAATGATGAATACAAGAAGGCAAAGATAGCAGATGCTAAGGCAATGAACATTCTGGCTCAGACAATGTCTGATGAACTATTCCAGAAGGTTGCTGACTGCTCCTCAACAAAAGCAATGTGGGATACACTGAACCAGATTGTAGCTGGTTCAGCTGATGAAAGGAAGGACAGGAGGTCCAACTTTATCTCACAATATGAGAACTTCAAGAAAACTGATGCTGAATCAGTTGAAGCTATATAAAGGCTCAACTCAATCATCAATGAGCTGAGGACTCTTGATAAGGATATTTCATTGACAGAGGTCAATGATAAGATTCTTATGTGCTTCCCTAGCACATGGGATCTGAGGATCTGGCCTATCAAGGAGGCCAGAAGCACAAATGAAATCTCAACAGAAGCCCTTCTCGGCAAGCTCAAGTCTTTTGAGCAAGTGCTGAAGTCCAGGGAAGCTGAGGCTGAAGCAAAGACCCCAACTCCCACAAGAAAAGTGCAAACCCTTGCTCTCAAGGCTGCTAATGCTTCTGAAGGAAGCCAGTACATTGAGGAACTGATGGCATTATTTGCCAAAAGGTTTCTCAAGATGGGAAGGAAGGAATTCAGAAAGAAATCTTCAAAGTATGAAGATAAACCAAGGTATGATCGTACTCCTTCTAAAGAAATAATCTGCTATGGTTGCAGGAAGCCTGGACATATTCTTCCAGATTGTCCAAAGGAAAAGAACAAAGATAAAAGAAAAGACAAGGATCAGCACAGGAAGCATTCCAAGCCATCCTCCTACAAGAACAAAAAGAAGGAGAGAGGCTTTGTTGCTGAAACCTGGAGCGATTCTGATGAGGAATCTTCCTCCTCAAGCTCCAGTGAGGATGAGGAAGAAAAGAAGGCAAAGAAAGTTTGCCTGATGACAATTGATGCCTGCAGCAATCACTCAGCTGCAGAGAACTCAGATTCTGATGAAGAAATACCAACTGAAGATGAGGTATTATCTTCTTACGACTTTACATCTGATGAATTTAAATCAGATTTTAAATCCTTATGTTTAGATTTAATTAGCTCTGAAAAGGAAATAAAAGAGCTTAGAAATAAACTAGCTGAATCTGAATTAATTACTATTGAAAACTTTAGGTTAACAGCAGAACTCACTAATGCTAGTGAAGAAATAAAATTCTTAAGAATGAATTAGCTAAGTCCAAAAGGTTAGAAGAGTCTCTGAATGGTAGAAGCCTTAAGCTGCTTGAAATAACCAGCATGTCTAACACTAGGTCAAGCAATAACAAATTAGGCTTAGGAGCATCTTCTAGTGAGCCCCCAATTGTTCTTAAAAACCATCTTTCAACTCCAGTGAACTTTATCTCAGCTGATGGGATAAAGAACACTGAGCAAGTTAATCAGGTTAATAAAGCCTTAAATAAAGCTAAGAGAGAGAAAAGAAAACAAAAATTTAAGGAATTACAAAGAGCGTCGAACGCAGCTCGACGATCTCAGGCCCAGTGGTCAAACGGAGATCGACGATCTGGGTACCAATCGTCGAACGCCGATCGACGTTTTCAAAATGAATTTCAAAACTACACCCAGAACTTTAGAAACCATAATGAAAATAGAAACCCTAGGTTCATTAACCCATCATCTGCATGGAGAATCCCACCTAGGAGATCTTACCCGTTAGGTTATCACCCTCAGCCTGCTTATTCATTTATTTCCAGTTTTTCTTATGTGAAAAATAAGGGACCCAAGGTTACCTGGGTCCACAATGTTTAATTGATTCATTTGTAGGTGAAGACCTATCCTATCACTCAAAATAAGTGGTATTTGGATAGTGGTTGCTCCAAGCATATGACAGGAAATAAAGAACATCTGTCAAAGTTCAAAGCAAAGCTTGGCCCAAAGGTAATCTTTGGAGATTCAAGCTGTGGTCAAATTTAAGGCTATGGCAGGATGACAATTGGAGCTGTAACATTCAAGAGAGTTGCTTATGTAACTGGACAGAAGCATAATCTAATTTCAGTAAGTCAGTTATGTGATGCTGGATACCAGGTATCATTCTCTAACTCTCTTTGTAATATTACTTTAAATAATAATGTTGTATTAGTAGGTATTAGACAAGGCAACATTTATTTAGTAGATTTTAATTCAACTCACTCTGAAATCTGCTTGTTTAATGAAGTAACAAATAACAATATTTTATGGCATAAAAGGCTTAGCCATGTTAACCTCAAGAATATATCTAGGTTATCTAAATACAACCTTGTTAGAGATTTACCTTCTTGCCCCTACAAGAAGGAGAGCCTATGCAAGGCTTGTCAATTAGGCAAGCAAACCAAGAATTCATTTAAATCAGTAAATAAAAGTGATTCTCCTAGAATCCTGTATTTATTACATTTGGACCTATTTGGCCAAATAAATGTACAGAGTTTAGGAGGGAAGTATTACACCCTAGTCATTGTAGATGACTTCTCTAGATTCACTTGGGTGTTCTTTTTAAGAACTAAGGCTGATAACTTCAAAGCCTTTACAGATTTTCTATTATGTGTGCAGACTGAGTACTCTACTCATGTGGCCTTGATCAGAAGTGATCATGGTACTGAGTTTGACTCTCTTCTCATGCAAGAATTCTGTGAGAGAAAAGGTATTAAACATAGCTTCTCAGCTCCTAGAACTCCCCAACAAAATGGGGTAGTTGAAAGGAAAAATAGAACCCTGATTGAAGCTGCTGGCACATTGTTGGTAGATGCTAATATGCCTCTTTCCTATTGGGCAGAAGCTGTTAGTACAGCCAACTATGTCTTGAATAGAAGTCTGATACACAAACTTAAGTGTAAAACTCCTTATGAGTTGCTTAAAGAAAAGAAACCTAAAATAAATTATTTTAGAGTTTTTGGTTGTTTAGTTTATATTCATAATAATAATAAAGAATATCTTAGAAAATTTGAAGCAAAAGCTTCAATGGGAATTTTTCTTGGATATTCCCAAGTAAAGCAAAGCTTATAGGGTTTTCAATAAATCTTCTTCTAAAATTGAAGAGTCTGTTCATGTGTCCTTTGATGAATCCCAAATGTTTTACAAGGAGAAGGAAACTTCCCCTTCCTCAAGTTCATTGCAGGTACAAGAATCTACCAAAGATGTTACTCAAGAGATTCTTCATCTTTCAACTCTTCATATCACTGAATCAGACAGTGATGAAGACATTGCAGAAGTTGTTGCTATACCACCAATAGTAGATCAAATTCCTCCTAAGGAATTAGTCCCAACTATTGCTGAAGATCACATCCCACCTGCTGATATTGTCACACTTAGAGATCATCCTACATCTCAAGTGATAGGAGACATATCAGCTGGTGTTCAAACAAGACATCAGTTAAGACAGAATGTGATGCACGCTTGTTTCCTCTCATAGATTGAGCCCCTCACCATTAAAGATGCTGAGCTAGATCCCCACTGGATCATTGCTATGCAAGAGAAACTCAATCAGTTTGAGAGATGTAAAGTGTGGACTTTGGTTCCAAGACCTAAAGGCCAACTGATCATAGGCACCAAGTGGGTGTATAGAAACAAGTTGGATGCAAATGGAATCATTGTAAGGAACAAAGCTAGGCTTGTAGCTCAGGGCTACAAATAGGAGGAAGGTATAGATTATGACCAAACCTTTGCTCCTGTTGCAAGGCTAGAGGCAATAAGGATCTTCTTAGCCTATGCAGCCTATATGAAATTTAAAGTTTTTCAGATGGATGTAAAAAGTGCCTTTCTAAATGGTGAGCTAAAGGAAGAGGTATTTGTTGAACAGCCACCTGGGTTTGTTTCTTCAACTCAGCCCTCACATGTATTCAAGTTGCAAAAAACTCTGTATGGACTAAAACAAGCACCAAGAGCCTGGTATGAGACTCTAGCTAGTTTCCTGTTAGAGCACAACTTTGTTAGGGGAGTAGTTGATAGAACCCTCTTCGTCAAGCACCACAAGGACACAATACTGTTAGTTCAAGTGTATGGGGATGACATTATTTTTGGTTCCACTGATCCCAAACTGTGCAAAAAGTTCTCTAACTTGATGCATTCCAAGTTTGAGATGAGTAGTATGGGTGAGCTGTCTTACTTTCTTGGTCTCCAAGTAAAGCAAGACGCTGATGGCATCTTCATCTCCCAATCCAAATATGCCAAGGAATTGGTAAAGAAGTTTGGGATGGCTGATGCTTCAGCAATGCATACACCTATGGCTACTAATGTAGTTATTGATTCTGATGATCAGGGAAAGCCTGTTGATCAAAAGAATTATAGGGCCATTGTTGGTTCCCTATTGTATTTAACTGCAAGTAGGCCAGACATAATGTTTGCTACATGCCTTTGGGCTAGATTCCAGGTCAACCCCAAGGAATCTCATCTGATTCTTCTCAAGAGAATCTTGAGATACCTGAAAGGATGTCCAAATCTAGGACTTTGGTACCCAGCTGAGTCAGAATTTGAATTAATTGGATATTCTGATTCTGATTATGCTGGTTGTCGAGTTGACAGGAAAAGTACCTCAGGAACTTGCCAGTTCCTGGGAGAGAGATTGGTCTCTTGGTTCTGTAAGAAGCAGGCCTCTGTATCAACCTCAACTGTAGAAGCTGAATATATAGCAGCTGCTAATTGTTGTTCACAGATCTTGTGGATACAAAACCAACTTTTAGATTATGGGTACTCACACAAGAACACAAAAATCATGTGTGATAGTACCAGTGCTATCTCTATTGCACAAAATCCCGTGCACCACTCTAGAACAAAGCACATTGAGATCCGACACCATTTCCTGAGAGATTGTGTGGAAAAGAACAAGATCAGCCTTGAGTTCATATCCACAGATCTTCAGAGAGATGATATATTCACCAAGCCCTTAGATGAACAGAAGCATCTGTTCTTTTTAGTTCAACTAGGCATGATTAATGGAAGAGACTAAGTGTGACGTCGGCCTTGTTGAAACTTGTTCGAAGATAGTCGAACGACGTTCAAAGTTAGTCGATCGGATCAAGCCTATCGTCGACCTATGGTTTATAATAGTTGATCTGCTTGAAGATCGTCGACCGGCATTCGAAGATCGTCGAACAGGTCGAGCTCATCGTCGATCTATGGTTGACGACAGCGTGCTGTTTGTGAAGACAGAAATAGTCGAACGATTGATCGACTACTCTACTTCAGGACCGATCGTCGAACGACCGTTCAACCATCGTCTCCAGTATCTTTTAAATAGATCGACGATCGTTGTTTTAATATAAAGCCGATGGTCGACCTAGGTTAAGAGATAGTTGCTTTTATCGTCGACGGAGAGCGTCTTTTCACATTCCGTCTTCCCGCTTGCTCTTTATCTTGCGTTTTCTGCCGCTTCGTCCTCGCCGTCTCTCCCTCGTCTTCTCCAGCTCTTGCGATGGAGATTGCTCCAGTGCTCCTTGTAGTAGTGAAGTTTGATGCAGGATTCAGCGTAGATTTTGACGCCTTCAGCTGCTGCAAACCAGGAATAGTGGAAATTCTAAATCTGTGCAAAGATCAAGGGTTAGAGAAACTCATGTCCTCCAGAATAAAGATAAACACTCAAGAGATCAAAGAGTGGGCTTTCACTTCATCTTCAACTGATGATTCGATGACTGGAACCATTAGCGGAGAAGAGGTAACATTGACTCCCGCTACTCTGACTGAAATTTTTGGATTAATAAATGGGGAAGAAGAGTATGAGCAAGATACTCCTGAGTTTGGAAGGATGCTAACAGAGCTGGGACATGCCGAAGGCATTCCCTCTAAGCTGCTCAAAGTAAATTTTCCGTTTAAAATTAAGTTTCTTGCTGAAATAGTTGGAAAAGTGCTACTGGGAAAGCACTCCGCCCACGATAATATTATAAGGCAGCAGTTTGCACTGATGTGTGCAATTGTAAATAAGAAATAGATTAATTGGGCAGGCGTTCTATTTGATCTGATCAGGAAAAAGAATGGCAAGAAAGAAGTTACCCTGGGAAGGGTAGTTGGGATTTTTCTGAAGGAGAAATACCCCCATCTGTTAGTGTCTGCTGCCACCTCCATAAAAGCAAGCAAGAAGATGGATCCATCACTGTTCGCAAAGTGGAAAAGGACCTTCCTGAAGCCCGCTCCCGCAGGGGTTGCTCCAGTTACATCTGAGAGCACCAGGACTGTCTCAGTCACCCCCCCCTTCTAGCAGCTGGCTCAGCAAATCCATCCCTTCCATCTTCTTCATCTGCTATGCCGTCTACTTCAGTTGAAGTTCCCTCAACTTCAATTGAAGTATGACATTCTGCTTCTCCTCTTGCATCTCCTCCTACATCTCCTCTCCCGACTAATCTTACTGGGATTTCTCATCCCAGTTTTGATTTATTGGTTTCTGAGATTACTACTCCTCTTCATTCTCCAATTCCTTCGTCTGATCACATTGATCACCCTGCATCCACTCATACATCTCCAGTTCTATCTCCATCTCATTCTCTAGTTCATCATGCATATACCATCCCTGCCGATCTTCCATCCTCTGAAATTCCCCCACCATCATCATCATCATCATCCTTTGAAATATCTCCAGCATTTATCTCTAGCATTGTGGAGTTAATTACCCCCTCAATCAAAATCATGATTGAAGAGGCAATTGCTCCCCTTGCTTCCTATGTCTCCTCTTTGACTGCTGCTATTCAGGCACTCTGAAAGTCTGCTGAGCCCTCTTCCTCTAGGAGCCTGGTTTCAGTATCTACTGAAATCAGGCAGGGGGAGATGCTTGATGAAGATGTCTCTGAGCAGCCTTTGGCCTCCCCTCCAGCAGATCATCATGCAGTGGCAGAGAAAGCAATAGAAGATTCAGCTCCTCCTTCTCTATCTGAAATAGAAATTTCTGATGCTTTATTAAAGTCTGAATTTTTTGTTAAAGCTTGCTTAGAAGAATGTTCTACTCCCTTGGTCGCCCTGTACCTAGAAGGAATTATCACTTCCTTTCTAGATGAATTATGGGAGTTAGGACACGCTGTGGTCGATTCTGAAGGTATTCCCTTTACTTAATTTTTAGACTTAATAACTGATATGCTTGTATGGGAATACCTGGAAGGGATGATTAGATGTCATTTAGAAAAATTTTATTCATAATACTACAGATAAAATGGAAGAAATTCTAGATGTTCAAGAGCCTGTTATCCAACCTGCTCCAGAAGTTCAACCAGAATCAGGTGTTCAAAATTCTGAGGTTGCTCAACCAGAAGTGCAAGCAGAACTGGTCACTATGACAGTTTCTGATCTTCAAAAAAAAGCTGCAGATGTTCAAATTGAAAAATCTACTGTATGGGATGATTCCCCAGGTTTGGATTTAGATGCTCTCCTGGCACAGGATGCCATGGAAGAAGAACTAGAAAAAGCTGCTCTTAAGGAAAAGGAAAGAGCTTTAAAAGATGCAATTGACCCATATGATCTGCCTATCTCTTCTAATTCTGAAGATGAAATCGATTCTGATGAGTCTACTAAGTCTAAAAGAAAAAGAATTGCTAAAAAGAAAAGAAAAGCTGTAGCTCCTCCTCCTGCTAATCCAGATAATGATACCCCGTATTATATACTGAAAGGAATTGATCCTAAGTCAAAAGACTTCCAGCATTGGATGTTATTTTCTAAGAACCAGCAAAAGCAAAGGAAAAAGTCAAAAAGGTATGACTCTTCTGTCCCTAGATGGAATCCTAGAGGTCCTCCTCCTCCACCTCCCAGTGCAGGAGCCTCAGAAAACTTATCTACAAAACCTGCTGCTCAGTCCGAAAGATCAAATCCATCTCAGTCAGCTCAAAGGAGAAGTTCACAAGGATACCAAGGTAAAATTCAAACTGGCTATCAAAGACCTGATGCTGTTAAGGAATAGGTAAAGGAGGTAGTGTATCAAAGACCAACATTTTCTCCTCCTCAGTCCAAAGAACTTAAAAGCTCTACCTCTCCTAAGCCAGATCACTCTGAGAAGGATGTTTCAAAAGGTAAGCAAATTATTTTAACTAAAAATTCCAGCAAGATATTTGCTAAGTCTGCCCCCCTTTCTTATCTAGTTATTCAGGATAAAGAACCAGCTGATATATCTTCTAAGATTGTTTATGAAAGCCCAGAGCTTGATCCTAATTTTAGGATGGCTCATTTTCTTGAACTCGTTGGAGCAGCGCAAATTAAGAAAGCAAAAGCAGAAGGAAAGGACACTGCAGGATTGACCATAATGTCTAAATTCAGAATGAAGGAGCTCGACAAGTTCCAGGTTAGACCTGATATATTTGATCCTTCAAAGTATATGGAAAAGCATCCTGAGGCAGTTGTCCCAAGAATAACAGAATTGAAAATCATTGGAGAATAAGACCTAAAGCTATCGAGAAAAGAAGATCTAGATCCCTCAAGAAAAATTAATTTTGTTTCTAGCTCTTCTGATCCTAAATCTAACTCTGAAGCACCTTAATATTTCATTGATTGACAGTTAATTTCTTATCTGTTTGATTGATGATATCTGCTTAGTCATTTCTCTTTATGCATTTTATTTTACTTTCTGTAATTAGTTTTGTATGTTTTAGTTGTTGAGAGACTTAACTCAAATAGGGGGAGATTGTTGGAACCCTAGGTTTTGATTTGAGTTCAGTCCTCTCTTTCTGTCTCTTGACCCAAGATTTATCTATGGTCAAAGGTTAGTTGATAGGTTAGATTCTCTAGTTGTGTAGAATTGCTCCAGATGAATATTTGGTTAAGTAGTTTTTCATTCGACTATGGTCGAATGTCGCTCGACTATCGTCGATCAGCCGTTCGACGATCGTCTTCCTGATAGCTTGACTATCTACTTGATAGGTCGACTATCGGTTGTCTTTGGTAGTTCGACTATCTGTTGATAGGTCGACTATCTGTGTTGCTTTGATAGTTCGACTATCTGTTGATAGGTCGACTATCTGTGCTGCTTTGATAGTTTGACTATCTGTTGATAGGTCGACTATCTGTGTTGTTTTGATAGTTCGATTATCTATTGATAGGTCGACTATCTGTTTTGGTTGATAGTTCGACTATCTGCTTGGATAGTTCAACTATCTGGTAGTTCGACTATCTGTTGATAGGTCGACTATCTGTTTTGTTTTGATAGCTCGACTATCTGTTGATAGGTTGACTATCTGTTTTCTGTGATAGTTCGACTATCTGTTGATAGGTCGACTATCCATTTTGCTTTGGTAGTTCGACTATCTGATAGCTAGACTATCTTTCCTGATAGTTCGACTATCTACTGAGGTAGTTCGACTATCTTCTCTGATAGATCGACTATCTGGATCGTTCGACTATCTGTCTGATAGGTCGACGATCTCCGTGCTTCGGTTGACGATCTCCGAGGTTCGTTCAATGTTTTGCTGTATGCTTTGAATAATTTTGTCGTCTTCTATGATGTGATTTATTTCAGCATATTTTATAAAAGATTATTTGAATAAATTGTGATAATATTTCCATGCAATATCTATTCCATTCCTTATGCATGAGCTAATCTTTTCTGACAAAGTTGTTTATCTTATTAGCTGAGATATGATTTATGCTTGATCTGCCATGCTGTCCTTTATAGCCGTTAGACTCAAAAAGTCTTCCTTGGCCGTAAAGAGTCTCTTCTGATGTGACTTTCTCTTATTTTATTTCATCAGAGTTATTTGCAGCTTCTTAGAAAGCTTTATCCTTTTATAGGATATCTGCCTGCAGTATTTTGTTTTGCTTTATGCTTTTTGCAGCCCAGCTTGCAGATTTCAATAGAAGACAAGATTCAAACTCTTTTGAGAGCCGTTGCTGCTGCTGCTATATAAAGACTTCTTTGAAGAAAGAAATCAACTAGTTCAAGTTCTCATATTCAAAAGCTAACTGCAGCATTCAAACTAAAAGCTTACAGTTCTCAACTGCTCTCAGCTAATTCACATTCAACTGAGAAGAAGTTTTAGTTCTTCACTCTTCTTCAACCTGAGTTCTCCTGCCTCTAGGAAGATTTGCACTCAGAGCTATTTGAAGAAGAAGAAGAAGATAGCTGGCTAAAGAAAAAATTTTATTTCATATTATTTATCTTCTTGTAGCTTTTCCTTTCAGTTTTTTTTGAAGTGTTTCTGCACTGAAGCAAGACCTCACCTGGACATTCTTTTAGCCAGGGGGAGCCTTGATTCTTTAGAGCTTTCTAGCTCAGTGCAAGTTATTGTGCTTCTCTAATCTATTGTAAAATAGATAAGACACCTTAACCTCCTTTCCCCCTCCTGTAAAGGGTTATTACTCCCTTCAAAAGTATCCCTTGGTGGCAAGGCACCTGATCAAAAACCTGTGTTGGTTTTTAGACACCTGATCAAAAGTCTAAAGGGTCTCTAGATCTTCCTGCAGCAGATCTTGTTGGTGGCAGGGCACCTGATCAAAAACCTGAGTGGATTCCTACCTTGTTGGTAGAAGAGTGGATGTACCCAAGTTGTTTGGGGAACCACTATAATTTCCTTGTGTCTTCTGGATTGCTTTAATTAATTACTTGCATTGTGGCTGTGATTAGATTTTAACTAGGATTGCTAGTTACTGTTTAGGATTCCAAGCCTTAACTGTAATTACAGTTGGCTGCCTTTGTGCACATCACTTGTGTTAGGCTTTAGGGTTTAATCTCAAATATTTATAACCTTCATTCTGCAATTAACTCCAAGGGAGTTGAGTAGACAGTCAACTTTGCTAGTGCAATTTTTGATTACTCTATTCACCCCCCTCTAGAGTAGTATCTATCCCTTTTCTTTCATGTGCAGTTCGACGGATTGCAAGATGAAGATCCGAATGCACATATTGCTAGCTTTCTTAAAAATTTTGACACCTTCAAGATAAATGATGTTACAAATGATGCGATTAGGATTAGACTCTTCGCCTTCTCTTTAAGAACTAAAGCAAAATAGTGGTTGATGACTCTACCTAGAGGAAGTATCACCACTTGGAATCAATTAACTGAAAAATTTCTGACGAAATACTTTCCGCCAGCAAAAACTACAAAGCTTAGGAACGATATTTCTTCTTTTTGCGAAATAGACTCTAAAACTCTATATGACACATGGGAAAGATTTAAAGAACTTTTAAGACGTTGCCCTCATCATGCTCTACATGTATGGTTACAAGTGCAGACATTTTATAATGGGCTAAATCAAAATACAAAGGAAATGTTAGATGCGGCTTCCGGTAGTACTTTAAACAATAAAACCCCAAAAGCCACTCTTGAACTATTTGAGGATATGACCATGAACACCTATCCGTGGAATGTGCCAAGATCCCTCCCAAACAAACCTGCAGGTATGTATAAGGTGGATAACGTCTCTCAACTGACACTACAGGTAGAGATGCTTAACAAAAAGGTATCGAAAATTATTGCTCCCTCCGCCTCTCAGGGATGGGAATCTGCAAAAGCTGCCTCCAAACAAATTGATTTTGTTGGCAATATACCTAGGAATGCTTACAATAATTTTTCTACTGCTAATTTTCCTGCGCCGAGATTTTCTTTTCCGAACAATTATAATCTTGCTTTGCGAAATCACCCGAATTTCTCTATGAGTAATCCTACAAATGCTATTCGCCTGCCTCCCCAAAATGATTTTTCAGCACCACCTCCACCACCTCAAAATTTTAATAAACCTCTAAGCTTGGAGGAAATGTTTTCTAAGTATATTAATGCAAATGACGCGACCATTAGAAACCTAACAGGGTCCGTTAAAAATCTGGAGAACCAAATAGGGCAGCTCGCTAAAATTATATCTGAGCGACCCCCTGGGTCTCTCCCTGCTAATACCGAGCCCAACCCGAGAGAGCAAGCGAAAGCTATAACTCCTCGGAGTGGGAAACAAATTTCCAGTATTGTTAGCAAAGTGCCTGAGGCAATCTCCGCCCCAGTTTTAAATATTCCGCCCGCTGAAAAAGATTTCATCAGTCCACCCTCTGCTTTAAAAAATGATCTTACTCTACCTTATCCGTCTCAACTATACAAAGAGCGGTTAGATGATCAATATAATCACTTCTTGGAAATGTTCAAGAAAATACATATCAATTTGCCCTTCCATGAAGCGATATCTCAAATGCCCAAGTACGCTAAGTACTTGAAGGATCTTCTAACAAATAAGAAAAGTCTAGAGAATTTGTCGCACGTAACATTAAATGCCGAGTGCTCCGCTGTCTTAAGAAATAACTTGCCAAAAATAAACAAATGATCTGGGTAGTTTTTCTATCCCTTGTGTTTTTGGTGACTTAGTTATTAAGCACGTGCTAGCCGACTTAGGAGCGAGCATCAACTTGATGCCATTTTACTTGTTTAAGAAGTTAGGATTGGGTACCCTTAGGCCTACGAGAATGAGTATCCATCTTGCCGATAGGTCGGTAAAGTATCCATTAGGAATCGTGGAGGACGTTTTAGTTAAAGTCGACAAATTCATCTTTCTGATGGATTTCGTCGTTTTGGACATCGAAGAGGACGTCGAGGTTCCACCTATCCTTGGCTGACCCTTACTTGCCACCTCCCGTGTTATCATTGATGTGAGTGACAAAAAGCTTTTCTTAAGTGTTAGAGACGACGAGGTTTCTTTCTTCATAACCCCTTCTATGAAAAATACCCTAGAAAATGACGACTCTTGTTTCTTCCTAGACGTGTTAAATGATAACTCTTCTCTTTGTATTTTTAAAAATGATTTTTCTTCTTTGTTTTGTTCTTCAAACATCTCACCCGTGTCTTTGCAAGAAGCGACATTGGCCATAGATTCACCTCCCTCAAAATTTTAATATAAAACAAAAGTTTACGAAGAAATGGTTTTTGAAAAAGAAAGACCCTCTAAATCATCATGCGAGGAACCCCCTGCATTAGAACTGAAGGAACTACCCGATCACTTGAAGTATGTGTTTCTAGAATAAGACTCTAAGCTGCCAGTGATAGTTTCAGCATTTTTAACTTAATTTGAAAACAATAAACTTCTACATGTTTTAAAAAAGCACCGCCGAGCTATTACTTGGTAGATTTCTGATATAAAAGGCATAAGCCCATCATTTTGCACACACAAAATTTTAATGGAAGATAATTCAAGCAAATCTATTCAACCTCAGCGCCGCATAAAACCAAATATGAAAGAAGTAGTAATGGGCGAGTTAATGAAACTATTAGACGCAATAATTATCTATCCCATATCAGATAGCAAATGAGTTAGCCCCGTTCAGGTAGTTCCTAAGAAATGAGAAATCACGGTAGTAGTAAATGAAAATAATGATCTAATTCCGTCACGGACGGTGACGGGGTGACATATGTGTATAGATTATCATAAGTTGAATGACTCCACCCGCAAGGAACACTTCCCCTTGCCTTTAATCGATCAGATCTTAGAGTGTTTATTCAGCTTTAGCTTTATTGTTTTCTCGATGGTCTCTCAGGATACTTTCAAATCCCGATCTCGCCCGAGGACTAGTAGAAAACAACGTTTACTTGTCCCTTCGGCACCATCGCCTATCAAAGAATGCCGTTTGGGTTATATAATGCGCCAACAATATTTCAGCGATGTATACTAGCTATTTTTGATAAGTACATTGAAAGTATTTTGGAGGTATTTATGGATGACTTCTTGGTATTTGGTGACTCTTTTGATATCTGCTTAGAAAACTTATAAAATTTTTTTGAGAGATGTGAGGAAACTAACCTCGCCCTGAATTGAGAAGAATGGCATTTTATGGTGCGGGAGGGGTTAGTATTAGGACATAAGATTTCTTCACAAGGAATTGAGGTTGATAGAGCGGAAATCGAGGTAATTGACAAATTGCCACCTCCAACCAATGTTAATGTCATACGCAGCTTCTTAAAATCACCAAACCATTTACTCAGCTGCTAGAAAAAGGCGCCCCTTTTCACTTTGATGATCTTTGTTTAACTTCTTTTGAATTGATTAAGAATAAATTAATTAACGCGGCAATTATGATAGCTCCGGTCTGGGACCTTCCCTTTGAGATCATGTGCGATGTGAGTAGCTTTGCGGTGGGAGCCGTGCTAGGACAACGCATATCAAAGATCTTCCACCCCATTTTCTACGCGAGTAAAATGCTCACATCCGCACAAGAAAATTACACCACGACGGAAAAAGAGCTTTTACCAGTTATTTTTTCCTTCGATAAATTCCGCCCGTATATAACTCTTTCGAAAATTATAGTTTTCACAGACCATTTGTCTCTCAAGTATTTGCTTTCTAAACCAGGTGCCAAGCCACGGTTAATTTGCTGGATCTTACTCCTCCAGGAGTTCGACATGGAAACCCGAGATAAGAGGGGGGCCGAGAATTTTGCTGCAGACCATCTCTTGCGATTGGATAACCCATATATTGAAAATTTAGATGAAAAAACTTTTAATGATTATTTTCCCGATGAGAAACTGTTTTTGATTAACACTTCCCCTTCTCCTTAGTTTGCAAACTTTGCGAACTATTTAGTGGCTCGTGTCCTCCCGAAAGAGTTCTCCTTTTAGCAAAAGAAAAAATTCTTTTCTGATCTGAAGAACTATTTTTGGGAGGACCCGCATCTTTTCCGAGTTTGTGCAGACCAGATAGTGAGGCGATGTGTGTCATTTGAAGAGGGACAGGATATTTTAAAACACTTGCATGAAGGACCGACTGGTGGCCACTATCAAGCCAATCACACCGCTCACAAAGTGCTTAATGCAGGATTTTATTGGCCTTGCCTTTTTATAGATGCACAAACTTTTTTGAGTAGGTGTGATAGTTGCCAATGGTCGGAAAATATCTCTAATAAAAATGAAATGCCACAAAATTACTTCCTCGAGTGCGAATTCTTCGACCTTTGGCAAATTGACTTTATAGTCCCTCTTCCTTCTAGTTTTGAGAACAAATACATTTTAGTTGCAGTAGATTATGTTTCTCGTTGGGTAAGGCCCAAGCTTTTCCTACCAATGACTCCCGAGTTGTTATCACTTTCTTAAAAAAGATATTTTCTCGATTTGGTACTCCTAGGGCCAACATTAGTGATAGGGGTTCACATTTTTGTAATGCTCAGTTTGCTCAAACTCTTTTAAAATATGGCATTACGCATAAACTTTCAACCGCTTACCACCCCCAAACTAACGACTAAGCCGAAGTAGTAAATAGGGAAATTAAACGCATTTTAGAAAAGACAGTTTCCACTTCACGTAAGGATTGGTCAGTTAAATTAGACGATGCTCTATGGGATTACCGAACAGCGTACAAAATCGCCATCGGTTGTACGTCGTATCTGTTGGTTTTTGGAAAGTCATGCCATTTACCCGTCGAACTTGAACATCGCGCTTTTTGTGTCTTAAAATTTTTAAATTTCGATCCCCACTCCGTCACTGATCTTCGAAAATTCCAACTTAACGAACTCGACGAGTGGCGCTCCTATGCGTACGAAAACAACAAATTATATAAGGAGAGAACGAAGCGTTTTCACGATAAAAATTTAAGGCACCAAAAATATTCAAGTCGGGCGACAAAGTTTTGCTTTATAATTTGCATCTGCTTTTATTTTCGGGCAAAATAAATCTTGATGGTCTTGTCCTTTTTCAGTAAAAGAAGTTTTTCCTTATGACACTGTTTTAATCTCTCACCCGGATAAGAGTGACTTCAAAGTAAATGGTCAGCACCTGAAACTTTATTTATCTGGTGATTATGTCAGTCTGGACAATATTAATTTTCTTCTGCATGAACTATAATAGCTCAAGATTATATTCTTTTTTTTTGTAAACTATTACTACTTTTGGACAATATTTTTTTGGGTCGAGCTCAAACGATGTGTAATACAAAGGGCACTCTTGGGAGGCAACCCAAGGTTTTTTCTAATTTCTTTACTTTTCACTTTTTGCCCAGGGCGGCTCCGACAAGCTGAGGTTCTGCGATAGCCTACTCCAACGTTGCTGAATCCACCACAATTTCAAAGATGATATTTCATGAAGTTCCAAAGCACAAGCATGGGGGAGCGGTATCACACATCCTTTCGCTACTCACAAATCCGAGAAAGTACTTGTTTTCAATTCTATCCTTTCAATTTTCTTTATTTGTTTCTCTCCATCCTTCCCCTCCTTTTTTCATTGAGGACAATGTTCATTTTAAGCTTGGGAGGAGGATTTCCTCATTCTTTTCTTTTCTTTACTTTTCTCTTTACTTCAAAAAAATCAAAATAAATTTTTTTTTCTTCATAAAGAAAAAAAAGAGAATATCTAAAATTCCAAAAAAAGAGAATATTTTTTTTAAAAAAATTTATATGTTTTTACTTTAGTAGTTTAAACTAATTTTGGTAAAATCAATAGTACGCCTTGCGTTGTTTTTTGTTTTTCTCAAAATTTTCTATATTAGCTCAGCTAATTTTAATTTTTTCTAATCATTCTTTTTAATTTTGTTTCATAAGTAAAATGTTGGCCATACTGTGTTTTTAATTCATGGTTGCATGTTAATGTGAAACATTTTTCTAAAACTCACGCTTTTCTTATGATTTTCGTACTTTATTTTCTTTACTTTCTTAAAAAAAATCATTCATCCACTATTTTACTTCTTGTTTTTAGATAATTTTTGTAATGTCAACTTTGACTAGTGTAGTAGATGTGAATGATTCTAGACTCTTATTATTCTTATTTTTAAGATAAATTCATCAGTCTCTATTTAATATCTAGGACTTTTTAAAATTTTTCAAAACTTATGCTTGAGATAAATTTTAGGAGCATGGAAATGATGTAGGCCATTTTTGATTTCTTTTGAGCCTTCACGTCAACCTTAAAATTATATCCCTAGTTAGCCGCTTTTGAGCATTTTTCCTATTTCAATTGCTAATGACTCCACTTATCAATATTTTTTCACCAAAGCCAATTTTCCCAACCTAACCAATCACACTAATCTTTTAAGTTTTGTTTAAAATTTTATATTATGATAGTTTTGTTGTGTGATATTTGGAGAATTTCATGAAAAAATGTATGATCAAATGAAATTTTTTGTTTGGCCAATTTCAAAATAATATATGTACATATGGCCCTTGTTTTGAAAAAAAGGAAAAAAAGAAGGAAAAAATTATTATGGTGTTGTTAAATGCATGGTTTCACCCTTTTTATGTTAAAATTTTAAATGCAACAAATATTTGGTTTAGTGTGATTTTATCCTCCATGTTTATCTTTGAATTCCACTCCTAATCATATACCTAAGCCAAACATTTCTGTCCTAATAGGTCCTCTTGATTCATGCTCCTAGGTTTGTTTATTAGATAGGTGAAGAAGAAAAGTAGATTAGTTAAGTTTTGGTTTTGAATTTAGATTTTTTGTTCTTTGATTGATATGATTATAAAATGTCTCTTAGGATCTAATAACAACTCAATGCTCTATTTCATTTGTTTCCTTGCTTAAATCTATTTAAAGAATTTTGTTAAAATTTTGGATGAGTAATTTTTGTTAGTAAAGTTTGTAAATTATAAACCATGTTTAAGTTCTTGTTTTAAGTTTTCCTTTCATTTTATCCCTACTTAGATTTTTGCATGGTACTTGTGTTTAGTATGTATTAGAACTTTTTGATTAGTCACCTTTATGTTAGCTAGTTTATATATTTTTTCTTGTGGACAAACAAACCTTAAGCTTGGGAGAATTTGATAATACCTTTTCTAGTTTTATTTACTAGGGTGAAAGTAAGAATTTTATTACTTTTAACATATGTAATTAGCCCATTTATTTAGTTTCTTTTTATAATTATTATTCTAACATAGTTTATTTTCTGTTTTTCAAGTTTTTGGGTTTTCTCCTATTACATGTCCCTAGGTCACGCCCTCCCAGGGCGTGTACTTAAGGCGTATAACCCAACTGGAATGAAGCTACGGTTCGAAGTAAAAATCCAGGAAAATTCAGTTTACACGCCTTCGGTCACGCCCGTGTACACCACCACGGGCATGTACCTGGAGCGTGTACCGCAAGTCCACAATTTTGGCATCGTCGACGAATTTCCATCGTCCATTGACACGCCGCAGCTGACACGCCCTCCGACATGGGCATGTACCGGGGGCGTGCCCCGCCAAGTCTTGAAAAATAACCACAGTGCGACTTTTCCCCACTCCACCGTCATGCCGCATCTGATACACCCCTCCTATACGGCCGTGTCATCAGGGTGTGTTACCCAACTACTGCGCCAGTCACTTCTAGACTTTAATTTTCAGCTAGCCAAAGTGAAAAAGTATTGCACGCACCTGGTACATGCCTGACCCGGGCATGTAAGGGGGGCGTTACGCAGCCAAAAAAATTTCTATAAATTGAGTGTGGCCCCAAGGCTTCAACATCCAGATTTTGTGCAAAGGGGAGGCACTGCCATTTTTATTTCTTAGATTTTTTCCCTTAAGCTCTTCTCTCTCTCTCCTTCTCATTTCAAGTTTTTAGATTCCTAGTTTTCATACAAGTCTTTGTAGTGTTCTTGTACTTCTTCTTCTAGTGTAATGATAATGCTAGCTTAGGGTTTCATTTTCATGCAAGTGTAATATTTCATCCAAGTGTAACCTCCCTTTTTAGATTAATAAAGTGTTCTTTTCTCTTTATCTCTACTTAGCTATTATGATGTTCTACTCTCCATCTCTCTTTCTCCCCTTCACCATCAGTAACTAAATCCTCTTAGTAATCGATCTCGATGATCCGAGGTTGAGTTGATTAAGTTATGGTGCTTTAGTTTACTTTCTCTTTTTAAGGTTTAGGCCTTTAATTTACTCTTGAAATATCATGTTTAGAATTATATCATCGATATATAATCTCCATCTAGGTTTTCACTCTTTGCTAGCAGAGAGGCTCATAGTTTGACGTAAACACTCAAGAGTAAAGAGAGTTGCATGAACCCCTCGAGAGAGGATGACGTAAATCTCCCAGATTGGAGCGAAATCCAAAAGCGCGATTTATGTGTTTAAATACGGACGAGACTTCGGTCTGATTTTCCTAAACTTAGTTGGGCACGTCTTTGAGAGAAGCATGTTCAAGCTTTGGGAACCCCCACGGTCAAAGACCTTTACCTTACTAAGCTTTAGTTTGTTATCGTAGCTTTGATTAACTTATGCCGAGGTGATTTATGATCGCGTACTATCCCTAAACCATCGTTCAACCCCTCTTTTTAATCTTTAGTAGTAGTCTTTCTTAATATTTGCAAGTAATTTCCTTTTTCCAATTTAGTAATCAAACCCTAAACCCTTCGATATGATAATAGCAATTCGTGTGAGTATAAGTACTCAACGGTTCCTGGATCTAAATACGACACTTGTGTCCCCTTACTATAATTTGATAGGTATACTTGCCTTCATTGGACTGTTAGTTCGGATTTCTTTTCGTAACGATTTGTAGACACCATGGGTAAAAAGCCACGTGAACGGTTTGGTGCCAGTCAGACCTCACTATTAGCGACGCTTTACAAATTGTTAATGGAATTGAGGGCGAAAGGATGCTACTCGTTACAACATGGAGATGAGAGAGAATACAAATGCGCTTGGTGGGAGAAAAACCGTCTCACATGAAGATTAGTTTCTAATGCTTTTAGGGGGTGGCAGACGTTCTTGGGCGCTGCTTGGTTGTTGAACCCGACTGTGGGGTGCGTAGAGATGTGTTGGTATGAACTTGCAGAGTGATGCACATGAATGGGTCTTTCTTGGGGTGGCCGGCGAAACACCTTCTTCTCAGGGGAATTGTGAACTTGAATAAATTATTGGGTTGCACGATGAGAGGAGGTGCCTCGTAGGAGGATTTTTGCAGAGCTCCGACCTAAGGAAGAAGAAAACTGGGAGGAGAAATTGTTAGAAATGAGAGGGGTCTAGGGTCATTTTTATAGGTCCCAAGTGGTGGTTATGGTAGTTCTGCGGCTATCTATACACCGTAACCACCTAATTTACTAGGTGCAGACCATATTTAACATAGTTTTAAAATCATATTATTTCTATAATATTTTTTATGTATAGATTGTAATTAAATAAATAAATCTCCCCACTAAACATGGTGGCTATGCGGGTGGTTACGTGGGTGTTTACCCACGTAACAAACGACGATGATTATAGTGCAATGATCAAACAGTAGATAAGGGACACCATCAATGGTTTTCGGGCGACGAGCCCTAAGCGACAGGCAGCCGCTGGGTGGAGGAGAAGTAGTCCTGGCTGGCGAAGCGCCCGTCCATGGGTGAGCAAGGCAAGTAGGCAGCCTCAGTTCCGGTCACAACACGGTTAGCTGGCCTTAGCTCCATCCGCACCTTGCGGTACAGCACCGACCACTCCTAGCTAGTGCGGCCGATCGAACGCACCCGACTGAGGAGGCCGTGTGTGAGTAGGGAGGCCGGGCGCCATTGACCACACCTTGCTGATTCGGCTGCCTTACATGTCCGTTAGCCCGCAGCCACTAGGAGAGGCCACAGTGAGCTGACGCAAGAAGAAGTCATAGGGGGCGGCCGCAGCGTGCGACCTCTCTTTGCAGCCCGACCACGGGGTGTTCGCACCCGCCGATTGGGTAGCTCGGCGGTGGCACCTGTTGCGCCTTGTAGCCATGAGATTGAGGCCACGAGGCACATCCTTAGTTCGCTGTGATACTGGTCGGGAGCCCCCGAATCAGGAGGGGTTTACCGCCGAGGAGCGTTTGTCGGCTGTGGGTAGTTTGTGTGTGTGGTGGGATCCCATGTGCTGATTGCACAAGAGATTGGGCACGTCGATCGTGCGCGAGGAAGTTTTCTCATGATCCCATACTAAATTAGTTAGTGTTGGGAATATTGTCCCCAAGATTCCAGATTTAAAGAAGGCTTTAAAATGGAAATAAACATCTTGTATTTGTTGTTCTCTCTAGTTTTGGTGTGATAGGTATAACTAAAGGGCATGACTAATGTATGATTAGACACTTGGTTATCTAAACATGAATTTGCACTTATAATCCCTCATGCAGCAAAATTCATATTTACCTATGTACTAATTATATATTAGACATGTCACTATCATTGGAAAAAGTTACTAAGGATAAAAGAAATAAAAAGCAGAATCACAAAACTGACTTCGAATATAATCGGGGTCATAGGCTAGAAGCTAAGTAAAATATCGACTGCATCGACTGCAGAACTTCCATTGGATTGAAGACATCAATTTTAAGAACAAGTAAAATATCAAATGCATCGACTACAAGAGTTCGACTACATCGACTATAAGAGTTCAACTACATGGACTATAAGAGTTCGACTACAAAGACTGCATTAGAGTTAGAATTTGACTTGATCGATTGCAAACTAATTGAAGCTTGTGAGCAAATTGAAATGGCTTGGTGTCAGGACTTTCCTTATATGAGTCTTATAAGGTTTAAGGTCCATTCATGTAAAGTTCATGGGTGTTATTAGACTTAGGCTTTGTGAAAGATAATTCTATGGGTAGTTAATCACCTAGAGTGGGGTGGGGTGAATATGTGTCTTTATAAATTTCTTAGTCACTTAGATTAACTGTTCAGCAAAATCTTAAATAATAAACTTCACAAGAACACAACACAAGCAATCCACTGAACACAGCACAAGCAATCCACAGTACACAAAAATTTTATAGTGGTTCTCCTATCTAGGGTACATCCACTTCCCCCCTTCTTCCTCACTAGTAATGTTCTAGATAAGGTTATATCTCCTCCTCTTCAAATCAGATCAAAAGATCTTACAAGCTTAGTTTCTGTTAAGAAACCTACACTCAAACTAACAGGTCCTACCTCAGAGATTCACCAAATCTCCTACCTCAGGTCCCTCAAGAACCCTACCTCAACCTTTATAACACAGGGTTACACCTTAGTGATCCCACACAAATCACCTACCACGGGTCCCTCAAGAACCATACCCCAGCCTTTATAAATCAGGCTTACAACTAAGAGATTAAATCTCCTACCCACTCAGATCTCAAAGAGATCTTACAAAATTAAGAGGTAAATAATTTCAGAAAATAGCAATTCTTTAATATGACTTATCTAAGAATTCTGATTCTTCAATTCAGCAGCAAAGAATTAACTCTTGATAAACAGACTGGATGAAAAGATACTTCTCTGGATTTGTAATCTTCTTGATGATGATTGGCTTGATTTCCTTGAAGAACTTATAGAACAGATCCACGTTAATCCTCTGATCAACTTGTTGAAAAGATCAGATGATTTTCTTCAAGACCTTCGTCTTCCTTCTTCTTGGAGTTGTCGTCCTCCCCTGACTTGGAAGAAATTAGAATGAGAATTGATTTGTTGAATTTTTGATTGTTGTTTTCTGTGTAGATGCCCCCTCTATTTATAGCCTTCACTGATTGGTGGCTTCTGATTCATGACATCAGCATGTGAAATCATGTTTCAAATTTTCCTTCAAACTGATTCTGATGAGATATATCACGATACTGTAGCTGATGTGACATTTATGACTTGACTTGATACTTCTGTGTTGACTCTGTACATCTTCAAAAACATGAGTGTCGAGATGTCCAAAGTGTCTTGACACTATATTACTTAAGTGTTCTTAGAAGGTGTCAATATATCTTAACAGACTCGACACAATTTTACTTAGTAGAATTTTCAGTCTGAACTTGAAGGTGTCGAGACAATTGACAACTTGAAGGTGTCGAGACAGTTAACTTGTCTCGACACAACTGTCGACTGTGTTGACATCTTTAAATCTGTACTGTGTCGAGACAGTTGGATTGTATCGAAACTACTGTCTGCTGGGTGTTGACACTTATTTTAATTCTTCATTGTGTCGAGACAGTTGAATTGTCTCAACACAATTGTCTGCCGGGTGTCGACATCTTTAATTCTACACTTCAGTCTTCATTTTGTCGAGACAGTTGTATTATCTTGATTGCTCTGGCTCTTTGATTACAATGCCTTTTCCTGATTGTATTTTATCTTTGACTTCAGGCACCTTGTCATCAGCCACTTTCATTCCCTTGACATCTTTAGCTTTAGAGATTTCTTCTTTCTTGAGCCTTTGCCTTTCAAGATAATGATAGGGCTTGGGGAAGTACTTGCTGGGTTCAATAGAATCATCTGGGATCTTCCCTGTCTTTAGATCATTTCTAAATTTATGGATGATCTCCTACTGCTTTGTATGCTTGACCCATTCCTGTTCTGAATACCATTTTCCCCTGTCAGTTGTATTGTTATTGTCTGGTTTCCATGCAGTGAGTATAATGGATCTAAAAGTTAGACTCCACTGCTCAAAATCTAGCTTAGCTTCAGCCTGCTCGCTGAATCTTTTCTTAGATAATTGAACTTCTTTCTCTTTGAGCAATGCAGAAGCAGTCATCTCCACCTCCTCACATACTATATTCTAAATTTGTGGCGGAGGACTGTATATGGATTGTACTGCAGTTTGAATGGCCTCAAAATGGTTGGCAGCCAGACTTAGTAGTTTGATCTTTATCATACCTTAAGGGAGGAAAGCCTAGAGTTTCTCTGATGCTATTGGAGGTCCAAATAGCATTTGAACTAGAAGTGAGCTTAAATAAATAGCAGGAGCAAGTGTTGTTCCAGACTGAATGCTCTTCTTATAACTTCGACTCCTCTTTTGAGTTCAAATAATTTTCTTTTCTTTATCTGAGAGGCTTCTTCCTCCTCAGATTCTGAAGAACTGACTACTTCAACAGATGTAGGCTCATTAGCTCTTTCAGTATTTGGGGCCAAATCTGCTAACTCCCCTAACTCTTGCACCTTCTTCACCAAGATCTATGTCATCATGAACTGGATCCTCTTGAAGAGCAGTCATCTCCCCCTAGATATCTATATCTTTATCCTGAAAGTTTTCTTCCTCTGTCTCCTTAGAGACTTCCTCCTCAATCTCCCTATCAGGCATTTCCTATTTAGGAACCTCTACTTCCTTCAAAATAGTGTCCATCTCTTGTACTACTTCCATTACAATTGTATTTACAGTATCCAAATCTATATCTAAGAGAAAATTGAGGTTCTCCCCCTCAATTGGATCCCTAGAAGGGATTGTCTCCCCTTGCATCTGATCACGAGTAGCAGGAGAGGTCCTTGGAGATTTTACTGGTGCTATATCATCCTGTTTCTCTGAGCCAGAAATTCCTTGATTTTCAGAATCACTGGAAGATTCTTCTTCCACAACCACTATTTTCTTCTTTTTCTCTTCCTCCTTCTCCACTATAGGTGTTTCCTTGGATAGTACTCTATCCCACCTTGCTAGTATCCTCATGTCCATTCTTCTCATGTGATTGATCTTAGATCCAATCTTGAGGATGAGGCTGTGAGGAATGGCTTGAACTAAGTAGAGGCTTATAATTCTGCCAATATTAGGCTTCTTGATGCTTTCTGCAATCTTGTCGATCAAAGACTATTTTGCTTTAATTAGTCTTGATTTTGAAGATTATTCTAGTCATTATCTCAAACATATATGCAAAAATTATGTCATGTGCTCCTGTTTTGCACACCAACACCTTCCCTATAATCTCAAACAACAATTTACCTTGGGTATTCATACCCTTCCTAATCAGGGTGCTTCCAATCTTTATAGTGTGGGCCAATCCACACAACTCCAAAGATTCTACAGTCTTGGCAGAATCTAGGTCATCGTCCTAATCAATTCTTGGTAATTGAAGTATCTTGGCTAGTTTACTGGTTGTGATTTTGACATTTGTTCCATTCACTTTGGACTTAAACTTTTCTGAGTTTGAATCCAGATGAGCATTTGAGAAGAATTCTAAAACTTCTCGTTTCTAGATATTTGACAGTTCTGAAAGCAGAAATTCCAATCCTGATTCAGTGATTAAGGTTATGACATTCTTAATTTCGTCAGATGCGGAGTCGAATCCATTGCGAACAAGTTCATAACCTTCAAAGATGTTATCGTCATTCTTGGGCGCCATGAGAGTGGAGAGAAATGGTGGACGAGTTTCTACTGATCAGGGTTCTAGGTCTCGACACTCAGGAATCAATAGTTCACAAAATCAAGAAAGCGTAGTCGATTTCTACTCTCACACCCTATTTATAGTCTAATCTTTTCTGAAGACGAAAGGGCGCACTTCATTTAGACTGTTTCAAATTTTTAGGTAAATACCTATTGCCGACACCGGAAAAAATTGTCTGTCGAGATGTGTCGACACAATTCGACACAAGGATTATGTCTCTCGACATATACCTTAGGGTCTCGACACCCTTGATTTCTTGACACTTACTTTGGTGTCTCAACACATTGCAATATGCAGTACCGACACAACTCTTGGTGTCTCGACACATTACAGTATATAGTGTCGACACATTTCTAGCGTCTCGATACTTTCTTTGATGTCTCGACATATTCTCTGGTATCTCGACACAACGTTTGACTTAGTCAATATTTTGTTTCCTAAACTATAGATATTTGACAATTTTGAGGTTTATTCTTTATATTTGGGTAAGTAAATTTAATTACTAACTAATATATTTTATTCTAATTTTTATCAGTCCTCCATTTTTTTTATATATTTGCATTAATTATTCAAGATTCAACATGCCAAGTTCAAACTTAAAGAAATTAAAATTTTCTTCATCTAGAGGCTTAGTGAAAATATCTGTAATTTGCTTATTTGTAGGAACAAATTCTAGATTGATATCTCTATTTTCTACATGCTCCCTAATAAAGTGATATCTAATTTCAATATGTTTAGTTCTACTATGTGATATAGGATTGTTTGCAATAGAAATGACATTAGTAGAATCACAATATAATAAAATTTTACTTAGCTGAATGTTGTAATCTTATAATTGATATTGAATCCAAAGCAATTGTGCATAACAACTTCCAACTGAAATGTACTCAAATTTAGCAGTGGATATTGCTATACTTGTTTGCTTTTTGCTGTTCCATTACACTAGACTTCTTCCAAGGAATTGACATGAACCTGATGTGCTTTTCCTGTCTTCTTTACAACCTGCATAATATGTATCTGAAAAGCCTGTTAGTTCAAAATCACTATTCCTGGGATATTATAGGGCAAGCATAGGTGTGCCCTTTAGATATCTCAATATTATTTTAATTACTGTATAATGAGATTCTTTAGGGCAAGCTTGATACCTAGTACAAACACAAGTGGCTTACATTATGTCTAGTCTACTGCCTATTAGATAGAGCAGTGATCCAACTATGCCCCTATACAAGGTGATATCAACTGGCTTGCCAGCACCATCCTTTTCTAAAGACATACTCGATCCCATAAGAGTTCTCAAGTAATGATGCAAGCCTAGGGTTCCGACGGAAATAAATCTACGCGCTACTAGGTGAGGACAATTTAACTAGATAAGTGGCGTGCGGAATCTCTCTAAAATACTAACGAAGGCTCAAATAATATAGCAATGCACAACGCAAAGGGTCTCTACCCCTTATAGAGATTGAATAAAGGATATATGCCAATGTTCGCTCAAGTAAAAAGGACCTACCCGATCCGGACAATTAGCTATTCAAATGAAAATTATTTGCTAGCAAATCACAAACCAATATGAGAGGATCCGAGCTAAAATAGCAATTTAAAATGAAGTCCAAATCAATCCCAAAAAATAATTAATATGAGGGTATACTAAACCTCTTGAACTCAAGGGAAAATCAAGGGTGATGAACCCGATTTCTTCTAGTGTTCACAAGATCTATCCTCTCCAAATTATACAAAAATATTCGGGTAATTAACACTTTAAATTTCAGATTTAAATTAAGCACTATTTCAATATAAATAAGTACAAATACTAGCCTTCTAATTCCTCCAAATCTCATAAATAATTTTGGAAGAAAACACACACGAGATGGTTTAGAAAAGTCATTACCCAAATCCCAAGAATTATCCGTCCACAAGATGAGTGGAGGAGGCGCTCACGACGGTGGTTGAAACTATCTCCACGTGACTCCACAGATCTGCACCGGGCGGTGAAATACACGAGCCGTTTCCTTTGCAAGAACCCTAGGAGGGAGAAACCTTGAAAGCCAATATTTATGGAAAGAGGAGAGAGGAAAGGTGGTGGCCAAATTCCTTAGGGAAGAAATAAGAGAGGGAGAGGGTGGTGGTCGGTCTTGGAGAAAAGAGGGCTGCTTGTATTTTGTGAGAAGGGGGGGGGGGTTTGATTGTGGTAGGTGTGTTTGGGTTGGGTAGTGGAGGACGGTGGCCGGATTCTTTATGGAAGAAGGGTGGCGGTTAGGGTTTTAAGGAAAGAGGGTGGCCGAGGGACCTTGGAGAAGAAGGAGGGGCTCGGGTTTGGGGTGAAGGTAGAAGGGCTGGAGTTGAAAACCTTAAAGAGGGAGGAGGAGAAGGAGAGGAGGCCGAGATAGAGAGGGGGAGGAGATGTGGCCGGCGTCCAAGAGGGAGGAAGGAATGGAGTTGGCCGAAATTTTCAAGGAGGGGAGAGAGAATAGGGGGAAACCAAATTTAGGTTTTCAAATTTCTTTTCATTCATCATCTATTAAATTCTTCATAACCATGACTATATATAGCCTACACCACTCCATCTTCTCCATTCAAAATTCAAAATGAAACTATGATGGTTATATGCACCCATCATTATATGAAATAAAAATAATACAATATGATTGTTATATGCACCCATCATAATATATGAAATAAAAATACATGAAATAAACTCTTAAAATAAAATTGCTTTAAAATAAAAATTACTAAAAATATATAATTATAATTATTTAATTTACAATTATATATTTTTATATAATGGCGACGACGGACGTCGTGCAAAACATGTAGCGACGATGGCGAAGGGCGTCATGGTAAAACCCCATCCTCAAGCTTGCTGCAATGATCATCCCAATCCACGAACTCTCTATGACGGGGATCAACGGCCACATCAACATCATTGTCATCAATCCTCCTCCACTCAAAATTACTCATCACCGATGAGTGGCCCGTGAGGGGGGAACCGTCAGAAGCAGCAGCAATATGGGGAAAATCTGGCCCCGCTATCCATGTTATAGTAATATGAACATCCATCAGCACTGAGAACCTGTCTAGCAATAAAACAACAAGACTTTCGAGGAGTCTTCTAGTAGAAGTACTTGACTTACTCTGAGTACTTGACTTACTCTTAGTTTCATCAACAACAGTCTTCTTTGTAGTTGACATGCTATTAATGGCCTCAGGGATGGCCAAGTCAGACTTATTGACTGACTTACCCTTGGTCTAAGTTTTTTCTGGAAGAGCCTGAGAATAGTCCACTGCCTTCTCCTTGAGTGTGGGGTAGGTGAACCAAATACAAATGGTCCATGATGGGCCATTTGGACGTCTTCATGGGGAGCCTTTTGTGCACTCAAATCCATGCCCTTCCTTATTACATTATAAGATACACTTATACTCTTACAAGGAGAATTACCATTCTTCCAGTAACCATATATACAGTCTTGGTCATACTTATTGGAAGGGAGGATTACCTTGTGAAAGGTGGCCTGAGGCACTACTGGAGCTTTGCCTTTCTCTTTGGAATGGGCAACTCTAGAATTCCACTTAAACTCTAAATCCCTCTTATCTTTTTGAGTGGTGGAGTCAATCAGTGGTAACACTGTTTTGGGCTTTGAAAAACTAGCCATAATCTTTTTCTCCTTTAGTAGTTTCTCTTCAAGATCCAAGATGATCTTGTTCTTCTGGCTTATGGTCCTACTGTTGGGTACACTAGATGTATGTACCATATTTGGAGAAGATTCATCCTAGTCAATGATATACATCAATATGTATTTGATGTATGTTTAAGTTTCCTTGTGCAGGTTTAAGAAGTGGAAGAAAAATATTCTAAGTACAAGTGTCAACACTAGAAGCAAAGCTGTGTCGACACCCAGGCATTGTGTTGACACCTATAAAAGTAGTTGTGTCGACACCCAGAATTGTGTCGACACCTAAAGCAGGAATTGTGTCGACACCTAAAGTAGAGGCTGTGTCGACACCCAGGAGTTATGTAGACACCAGAAGAAAGGCATGTGTCGACACTCAGGAATTGTGTCGACACCTGAAGAAGGTGTGTGTCAACAGCTAGACATGCACTCAATGCCATCTTACAGTAACAGCTAGACACACACTCAATGCCAATTTACGGCAACAGTTATACTGGGTCTGAAGGCTTGTGTCGATAGCTGGACATACACTTAATGCCATCTGTCTACAGCAGTTATGTCGAGACCAGGAGCAGTTGTGTCGACACACTGGACTTGTGTCGACACATACACATAGAAGATGTGTCAAGGAGCAGAAGAATGACAATGTCGACCCTTGGAGTATTGTGTCGACATCATCAAGACTTGTGTCGACACTTTGTATACTTGTGTCGACACATGTGAAGTAGATTGTTAAGTGGATTGTGCTGAGTTGTAGAATCTTTATGGAATCAACTGTCATGACTGTTGGGCCGACAGCTATCATAACAAACTATTCTGACACCTTTGTCAGAACTGTCAGAAGATTGTTACAAACCGGATCAGCCGGTAACCATGAAGAAAATCTATATAAAGGATTGATCTCTGACAACCAAACTAACACAGTGAAGGCAAGAAAAGCCATAAACTAAGAGAGAGAAAATTCACAACAAGAAAAGGGGAAACCCTTTAAGAAGGCAGATCCGGATTAGTCTGCAGAGAAGATTCAGATCTCATTCTGAATTCAAGGAAGGAGCTGATAGTGAATCTACTTCTACATCAAGAATAGTCCAAACTTATTTTGTTCTATCAAGAAGCTTTGAAACAGCTAAGTCTTGTTGGAACTGAAGATCAAGAACTGATCAAGAAGAACATCAATAGGGGGATCTATCTGGTTATATTGTTTGTATCTATTTTATTACACAATTTCTTGTAGGATTTGTTGTAGATCTGAGCTGTAAGCCTATAATTATAAAGGCTGAGGTAGGGCTGTGAGCCTGAGTGGTAGGACTTGTGAAAAGTCTGAGTTGTAAGCCTAGAGATAAGGGCTGAGGTAGGGATGAGGCCTGAGGTAGGATTCTGGGAAGGATTTGAGGTAGGACTTGCAAAAGTCTAAGGTTTAGGAACCATTTTTGTTCTAAGTTGTAGGATCTTTGGATCTGAGAAAGAGGAAAGAAGTTAGGCATAATCTAGTACTCTACTGGATAGGCGAAGGGGGAAAGTGGACGTACCCATATCTTGGGGAACCACTATAAATCTAGTGTTCTTTGTACTGTAAATGTTCTGTGCTGTGTTTTATTTTGTTTGTGCCAAGCAAGATCTGTTTAATTGCCTAAAATATTAAAGGAAAAAATTAGAACCTATTCACCACCCTCTAGGTGTTTAGGCTCTTGAATTAAGTCTTTCAAGTGGTATTAGAGGGAGGTTGCTCAAAGATTGACCTAACAGTCTGAGTGAATCTCCAAGGCAAATAAACAGAATTCAAGAATGGGTTCAAGTGAGAACCAAAAAGAGTTTGGATCAATGAAACTGCATATTTGCAAGAAGGAATGTTTTGGCATATGGAAGGAGTTGGTAAGATTGTTTTTGGAAGCTTCTGATCCAAGAATTTACATCACAGTACAGGAAGGACCCTTCATACCAAAGAAGGTATCAGCACTGGATGCAAATATGAAGACTCCTAAGAGTTATTCAGAAATGATAAAGGATGAAATCATCCTGGCAACTCTAGACAAAAGGGCACAGAATATCATTGTAAGTGCCATAGATGATACCACCTTTCAGAATCTGGTGCATTGCAAAACCTCCAAAGAAATGTGAGACACTCTTATTGTCTACATGGAGGGAATAGAAGAAGTCAGAGGAGACAAAAAATCTATGCTGAATCAGGAGTATGAAAGCTTTAGGCAAGCAAAGAATGACAGCATAGCTGAATGCTATAAGAAATTCTTCAGGATTGTAAATGAGCTGATGACCTATGGAAGAGTCTTCAGCACTTATGAACTGAATGACAAATTTCTAAGATCTCTAACAAAGGATTGGGACACCAAGATTTGTGTAATCAGAGAAGTGGCCAAGCTGGCAGACACACCTCCTCCCACACTATTTGGGAAGCTGCTTTCATATGAAATGCACCTTACAGCTAGGAAGGAGGAAGAGAAGAGCAGCAGATCTGAACACAAGGAAAAGTCAGTTGCCTTCAAAGCTGAATGCACAAGAAAGGGCAGGAGAAAATCTCCTTCTCCTCCCAGAAGGAGTGCTGAGGCAGAAGAAGGGATTCCTGACAATACTTCATCAGACAGCCACACCTCAGATGAGGACTTTGCAGCCTTCACAAGGCAGTTCCAAAGATTTATGAAGAATAAGAAGTGGAGAACCAGACCTTCTTCATCCTTTTCAAAGGATGAGTACTATAAGAAAAAGAAAACTCCTAAGGAAGACATGTATTCTTCTAAACCTAGTAAACAATCTAATTCTAAGATTGTGTTCTATTATTGCAATAGGTAAGGACATGCCATAATAGACTATCCAGACAAGAGGGCTAAATTAAAAGACAAGAAGAAGCAACAAATGAATGGAAAGAAAGAAAAATCTTTTGTTACCCAAAAGCAGAAAAGCTTGACAGATTCTTCATCATCTGAATCAGGAGAAGAAGAAGAGGTTGAGGCATTTGTTGGGTTATTCTCAACTGAAAAGGATTCTAAGAAGATAGTATTTCTACAAATGCTGGACTCCATAAATGGAGTGGAAGAATACTGTTGTAAAGGGCTGATGGCTCAATCAAAAGATGATCAGTGCTAGGATCATCCTGGACCAAGTAAGGTATATAATTCTCCCTCAGATTCTGATTATTTTACTGGATCAGAATCAGTAGCACCAACTTCAAGAGAAGGGGATGGTTCTGATTATAAGAGGGATGTACATCTACTCATTAATGAGTATGGTGGGTTTTTGCAGGCTCTGAAGAAGAGCAAGTCTCTTGTCAAAGAGCAGTCCAAGAAGGTTGAGACTCTTAAGCTGGCTGCAGCAGATTCAGCAAAGTTGTTGGATCAAAAATTGAATGAGATTGCCAAACTGAAAAACATCACTGTTATTCAGATAGGCACAATCTCCTTCAAGGAGAATCATATCAAGAAACTGGAGGCAAAACTTCAGCAAGAAAGAAAGCTAGTGGTTAAATTCTCCAAGCCAAAATCTGTCTTACCCTTAATAGACAATTTCATTTCACAAAAAGGGAAGACTGGTCTAGGTTTTAAGGGAAGAATTAGGGCCACCAATTCACATAGAAAAGGTAAGGCCCCAGTTCAACCTCTAGCTACAAATCCCCCTATCTTCTTTAGGAAGGTGATGAATCCTATAAACAGGTATGATCATGACACTACTCATGGTCACTGTAAGTATGGAAATCTCATGGGCAAGGGTGCAAATGCCAATAAGCCACTATATAGGCATGTCCATCATATACAAGAGAAATTCTTGAAGTTTGCTGCTCCAGCACCAAACTTAACAAGGCTGCTGGCAACAAAATAGCAAAGTCTGTACCTAAGAGAAGGTATAATAGATTTGAGTGTTGGTGTTGTGGCAAGGTGGGCCACTTTGCCATGGATTGCTGGTTTAACACAAGTGTTAAAACCAAGAGTGGTTTTCCTATTAAAACAGCTGCAGGATTACAAACTAACAAAGACCTAGGACCCAATAACAAATTGAGTTCTAAGGGTAAGTGATTCTTTATTTGATGTAGGTGAATCCAAGTGACCATACCCCTATATGATACTTGGATAGTGGGTGTTCCAGACACATAACTGGAATAAGAAGAATGCTGAGGGACTATGTACCCATAGAGAATGGTCCCAAAGTCATCTTTGGTGGATCATAAAATGGAGTCATCAAAGGATTTAGTAACATCTCTAGTGACTCAATTACTATCACTAATGTGGCTTATGTGAAGGGTCTGAAACATAACCTGATTAGCATAAGTCATCTTAGTGATCTAGGTTATGTCATCTCCTTTCATAAAGGGGAGTGCCAAATTAAGAGGTCAAGTGATCAAGAGATCATTTTGACTGGCACTAGGAAAGGAAATGTTTATTGTCTTAACCTAGATTGTGAGTTGAACAACTCACCTATTTTCCTAGTTGCAGATAAGAAAGCTTCACTATGTGTCAAATGGCACAAAAGGCTAGCTCATCTGAACTATAATTCCATAGGACTGCTGTTTAGTATGGGTATGGTGAGGAATCGTCCTCAAGTCTAGTGCATTAAAGAGGGAGTATGTTCAGCTTGCAAAAAGGGCAAACAGACCAAGTCCTCTTTTCCTGCACTAGATACCAAAGAATCATTAAGATGTTTATATCTCTTGTATATGGATTTGTTTGGTCCTATTCTAGTTCAAAGTCTTGGTAGGAAAGCATACACACTAGTTGTTGTGGATGACTATTCTAGATACACTTGGGTGTTCTTCTTAAGTTAGAAATCTGAAACCCCTAGTGTTTTCCAGACTTTTGTTAGACAAGTTCAGAATGAATTTAACAATTCAGTGGTCAAAATCAGAAGTAACCATGGAACTAAATTTCAGTCTGAATGTATGACAAAATTCTGTGAAGAACTTGGGATTCATCAGGAGTTCTCCTCACCTAGAACACCTCAGCAAAATGGAATTGCTGAAAGAAAGAATAGAACTCTCATTGAGGCTGGTAGAACTCTACTCACTGACACTACTCTCCCTGAATATTTTTGAGCTGAGGCAGTAAATACTGCTTGTCATGTTCTCAATAGAGCATCCATCAATAAGAAACTTAAGTTGACTCCCTATCAGATTTTGAAAGGCAGAAAACCAAACATTTCTTATTTTAGAATCTTTGGTAGCAAGTGCTATGTCCTAGTGAATGGTAAGCACTAACAAACAAAGTTTACTGCCAAATCCCTAGAAGGGATATTTGTTGGGTACAACAACAACAGTAGGGCATACAGGATCTATAACTTGACTACCCAAGTTGTAGAAGAGTCAGTTCATGTTATTTTTGATGAGTCTAGATTGATTAACAATGAATTGTCTAGTGTTTAAGTTAGTTCTACAGGTCTAATAGATAGGATGGATAAGATGACCATCAATGATGAAGCTCTTGCTAGGATGGATTATGCATGCTCTCTAGGGGGAGAACAAAACACACTAGAAGCAGAAGAGAATGAGGAGCATCAGGTAGAGGAAAATGAAGAAGGTCTTGAGGTAGACAGGTTTCCTCCAGCAAGAAGACACCTAAAGGATCATCCAGCTCACCAGATAATTGGAGATGCAAGTCAAGGTGATCTAACAAGGAGCAAGAGCATGAACAAAGTTTTGTGTTCTAGCTTTTGTCTCAAATAGAACCCAAAAAGTTTGAAGAAGCAATGCTAGATGCTAATTGGGTTGATGCAATGCAAGAAGAGCTGAATCAATTCAGGAGATGCAAAGTCTAGGAACTGGTTCCTAAACCTAAGGATCACAATATCATAGGAACCAAGTGGATCTACAGAAACAAACTTGATTAAAATGGAACAATCATCAAGAACAAGGCCAGGCTGGTAACAAAAGGCTATAGACAAGAGGAAGGAATAGACTTTGATCAAACCTTTGCCCCAGTAGCAAGACTGGAGGATATAAGAATGTTCTTGGACTATGCAGCCTATCAAGGGTTCAAGGTATTTCAAATGGATGTGAAGTAAACATTTCTAAATGTTGACTTGAAAGAGGAAGTCTATGTTGAATAACCCTCAGGTTTTGTAGATCCTCACTGTCCTAATTATGTATATAGGCATGGGAAAACCCAATATGGTTTGAAACAAGCCCCCAGGGCTTGGTATGAAACCTTGTCTTCTTTCCTTATTGAGAATAAATTCTCAAGCGGAAAGAAAGATAAATCTCTATTCTATAGGGAATCCAAATGCAAGATAATCTTAGTCCAGATATATGTTGATGACATTATCTTTGGATCTACTGAGAACAACCTTTGCAGGAAGTTTGCCAAACTTATACAAGGGAAGTTTGTAATGAGCAGTATGTGTGAATTGAAGTTCCTTTTGGGACTTCATGTCAGACAGACTGATAATGGATTATCCATATCTCAGTCTAAGTTCACTAAGGAGTTGATTAAAAAGTATGGAATGGACTCAACTTCCACCATGAAAACTCCAATGGGAACAAGTATGCCTATAGCCAAAGATGAGGCAGGGAAACTTGTTGATGAGTCTTTATATAGATGGATAATTGGCTCCCTACTCTACTTGACTGCTAGTAGACCTGACATCATGTATGCAACATGTGTCTGTGCCAGGTACCAAACATGCCATAAGGAATCTCATTATACTTCAGTTAAAAGGATTTTGAGATATCTCAAGGGCACACCTAATCTAGGTCTTTGGTACCCTAAGAATAGAGATTTCACACTAACTGGTTTCTCAGATGTAAATTTTGCAGGATGCAAAAGAAGACATGAAAGTACTATAAGAACCTGTCAATTCCTAGGAGGAAGACTGGTGTCTTGGTGCAGTAAGAAGCAGACCAGTGTAGCTATATCAACAACTGAGTCAGAATATGTAGCTACAGGCAGCTGCTGTGCACAACTATTGTGGATAAAGCACCAACTAGAAGATTATGACATCAAGGTAAGTAGAATTCCACTGTTCTGTGACTCTACTAGTGCTATTTCTATTGCTAAGAATCCTGTATCACACAGTAGAACAAAGTATATAGAAATTAAATTCCATTCCATCAGAGAATATGTAGAAAAAGAAAATATTAGTCAAGAGTTTGCGAATACAAATAATCAAAATGCTGATATTTTTACAAAAACTCTGGATGAAACTAAATTCAATTATTTTAAAATTGAATTAGGTATGTTGAATCTAGATTAGGTTAGCACAAGCTACCTTAAGTAGAACAGCTCAAGTTTTCATAGGAAATTTGGCTAAGTACCAAGTTTGTGTTGACACAAGCAGACCTTGTGTCGACACTCTCAGTATGTTGTGTCGACAAAGAAAACGGATGTGTCGACACAGAAATAATATCTATGTTGACTAAAGAATAGGTGTCGACACAACTCTGTCGAGACCATATAACTAGAGGACTTTTGTGTCGACACACAAGAGTTGGTGTCGATACAACTATATCCAGACTTTCAGTTTGCTGATTTTTGTGTCGACACACAAAAATAAAAGTCGACACTCTGTGTCAAGACATGTCGACGTCTATGTCGACACTAACATAAGTATGTCGACTTATACATGTGTCGACTAAACCTCAGTATTGTCGAGACCTAGACCTATTCTGTCGACACATAAGATTTTGTCGACTAGTCCTAGTGCTAAGGCGCATCTTTTGAACTCCCCTTTACACTTAGACTATAAATAGGTGAAGCCAAAATCTGGTCGACTACGCTTTCTGATTTCCTGGCTCTGCACCCTCTATCGACGAGAATCATCTTTCCTTTTCACCTCCATCTCTCTCTTTCGGTAATGGCGCCTCATCAAGAAGACAAGGTGAACGAAGGATATGAGCTAGTCTGTGGTGGGTTCACGACAGCATCACTAGAGATTCAGGGAGTAATTGCCCTTATTTCAGACATCGGTTTGGAATTCTTGGTCTCTGAACCAACAAAGATATGGAAGAAAGAAGTTCTGGAATTTTATTGTTCTACAACTACAGACGCAGACGGGAAGAAGATGAAAGCTACTATTCAAGATACCCGAGTGAAAATTACCTTGAAAACAATCCGAAAAGCACTCCAACTCCCAAAGGTTAAGGAAGAAGATGACGTACAACCATCTATGTTCAAGGACGCCTTAAAATGGTGTGGGTTAAACCCAAATACTAAGATAGGATCATCTATCAATCAAAAAGGGATGAATTCACAAGGGAAGTTCCTTTCTGAGATTGTAGGGAAGGTCATACTGTGCAAAACGGGTGGACATGACAGAATCTCAGCCACCATGTTCCACCTGATGACCAAGATCATTTTCAAGCTTAAGACTGATTAGAAAACCATAGTATTTGACAAGTTATGTGAAGGTATCAAGAAACCAAACCTAGGGAGAATTCTGAGTCTATGCCTATCATCTGTAATACCAGAAGTAATGAACCAACTTCCTAGTACAAAAATCAATCATATGAGAAGAATGGACACCAGGATTCTGTCAAGATGGGATAGGGTGTTGACTAAGGAGGTTGCTACTCCTCAAAAACAGAACAAAACAATACAGAAGAAGAAGAAAGTTGTTCTACAGGAAGAATCGTCTAGTGGTTCAGAAGAAGAAGTGGTCTTCAGTTCTGATGAAGATAGGCAACAACAGCAAGATGCACAAGGACAAGTGGATAGAAGTATGCTCCCAGAGCAACAAAGAATCTCTACTCTTGGGGGAGAAGACCCTGCACCAGCAGTACAAGACACTATACTTACTGATCTGCATGGTCAAGGGGGAGTAAATGGTGCTGCTACACTAGACAGTGAATTAGAAGTTGATACTGTGATGGATATAGTCTTTGATATAAATAAGGAAGCACTACTGCATGTAGAGAAAGAGGCACTTGAGGTGCATATGAAGGATACTGCTCAGATTGGGCAAGAGGTAACCTTGGAGGAGTTGTTCCCTGACTCACTAGCAGTAAGGACTGAGGGGGATCAACAACCACAGGACAAAGAACTACCAGAGACTGAGGGGGAGGAATTGCTGAAGAATACTGTAAATCAAGAGACTGTTGACATAGAAAGTTCATCTTCTGATGATGAAGGGGCCAACATGGCTGAGAAAAGGAAACTTGCTGTAATGAATAAGAGAAGCTCTGTCTATAAGAGGGCTTTACAAATAGCCACACCACCTCCAGTTCCAAGTATGGACTTCAGTTCTCTACTGGTCCCCTTGCAAGTTAAGTTGGATGAGCAAAGGAAGTCTCTAGAAAAGTATGTGGATGAAACTTATAAAGAGCTGCAATTCCAGCTAGCTTAGGACATCAAGTAAATCAGATTTGAAGTAAGTCTGCACAAGAAAGAAATGACAAACTGCTTTGAGAAAGGAGGCCATGCAGTTGTGTATTTGGCCACTCAGCAGCAGGAACTGAGAACTAAAGCAGCTAATATGGCAGAGAAACAGGCCTATATCTTAGAAAATCGATTTAGAACAAATGAGAATCTCACGGATTCTCTTAATAAAATTCTCACAAAGATTGCAGCACTATTTGTTGCTGTCAAAACAGAAGTTACAAAACTAATTCAGACAAATCTAGCTGCTGTCAAAATAGCGATAGAGGCTGCCCAAATAGCTATTTCCACTCAAATTCATAAATTTGGAGTCTACTACAGAGAAGGGATTGATCATCTGGAAGGTCAAGTCAGATTTCATAAGGATGATCTCAGATATCATGTTGAAAGAGAAGTCATAAAGGGGGAGAGAGTGTTAGTCAAAGCTAGTTCTGACTATGCCAAATGGGTTGCTAATACCATCAGAGCTACTCTTGGCTTCCCTCCGTTATATGATGATGATAATGTGGATGAATCTAGGATACAACCTGCATATCTAGAGGGAGATCAGCCTGAAGTTGCTCAAATAATATACCCTCCTGCTGATTTTTACATGCTTCAACAAGAAGTGCAGAAAATATATAGCCCTCCACAAGAGGCACAAAAGGTGGTTATTGAGAAAGTTGAAATGTCAGAGGCTGCCAAAGAAGCTCAAAGGGAAGAATTGCTATCTAAGAAGAGATTCAGAGAACAGGTTGAGTTAAAGCCAGACTTTGAGCAATGGAGCCCTACATCAAGGAACATCATTCTGACTGCATGGAAGGCTGTTAAGGACAAGACCCATGATAGGGGTAGGTGGTACTCAGAGCAGGAGTGGAATAAATATCAAGCTAGACAGGAAGCCATTCTTCAGCACAGGAGGAGTGTAAAAGCTGGGAAGCTACCTGCAAATGCTATAGAGCCCAGCAAGTATTTTCCTAATCCCTTTCACTACTTTGAAAGGCAAAGAATAAAAGCTGAAGAACTAAAGAAAAAGGATCTTAAAGGAAAGAAGCTTGCTGAAGATACAGAACCAGCTGTGAAGGCAAAGATAAAGTCTGGTCAAGGCATTGTAATAAGGGAGCCTAGTAAATCTTAGGATAGATAGGCTAATGATAAGAAACAATGTAACTTTTTGATTTTTGCTCTGAGAGAAAACATGTAAAAGAAATATTTTCTTCTTAATAAAATCAGTTTTACTGTTTATTTTAAATTGTTTACATTGTTTGAATGTTTACTTGCACTGGAACGAATGTACATCGATGTATTATGTGTTTTATCTTGACTGGTGTATATCTTTGACTAAGGATTATGAATTCTCTAAATAGGGGGAGATTGTTGGGTACACTAGATGTATGTACCAGATTTGTAGAAGATTCATTCTAGTCAATGATATACATCAATATGTATTTGATGTATGTTTAAGTTTCTTTTTGCATGTTTAAGAAGTGGAAGAAAAATATTCTAAGTACAAGTGTCGACACTAGAAGCAAAACTGTGTCGACACCCAGGCATTATGTCGACACCTAAATAAGTAGTTGTGTCGACACCCAGAATTGTGTCAACACCTAAAGCAGGAATTGTGTCGACACCTAAAGCAGAGGGTGTGTCGACACCCAGGAGTTTTGTCGACACCAGAATAAAGGCATGTGCCGACACTCAGGAATTGTGTCGAAACCTGAAGAAGGTGCGTGTCGACAGCTAGACACGCACTCAACGCCGTCTTACATCAATAGCTAGACACATACTCAACGCCATTTTACGGCAACAGTTATACTGGGTCTGAAGGCTTGTGTAGACAGCTGGACATACACTCAACGCCATCTTTCTGCAGCAGTTATGTCGAGACCAGGAGCAGTTGTGTCGACACACTGGACTTGTGTCGACACATACAAATAGAAGATGTGTCGAGGAGCAGAAGAATGACTATGTCGACACTTGGAGTATTTTGTCGACATCATCAAGACTTGTGTCGACACTTTGTCTACTTGTGTCGACACATGTGAAGCAGATTGCTGAGTTGTAGAATCTTTATGGAATCAACTTTCATGCCTGGTGGACCGACAACTATCATAATCAACTGTTCTGACACCTTTGTCAGAACTGTCAGAAGGTTGTTACAAACCGGATCAACCAGTAACCATGAAGAAAATCTATATAAAGAATTGATCTATGACAACAAAACTAACACAGTGAAGGCCAGAAAAGCCATCAAATAAGAGAGAGAAAATTCACAACAAGAAAAGGGGAAACCCTTTAAGAAGGCAGATCCAGAAAAGTCTGCAGAGAAGATTCAGATCTCATTCTGAATTCAATGAAGGAGCTGACAGTGGATCAACTTCTACATCAAGAACAGTCCAACCTTATTTTGTTCTATCAAGAAGCTTTGAAACAGCTAAGTCTGGTTGGAACTGAAGATCAAGAACTGATCAAGAAGAACATCAATAGGGGGATCTATCTGGTGATATCGTTTGTATCTCTTTTATTACACAATTTCTTGTAGGATCTGTGATAGATCTGAGCTGTAAGCCTATAATTATAAAGGCTGAGGTAGGGCTGTGAGCCTGAGTGGTAGGACTTGTGAAAAGTCTTTGTTGTAAGCCTAAAGATAAGGGCTGAGGTAGGGCTGCAGCCTGAGGTAGGATTCTGGGAAGGATCTGAGGTAGGACTTGCAAAAGTCTGATGTGTATAAACCATTTTTGTTCTGAGTTGTAGGATTTTTGGATTTGAGAAAGAGGAAAGAAGTTAGGCTGAATCCAGTACTCTACTGGATAGACGAAGGGGGAAAATGGACGTACCCATATCTTGGGGAACCACTATAAATCTGGTGTTCTCTGTGCTGTGAATATTCTGTACTGTGTTTTATTTTGTTTGTGCCAAACAAGATCTGTTTAATTGCCTAAAATATTAAAGGAAAAAATTAGAACCTATTCACCCCCCTCTAGGTGTTTAGGGTCTTGAATTAAGTCTTTCACCTACCATTAAGATCAAGAACTTAGTCAGCGGCCATAAGATTAAGATCACTCCTAGAAGACTGAGCAAGCCATTGCAACTCCTGAAGTTCTCAATATCTGATGAGGAAGCATAACTGGATCATTCTGATATCAAATTAGCACTAAAGTGGTGTGGACTATCTAAACACACAACTGGATCTATTCTAAGGAAGGAACTAAACCTGAAGGGGTGAAGGAACTAAACCTGAAGGGTAAGTTCCTTGCTCATTTGATTGGAAAGGCGTTATTGTGCAAGTCAGGCTCACACGATAAGATTTACAAGAAGATGTTTGAGTTGCTAGCATGGATTATTGAGAGGACTTAGCGCAACCACTCGCACCAAAAGCCCGGACTGTTGGAGGACGGCGCCACTAATCTTTATATCAAAGGTCCTCGGGCGGATCCACGGGGCAGCCAGTTAAGCCATTACCGCATAGCATCGCAGCGCGGGGGCGATTCCGGACCGCAGCCCCAACAATCCCCCCCCGGAAACGACCCCGGGGTTTCGAACCCGCAACCTTCCTCTGATACCAATTGAGAGGACTTAGCGCAACCACTCACACCAAAAGCCCGGACTATTGGAGGACGGCGCCACTAATCTTTATATCAAAGGTCCTCGGGCGGATCCACAGGGCAGCCAGTTAAGCCATTACCGCATAGCACCGCAGCGCGGGGGCGATTCCGGACCGCAGCCCCAACAATTATACTCTCCAAAAGGACTGATTGTGGAAGAGTACTGTTTGATAGGATGGTAGAGTGTATTACTGAACCCAAAATGGGTAGAATACTGGCTCTATTTCTGCTGAAAAGTGTTCCAGGGATCCTTAACACAAGGTTTGGAACTAAGATTCATCATATGAAAAGGATGGATTCCAAGATGCTTGATAGGTGGGAGAGAATTCTACAACCTCAACAACAGTCTGCTACAAAGAAGAAGAAGACACCAGTATACGCTCTAGAGGAAAGTATGGAAAGCAGTTCATCAGAGAAATCTAAGGAAGAGCCTCATGATCCTAATCTGTCAGAGTCTAGTGAAGAGATCAGGAAGGACATGAGTGCACAAGTGTCCATATCCTCTGACCCTACAGTAAGGACTCAGGTCAGTACGACTCAATCTAAAGAGGCTCCAGCAGTTAACGTGGAGATACCTTCTGTTGAAACTGCTAAACAAGTGGCTGAGGATTTAGTCACTAAGATATCTGCTGTGATGGAGGGGGAGGGTTCCAAGTCAACATCTCCAACTGAAGATGCTCCTACACCTTTTATTGAATATCAGGAAGATGCCTTTAATCCTCAAAGTGAGGGGGATAATCTTCTAGATCAAGTTTTGAAGGAGGTATTTGCTGAGGGTGATCAAGTACAGACTCCTCAAGAGACCTTCTACTTGTTGGGAATGTGGAAGAAGATCCTGATGCAAATATGAATGTCACTAAGGACATTACAGAGGGTGAGGGTGAGCTTCACACTGAACTCCCTGCTAAGGGAATGGTTTATGAAATAGATTCTTCTATATCTGAGAAAGACACCAGTGCTCCTGAAGTATATGAGAGAGATCACTCTTCTGAGTCCAGAATGACAGATTCTGAAGATAGCCCTGCTATCAGGAATGAAGATACTGTGATAGGTGACCAAGGGACCTCCACAAGGGCTGATGAGATGTCACCCCTCTTTCTAGCCATGCTGAAAGGGTTATTGGATGATCAAAGAAGAATCCTTGAGAATTTTGTTTATGATTCAATAAAAAATCTTAGAAATGATTTGTCAATAGAGATAAAATTTATACGATTTGAAGTTAATCTATTGAAGGCCCAAACTGTCAAATTCTTCATGAGAGCAGCCCCTGCTATTGACTATACTACAAACTAGTTGGATGAGATAAACAATCTTCAAACCTCAGTAATAGAAAATCAAAACATCACTACTGGAAACATGTTAGAAGTTCATAATGCTGACAAAGTACTATGGGAAACACAAATAACCATTCTTACAACTAGGATGTATGCCTATACTAAACTCCTCAATGATTACATGCTGCAAGTTAAGAACCAGGTTATAGCAGGAGTAAATCATCTTGATGTGCAGTTAACTAAGGCAAGTTCCTCCCAGGCAAAGGGAATTTTTGAAGAAGCCAAAAAGGGGCAGAAGGAGATTATCAGGACTAATATAGAGAATGTTATATGGGTGTCAAATGTTATAAGAGGATCCTTTTGTCTGGAAAAGTTAAGTATGATAACATCCCATGGTTCCTAAACAAGTTCAACAGGCACTGAATAAGTGGCAGATGACTCATTATGAAAATTATCAATATGACAGACAATACTATGATCAGAGTGCAGATCAAACTGCTATTCAACATGGTGCTCTGTATACTAAAGAGGGTTCATAGAGGGCTGAACCATCACAATCAGTTGTTCCTACATTCAACCCCATTGGTTTACAATCATGAGGTCCAAGGGCAAATCTGCTGCTGAAGATGAAGAAGAAATCAAATTAATTAAAAAGAGGTACAAAGAATAGATGGAAGCCATGCCTGACTTTGAACAATGGAGTCCACAATCTAGGAACATCATTATATCATTATTGGATTAGATCAAGTCAAATAAAACTGAAAGGGGAAATCTCTACATCTCCCTTGAATGAGCAAAGATGGAAAAGAATGAAAACGATAGAAGGCAATTCAAAAGAGACAAGAAAGCAGACACATTGCTTCCTGATGCAGTGGAGCCAACAAAGTATATTCCAAAGCCTTACAGTTACTTCCAGAGATAAAAAGAAAAGAAAACTGAAGCTAAAGCTGAGTGGTTGCCAAGAAGCCAAGGAGCAGTGACATTGTGATAAGGGAACTTGAAAATTAAAAGTGTTTCTTGTTTATCTTAAGGGTTGAAGGAAATGTTATTTTTTTTATGCACAACTCAAAAACAATTAATCCTTTTGTTCATGAATATAAATTTGACTAAATGAATAGTCATTATTTCCTCTATGTTATGCAATGTTGTCTCTGTTATATCTACTGCATATGTGTTAGTGTAAATCATTATCTTAGGTTTTGGCATCTTCAAATAGGGGGAGATTGTTGGGTGCATTGATCTCAATGACCCTGATTTGAAGAAGTCCTACAAGATAATGGTATACACATGTGTGCACTTAATGGTTTCCATAAGTTCTTTGTATACAGGTTATTACTTGTTACAATGATAAGATAAGTTAGGTGGACACAAAGAAGGATGCATGAAATAAAGAAATCTGTCTAAGTCCACAGACATTGAGTGAAGCCAGTTCACTCAACGCTAGATGACAAGAAGAATTGAGTAAAGCATGGATAGTCAAATCCTAACTATTTCCAAGGCAAAAATTTGGTTAAGTCCAAAAGCATTGAGTGAAGGCAGTTCACTCAACTCACAGAGCAAGAAGCATTGAGTTAGGCTTAAGCAGTCAAAGCATCTGAGAATCAGAGCAGGATTCTAGCTAAGTCTAGAAGCATTGAGAGAAGGCAGTTCACTCAATTACTAAAGAAGAAAGCATCGACAGAATAGAGTGATGTCAAAGCTTAAGAAGAAGTAGATAGAAATTCTGTCTAAGTCCAGATGCATTGAGTGAAGGCTGTTCACTCAATGTCAACTCAAAAAGAAATTCTACTAAGTACAGAAGCATTGAGTGAATGCTTTTCAATCAAGGCCTCATAAGATGGCGAGCTAAGGGAGAAAGAGTTGAGTGTATAAGCATCACTCAACGCTTCTATACAAAAGAAAAGAAACTAAGTCCAAATGCATTGAGTGATGAAGATTCACTAAACGCCTAATCAGGTAAGATAGCTAATATATATATTCATTGAGTATTGACTGATCACTCGATGCCTAGATCTGCAGGATAATTGGCTAAGTATTTTGGCGCTGAGTGAAAGCTATTCACTCAACGCCTATGATGAATTGTCTGAATCGACTAAGTCCACATGTGCTGACGTCAACAGAAATTCAAAATATTGCTGGAAGCCTACAGTACACGACAAACGACGCCGCATGCCTCCTATAATGCAGTTAGTGCAAAAGCAAGATTGCAGCTACTAAATCCAAGTGGGCCCAAGGATCAAAGAGCCGTTGGATGACGGGATAGAAAATGGATCTGATCACTGAGAAGAAATTAACTTTCGGAAAGTGCTAAACTTCATCTTCTTCCTCTCGACATTATTGCAGAGCCAAGAGAAGTTGTTCATACTACTGATCTGAAAGTTCTAGTAAGATAGTTATTGTCATTATCATCCATAATAGCAAGTACAGAGAGATATCTCTGAGAAAGGAGTAACAAAAGAAAGACCTAGCTGCAGCTAATTCATAAGCTCAAGCTGAACATTCCTGAAGAACACTTTTTGGAGCTGTGAAGAAGACAGGGCTGAGTTATCTTAGCATAGATGGAGGAAGACACAAAATATTTTTCTAGTTTCTAAACATCATCAACAAACCATTACTCTCTCTATAGGATCATTTGATCTGAGTGTAAGCCTAATATATAAAGGCTGAGTGTAGGATCTTCAGTAGATCTAAGGTAGGATTCAAGTGGAGAATCTGAACCTATAGGGCTATCCTCCTAGCCTAAATTATAGGAATTAGAGATAGTTTTAGGTAGTTGGTCTGTGGATCACTGAGTTGTAGGAGCTATACTAGCTCTGAGTGGTAGGGCTTTGTGTCTGAGGTAGGTCTTGGAGGAGACTAAGAGATCATGAGGGATCTGTAGTGTAAGCTCTTTGGAACCGAGTTTGAAGAAGTCGCCTTGTCTTCAAGTTGTTAGAATGGTAGGAGGGACAGTGGATGTATCCATTATCTGGGGAACCACTATAAATCTTTTGTGTGCTTATTGTGTAATCTTCGAAGCAAACTTAATCTAACTCACAACACACCAAAGTAAGTGAAAGTATCTAGTTGTCTACCTAAATCACCTAGAGGGGGGTGAATAGGTGAGATCTACGTCTTTTACGGAATAAGAATTTGAGAGAGTTTAACACAGAAAGCAATCAAGAACAAACAAGACGACACAAGGAATTATAGTGGTTCCCTAATCTTGGGTACTTCCACTTTCCACCTCACCAATCTAGCAATACGGCTAGCCTTGGCTACTTTACAAGATCTCAGATTAAAACAATCCTACACCTCGGAGCAACGCTCCTACAACTCGGAGTTAACACACCCCTACAAACTCGACCCCCTAAAATGGGATCTACACTCGGAAGAAAAATCTTCCTACAAACTCGGAGACAAAACTCCTACAAGAGTCGAAATAATTTTACAACTACAATAAAACTTGTACTTCCAGATCTGAAATCTTCAAAGTTCTTCCCTCTTTAGAACTTAAATTCTGAAGAAGATGTTGAGGAAGAAATCTTGAGAAAACACGATCTGAAACTCTTAGGATCTGACACGATCAAAAGAATGATTGAAGAAACTTGAATCTTTGATCAGTCGAATCTTTTCTTCTATTGAATCATTGGATCGAGGAAGAAGCGTAAGATAAGAATGATGGCAGCGTGCAGCTTTTCTCGATGTAGAACTTACGGCGATTTAGAATTCAGTATGTTTATCTTAGGGTTAGCGAATCCTTGAAATGACATTATATAGGAAATTCACTAACGGTCTGAAATCATTAAGGAATGATCCACGTGAATCAAACATACTAAATTAGGATTAAGATTTGAAATCCCGTCAGACTTTGAAATTAAAAATTTTCGCAACTGCATTCTTCGAAAGGAACATTGATTTTTTGAAAACAGTTTGTTTTCTTTAGAAATGGCTTATCCTTTTCAAAAAAGTCTTAACGCAAAATTTCTTTTAACTGTGGAACTGGTTTTTCAAAAAATGAACTTGACTTTTCAAAAACAACTTTCTTTCTCGAAGAATGAATCTAATTTTTTGAAAACAATACTTCTTTCTCAAAAAATGAAACTGGTTTCTCGCAAAATCTTCAAGACATTTCTCAAAAAAGAGAATTTAGAAGTTTTTATGAGCTTTTGAAAAGCCTTTATGTTTCTCGAGAACAATTCTTTCTCGAAAAATTTAACTAGACCTTTTCGAAAAACATTCTTCTTTTCGAAAAATTGACTTAGGAAATTTCAAAAGATATTTATTTTCTTCTTTGCTCAAAGATCAGCAACCCTTCCTTTCTTCCATGTTTTAGTACTTGAAAATGAAGTGCATCCCAATAGAGAGGTTACACATAAGTCAACACCATGGATCACACAATGAGGGATTACATTGCATGACCCTATGTTAAGTAAATCATTGTAAATTAACATTGGTCTACATTTAACAATAAAGACCTATAGGCACTGAACTAGAGAATAACATCTAATAAATACTTAATTCATCTTAGTTCAAGGGTGACTTCACACAAATCTAGGTTATTGTTGATACAATAGCCAATAGTAAGGAAAAACCATAAAAGACCTAACACCTATTCAACCCCTATAGGTGTTAGCTACTCTTGAAACTAAAGACTTTCACCGGCGGCTGAGGAGGGGCAGCCGACTCGGTCGCTCCCTCTGCTATGCACTAGCGGCCGAGGAGGGGTAGTCGACTCGGCCGCTCATTCGGCCGCGCTCCGGCAATTAAGGAGGGGCGGCTGGCCCGACCACTCGCTCATCTACATATCAGCGGCCGAGGAGGAGTGGCCAGATTGACTGCTCCCTCGGCCGCGTGCTAGTGGCCGAGGAAGTGGGGTGGCCCGCGGTGGTGAAAGGAGGTGGAGACTGGCATCCGGGGATGATGCCGGCCACTCGACGTCGGTGAGGCGATGCCCGCAGCGGTTCTGACGTTACTTGTGATGGGATCGACGTGCGGGGGGATCAAGCACGGCGATCGTGCGTGCTGTCAAACCCACAATCCCATTATTTTTGGTGGAGATCATGGGGTGTGTGGTTATGTGCACACCTATCCTTTTTAAGGGGGATCTCATCCCCATCAATAATATATGTAATGTTTTTTTACTGTACTTTGTATATATGATTATATATATATATAAATTTATAAATTATTATTATTATAATTATTATTTTTGTATTATTTTATTATATTCTTTTAAATAATTCAAATAAAAATAACCATTACATAATTAAAATGTTAGGGTTACATAACTAAAATAAAATAAGCATTACATAATTGAAAAAAAATATTACATATGGAATCAAAACTAAAATTCTGGGAGGTCATCACTTGGTTCGCTACGACTTTCGTGCGCGCTTTCCCCGTGTTTTTCTCCTCCATACCCTGGTATACCATAGTTGCGTCCTCCATACTGACTTCTTTAATGCTGGTCTACTCCGAACTGAGGTCCTCAAAATTGGATTCCGCCGTATTGGATTTCTCGATATTGGCTTTCTCTATACTGGCTTTCTCAGTATTGACTTCTTCTTAATTGAGGTCCTCCAAATTGAGGTCCTCCAAATTATGGCCCTCCAAATTGAGGTCCTCTATTTTGGTATCCTTCATACTGACTTCCTCCATAACCACTACCTCCATATATTCCTCCTCCGTATTTAGTTCCTTCGAGTGATGAAGATTCTACTAATAGTGGTTTTATAATATTTCTATTCATAATGACTTATTTTTTTGTTCAAAAGTAATGCCGCTCTAGAGTTCCTTTAATGCTATCCAAATCTAGTATCATGATCTCATTATCATATTTAGCGCTATGAAGCTTTAGTTTTCTCCTTTCATTTTCTGCTTTTAACTTCAAGAGCTCTTGTATAAAAGACATATCATTGACTCGTTGTTCTTTTCCTATCTTTAGAACCTCTAAGATTTATTCATTTTTTAGTGTGGGCCTCAATATCATTACTCTTACCACTCAATTTTCTCCTCCTCTCCTTTTCTTTCTTTCTTCTAGTGGGTCGATTAATGGAAGTTGAGATTGGAGATTCTTCTTCAGCAATACTACCAAGATTCATTTCATTGTTGTCTTTATTTAAGTCTATACTTCTCCGTTGGCTGGGAGAGTTAGAATCTAAAGTCTGTGACATGTCAATATTCAGAGAGTTCATACTTTTTGTGGACCGAGCCATATCTATCCACTTCTTTGTATTTTTCAAAATAGACCAAACATGATAAACAAGAAGCCTTTTTCACTTTTGGATCGTCACCATACAAAATTTTTGCTTGATTGATCTACAAAAAATAAATTATTTTAATAACATATTAATTAATGGATTTAATATTTAAAATATAAAAATACTTACAATATCGAGTTCATATGCACCACTAGGGTTTCGAATGCATCCTCGGAATTTACTAGCCTTACTTACTAAAAAAGGCCAACGACATGCGAGAGATTTTGGGGTTCTCTGTCCTATGCATGTAGGAGGTATTGTCTTGTGAAAGATGGTTAAGATTCTTTCCCATAGCTTGTGCTCTTTCTGATCACTCCCAATAATCGGGTCTTCCGAGACCTCAAGTCAAGCATACCATAATGCTTGATCTTCTTTAGGGGAGAATACTAGCCTACAGTTGTCATACATGATGAGAACTAAAGGAATACTTGAGTTCTTGATTTGGAGGATGAGTAATGGGTACTTATAGAAGTGAGGTGTAGGTGGAGAAAGAATCCAATACTGGTGAAAAAACAAGGCTCCAGAATTGATGTTTACATGATTGATGAGACAAAAGATATGTGTGAGTGGAGAAAGAATCCAATGCTAGGGAAAAACAAGTGCCAAAATTGATGCATGACATGATTGATGAGACAAAAGAAAGGTGTGAGTGGAGAAAGAATCAAATGCTGGGGAAAAATCAAGGCTCCGGAATTGATGATGACATGATTGATGAGACAAAAAAAAGTTGTGAGTGGAGAAAGAATCCAATGCTGGGGAAAAAATAAGGCTCTGGAAATGATGTATGAAATGATTGATGAGACAAAAGAAAGGTGTGAGTGGAGAAAGAATCCAATGTTGGGAAAAAAACAAAGCTTTGGAGAAAGAATCTAATGCTGGGCTCTAGTCTTTTTCTATATAAACACTACTTCTTGTCAACTACATAAACTTTCAAAACAATTATTATAAACACCACTCCGTCCAATCACATATACTTTCGCGTACGAAAAATTGAACTATGGAGCAGGATCATCCCATTTGCGAGCTTCATCATCTTCAGATGATGAATTATTTTATCAAACACTTCTTCGATGATGAATTATTTAATCAAACACTTCTTCAATAAAAAGAAGACATAGCTCAATAGGAGAAAGAAGATGAAATTTTAGCTCGTATGTATGCCTCTAACAATGCCATAAGTGCAGCTCAACTTAAAGATGATGCACATCCGCGATGTAGAGGATTAGTACCTGGCCACGTGGTAATCAACCAGGAAAGGATTGAAGGTAACACTAGACTTTGGAATGATTAATTCTCCAACCATCCCACTTATGGGGAAACATTTTTTTAGAAGAAAATTTCGCATGCGAAAGAATCTTTTTCTTCGTATTGTCGCTGATGTTGAATCACATGATAACTTTTTCATTCAAAAGAAGGATGGTGTTGGTAAACTTGGACTATCATGCTTACAAAAAATCATCGCAACATTTCATATGTTGGCATATGGAACGTTAGCTGATAATTGCGATGTATACGTTCAAATTGGCGAGTCAACTATGATTCAATTCTTGAAGAGATTTTGCAGGGCGATTGTATAATTGTACAAAGATGAATATTTAAGATATCCTAATGCGAATGATGTAACAAGATTATTACATAAAGATGAGGAGCGAGGGTTTCTGGGGATGGTGTGAAGCCTAGATTATTTGTATTGGCAATGGAAGTACTCCCAAACAACTTGGTTAGGCCAATATTAAGGATGTCACGGTGGACCAACAATCATTCTCGAGACAGTAGCATCGTATGACTTGTGGATATGGCATGCATATTTTGGCTTACCGGACTCTAGCAAGGATATCAATGTTCTACATTCATCCAATTTATTTGCTAACTTAGCACAAGGTATTATGCCTCCTACTCCTTAAAAAATCTTGGGGAAAAATTATGACATTGGATATTACTTAGCCGAAGGAATATATCCGAAAGGTCAACACTAGTTCATACTATTTCCCAATCACAGGACCAAAAAAAATACTTCGCAATGATGCAAGAAGCATGCCAAAAAGTTGTAGAACGAGCATTTGGAGTTCTTCAATCACAGTTTGCAATTATTAATGGACCGTGTCATTTTTGGGATAAATATGTGTTACATTATATCATTGTAGCTTGCATTATAATGCACAATATGATTGTCGAAGATGAGCGAGATGTGAATGAATATGTCGATATTTCTATGCCTCCACCCACTCAAAATGTTGAAGAGAAGGACACAAGTGAAGCTTAGAGATTTCATCAGTTCCTAAATCGGCATAGAAAGATCAAAGATAGATACATATTTTGTAGTTTGAGATGCACTTATTGAACATTTGTGGGAACGACATGACAATGAAGCAATGTAATTTTATAAATTTTATGCATATTAATTTAAATGTATTTTGCTGTATGCGTGCGTTCAGAGGCGAAGCCTGGAATTTTATTCAGTGGGTGCTAAATTTAATGTTTATCTCTCAATATATACCAATAAACTATTATTAAGCCATTCATCACTCATCCGATTGTGCAATCGAGTCTTTATAACCTTCAATGCAGAAAATGCCCTTTCAAAAGTAGTTGTTGCAACTGGTAGCAGTAATACTAATTTAATAAGAGAATATACCAAAGGATATGTGATATCTAGCTTGATTCTAATAAACTATTTATCAAGATCACTGATACCATTAAGATCAGAAAACTCAACACGTGATCAGAAATTTAAAACATAAGTCTCAAGATGACTCTGAAGTGTTATAAGCTGAATTTGAGAGAAGTCAGATGGATAAAACTTTGCTAAACATAATAATTTCTGTATATAAAAGGCAGAAAAGTTATTACTTGTATTAAAACATAACATACAAAGGAGTAATTTAGTGTTGACCTCGTTAAATATGTGATTTAACTCAATAAGTTGTTGATCAATTACTAAATAAAAAACATCAACTCGATAGTGATGTCTATTAGAGCAAAAAAATAGGGGATTAGACAGTGGTTTTTTATAAAAACCGCTGTCTATTTGAGGCCCTAAAATAGACAGTGGTTTTAATAAAAACCACTCTCTATTCTAGATTAGGCATCGGTTTTTATAAAAACCACTGTCTATTCGAGTTATATTAATTTTTTTAAAAAAAATTAATAACTAAAATGTCATATTTGGAAAGTATTCAAATAATAATTAGAAAGTATTCAATATTAGTCTCGTTTTGTAGGTCTCAAAAAGTCAAATTTTTTGATATATTATACGTCGTATTTGGAAAAATATATTGACCGTTACAGAGCTTATAACATTAAACAAGAGTATTGTAAATACATAAATTAATTAATTGAAAAAATACAAACAAAATCAAAATGGCGGTGCATTTCCTCCCCCCCTCTAAATTTAGAGGAGGGAGAGGAAATGCTACCCACTCTAAAATTAGTGGCTGAAATAGAGCCTGATTGGATTGCTGCCCACTCCATTTTTAAATATTTAGCTCCCGGTTGGAGATGCTCTTAGTCCCCTGCCCACCACTTTGGGATTTGTCTATTTCTGTTAAACTAACATCACCGCTTATGAACCTAACATCATGTCGTGTATCTTCTTCGTCATCGCCACAATCATTTTCATCATCAATCAATTCACCCTTATTAATATACTCGATAGCATTAAGCTCACTGTGGATTATGGAGAGATCCTCTACTCCACCTAAGATAAAAGAATTCAATTATATAAGAACTAAAACATAATGAAGTTGAGAAATTTTATATTATCAAATGAATTAATATCAAACTTATATTATTCATTTACTTCTATATTGGATTTTTCAACAATCTTTTCAACACTATCATCACTATAGGTTTTATATAGATCTCTATTTTCAAGAATCTCCAACTAGCTACCCTTACAAAGAAGTAAGGGGTCTTCTCTCTCTCTATGATGCACTCATCATTAGAAGTGATATCCTCAAAAAAAAAAAATCCGTCGAATATCTCTTCTTTCTCATCATTCCACCAACTTCCTGTTGTACATCACAAAAATTAGATTATACATTATATTTTGAAACAAATGATTTTTTCTTTATAAATACACTTATTTCGAAAATAGAAAATATATAAGTGATGGGCCCCTGAGCCTGTTTGACCTAACCCATAGAACCACATGCAACCACCCAAGGTATAACCGCCGCGTCAGCCGCCGCCATCACCGCCAAAGCGTAACCTCCAACATCGTTTCCACCATCGTCATCGAGGGTAAGCCTCCTGGTCTAGGGCACGAGGCCACCTTGCTTGGATGACCCTCTAGCCGCCTGTGGCAGGCGGGCACAATGTCTCCTGAGACGGGCGACCTTATGACCTCCCGTCCCCTTGACCCACTTGGGGGCAGGGCCACCCCGATCAGGCAGCCTCTTGGCCGCTTGATCTGGGAGGCTCCTTGGTCTCCCTCTCCCATGACATTTGAAAGTCCACATAGTGCCAACTACCCTCACCTATGGGGGGGGGGGAATAGGTGTCTAGCAGCGTTTTTGCGGAATTAGAATTGTACCTGCACAAAAAAATCAAACAACACAGCACAGAAAGACACATGCAAATTATAGTGGTTCCCCGATTTGGGTACGCCCACTCTCCCCCTTCGACCTATCTCCCAACCAGGGACGACTCAGTCACTTCACCAACAGGATTAAAATCCAATCCTCACACTAATGGAAGGAACCCTTCCAAACGAAGGAGTCACCACTCCTACACCACGGGTTGCACCCAACCCTTACAACTAGGAATCAACGTTCCTTTACAACAAAATTGAAAATGGAGTGTATTAGAAATACAAACTACTTATGGAGAATAGGGTGTCCCTCTTCATTCGACAACGTGTTCTTGAAGTCGACGAAGAGTCCACGACCCTAGATCTCACTTGGAGTGAATCTCCCCGAAACCGGCGGCGGCAAGAAGGGCGGCGGCTTGGCTCTCGGGATTGGCGGCGACAACGGAGTGCTGTGGCTGTTCTTTGGAGATTAAACCTTCATAGCAAAGCTAGCAAGGTCTTCCAACGGTCATACTAGGATTGATCGTCTCGATCGATTCGGAAGGGGAAGGTTTTCCCGATCTACGAATCAAGAGACAAAAGATCTCTGGTTAGACACGTGAGATGCTGTGCTTGGCTGAGCTTCTATAGCCGAGAGATCTGGAAGAAACCAAGATCAGCAACGACAATCAACAACCACGAGCGGCGACGCCGGCGGAGCGAGATTCACGATCTAGGTCACGTCGGCGGCTCGTATTTTTGAATCCGTGTATACGTCTGTCTGCTGCTCAACAATACCGAAGTATTTATACATTAGGTCATCCAAAATGACCGTTGTGGGTCCAACCAAAAAGAAGCCCTAAGACCGGCTCCAAACAGTGCATGTTAACTTGGACCGGTCCAGAGAATAGCAGAAATTTGCCTAAGTCAAATTCGGCGAGAATCGTAAGTGATTCTCAACGAATCGGCGAGAATCACCTATGATTCTCGCCAAATTCCACTTAGCAGAATTCTAGCTACATAGAAATAGCAAGTCGGAGAGAATCGACGAGAATCACAATTGATTCTCGCCGAATCGGCGAGAATGCAAGATCATTCTCGACGATTCGGCGAGAATCACTTAGTGATTCTCGCCGATTCTGCCTTAGCAGAATTCAGGGCGGCGTTGAGACGGCCGGCTGCATTCAGCGAGAACCAGCGAGTGATTCTCGACTATTCGGCGAGAATCACTATTAATTCTCGTCGAATCGGCGAGAATCACTAGTGATTCTCGCCGATTCGACGAGAATTAATAGTGATTCTCGCCGAATAGTCGAGAATCACTCGCTGGTTCTCGCTGAATGCAGCCGGCCGTCTCAACGCCGCCCTGAATTCTGCTAAGGCAGAATCGGCGAGAATCACTAAGTGATTCTCGCCGAATCGTCGAGAATGATCTTGCTCCCCCTAGAAGTACGAGCCTGGGGCTTCTGAAGTTTTCATTCCTCATAGTTTAGCATCCCCAGTTTAGTTTTGAAGAGACTAAACTTGGCCTCGTCTAGGGGCTTTGTGAAAATATCTGCAATCTGCTTATCTATGGGGATGTAGCAGAGAGAGATGTCCTTGTTCTCCACGTGCTCCCGAATGAAGTGGTAGCGCACTTCAATATGCTTCGTTCTGCTATGCGATACCGGATTGTAAGCAATAGCAATTGCACTAGAGGATTCGCAGTATATTGGTACTTCCTTGAACTGAAGGTCATAGTCTGCTAACTGGTTTCTGATCCATAGGAGTTGTGCGCAACAGCTGCCTGCCAAGATGTATTCTGACTCCGCTGTGGAGGTTACTACACAATTCTACTTCTTGCTGTTCCATGAGATAAGCCTTCTTCCGAGGAATTGACACGTCCCGGAAGTGCTTTTCCTGTCATCCCTACTCCCTGCAAAATCAGCATCTAAAAAACCTATTAGCTCGACATCATTATTTCTCGGGTGCCACAAGCCAAGATTAGGGGTACCTTTAAGGTATCTAAGAATTCGCTTTGCAGCGACATAATGAGATTCCTTAGTGTTCACCTAATATCTGGTACAAACACATGTGGAGAACATGATATCCGGTCTACTTGTAGTAAGGTAGAGCAGGGATCTAATGATGCTTCTGTATTTGGTTTCATCAAAAGGTTTCCCTTTCTCATCTTTATCCAGAGACATGGTAGATCCCATTGGAGTACTCATAGAGGTTGCATTATCCATTCCAAATTTCTTGAGGAGTTCATTGGTGAACTTCGTCTGAGAAATGAAAATTCCCTCCTCAGACTGTTTCACTTGAAGTCCCAAGAAATACTTTAGCTCTCCCATACTGCTCATTTCAAACTTTCCCTGCATAAGTTTAGAAAACTTTTTGCAAAGATTGTTGTCCGTTGAGCCGAATATAATGTCGTCGACATAGATTTGCACAAGCAAGATCTTGCCTTTGACTTCCCTGAGAAACAATGTCTTGTCTATTTTTCCTCTGGAGAATTTGTTCTCAAGAAGAAAGCTAGACAAGGTCTCATACCAAGCTCGAGGAGCTTGTTTTAACCCATATAGAGCTTTATTAAAAAAGTATACATAATTAGGATAAGTAGGATTGACAAAACCTGGGGGTTGAGCGACATATACTTCCTCTTTCAAGTCTCCATTCAAGAATGTCGATTTCACGTCCATCTGATAGACTTTGAATCCTTTGTGAGAGGCATAGGCTAAGAACAGTCGGATTGCCTCGAGCCGAGCAACTGGCGCAAACGTCTGGTCGAAGTCAATCCCCTCCTCCTGCCTGTATCCTTGAGCCACCAGTCTGGCCTTGTTCTTGATGATGACCCCGTGTTCATCCAGCTTGTTTTTGAAAATCCACTTGGTGCCAATCACGTTTTGCGTCTTAGGTCTAGGAACTAGCGTCCAGACATTGCATCTTTCGAATTGATGCAGCTCATCTTGCATGGCCAATATCCATGACGCATCTTTGTTCGCTTTGTCGAACTTCTTTGGCTCATACTGCGACAGGAAGCTAAAATGCAGAATCTCGTTAAGAGTACCTCGGCGAGTTCTGACGCCGTCTCGGGGATCTCCGATGATTTAATTTCTGGGATGATCCCTCACGTGTCGGAGCTCTAGTAGCTGACCGTCATCCTCCCTGATCAGCGTTGAGGTTGAGACCTTGACGTACTTTGGAGTTGCATCTTTCTCGGGCACATCTAGGTGTAGCTTTTCGAGTCTTGCACCTGTATCTTCAAGAGGGCCACTGGAAGAATTGCAATTAAGCAAACTTCCTTCATCAAATACAACATTTATTGATTCCTCTACCACTAGGGTTTTCTTGTTGAAAACTCTATAAGCCCGGCTATGGCTACTATAGCCCATGAATATGCCTTCGAAGCATTTTTCACCAAACTTAGTACGCGGGTATTTCCCATTATTCAGTACATAACATCTGCAACCAAAGATCCTAAAATTGGACATGGTTGGTTTCCTTCCTTTCAGTAGATCATAAGGCATCTTACGATGGTTCTTGTTAATCAACGCCCGGTTTTGCACATGACAAGCCGTATTGACAGCCTCGGCCCAGAAGTATTCTGGGAGAGAAGCGTCATTCAACATTATCGTGCACGCTTCAATAAGTGTTCTATTCCTCCTCTCCACAACTACATTCTGTTGAGGTGTGCGCGGGGAGGAGAACTAATGAAAGATACCAAGTTCTTCACAGAACTCTGTCATAGCACCAGACTCGAACTCTGTTCCATGGTCACTTTTGATTTTGACCACTGAGCAGTTAAGTTCATTCTGAATCTGCTTGACAAAACTGGTGAAGATGTCAAACGTATCAGACTTGCGTTTTAAAAAGAACACCCAAGTAAACCGAGAGTTATCATCTACAATCACTAGCGTATAAGACTTGCCTCCTAAGCTATGAACTTGCATTGGACCAAACAAGTCTATGTGTAGAAGATAAAGATATCTGGAGGAGTCTTTGTCTGAGATGCCCTTAAAGGTAGCCCGAGTCTGTTTGCCCTTCTGGCATGCAGGACAGGGGCTATCTTTGATGCACTTAATAAGTGGAGCATCCCTTACTAAATCTTTAGAAAACAACATACTAATTGTCTTGAAATTAATATGTGCCAATCTCTTGTGCCACTGTTCACAAAGAGATGCACTTCCTTTTGCTACTAGGCATACAGGGGTAGAAGAATCTAGAGTAAGAAAATCTAAACAGAAAATATTTCTGCTCCTAATGCCGGTTAATACCGTCTCCGAAGAGGCACATGATATTATCAGGCATTTATCCTTGCAGAACTTAACGTCATACTCTTTATCACATAACTGGCTTACACTGATCAGGTTATGATTTAACCCTTCAACATAAGCCACATCAGTGATAGAGAGTATACCGGTTGAAATCATACCATAACCTCTGGTGACTCCCCGATCAGATCCCCCAAAGATGACTTTGGGTCCATTATTGACTGGAGAGTACTCCCGCAGTAGGCTTCTTGTCCCAGTCATATGTCGGGAGCATCCACTGTCCAAATACCATATAGGAGTCTTGGTGGCCTTTGGACATTCCTGCAAAACAGAATTAATTTCCCTTAGTACCCACATTGAACTTGGGTCCTAGATTCCTCGTTAGCATACTCCCCCTCGGGTGGTTAGCCCTACGAGTGGTCGGCCTCGCATTGCCAACCTGAGGAGTCTCGTTATTCCTCGGATTAAACCAGCAATCCACGGCAAAGTGACCCACTTTGCCACAGCACCATCAGTCAAATCTGTTATACTTTCTCCTAGGCACCTGCTTCACCCTTGGAACGGAAGGTTCAGCCGGGGCCTCAGACCTAGAGGTGGAGGCATCATGATGACAACAGTCGCATGATTTCTTCACCTCCTAGTTTCTAAGTGTAACAGGTTTGGCCTTGGGTGCCTGCTTCCTATTTTGGCCGCTAGAGAAGTGGCCATAATCCTCCATCTGAACTTCCTCATAAGGTGCCTTGAAGACACACTCGCCAAAGTTGCGGGGAAAGGCCCACCCCACATACCGTCTTTTGGGCTTTTCAACCGAGGGCCGGAAGAAGTGTCCATAAGTTGACTCAAAGTCCTGTTCATTGTAGGGATAGCCAGGCTTCCTGAATACAACAGGGTTGAGTGGGGCCTTTCCCTTTTCTGTAGTAGAGGCCTTCTTAGCAGCCTTATTTCTCCTCTACTTTTTGTTTCTCCTGGATAATTTACCAGGCACACCCACATGCCCCAAGCCAACCCCCTTAGCCTGAGTAGAGAAGGTATCAACTAGTGGAAGAACAGTCTTTGGCATAGAGAAGCTTTGGACAATCTTCTTTTCTGCCGTAAGTTATTCTTCCAACTTATTGATTTCTTCCTGTTTAAGGTCAAGGAGACTTAGAGACTCTGAGTGCTTAGAGATAAGGTCTAGGTGCTCCTGTTGGAGAGAAATCAAGCTAGTGATCTCTTCCCTTAGGGAGACACCCTCGACCTTAAGGAATTTGACTTCCTTTTTCTGAGCCCTCAATCTCTTACGGCATTCCTCGAAGGTGTTGAGCAAAAGCTCATACTTTTCGAGGAGCTCAGCTTCTCGGGCAGATTGGCTGTCCTCGAGATCATCATCAGGAGACTCATAGTCAGAGTTAGAGAGGGGGGTACGAGCTTTTACCTTCCCAGTGAATGGGGGGCATTCTCCTTCTGAGTCAGAGCGACCCACCAGACTGAAGTAGGCTTCCTCATCATCACTGGAGTCTGAGGAATCAGACTCACTCAGTGTCTTTGACTTTTTGACGATGTAGCTCCTCTCCTTCTTCTTATCTCTAGAGGTCCTATGCTCTTCTCCCTTCCCCTTCTCTCTCTTGCCTTGATGGTAGTCGTCCACGACGTGTCCTGGCTTATTGCATCCAAAACAAATGATGTCAGTATTACGATGTTTGTTCGGTTTTGATTCATACCTGTCAGAAGAATAATTCTTCTTCTGATTTCTGTAGGAGGAGCCGTCTCTCTTTCTTTGATTCCTCATCTTGAGGAACTTCTTGAATTCTCGAGTGATGAGGGAGAAGTCTTCTTCAGACAACTCTGAGCCAGAGGAGCATGGCTCGGAGTCTTCCTCCTCATTTTTTTCCACCACACGGGATGAAGCCGCACCCTTGCCCTTCCTGGAGTGAATGGCTTTGAGGGCCACAGTCTTTTCCTTGGCTGCAGCCTTCTCTGCTTCTTCTTCAGCTTTCCTTGTGTTCAACTGGAGCTCATAGGACATGAGCTTCCCAAAGAGTATCTGAGGATCAGTTTCAGCTAATCTGCCAAACTCTCGGATGGCGCAGATCTTCATGTCCCATTCCTTAGTAAGGGACCTAAGGAATTTATCATTAAGTTCACCATTAGTGAACGCTCTTCCGTATCCCTTGAGAGCATTGACGATCTTGAGGAAGTTTTCGAAGGTAACTCCGATCTCTTTCTTGGGCCCCTGCCTGAAGGCCTCATATTTCTGATTCAGGAGGGATCTCAGATCATCCCTCACTTCATCTGTGCCCTCCATCAGGATAATCAAGCTGTGTCAGATATCCTTGGCTATCCTGTAGTTGCAGAAGTTCTGCATCATGGAGTCATCGAATGCGCTGATCAGTATGTTCTGTGCCTTCTTGTCAAGTCCAACCAACACCATCTCGTCCTTGTCCATTTCAGAAAGCTTATTTGGCACCATTTTTGTAGGATCAATGGTGGAGGCCTTAGTGGGAATATAAGGTCCCTCCTCCACGACCATGAAGAGTCGAGGGTCGACTGCTTCCATGTAAAATCTAATTCTTTCCTTCCAGATAGGAAAGTTTAGTCTGGTGCACACTAGGATTTTGCTGGAGTACTTGAGTCCGTCCATAGCAGATATCTGTCTTCTTCTTGGCACTTGTGGTAGGATTAAACTCAATGTGTGAACCTTTTTGATGAGTAACCTCCCTCTGATACCACTTGAAAGTCCACCTAGTGCCAACTACCCTCACCTATGGGGGGGGGGGGAATAAGTTTCTAGCAGCGTTTTTGCGGAATTAGAATTATACCTGTACAAATAAATCAAACAACACAACATAGAAAGACAAAGGCAAATTATAGTGGTTCCCCGATTTGGGTACGTCCACTCTCCCCCTTCGACATATCTCCCAACCAGGGACGACTCGGTCACTTCACCAACAGGATTGAAATCCAATCCTCACACTAACGGAAGGAACCCTTCCAAACGAAGAAGTCACCACTCCTACACCACGGGTTGCACCCAACCCTTACAACTAGGAATCAATGTTCCTTTACAACAAAATTGAAAATGGAGTGTATTAGAAGTACAAACTACTTATGGAGAATAGGGTGTCCCTCTTCGTTCGACAACATGTTCTTGAAGTTGACGAAGAGTCCACGACCCTAGATCTAACTAGAGTGAATCTCCCCGAAACCGGCGGCGACAAGAAGGGCGGTGGCTTGGCTGTCGGGATTGGCGGCGACAACGGAGTGCTGCGGCTGTTCTTTGGAGATTCAACCTTCGTAGCAAAGCTAGCAAGGTCTTCCAACGGTCACACTAGGATCGATCATCTCAATCGATTCGGAAGGGGAAGGTTTTCCCGATCTACGAATCAAGAGACAAAAGATCTCTGGTTAGACGCGTGAGACGCTGTGCTTGGCTGAGCTTCTGTAGCCGGGAGATCTGGAAGAAACCAAGATCAGCGACGACAATCAACAGCCATGAGCGGCGACGGCGGCGGAGCGAGATTCACGATCTAGGTCATGTCAGCGGCTTGTATTTTTGAATCCGTGTATACGGCTGTCTACTGCTCAACAATACCGAAGTATTTATACATTAGGTCATCCAAAATGACCGTTGTGGGTCCCACCAAAAAGAAGCCCTAAGACCGGCTCCAAACAGTGCATGTTAACTTGGACCGGTCCAGAGAATAGCAGAAATTGGCCTAAGTCAAATTCGGCGAAAATCATAAGTGATTCTCGACGAATTGGCGAGAATCACCTACGATTCTCGCCGAATTCCACTTATCAGAATTCTAGCTACATAGAAATAGCAAGCCAGAGAGAATCGGCGGGATTCACAATTGATTCTCGCCGAATCGGCGAGAATGCAAGATCATTCTCGACGATTCGGCGAGAATCACTTAGTGATTCTCGACGATTCTGCCTTAGCAGAATTCAGGGCGGCGTTGAGATGGCCGGCTGCATTTGGCGAGAACCAGCGAGTGATTCTCGACGATTCGGCGAGAATCACTTAGTGATTCTCGACGATTTCTACTTAGACGATTTTTGTCTTTCTTCCCTTGAGCTGGTCTTTGGCCCATCCTTGCTCCTTGTCTGCTCTTGATCTTTCTTAACCCTGTGCTTGAAAGTAAGTACACTCCAATAGAGAGAGTACACGTAAGCCAACACACTGATCTGCTCAACGAGAGATTACGTTGCACAGACCCGTGTATATTGACCTACTGCACCCTGACATTGGTGTGTACTTAGCGAGGAATAACTGCAAGCACAACTTGAAGACAAGTGATCAAATACATTGTCAATTCACCTTAGCTTGTTCAGGGGCTTCTTCAAATCAGGTACATTGTGGATACAATACCCAACAACATTCTCCCACTTAGGGGCAAGGTCGCTTAGATCGGGCGGCCTTCTGGTCGCCTGATCTAGGCAGAGCCCCTGCCAGCTAGGACGGGCGATAGTTTTTGCCACCCGTCCCCTATTTTACCACCCAGGACGGGCGGTAAAAATTGATGTCTGTCCTACTCCCATATCACCTAGGACGGGAGATATTTCCGGCCACCAGCCTCACCGCCCGCCACTCCCCTTGCCAGAGGGGCTGTTACTTTTCCGGTAAACTCAAAACTACCCGAGGGAGGTCTCGTCATTTCCACAAATTTGGTGATCTGCGTGCTCTTTTTTAGACGATTCTAATTGTCTGACTGGTTGTTATGAGGGGAAATTATCGGGCCGCCCCTCCTTAAATCTATAAATAGACCTCTCTCCCTCTCATTTTCATCTTCTTCTCTGCCCAAAAAATTCTCCAACGTATTTTCTCTCTCCCTTCCCTCTCTCTATTTTCCCTTTATACTTTCTCTCTTACCACCCGTTCCACTCCATTGCCACCCAGGACGGGAGATATTTCCGGCCACCAGCCTCACCGCCCGCCACTCCCCTTGCCAGAGGGGCTGTTACTTTTCCGGTAAACTCAAAACTACCCGAGGGAGGTCTCGTCATTTCCACAAATTTGGTGATCTGCGTGCTCTTTTTTAGACGATTCTAATCGTCTGACTGGTTGTTATGAGGGGAAATTATCAGGCCGCCCCTCCTTAAATCTATAAATAGACCTCTCTCCCTCTCATTTTCATCTTCTTCTCTGCCCAAAAAATTCTCCAACGTATTTTCTCTCTCCCTTCCCTCTCTCTATTTTCCCTTTATACTTTCTCTCTTACCATAGAATCCCTACGAAATACCGCTCGTAGGGAACTCCGCCGAGTCACATTGAGATGAGATAAGATAAGGTGAGACGAGACCATCCAAGCATGCCTTCGTATACTCTGCTGTCTAGACTATCTAAGCACGCCTCTGTGCGCTCCACCGTCTAGACCGTATAAGTGTGCCTCTATGCCCTCCACCATGTAGACCATCCAAGCGCACCTCCGCATGATTTCTCTTCTAGACCATCCAAGCACTCCTCCATCAAGTCCGTCCAAGCACGCTTCCGCGCGCTCCGCTGTTAAGATCGTCCAAGCCCGTCTTCATGCACTCAAATATCAAGACCAACCAAGCGCGCCACCGTACACTCTGCCGTCAAGACCATCCAAGTGTGCCCCCACGCCCTCCTCCATCAAGAACGACCAAGTGCACCTCCACATGCTCCACCATCAAGACCGACCAAGTGCACCTCCGCACGCTCCGCCCAAAAGACTGTCTAAGCTCACCTCCACGCACCCTGCTGACAATATCTTTCAAATGTGCCTCCACACGCCCTGCCGGGACCACCAATTCACCTTAGAGTCAAAAAACCAAGCCCTCCAGAGTGCCCAAAGTTCATGTGCCCAGTACTGTCGATAGTTTACAAGAGCAATTTAAGATCTTGCCAATGACCGCTCAACTTCAGCCCAACGCGAAGAATGCTTAGCATTCCCAGCACCCTCAAGCTCTCCCCAAGCTTCAAGCCATAAACATCAAAACAAGTACTACAAGTTGTTCCCGCCTCCAAGAACTATTAGAGGACTCCATAATATAATGAGTGCATCACTCCCCACAACACATGTAGAAAGAATCAACTCCGTAAGTGGTGGTCTGTCACCCTCCGAGCACAACTCTCTCTCTCCCTCAAATTGTAACGAGTTGCAGCCTGTCACCCTCAAGTTTTTCAAAAAAATCTCTTTACAACAACCAACATATAGTTGAGGTTTGGCCGGTATAGTCCCGGTCGCATGGTTATTCACCCGGTTGAAGGGTTTTCCACATTAAAAATTTCCTTTTCCAACTTTGTACTTACTGTGATTGTTGGCACGCTCAACCACTCCTGTGCTAAGACGACCCAATTTAGTTTGGTCTACCGGAGTCTTGAGCGATCCAAACAGTTTGCACCGTCTGTGGGAATGTGGTTATCCAAAGTTAAAAGAAGAATCCGAAGACAGTACCCACTGTATAGAAGTGCTTGTGACTAGTGGTCAAGGAAGGAAAAGTTGACTACTCAATTAAAGGATCAATCCCTAGGGGAACACAAATCAGGCCCCCTCTACCTATATGTCAACATACCCAAAGGAGAGCTCCCTGATGCGGCTAGCTCAGCGCGCCTAGTTCTCAAGACCAGAGAGCCCAGAGATCATTGCCATCACTACCCAGAAGTTATATGACTTGAACCTGTAGGTGAAAGGCTCACGCGTGAAGAAGTTTGCGACATATTTGTTAAAATATGCAAAGAAGCCAAGAAATGCGTCGCCTTAAAAAGCCTCCCACTCCATCGTCGCTCATCATTCACACCCAAAGTCTTGGAACATCCAATTCCACACAGCTTTAAGCTCTTAAAGATCGATACATATGACGAGACGAGTGATCTATCAGAGCACGTCAGGGACTTCGTGATCATGATGCAACTCTGCAATGCCCTTGATCCACTACTGTGTGAAGCATTCCCGATGAAACTGAAAGTACAGGCTCGTACTTGGTTTCTTTCCCTAAAGGATGGAGAAATCAAAAATTTCACAGAGTTGACTCGGTAATTCACAGACCAGTTAATTGCCAACCGACAGATAGTCAAAGACCCCTCCCACTTGTTAGGGATCCACAAAAACGAAGGGGAAACCCTCTGAGACTTCTTCCATCGATTCACCGAGGAGGCGCGTCAAATCCATGGAATAAAATCAGAGCTCCTACAAAGATTTCTTCTTGGAGGGCTCTGCCCTGGTAGCTTCAACTCTACACTAGTACAGGAGACAATATTCAGCTACCCCAATCTCATTCGTTAGATCGATGCCCAGATTGCGTCTTATGATGCGGTTGAAGCACACCGCCAATAGTTTAAGAGGAACCCGAAAAGACAGAGAGAGCATGAGTCATTATCGCGACTGGATGGTAGGACGAACGACGCGCGCCACAACAAACCTCGCCGATATTAAGGCTTGCAATAGCACAAGGATTACATCCCCCTAAACATGACTCGAACCAACATACTCCTGTCCTTTCAAGATTATGACGTCTTTCGCAAGCCCTAGCCACTTGCGCTAAAGAGAGGTAATCAGTCACAATATTGCGACTTCCATTAAGGGCGTGGCCACAACGTGGAGGGCTGCCATTTGCTGAAGGTGGAGATTGAGTGCCTCATCAAGCAAGGGCTTCTCAGGAGATTCCTACCTAACCAGGACCCAAACCGGTGTGCTCCCTAAGCAAATAGCTCAGTACAAGATTACGCATCATCTAGTGTGGGTAAAGCAAAGACCTCGGGGAAGGGGGCTCCCCCTGGCGAATCGTACAAAAAGTATGGCCTTACCTTTTTTTTGTATCATTTTTTTCCTAAAAACTATTATCGCGCGTATGTACGCTTTTATTATCTAGATTATTTCAACTATCTTTGACTTCGTCAAAATTTTAGATCTCGTGAAGAAAAGCGCTCATTATAGACCTGGTCTCCAACACCAAACTACAAGCTATCTGACTAAAGTAAGTATGAGCTTCCTAAGAAGAAACACCAGATCCTGTGCTGCTAGGGCTTCATGCCCCCGCACTACTGAGCACCAGCTCCCGCACAGCTAGGGCCTTATGCCCCCTGCACTATTGAGAACCAGCTCACGCGCTGTCAGGGCTTCATTCCCCTATGCTATTGAGCACCAGCTCCGAGCTGCTAGGGATTCATTCCCCCGCACTGCTGAGTACCAGCTCCTACGCTACTACAGCTTCATGCCCCTGCACTGCTGAGTACTAGCTCCCGTATTACTAGGGCTTCATTCCTCCACATGAGCACCAACTCCAGTGCTGCTCGGGATTCATGTACCCACACTGCTAAGCACCCATACTGCAAGGCATCATTCCCCCTCGCAGCTCCAGGACCACGTCCTAGTGGCCTCCTACTACTAGTGATCGAAGTTTCGCCATTCTCCCGCAGTTGGTCACAACGCTGCCAAGGCCTGACCCCCTCGTGCTCGTCAGCGGTCTTAGGACAACCTCTTCAAAGTCTCTCTAGGACCACATCCTTGAGACCACCCACTGCCGCCGATCGAAGGTATTCCCTTCTCCATGTAGTAGGTCGCCATGTAATCAAGGCCTGCCCCCTCATGCTTGCCCATGGACTAAAGACTAGCTCTTCATCGTATCTTTAGGAACACTCCCCCACGGTCTCTCAATGCCAGAAATCGAAGGTCTGCCATCCCTCCTTGCGATCACTATGGTTTGAATGTCCGCTATTCAACAACATACATTCAGCGACATCCCCCGACATGATGAACCTGACCTCACACTATCTGGATCGAAGCATTTTCCCTTCTCCATACTAGTAGGTCGATAAACCATCTAGGTCTTGTCCTTCAGTAATCAACCTCAAAGGAGATGATGCAGGCTTGCACGTTGACACCAAAAATATATCTACGGACGCACAAGAATATCCCTCTACGAACAAAATTCTACACTCGCACATTCGATCCATGCAACACCACGTAATTAATGTTTTCAATTTTATACTAGCGTACGGGTAGCCAAACCGATTAGGATCGAACAAGGGCTATATGCCAAAGTTCTTTCCGGCTAAAGGCACCTACACGGTCCGAACGAGCGGTGTTGTACCAAAAAAGATCTACCAAATAAAATACGATTTGGAAAAGGTAGATCTCTCCCAACAAAAGAAAATGAAGTTTCGCCAAACCCTTTCGAAATTAAATCAATCAAGAAAAACACAAACCGAGCGAAGAAAACCACAATGAATTAATGCTATCAAAATTCAACGCCAAGGATTTCCACCACAAGAATATCTAGGAAAAAGAAATCACACGATGGTAGGAATTTTTTGTTACCCAACCAGAATGGATGATAACGATTATCTCTACGTGGATCACTCATCAACGTCTCGGCCGGAATCACGTCGAAAGGAGAGGAAACTTGTCCTCCTTCGTCGCATCATGCCGGAGTTGGAATCCACAAGGAAGCAAACCTTTATTTTCTTGGCCGAATTATCTTAAATGGAGGGTGGTGCTCGTCTTTTTTGCAAGTGGAGGTGGTGGTGTGGTTGGCGGCTAAGAAGGAGGATGCTAGGGGAGAGGGGGAGAAGGCCTTGGCCGAAATTTCAAGAAGGGAGAGGAGGAGGAGGAAACGAATTTTCCAAGAGGGGAAGAGAGAGGAGGAGGGGAAATTCAAATTTTGAATTCTTGGTTTTCAATTTTTCATTCTCTAATTATTCCTTCATAACATGGCTATATATAGCCTACACCACTCAATCTCCCTCCATTCAAAATTCAAAATTCAAAATTAAAGTTATGATGGTTATATACACCCATCATAATACATGAAATGAAATAATTAAAACAACCTATGATGGTTATAAGAATCCATCATTACATGAATTATTTAAATGAAATAAAAATAAAAATGCTACAATAAAATAAAACATGAAAATGGCTTAATAATTAAAATAATAAATAAATTATTATTAATTATTAATATATTGGTTTGCGTTCAGGACAGAAATTATGGCGACGCTCCACATGGTCTTTTGTAAGCACGCCGTCGCCGTCTTTAAAACGTTGTGGGTCGTCTCTCCATCAATCCTCACCCACTCGAAAGTACTCATCACCGATGAGTTGGGCTGAATGCACCAGCGCGGGAGAGCAACATCCAAAAGGGATAGCGATGATCTAGTAAACCAAGAGTCATTGGAGGCAAAACGATCACGCCATCGAATCAAGGAGTGGCAAACATCACCACATGAAAAGGAGAACACTTCAATCTGGAGTATCCTGTCATGCAAAAAGTTGGTCCTGGGGACCCTTGGCAAAGCGTTAGGCAATAAAGGAAGATAAGTTTCTACATCAACTACCAACGTACCTCCAGTGAAGACCGATGAAGAGAGCTATCCAGGCACAAACTCACTACCAAAACCATAAGAGAGCAAGGTGGTACCAAACGGACAGGTAGATAATTCAAGTGGTGGAGAGACATATAGCGTTAAATTAGAAACATTAAAAATAGGGGTATTACCCCAATCAGTGGAAAACTTCAAACGACATGCGTGTTCTCCTAATTTCATTAATATCCGCAAAAGGTCCAGCTCACCAACTCGCCAACTTTCTATAGTGCTCGAAGGCAACCGTTCAAGGATGAGACGCACCAAAACTAAATCGCAAATCATATAGTGAGACACTCTTCTATGTAAACTAGCATGAAATTGATAAAATATAATTTGTATGGCTAGCGCTTCATTAAATTGCTTATGTAAAATGTGATTATGGAGAGAATAATCTAGAGCAAAATTACTTGATTTATTAGTTGGAGTTAGCGGAACTAATTCAGGTGGCACTAACAGAACTAATTCAGGTGGCACTAATGGAACTACATCAGGTGGCACCAACAGAACTAAATCAAGAGGCACCGACAAAACTAAATAAGGTGGCACAGTAGATGGCCTCATCATAAACATATAATCAAAGACTTGATTATTCTTAGGAATTCTCGGGAGGATACAGAATTAGTAATTATTATATCGTGACCAAACACAAAATCTATTAACACACTTCGAGACATGCCCAAAGGAGGTGCCGGCAAGGGTGGTATAATAAAATGTCTCTAATCAGGGATAACAAATTCATATCCTAAAGGGTCCGCTAGTCCGGTCAACAGATCAGGAGGGAGAGTCCGTAAAACTAAAACAGGAGAGAGTTAAGAACAAATTTAGTTTCACGTGACGGAGTTAGCATCAGGGGACGCTCATCCAGGTATACCTCAATAACATCTTCCAACATTAAAACTCTCTCACTAGGACATTCTTCCAACACCCTGAACACGTCACCCAATTCAGAAACAGTAAAGGTCTCCAAAATGGGCACATTAATACGGCTCGGACTAAAAATGACAAGCTCGTTTCCTAACAAGTCATCTAATCGAGTCAAGTGAACCGGAGGGAGAGTCGACATGGTCGATTCCAGAGGATGAGCTAAGTCATACTCACCGTCAAAACTCGGATTTAACGTCCAAGAAAAATCCCCCAGTAAGCCATCAAAATCAACGGGAAGATCAAACAGTGGATTCTTCCTCACAGAAAACTCAGCTGGATCGTCATCACCTAACTCACTCTCAGATAAACATTCATCACAGGATGACTCTACCAACTCAGCCAAAATATCTTCCAACCCACTAGATATTTCATCCAAATCAGGATCAATAACGGTCTCAATAGTAGTAAAAAATCGAACCCGACAAAATTTCTAATCCACATTAGGCTTCAGGCAAAGGAGATAACATCAAAGAACTATCTTTTGTGTCCTTAGCGCAACCGTCATCCAAAAGTAACCCTCTTACATAGGGAAAAGCTTCCAAAACAACACAACCTTCGCTAACCAAATCTTCCCATGAAGTAGGTACATCGTCTAAATCAGGATAAAGGATTGGGCAAATCAAATCCTGGGGAGAATCTAAATTAGCTTTAACCTCAAGCAACGACGATAATATCAATGAACTATCTTCCGGAGGTGCATCACTAAGATCATTCCAAGGTGACTCTTCCAAAACTGCTGAAACATCTACCAACACTGGGTCAACCAAAGACTCCATGATATTCAAGGGAGATGCCTCAGAAACATTGTTGAAGGGAAGCAGAGATGATTCCTCAGAGGAGAAATCCTCATCCAGGTCACTAGGGTAACCAATCTCCTCATCATCACTTAGATCTTCACTAATAATGTCATCGCCCTCAGCGGCGGGCTCAACCCTAGACACTACGTCAGACTTATCTGGAGAGTCAATAACTAGATCTGACAACTCAAGGGGAGACTCTAAAGAGACTACAGGCGTAGTCAGAATAGGACAAACGTTAGTGTCAATGCCAGATATGTCACTAGCCTCACGTTTCATCATCACCTGACTAACCATACTGATAGGAACACTCACCCCGTGGGCTCATTGCATTCCTAGAAATCACATCTATTGAACTAGGGATAGGGGTCCTAAGCTTCTCCCTTCCTCCATCGGTAGGTGCAGGTATACTTCGGGTAGCTCTACCATCCTGGGAGAAAGGTCTAACTCGGGGGGGGGGGGTAAGTCACTCCTGTGATCAGAAACATGTCTAGTGTCCTAGAGGGGAGAAATAAGATCATGAGACGTACGAGTATGGGAGTACAAGGGGACGTACTGATTCAATATAGGCGAAGTCTTAGGCAGCAAATCACTCAGATAATCAGAAATCTGGGAATGACAGTAGGGAGGGTAATGCTCATCCGTTAATAGATTCTTCATAATCTGCCACCCTACAAGTGAGTCGTTGAGTGACATCCCAAAGCGTCTCTCCTCATAGAGCCAGAAGGTCTTGGCTCGACCAAATAATAGGAGTCTCGCAATGGGAATCCTGTGGGGGTCTACAATATGATATCGCTCAAAATAATGTTCCATATCCTTCACCCAACATAAAAACACTCGCGGTCAACCTATCCCATCATAGGTCGCAACAGGAACTCTAAGTTGTGTTATTAAATCCTTAATCTCATCACATTGGCGCTTCATCTCCTTGCGAAACACATTAATCGAGGGAAGTGAGGGAAGGGGACTAACGTCGAATGCCATTTTAGTGAGAAACCGAGAGAAAACTCGACCCGGATTGTGTGCACATGCAAAGAAAAGGGTACCTGAACCACTAACTCTAGGAAAGATGGAATTGTTCCTGCCTAATAGCTAGGGTTAAAATATATATATTTTTGTTTGTTGGCCGGAAATATCAAGGCGGTTATTAATTTTTTTTTTTTGAATTTTGCTGAAAAATAAGAAATTTAGGCCGCTGATGCCAGACCAGATTTTTTTTTGTTAATTTTGGCAAAACTAAGTGCATACAAAGTGCGTGTTAATGTGCTAAATAAGAGGGGGATGGTGCCAATTAGGAAATTGACGTGAACCTCCCTCTGATACCAAATTGATGCAGGCTTGCACATTGACACCAAAATATATCTACGGACGCACAAGAATATCCCTCTACGAACTAAATTATACACTCCCACATTCGATCCACGCAGCACCACGTAATTAATGTTATCAATTTTATACTAGCGTATGGGTAGCCAAAGCAATTAGGATCGAACAAGGGCTACATGCCAAAGTTCTTTCTGGCTAAAAGGACCTACACGGTCCGAACGAGTGGTGTTGTACCAAAAGAGATCTACCAAATAAAATACAATTTGGAAAAGGTAGATCTCTCCCAAAAAAAGAAAATGAAGGTTCGCCAAACACCTTCGAAATTAAATCAATCAAGAAAAACACAAACCGAGCGAAGAAAACCACGATGAATTAATGCTATCAAAATTCAACGCCAAGGATTTCCACCACAAGAATATCTAGGAAAAAGAAATCACACGATGGTAGGAATTTTTCGTTACCCAATCAGAATGGATCATTCTGATTATCTCTACGTGGATCACTCTACAACGTCTCAGCCGGAATGTAACATCTCTACCCGTCAAGAAGAATATAATAGAGGGTCCGGCCGGGGCCCCACACCATATTCCACAAACAGGTGGAGACGCTACGAAATAATATCAAAACCACACATCCTAACACAGAGCATTCTAGCGGAAGCTTCACGGTTGAATAAATGAACTCAAGATAATAAACATTGTCCACTAAAACTTAGGAATATATAAACATTACAAGAGTCTGGCCTTACGGCCTTACAACAGTTTCTCTTAACAAGAGTGTGGATTACAGACATCGGCACGCAGGCCGGCCACACATGAACAAAAAAAACAAAATAATGCCTTCGAGGGCAGCAGCGCAGCTTTGGGCTTCAGCCCGCTAAGTCCCGCTCAGACCAGCACCTCCAGTACCTGTAATAACCAATCCACCAAGCGGTGGCAAACAGGGCAACGATCAGCATTCAGCTGACCAATTATAACGACCCTGCCCCTGGCACGGGGCAGCGGAATTCCATTCCTGCATAGCAATCTTCCAATATGATATATATAGCAATTTAAGCAAGACGTGCACGCCCGCACAGTCACATATCACAAACGCCGGCACGACGGCCCGACACTCCGTGCACTCAGGGCACATTATCAGTGTTCCGTATTTCCACGGCCACACTACCGTTCAGAGGTCCCAGACATAACGGTTCCATATGAGCATTCTAGTCTGATCGGCTCACCGGCCCTCGACTCTCGCTATGTGATCCTAACAGGGTCTTAAGCACCCAAGGTTAGACAACCATAACGCGGGTACAGATCCACCTTTCCCGTTGCTCACATCGTCAGACTCACGCCTGGACTGACGCGGGTACATCTTCACCTTGCCCGTTCCACCACCAAGGTATTGCCCAGTTGCAGCCCCACGGCTCAACGGCTCAACCTCACATAAAGTAGCAACTCACGGCTACAGGAGAGTCCAACTCTCTTAATTTCCTGGACTTCCTCCAGTACTTTATCCATCATGCCTACAAGCAAGAAATCACGGAGTCTTCTCCGATATGCAAACAAGCATCACCAATCCAGATCATGTCCAGATGGGCTTCACACAGCATGCCTAGATCCGTACTCCAATTCCGCACTCTAACAAGGGGGACTTCACATATCTACCCCAAGGGACGCCACAACCCACCGCACACTCGCGGGGAAGGGTTTTCCCAATGCAATGCAGGAATTAAGGACTTCACATGTCCAAGCAGGAAATCGTTACCCTAGGAGTTCACTTCGGAGCCATGGTGAGAAATTTGAGACGGATGAAAGCCTTCGCAGCAGCGTTGCCTTCGCAGATCCGAACTCGGCTCGCGATTTGGACCACCGTAGCTCCACCGGCAGCCGGACTCCACTTCTTCTTCCTCACCTTGCTCTCACCTCTCTCTTAAAATTTAGAAAGAGAATAGAACTTAAGAAATGAGCCTTCTTCTCCTCCTTTCCCGGCCTTATCAGCCCAGGAATGATCCCCAGCCACAGGATCCTCTTTAAGGAAAATAAACGGCCACGATCTGCCCCAAAATATTGCACTTTTTGGCCGACACGGCCTGTAACACGCCCGTGTCACAGGCCGTGTACCCTTAAGCGGCACAAGCGGCGCTCGCACCGCCTAAAAATACCAGAACACGGGCATCGACACGCCCGTGTCGAACCTGACACGCCCGTGTCGGTCACTTGACACGCCCGTGTCACACCTGTTACACGGTACTCATCGAGCATTGAATCCAGTCAGAGCAGTACACGGGTAGGCACACGCCCACTGACACGCCCGTGTCAAAGCTGACACAGCCGTGTTCAAGCCTTGGTTCCAGGCCGTGTACAATTCTGACTCGATACGGCATTTTATTGAGTGACACGCCCTGGGACACGCCCGTGTCAAAGGCCGTGTCCCAGGCTCGACTGTCGTCGACTTCCGATCGTCGACTATCTTGAACACGCCCTGGGACACGCCCGTGTCCCAGACTGTGTACCCCGACACGCCCTGGGACACGCCCGTGTCCCAGGCCGTGTTAAGCCACCTGAACCGCAAATCAACTTTTGAGTCTTTTTGGGGTGTTACAATCCTCCCCCCTTAATAAAATTTCGTCCCGAAATTTGAAGACAGTAGGGAGAAATTAACAAAACCATTTATATGTTTCTATTACATATATAACGAGCAAACAAGTTACGAAAATAATTCGGGAAAATCGGCTTGCATGGTCTGCTCACGCTCCCATGTTAGCTCTTCTCAGCCACAATTGTCCCACCGGACTTTGACCATCCCGATCACTTTGTTCCGCAACTGTTTCACGGCTCGATCCTCAATCCATATAGGCTTCACCTTTGTTGTTAGCCCATACTCAACTGGCACTCGATCATTGTCAATTACTTGAGCTGGATCCTTGACTGCTTTGCGTAGCACCGAGATGTGAAACACATCATGCAATCCACTCAATTCCGATGAAAGAGCTAGCCGATAGGCGGCTTCCCCAACTCGCTCCACCACTTCAAACGGACCAAGGTATCGCGGACTTAGCTTTTTCAACCGCTGAATCCGAGATACGCCTTTGAAGGGCTTAATCTTTAAATAGACCCAGTCACCCACCGCGAACTCCACGTTCCGGTGCTTAGCATTGTAATATTTAGCTTGCCGATCCTGGGCTATTAGGAGCCTCTCTCGAATAGAGCGTATTGTTGAGGTAGCATCCTCGACTTCCTTTTTGCCTAAAAGTTTAGTCTCGCCAGTTTCTGCCCAAGCTAGCGGTGTACGACACTTCTGACCATACAACGCTTCAAACGGGGCCATGCCTATACTTGCTTGATGGCTATTATTATAGGCAAACTCCACCATAACAAGATGTTCTTCCCAATTCTTACCGAAGTCTAGGGCGCACATACGGAGCATATCCTCCATCGTTCTGTTGGTTCGTTCAGTTTGGCCATCCGTTTGCGGGTGAAAAGCAGTACTGAATGCTAACTTCGTGCCCAACATCTGATGAATTAATCTCCAATCTTTCGAGGTAAAGCGCCCATCTCGGTCACTTACGATGCTCCGGGGAACACCGTGCAATCGAACAATCTGCTCCACATAAAGCTTTGCCAACGTTTCCACTGAATCGTCCCGCTTGTTCGGTATAAAGTGAGCCACCTTTGTCAACCGGTCTACAATCACCCAGATTGAGTCATGGACACGCTGAGATCTCGGCAATCCGTGCACGAAATCCATAGAAATATCCTCAAACTTCAATTGCGGAACCGACAACGACTTCAGGAAACCACTCGGCCGTTGACATTCTGCCTTTACCAAAGCACAAGTGCGACATTTAGCCACATACGCGGCTATGTCCTTCTTTAAACCAGGCCACCAGAACAGTTTCTTCATGTCCTTGTACATTTTTGTGCTCCCAAGGTGAATTGAATACTTTGTAAAGTGTGCTTCATATAGCAGCCCTTCTCGCAATTTACCCGCACTAGGGACGCACAATCGGCCATCCTTCCGTAACAACCCATCACCCCAGGAGAATTGATCACCAGACCCCTCCTTTGCATAGCGTTGGAGACTTTCATCCAACTCCGTTGCCCGCCGAACCCTGTCAGCAAGGTCACATTGAACCTCCAACCAGCTCACGCATACAACAGTTGAAGAATCTCTTTCCACACAAGATATCTCCAAAGCTTCCAACTCCTGGATTAACCGCTCATCATGCATCCGCAACCAATTTGCCTGCACCGGAGCCCGACGACTCAAGGCATCAGCGACCACATTTCCCTTTCCGGGAACAAAGTGAATGTCGAAGGTAAAATCCCCAAGGAATTCCATCCACCTCCTTTGTCGCATATTCAATTCTTTTTGATCAAGCAGATACTTTAAGCTTTTATGATCTGTATAAATATCCACTTTCACTCCATACAGATAATGCCGCCACAACTTTAGCGAAAAGATCACCGCCGCCAACTCCAAATCATGGACGGGGTAATTACGCTCATGCACTTTCAATTGACGTGAGCCATAAGCGATCACCTTGCCAAACTACAGGAGAACACAGCCTAAGCCGCTTCCTAACGCATCGCTGTATATTTCAAATCCATCTGTACCACATGGCGACGTCAACACGGGCGCCGTGGTCAAACGATTCTTCAGCTCATCAAAAGCTCGTGCGCACTCCGGCGTCCAAACGAACTTCTGATCCTTTCTCGTCAACGTAGTCAGAGGCAAAGCAATCCGGGAGAAGTTCTCCACGAACCTTCTATAGTAGCCCGCCAGTCCAAGGAAACTCCTGACTTCGGCCACCGAAGACAACACTGGCCAATCACGAATGGCACTTATCTTTGCCGGATCCACCGCTATGCCCTCTCCACTTACCACATGGCCTAGAAAAGCCACCGACGAGAGCCAGAACTCACACTTTGAGAACTTGGCATACAGCCTATTCCTTCGCAAGGTATGCAATACTAATCGCAAATGGTTTGCATGATCTTCCTCCGATTGTGAATATACCAGAATATCATCAATAAACACAATCACAAACAGATCCAGGTATTCGCGGAACGTTCGATGCATGAGATCCATGAATACCGAAGGCGCATTACATAAGCTGAACGGCATCACTGTGAACTCATAATGACCATAGCGTGTGCCAAACGCTGTCTTGGGAATGTCACCTTCCCTAATCCGCAACTGGTAATACCTGGACTTCAAATCCAACTTCGAATAGACGGTTGAGCCCGCTAGCTGATCGAACAAGTCATCGATCCGTGGAATTGGATACTTGTTTTTCTCCGTCAGCTTGTTCAGTTCACGATAATCAATACATAGTCGCAAACCACCGTCTTTCTTTTTCACAAAAAGAACAGGCGCGCTCCAAGGTGACATACTTGGGCGTATATAACCCTGCTCCAACAATTCTTGCAACTGAACTTTCAGTTCGGCCATTTCTTTTGGCGCTACCCGATACGGCGAACGGGCCACAGGTTTCGCACCCGGCACCAGCTCGATATCGAAGTCGATTTCCCTTTGGGGAGGTAACCCCGGAAGGTCCTTTGGAAACACATCCGCATATTCCGACACAATCGGCACTTCACTCACACTGGCCTTCGGCGCCACCGCCTCTATGAGTGTGAAGAACAACTCCGCACCCTACCGAACTGCCTTAACAACTTGGAGAGCGGATAACAACATCCCACTCATCCCTTGCATACCAATGAACTTGGTCTCTTGTTCGGTATTTTGCCCAAGTGTGACCTCTTTTGAAGTGCAATCTATACAGGCACGCTGCTCTGAAAGCCAGTCCATACCAAAGATTATATCAAACTCTTTGATCGGCAATAATAGTGTTTCCTCCTTGAACTCCCGACTTCCTATCTTGACCTCAAGACCGCAAGATCTATCCGCGCACATCAAAAACCGTTAGGCAACAACACCTTTACCCTATCTGTCGTGGTCCGGATAGGCACCCCGATACGAACGACAAAGTCCTCAGATAGAAACGAATGTGAAGCACCTGTGTCGAACAGTGCTCGCGCCGGATACTCTCTTATAAGGACAAACCCTATAACATTACAATTAAAACAAACACAGCACAAAAAAACAAGAACATTAAAACCTACGCGCACCTGTGACGACATCCGTCTGCTTAATGGCCTCCTGTTGTCCAAGGTTGAAGACCCTGGGCTGCGCGTGCGAGGCAGAAGACTCCACCACAGCCTTCCCCTTCTCCGCATAAGACGCTCCCGTCTTCTTATCACCCATTGGAGGACCAAATCGGCATTCACGTGCGAAGTGTCCAACCTTCCCGCACGTAAAACAAGCACGAGATCCATTCCCAGATGTGTCCGTCACAGTCGCAGAAGGAGCTTATCCAGAAGACTTAGACTTCTTATTCCACCTCTTTCGGTAGCCAAACTTGTCCGGACGCGGCGGCTTAAACTCCGGCTTCACAACCGCCAAGTTTCCCTTTGCTTGCCCCCGTTTCATGTCCAGCTCCAAAGAACGAGCCGTACAGACTAAGGCTTGGAATCCCTGACTCACAGAACTCGAGAGCAAATACCGCAGCTCATCTCGCAGTCCCGCATAAAACCGACTAGTCTTACGCTCTTCTTCGGCGAAGATCGTGCCCGCATATCTTCCCAAACGGGTGAACTCATGCAGGTAGTCATCCACACTTCGATCTCCCTGTGCTAACCGTTGAAATTCCATTTCCATCGATATCCTTTGCTGCACCGGCAGATGTTGTGCTAAAAACAATCGAGAAAATTCGTCCATTGTAATCTCTGCCAATTGCCTACCAGCCAAGTGATGCATTTCCATCTCATCCCACCACAATCGCGCCTCTCCTTCCAGTAGGAAAGTGGCTAACATAACTTTCTGTTCCTCCTCAACCCTGATAGCCCTCATGATCCTCTTGATTCTTGCAAGCCAATCCTCTACTTGGGCCGGTGTACCCGCCCCATGAAACTGCGGAGGGTTGAAGCTCAAGAATTGCTTCCATTGTTGATCTGCTACCCGCGGATCAACTTCGGCTTCTACCGGTTCTTGCCGTACCCCAGCTTGCGCTGGCACCACTGCAGGACGTGCCTGCCCCGCTTGCTGAGCATTCATCACCGCAAGTACCGTTTCCGTGATGAGACGGACTGTTTCAGCGGATGGAGGAGTTGTGGGCACCTCGGCTGGTGCCGCACTCTCAACAGAACGTTGTGGTTCGGATTGACCCGCAACACTTCTGGTCATCTATATGTGTAAAATACACAGGTTAACGACCAATGAAACTGGCAACCATACAAAAGAATACACAAGTTCAACAAACAAGTGTATTTGAATTCCTAAGTGGACAATCTTGAGTTCAAATTAAGTGTTATAACGATGGCACTGACACGTGCACGCCATCTCTCAAAAGAATTCGTCCGCGAATTCGGAAGAGATCGACCAACAAGCTGATACCAAATTGTAACATCTCTACCCGTCAAGAAGAATATAATAGAGGGTCCGGCCGGGGCCCCACACCATATTCCACAAACAGGTGGAGACGCTACGAAATAATATCAAAACCACGCATCCTAACACAGAGCATTCTAGCGGAAGCTTCACGGTTGAATAAATGAACTCAAGATAATAAACATTGTCCACTAAAACTTAGGAATATATAAACATTACAAGAGTCTGGCCTTACGGCCTTACAACAGTTTCTCTTAACAAGAGTGTAGATTACAGACATCGGCACGCAGGCCGGCCACACATGAACAAAAGAAACAAAATAATGCCTTCGAGGGCAGCAGCACAGCTTTGGGCTTCAGCCCGCTAAGTCCCGCTCGGACCAGCACCTCCAGTACCTGTAATAACCAATCCACCAAGCGGTGGCAAACAGGGCAACGGTCAGCATTCAGCTGACCAATTATAACGACCCTGCCCCTGGCACGGGGCAGCGGAATTCCATCCCTGCATAGCAATCTTCCAATATGATATATATAGCAATTTAAGCAAGACGTGCACGCCCGCACAGTCACATATCACAAACGCCGGCCCGACGGCCCGACGCTCCGTGCACTCAGGGCACATTATCGGTGTTCCGTATTTCCACGGCCACACTACCGTTCAGAGGTCCCAGACATAACGGTTCCATATGAGCATTCTAGTCTGATCGGCTCACCGGCCGTCGACTCTCGCTATGTGATCCTAACAGGGTCTTAAGCACCCAAGGTTAGACAACCATAACGCGGGTACAGATCCACCTTTCCCGTTGCTCACATAGTCAGACTCACGCCTGGACTGACGTGGGTACAGCTTCACCTTGCCCGTTCCACCACCAAGGTATTGCCCAGTTGCAGCCCCACGGCTCAACGACTCAACCTCACATAAAGTAGCAACTCACGGCTACAGGAGAGTCCAACTCTCTTAATTTCCTGGACTTCCTCCAGTACTTTATCCATCATGCCTACAAGCAAGAAATCACGGAGTCTTCTCCGATATGCAAACAAGCATCACCAATCCAGATCATGTCCAGATGGGCTTCACACAGCATGCCTAGATCCGTACTCCAATTCCGGACTCTAATAAGGGGGACTTCACATATCTACCCCAAGGGACGCCACAACCCACCGCACACTCGCGGGGAAGGGTTTTCCCTATGCAATGCAGGAATTAAGGACTTCACATGTCCAAGCAGGAAATCGTTACCCTAGGAGTTCGCTTCGGAGCCATGGTGAGAAATTTGAGACGGATGAAAGCCTTCGCAGCAGCGTTGCCTTCGCAGATCCGAACTCGGCTCGCGATTTGGACCACCGTAGCTCCACCGGCAGCCGGACTCCACTTCTTCTTCCTCACCTTGCTCTCACCTCTCTCTTAAAATTTAGAAAGAGAATAGAACTTAAGAAATGAGCCTTCTTCTCCTCCTTTCCCGGCCTTATCAGCCCAGGAATGATCCCCAGCCACAGGATCCTCTTTAAGGAAAATGAACGGCCACGATCTGCCCCAAAATATTGCACTTTTTGGCCGACACGGCCTGTGACACGCCCGTGTCACAGGCCGTGTACCCTTAAGCGGCACACGCGGCGCTCGCACCGCCTAAAAATACCAGAACACGGGCATCGACACGCCCGTGTCGAACCTGACACGCCCGTATCGGTCACTTGACATGCCCGTGTCACACCTGTTACACGGTACTCATCGAGCGTTGAATCCAGTCAGAGCAGTACACGGGTAGGCACACGCCCACTGACACGCCCGTGTCAAAGCTGACACGGCCGTGTTCAAGCCTTGGTTCCGGGCCGTGTACAATTCTGACTCGATACGGCATTTTATTGAGTGACACGCCCTGGGACACGCCCGTGTCGAAGGCCGTGTCCCAGGCTCGACTGTCGTCGACTTCCGATCGTCGACTATCTTGAACACGCCCTGGGACACGCCCGTGTCCCAGGCCGTGTACCCCGACACGCCCTGGGACACGCCCGTGTCCCAGGCCGTGTTAAGCCACCTGAACCGAAAATCAACTTTTGAGTCTTTTTGGGGTGTTACACGGAATCACATCGGAAGGATAGGAAACTTGTCCGCCTTCATCGCTTCACGCCGAAGTTGGAATCCACAAGGAAGCAACCTTTATTGGCTTCGCCGAATTATCTTCAATGGAGGGTGGTGCTCGTCTTTTTTGCAAGTGGAGGTGGTGGTGTGGTTGGCGGCTAAGAAGGAGGATGCTAGGGGAGAGGGAGAGAAGGCCTTGGCCGAAATTTCAAGAGGGGAGAGGAGGAGGAGGAAACGAATTTTCCAAGAGGGCAAGAGAGAGGAGGAGGGGAAATTCAAATTTTGAATTCTTGGTTTTCAATTTTTCATTCTCTAATTATTCCTTCATAACATGGCTATATTTAGCCTACACCACTCAATCTCCCTCCATTCAAAATTCAAAATTCAAAATTCAAAATTAAAGTTATGATGGTTATATGCACCCATCATAATACATGAAATGAAATAATTAAAAAAACCTATGATGGTTATAAGCATCCATCATTACATGAATTATTTAAATGCAATAAAAATAAAAATGCTAAAATAAAATAAAATATGAAAATGGCTTAATAATTAATAATAATTAATAAATTTTTATTAATTATTAATATATTGGTTTCCGTTCAGGGCGGAAATTATGGCGACGCTCCACATGGTCATCCGTAAGCATGCCATCGCCGTCTTTAAAACGTTGCGGGCCGTCGTCTCCATCAGGAGTACCCCAAAGTTTCCCACGCAAAGAAAGCGAAGTCAACAATACAACTTTCACAAGAAATTGAAATTACAACAATCAGTCCAAAAGAAGACAAAACACATGTAGCTGCTATAACAAAACAAGGGCGCAAGGCCGAATCAACGAGAACAAATATAACACAAGTGCATTAAAAGCAAGATACAAAAAACTGAGGAGACTTCCCCCTCCTCGTCAACGACAAACTCAACACATTCGTCCTCAAAAAGGTCATCAAAGATAAGATAGACAACGACACACTCACTCCTATAGGATACCATTCGCCCTTCGCCTAGGTAGTTGCAGGGTGTCGTCTAGACCTCACCCTCCAACCATCGACTTCTAAGAAGCAGAACAAACTTTCTTGCACCGGATGATAGTTCAAACACCACAAGATGCCCTACTTTCACAAGAAAATGCGCAAAGCTAAAGAAGTTTACAATCAATCAAGTAAAGCTTATAGAGCATCCAAGGTGCCACACACGCAGTACGAACTTCATGCACATTGCACCAATATCACACATCTCACCCCAAACGCATTCAGCAATAATTAAGCACACACCATCACGAGTGAGCATTTCACTCGGTCGATAGTTCACCTTCCACACCTCTGCCGCACTAATACCCTCTACCATGATCACCACAATTTATCACATGCATGACTTAAGGAAAAGTACCCGCCCTCCATTCGCTTCGATTCTGAGATGTGGGGACTTGGGGGGAAATGATGGGTTCTCTTGAGCGGTTTTGACCAAACCCATAGAACCACACACAACCATCCAAGGTATAACCATTGTAGCAGCCGCTGCCATCACCTCCGCTGCGTAACCAATAACGTTGTCTCCCCCTTCATTGTCGAGGGGAAGCCACCTCATCTAGGACATGAGGCCAACCTGCCGAGGAGGCCCTCTTGCCACCCATGGAAGGAGTTCACCATGCCGCCTGAGACGGGCAGCCTTTTGGTCGCCCGTCCCCTTCACCTTGCCCAGCCTGGGGCAGGGACTGCCCTGATCGGGCAGCCTCCTGGCCGCCTGATCTCGGTGGTGCCTTTGACAAATAGGGCGGGCGACTCCTTGTCCACCCGATCCCATGGCATTCTCCCTCTTAGGGGCAAGGCTGCTAAGATCGAGCGACCTTCTGGCCGCCCGATCTGGGTGGTGTCCCTGCCACCCGGAACGGGCGACAGAAAAGCGGCAGTTTTTCCCGCCCGTCCCCACTTTTATCTCCCAAGACAGGCGACAAAAATTGTCTCCCATCCTACTCCAATGTTGCCTTGGACGGGCAGCAAAAATTGCCACCCTTCTTACTCCTTTATCACCAAGGATGGGCGGTATTTCCGGTCGCCAGCCTTGTCGGCCTCCCTTCCCCTCGTGGGATGGGCACTTACTTTTCCGGTAAACTCAAAACAGCCCGAGGGCAATCTCATCATTTCCAAAAATTTGGTGATCCGTGTGCTCTATTTCAGACGATTCTATTAGTCCGACTGGTAGGTATGAGGGGAAATTACCATGTTGCGCCTCCAAAAATATATAAATAGACCCCTTTCCCTATGATTTTCATCTTCTTCTCGGCCCGAAAAATCCTCCAACATATTTTCTCTCTCCTCTCCTTCTCACTCCATTTTCTCTCTTCCCACAGAATCCCTACAAAAGACCACTCGCAGGGAACTCCGCTGAGTCACGTCGAGACGAGACAAGACAAGACAAGATGAGATGAGACCATCCAAGCACGCCTCCGTGCTCTCCGTTATCTAGACCTATTGGAACCGATGTTTCACATTCCCTATGTTTGAGAATATCAAATCCAAGTTTGTATTTGATAATGTCTTATGTTGATAGAATGTGCAGGTTGACAGGTTCACGCAAAGAAAAGAATTATCCTATGGATACTAACGCCGAGTGATAGAAGTTACTAGCGAGCAGTAGCCTCAAATTAATTCAATAGAGCGCTTAGGAATCTACCAAGCAGGCGTTAACCTGTAACGCGCCGTGCTAGCTCAATTAACGCCAGGAGTAACGCCTAGCGATACCATAGGCGATAGCTGGAGGAATTAATTGGACAGAGCTCTCGGGAACCTACCGCAATGCGCTAGTCCTACCGCCCGCGCTAGCTCAAGGATTTAATTTAGCAGGCGCTTGTGAACCTACCACTGTGCGCTATCATTTTACCGCATCGTGGTAACCCACTCAATGCTCCAAGTCATTGAGTGCGTTGAGACATCACTACCACCGAGCACTAGCTTTTTACCGTGTCGCGATAACCCACTCAACACTCAAAGGCATCGAGTTTGTTGAGACAACAATACTGCCGGGCGCTAGCTTGGTACCGCTTTATGGTAACCCAGTTAATGCTCCAAGGTGTTGAGTGCATTGAGTTAGGCCTAGTGCCAGGAATTATCTTCCTACCACGCCGCACTAGCATTTGAAAAAGGAAAATATTCGTTTTGAATATTTTTCCAAATTTGGAGGATAGCTGGAACATCAAGCGCGTGAACTAACCGCTGGGCGCTAGTCTTACTGCCAGCGGTAGGCTATTTTCACGAAGATGTATATAAAGCTACCTCGGCTATTGTGCTGAGGACCTAAGAAGAAAAAAGGACAAGTGTGTGCATTCTAGGGTTTGACTGCCCCTTTGCGTTCCGTTCCAATCTTCTTCATAAAAGTAAAAGAACTCTGCCTCCCTCCCGTTCGTGAACGAAGAACTTCGGCGATCCAAGGACTACTTCTAGTACGAAGAGACGACCAACTGCAAGAATACAGAGATCTCAAGCACCGACCATGGATCGTGGTACGGATAAATAATCAAGAGGGAGACTTTAATCTTAGTTTCTTAAAACCTTCATTTAGTAATCTTCTTTTCTGTTCATTCTTGTGGTGAGGAAAATCGATCGGTTAAGGTTGTCGGAATCCGGGAAGGATTCTATTGGAAATCGTCCCGGGGTTGGGATGTCTAGATCGGGTGATCTAGCAGGGCTCTAGGACCCTTCCTTGCATGGAGGTGAAGGGCCGACTTGAAGACCTTTCTTAGAGGGAAAGGGAGAGAGCCAACCGATCCGTAGAGCGGGTCGGTACAGAAACCAAAGAGTGTTTCTTTCTCTCCACCTTCGATCTCTAACATCACGGGGATCACGATTTTGTAATTGCTAAGAACTTATTGTTGATTCGAATTTTAATAAAGTTAGTTTCTGTATTTTTATTCTTCCATGCATGTACGATATAATTTTCTCTAGTGTGCGTAGTTCTCCAAGGGGTGATTTGCCCAGGAAAATGAGTTATGTAACTTACTACCACGCGTTAGCTACCTAACGCCCCACGGTAGCTTCTAGAACTAGTTTACCTGGACCAAAATTATTTGAATTTTCAAATAACGCTCGAAACCTTATTCACCTCCCCCTCTAAGGTTGGCCACTAGATTTAACAAGTGATATCAGAGGTAGGTTACTTCAAAAGGCTTAAAATCCTGAAGTAAGATGGCCAACTCTATTCACGCATTTTCTGAGGGACAAGGTTTGAGTAGACCTCCACAGTTCACGGGGAATGATTATAGTCACTAGAGAACCCGAATGAAAATTTTTCTGATGACTCAAAGCATGGATGTATGGGCCATCGTAGAGACAAAGTACACTATACCCACTACCAAAATAGGGGATACTGTCTTAGAAAAACCATATGATAAGTGGGACGACGAATATAAGCTTAGATGTACGAATAATGCTAAAGGCTATGAATTATTTATTTTGCGCATCGGATAAAATTGAGTTTAGTAGAATTTATAACTGTGAAACTGCTTATGATATATGGCATCTTCTTGAGCTTACTCATGAAGGTATATCGTGTAACATCCCTCAAACAGCTAGACCCCTAGGAGTGGTTTTGTCATGACTAGGTCATGACAAAATCCTAAGAAGACCAAGTGGACCTAGGAATGCAGGTGAGATCACTATGGTCTGCAAATAGTAGATTTCTAAACACTAGGTTGGGATGATCATGGGGCTTCACCATGACTCCAAGACCTCACCACAATCTCACCAACCTATTGGAAGGTCCATTAGAGCCTTAAGGGTCCATTGGAGTCAACTCTGGGAGGCCAAGTAGACCTAGGATCATCCTAGTACTAAATTGGGCAAGGTACCCTAACTAAGGGTAATGTGCCCCTAAGGAGCCCAACCAACCCTACCTAGGTCTTCCAAGACCTAAGGTGAAGTCAATGAGTCACAAAAGATCAATTGGGGTCAACCCGAAAGGTGAAATTGACCAAGGTCAACCCTAGTCTAGGTTAGGTCAAACTTTGCTAAAATGGGCTAACCCAAGCTCAAGCCCTTTTCCATTTGGGCTAACCACCTCCTAATTATATGATGGCATGATTTATTGGGCTGCAATTAGGCTAGAGGGATGAGTAACTCAGCCTTGATGACTAGGATAGAGAGAGCTCACCTTACCCCTTAATGGAGGAGAGAGAAAGGGGGGAGGAAGAAGCCATTCATGGCATAGGGAGGCCAAGGGCCACCTTTGATGGCTGGATTCAAATCCTCTGGGGTAGAGGAGGAGTTTCTAGCCATTTTCTAGCCACTTCAAGCCAGGTCCCCCCCCCACCACAAGTATGAAAGCTCCATTGAAGGACATTAATGGCCATTGATGCTTGGCCCCTCCTCTCCCCCATTTCACTCTCTTAAAAGCATCACTGGACCCAGGGGAGCCGTTTACACATTTCACCTGAAGGAGACAAGGCTTCCCATTGTGTTGTTGTAGAAACCTGGCCGGTGGTACCACCACCATGGCAACCCGGCGATCAATGTGACTCCAATCCTCCAATAAGGTCCTCCCCTTCTCCTTCATCCGTGGGTAGATCATAGGATTCATTAGGAATAAGAATCGGGCTCAATTGAGACCGATCAGGTGGAGTTTCGCCATGGTTTTTCTGTGAAAATCAACTTGTCAGGTTCACCAGAATAGGCCTCTCCGACGGCCATGCCGCCGCCAGTCAATGGCCCCACATAGATGAAGGTGGTGGTGGAAGTGGCCGGCTAGGGAGGTGGTCGGATGGACGGCTGTGGCGGCTGGAGGAGGCTCCAGGTCGGGTAGATCTCACTCATTGGCTGGAGGTTGAAGATGACCGGCAGCCGCTCGATCTCCGTCAAGATCTGTGTAAGGATAATATGATTTATATTTTAATTTATGCATTTTCTATACCTTATAATCAGTTACTTTGGAAATTAATTTAAAAATACTTAGACGATTAATCAGAGAATGTGGTCAACATAAAAATTGTAGTCTTATGGGTCTACTTTAATTTAAAATTAGTTTGAACAAATTTGGATGTCTGGTTTGACCAGGGCACTCATTTTGGTGGGGTCTATACCTAGGGTTAGTCAGAAACTAAAATGAGTTCGCCCACTTGATCTCCTATCCAAATGACCTGATATTTGGACACGGAGTCATTCTAACCTATACCTAAGTCCTGTCCAAAAATGGGAATTTTTGGAGATACCTTTTCTATAGTTTTTGGAAAAATTTAATAAATCATGTACAAATTAATTAGGTGTCTTAAACACCTCAAAAACCCCAAATATTTTGGTGGGTGATCTTGGGGAATATTATAGGGCTCTGGTAAAAATTTCACCCATTTAGGGTTTGATTTGATAAGATATTTGTGTAGGCAAAGATTGACCCCTTTTAGGTAAAATTAGGGCTAAGTGCTCTAAGTGCTCTTGAGTTGGCCAACTTCATCCAAAGTTGATGGAACTTGGTATTCAGACTTTTTTAGCACATAAAATACCCCCTCCACTGATATTGTGCTAAAGTTGAATGGTGGAGCCCTAGAACTCTAGGGTAGGTCCTAGGTGTGCAAATATAGGGTTTGAAGGTCAAGGGGTCATGTGACCTTGAAATGACTTGAAACTTGGTGGAAAGGACATTAAGGTAGTCAAGGTCCTCTGGTAAAAATATTATTGGATTTGGAGGCAGTTAAACTCCCCAAAACCCTAACCTTAATTTAGGGCACAAATATTATACATGTAAGTTAGGCCATCAAAACTCTGTGGAAACTTGTGCAACTTGGGTAGTACACTCATAGGGTTAATTTGAGACTCTGGGAATTTTATTGGAAATTTTGGAACAATAATTTTAGTACCTCCTTTGTAATACATTGATTAGCCCTTGATAATCATTTGTTTGCTATGACCTCACTGTTCATTGGAAAATTATGAATATTGGGTAGAGGAAGTTTTAGGTCATTATGCTCATACATGAATTTTAGTATAATTTTTAAATGTATATTTTCAGTACTTACCTCACAAGCTTATAAATATGCAAATATGTTCAATAATAGATTCAGAGCTCAATGCTTGTTAGAAAATTATGAAACTTATTCAGTGGTGTCCTTAGGTCAATATGCTTATGTGGAAATTTTATCATAATTTTTAAGTGTATAATTTCTGTAGTTATTTCATTAATTTATTAAAGAGGGATATTGTTCAAAATTAAAATTAGAGTTCATCATTCACTGTCTACTTATTCCGATTCCGACAGCAACAAAAGTGATGGAGCTGACTCCCCACGATATGTCGCCAAGGAGCGTCCTCCCTCTGATGATGATGGTGACCCGATTGATGGAGCCGACTCCCCACGATATGTCGCCAAGGAGCGTCCTCCCTCTGATGATGATGGTGACCCGATTGATGGAGACGACGGCCCGCAACATTTTAAAGACGGCGATGGCGTGCTTACGGATGTTCATGTGGAGCATCGTCATAATACCCGTCCTGAACGCAAGCCAACATATTAATAATAATTAATAATAATTATTAATAAATAATTATTAATTATTAATTATTTTTTATGCTTTGTTTTATTTTTGCAATGTTATTTAATATCATGTTTTTAATTTCCATTTCATGTGTAATGATGGGTGCGTATAACCATCATGTAGTATTTTAATTATTTCATTTCATGAACTATGATGGGTGCATATAACCATCATATGTTCAACTTGAATTTTGAATTTTGAAGTTTGTTTGGAGGGAGATTGAGTGGTGTAGCCTATATATAGGCATGTATCCTTCATGTTTTAATTAGTGAATGAATGAAAAGAAAACCAATTTCAAGAATTGAAATCCCCCTCCTCTCCAAGGCAAGTTTCGGCCCTCCTCCTTCTTCTTCCTCTTTGGCCGCCGGCCACCTCTCCACCCCTCTCAATCTCGGCCTCCCTCCTTCCTTTCCTCTACTCCCTTGCAAACCCGACCCCTCCTCCAACCCCCAAGCCGCCACCTCCTCTCTCACAAAACCGGCCACCACCAAACTCCAACAACCCGAGCCCCTCCCTCCACCACAAAATATTAGCCGCCAACCACCAACACCAATAAGGCTGACCCCTTCCTCATCCTCGTCCTAAATCCAAATATCACTTTCCAAATTAAGCTCTTAGCCTACCATACTAGAAATATTTCATTCCTTAAATATTTCTCAATCCACAACCTTTTCTCTCTCCTGCCTTATTTGGAGATATTTGTTTCCATATTTAGAAGATTTCGCCGGGACTTTTTCCAAATACAGCGTGACACGAAGAAGGCGACGAATTTCTCTCCCTCCAGCGTATCTCTGGTGGTGCCGTTGAGGAACGATTCTAGTTGAGCGTAACCGGATTCATCCAATCCGGTTGGGTAACGAAAATCTCTACTTAACGTGTTTCTCTTCCTTAGATAAATCTTGTGGCTTTGGCAAATTGCGCATTTTGTGTAACGCTTGATTTTTTTCGTGGTTTATTTTATTTTAGTTATTGTCTTGTTTATCGTATTTTCGTTTAAGTTCGTGAGGCGTGGCGGCCCTCATTTGTATTTTGTTGGGAGAGAACCACCCTTGCCCGAATCTTTTGTTTTCGGTGGTTTCTCTTTTGGTACAACACGCTCGATCGAACCGTGTGGGTTCTTTTCGCTTGAGAGGACCTTGGCCTATCGCCTTGGTACTATCTTGAAGGGCTTTGCGAACTCTCCGTAATTGTTGTTTAGTAATTATAGTAATTAAACTGCTGTGACGTTAAATGCTAGAGTGTAACGTGAGAATTATTCGAGAGCGTCGCGTTAATTTGTCGGCCACCAAAACGCTCGAAAGAGCGGGCCTACATCAATTTGGTATCAGAGGGAGGTTCTCGTCAATTTCCTAATTGGCAATCTACCCCTCTCAAAATTCAAAATTCAAATTTAAAATTTAAAATTTAAAATTTAAAATTGCAAATTTTCAAATTTTAAATTTCAAATTTCAAATTTCAAAATTTCAAAATTCAAAATTTCAAATTTCAAATTTCCAATTTCCAATTCAAAATTTTAAATTTTTCTCAAAATAAAAAAAAATAAAATTCTGGAAATTCTCTATCTTATTTTTAATAAGAAATCAAAAAAAATTATTTTTCATTAAGTCATTATTTTTATTAAGTTATTTTAAAATTTAATAGTTGGTCTGCAAATAGCGACCTTAAGAAAATTTTAATTTTCTTAAAATTTAAAATTTAAAATTTTTGGAATTTATCCATCTAATTATTAGTAAGAAAATCAAAAAAAATTTTATTTTTCATTAAGTATTTATTTTTATTAATAAATTTGAAATTTAGTATTTGGTGTGCCAATAACAGCCTAGTTTTTTATTTTCTCAGTAAAAAAAATCCAGCAAAATTTTTTAATGATCCTCATATTTTTCCAGCACATGCGTAGCCTCCTCTCGGATCAATTTGATCTCGCCTACCTGCGCACTAATAACACCACACCCGTTAGTACGAATAGTTACGACACTAGACCTGTATCTGCTTATAGGAGTGACCCTACGCCTCATGATAGATCATATCCCCAGAGAGGTAGTAATACCCAAAGTGTGTCTTGTCCCACCTATAGGGAACATAAGCCATTTGGACCCCAAAATTTGAACTCGAAAGAGGTTACTATTAGGGTGTTTGCTTCGTTAGCCTCGACATCTAAGCCATCTGATATAGTGACTGATACCTCTGAGGATTCCTATGTGGATATAAAATCTCTGGATGATGAAGTTAATCAGCTAGGTGAGAGTCTTCCTTCACTTACGATAGTATCTGACTCTCTTGTTGAACCTGAGGATGTGATTAGGACTGAGCCTGTCACTGAGGATGAGGCAAGTTTCACTGACGCTTTTAGTGACGATGAGGATATTGGATATCCCAGTGATTTGGATGAGGATTTCTCCCCTGAGGAATCATCTCCAATCCCCTTCGATGATATTTTAGTCATGGAGTCTTCTGATGACCCTGATTCAGAAGACGTTCTAGCAGAGTCGGTAGAGTCATCCGAAGCTGAGAGCGTACCTGTTACTGAATTAGGTGATGACTTGCTAGGACCCGACATTATTAAGGTTGACCCAGGCTTATTAGATATTTCTACGGTATTGGAAGAGTCACTTTGGGATGGATGTTCAGTTTGGGATAAGCTTAGTGTTATACATTCGGGAGTTAGTCCTTTGACGTTATCATCGCTGCTTGGGATTCGAGCTAATTTTTATACTCCCCTGGATTCGATTTGCCTATCCCCTATTGCTGACTTAGACGATGTACCCACCTCATGGGAAGAATTGGTCGATATAGAATGTGAAGCTGTAGTAGATTTACCCCGCGAGGAAATATTATCTTTGGATGACGGTAGCACTGAGGGCCCGATAGATTTTTCTTTGATGACAGCTCCTTTTCCTGAGGCCCAAGGTAGTTTAGAAGTTTTATAGGATATAAATTTGCCTATCTTAGGGATGATCACTGAAGCTAAATTGAATAAAATATCTAATGCGTTAGAAGACATGTCTGCTGATTTGGTGGATTCATTCTGTGGTGAAAAGTTAACTGAGGATGAGTTTTTAGTGAGGATGAATCCACTATTCGAGTTTACTTTTGATTTTAATGGCTTTCAACCGGAGGCGTTCTCCTGGACGCTTAATCCATGTTTTGACGTTGAGTGTGACTTGGTTCCCCCTACGGAGTCAACCCTGTCGACTCTCCCTCCGGTACCCTTAGCTCGAGTAGATGAGTTCGTCATTTTTAGCCCTCTATATTTAGAGAAGTTTATTATTCCCGCCTTCCCGTTAGACTTACTTATAAAGATGTGGGTGAACGTAGTTGGTGACGAGCATTTTCTGAAAGCCTATTATTATGATATTTTTAAATCTAATTTTAATACCAAATTTAAAACGATAACATTAGGCTCCACTGATTTGATTTTTGAACTGAAAGAGCCCGTGCCACCTGACTTAATTCCGTTATTTTCTACTATTAATTCCATTCATGTTGCACATGGGTTCTCCCCTCATGGTTTTAATTTAATTAAGCGCATTTTTCATTTCTTGATCCTTCTAAATGTGTCCATTAAATTACTTGCTATATTGTATCAAATAATCTTCCACCGCTATATGAAAGATTTGTTTTTGGTTTGTCTCACCCCCGAACGGATGCCCCGGGCACCTTAGAAATATTAACGAATCGGATAGTCTACTTTTTACGGATTTTACGGAAATATGGTGACATGACGTTTCTATTAAAATTTTCCACTGATTGGGGCATAGCTCCTATTTTCATCGTTACATATTTTATGCTTTATGCTTTAATACCACTTGAAATGTCTACCTCTCCGTATATATTTTCCACTATGTTTTCTATTGGGTTGGGTGGTGATAGTTTTCTAGGATCGTTCTCCTTCTCGGTCTCCATCAGAGGTATGTTGGTGGATGTTGTTGAAATTCTTTTTCCTTTTTTGGCTAATGCATATTTGAGGTCCTTCCAAGACCACCTTGTGTCATACAGGTTCTTCTTCCCCGCCGATGACCTCCCAGACGAGTACTCGCAGGCATACTCATCAGTGATGAGTCATTTTAAGTGGGGGAGGATTGATGGAGCTGACTCCCCACGATATGTCTCCAAGGAGCGTCCTCCCTCTGATGATGATGGTGACCTGATTGATGGAGCCAACTCCCCACGATATGTCGCCAAGGAGCGTCCTCCCTCTGATGATGATGGTGACCCGATTGATGGAGACGATGGCCTGCAACATTTTAAAGACGGCGATGGCGTGCTTACGAATTTACCCTGATTATTCATGCCTTTTCGATTGAAGGCAGTACCAATCTTCATGGTTGGATCCATTCCACACCACTGAAGTGTTTGCCTTGTTTCTGAGGCTGAAACCTCCTCTTCATCGTTTATCCTTGGAAGATGAAGGATTCTGGTTAATCGCTTCTGAGTCACCTTGACTCTTGTTTCCTGAATAGTTGATTTGATTTTCATACCAGTAGAATCCACAGATGCGGTGGTGTAGAATGCAAGAACTTCCTTCTTCCAGACCTTGGTGGGTTCTGAGACAAGGAATTCAAGTCCATTGTCTATTAGAAGAGACACCACCATCTTAATCTCTGGAGCTGCATCGTCGAACGCATGCCTAACCAGTTCATATCCCTCGTTGATGGAATCTTCGATCTTTGGCGCCATTGAATCGTTGAGAAAGTTTTAGAAAAGAGAGAAGAAGGATTGTCGACACACAAGGTTTTTGTCTCGAAACCCTGGTGAGCGTGTCGACAAAATACGGCTGTGACCTATTTATACCCTTCTATGCCAAGAAGATAAAAAGGCGGGCAAAAATAGTCAAATTGTGTCGACACAGGCAATATGTATAGACACAAATTCTGAATAAGTCGACAACAATACTCTAGTTGTGTCGACATGTCGCTCTAGTCTATGTCGACATAAAATCCCTGATGTATCGACACATCTACTCTGTGTCGACACCATTTTTCTGAGTTTGTCGACACAAATCCTCTATGTCGACACTTAAATCCTGAATATGTCAACACAGTTTTACTTAGCCAAATTTTGCTAAACTAATCTATAGTTAGCATGCCTAATTCAATTTTAAATCTATTGAATTTTGTTTCATCCAGAGGCTTAGTAAATACATCTGCAATTTGATAATCTGTTTTAACAAATTCTATTGAGATGTCTTCTTTTTCTACATGTTCTCTAAGAAAATGGTATTTTATTTCTATATGCTTATTCCTACTATGTGAAACAGGATTATTTGTAATAGAAATATCACTTTTAGAATCACATAATAAAGGTGTTCTACTTACCTGGATACCATAATCTTTTAGTTGATGCTGAATCCACAATAGTTGTGCACAATAACTTCCAGCTGCAACATACTCAGACTCAGCTGTGGATATTGCCACACTAGTCTGCTTCTTACTACTCCATGATATCAACCTTTCTCCCAAAAATTGACATGTACCTGTAGTACTTTTTCTATCTTCTCTGTAGCCTGCAAAATCTGCATCTTAATAACCTATTAGTTGAAAATCTACATTCCCAGGGTACCAAATGCCTAGATTTGGTGTGCCCTTTAAATATCTCAAAATTCTTTTAACAGCAGTGTAATGAGATTCTTTAGGGCATGCCTGGTACCTAGCACAGACACATGTAGCATACATAATATCTGGTCTACTAGCTGTGAGGTATAATAGAGAACCAACTATTCCTCTATACAAAGACTCATCTACAGGCTTACCTGTATCATCTTTACATATAGGAATATTTGTTCCCATATGAGTTTTCATGGTAGAGGAAGATTCCATACCATATTTCTTTATCAACTCTTTGGTGAACTTAGACTGGGATATGGACAAGCCATCATCAGTCTGTCTTACTTGGAGTCCCAAGAAGAACTTAAGTTCCCCCATACTACTCATTTCAAACTTCCCTTGCATAAGTTTGGCAAACTTCTTGCAAAGGTTGTTCTCTGTAGACCCAAAAATTATGTCATCCACATAGATTTGGACTAAGATTATCTTGCCTTTAGACTCCCTAAGGAATAGAGTCTTGTCTATTTTGCCTCTTGAGAATTTGTTCTCAATAAGGAAAGTAGACAGGGTGTCATACCAAGCCCTTGGGGCTTGCTTTAACCCATATAAAGCTTTCCTAAGTATAAAAACATAATCAGGTTTAAGAGAGTCTACAAAACCTGATGGCTGTTCCACATAAACTTCTTCTTTTAGATCTCCATTCAGAAATGCTGATTTCACATCCATTTGGTATACCTTGAATCCTTGGTATGCAGCATAGGCAAGAAACATCCTGATTGCCTCCAGTCTTGCTACTGGGGCAAATGTCTGATCAAAATCTATTCCCTCTTCCTGCCTATATCCTTTAGCAACCAGTCTTGCTTTGTTCTTTACAATTACTCCACTCTCATCCAACTTGTTCCTAAATATCCACTTTGTTCCAATGATGTTGTGGTCTTTTGGTTTAGGAACAAGCTCCTAGACTTTGCACCTTCTGAATTAATTAAGCTCCTCTTGCATAGCATTAATCCAATGTTGGTCTTGGATGGCTTCTTCAAATTTCTTAGGCTCCATTTGAGATAGGAAACTTGAGTGCAGGACTGTGCTCAGATTTCTGCTTCTAGTCTGCACTCCTTGACTTGGATCACCTATTATTTGATTTGCTGGATGGTATTTAAGATGTCTGATAGCAGGAGGTAGATTTCCTTCTGGTTGATTATTTCCAGTCCCTTCATTATGCTGCACTTCCTGGGAGTCATCAGCTTCTATAAAATCATGTACTCCCCCTGGACTGTAGCCAACATTTTCCATCTGTTCATTTGCTGTTGAACCTTCTACAATGTAAAGCTTGTCCATCCTTTTGCTTATACCTGTTGGATTGTATGAACTACAAGGCAACTCACAGTTGATTAATCTTGATTCATCAAACACAACATGTACAGATTCTTCTACAACTTGAGCAGTTAAGTTGAAGACTCTATAGGCCTTACTATTTATGCTGTACCCAACAAATATCCCATCTTGGGATTTGACAGCAAACTTAGTTAGATATGACTTGCCATTGTTAAGTATATAGCACTTGCAACCAAAGATCCTAAAGTAGGATAGATTTGGTTTTCTACCTTTCATAATTTCATAGGGAGTCTTTTTGTGGCACTTGGTGATAAAAGCCCTATTGATCACATGACATGCAGTGTTTACTGCCTCAGCCCAGAAATATTCTGGAAGAGAGGTGTCACTCAATAGAGTTCTACCAGCTTCAATCAATGTCCTATTCTTTCTTTCAGCAATACCATTTTACTGAGGTGTTCTAGGTGAGGAGAACTCTTGGAAAATCCCAAAGTCTTCACATAATTTTGTCATACTTTCAGATTGAAATTCAGTGCCATGGTCACTTCTGATTTTGACCACTGTACTGTTTAGTTCATTCTGAATTTGTTTCATAAAACTAAGTAAGACACTTGGGGTTTCTAATTTTTGTCTCAGAAAGAACACCCATGTATATCTAGAATAGTCATCTACAACCACAAAAGTGTAGACCTTCCTACCTAGACTATAAACTGGCATAGGAACAAAAAGATCCATGTGTAAGAGGTATAAGCACCTCACAGAATCCTTGTTTTCAAGACTATGAAAGGAGGATTTTGTCTGCTTGCCCTTTTGACAAGCTGAACATATCCCTTCCTTTATACACTTAACTTGAAGACCATTCCTCACTAACTCTTTGCTGAAGAGTTGGCCAATTGTCTTGTAGTTAAGATGAGCCAACCTCTTGTGCCACTTGACACAATGAGATGCATTATCATCAGATACAAGACAGATGGGAGAAGCCTTGTTCTCACACTCAAAATTTAGATAATACACATTTCTTTTTCTATAACCAGTCAATATGACCTCTTGGTCACTTGACCTCTTGATATGACATCCATTCTTTATAAATGAAATGTCATATCCTAGATCACTCAGCTGGCTTATGCTGATGAGGTTATGTTTCAAACCTTTTACATAAGCCACTTGAGTAATGGTAATTCTATTTGAAGAAATGTTACCAAACCCTTTGATGATTCCTCTTTCAGATCCACCAAAGATTACTTTAGGTCCATCTTTGATAGATGTGTACTCCTTCAGCAGCCCCTTTGTTTCAGTCATGTGCCTGGAACATCCACTGTCCAAGTACCATATTGGGGCATGACAACTTGGACTTTCCTGCAATACAGAATTACTTTCCCTTAGAGCCCAAGAATGTCTTGGGTCCTTGGTTCCAGTTAGCTCCATTCATATCAAATCTTTTAGCAATTCCTCTAATAGGTAGATTGGTGTTCTTCCTTGACACTTGTGTTATGCCAACGGTCCAAGGCAAAATGTCCTACTTTGCCACAACACCAGCAATCATATTTGTTGTACCTAGTTCTAGGTACAATCTTAGCAGTTTTGTAGTCTGGAAAATTCCTGACTTGTGCTGGTGCTGCTGCAGCCATACCCATTGGTTTCCTTGGAAGATGGGATTTATTTCATGGACTGACTTATTGGCTTTAACAGCTTTGTCACTTAGAACCTCAATCTTCTTATGCCCATGAATGTGTTCATGATCATATTTGTTAGAAGGCAAGTGCACCTTTCTAAACATAATAGGGACTGAAAGGTTTAGTGGCTGGACATGAGCTTTGCCTTTTCTCTTGAATTGGGCAGCCCTGGGGTTACCTTTGAAGCCTAATCCTGCCTTACCTTTTTGAGCCACAAACTCATCTATTAAAGGTAAGATAGATTTTGGCTTAGAGTAACTAGCCACTAAATCTTTCTCTATTCTTAGTCTGGCCTCCAGACTCTTAATTTGATCATTGTTATATTTGATTGCGCCCATCTGAATAAAGGTTATATTTTTCAGTTTGGCAATCTCATTTAACTTTTGATCCATTACTTTTTCAAACTCAGTTGCAGCCACCTTAAGATCAGCAATTTCCTGAGCCTGAGTTTTGACTAGGTTCTTGCTTTTCTTAAGAGCCTGCAACAAGTCCCTATATTCATCCATCAACTGATTAATATCACCTTCAGATTCAGATCCATTTACATCACTTGATGTAGATGAATCTGACTCTGAACCAGTACTAAAATAAGAAGAACTAGAACCTTTTGTACCTTACTAGGACCAGGCTGATCCTGGCATTGGTTATCTTCTAACTCAGCCATTAGACCCATGCATTCCTTGTCTTCTTGATCATGAATGGAATCCATCAGTTGTAGAAATTCCTCTTCTTCATTGGCTGCATACAATCCTATGTATGCTTCTGCTTCAGATTCTGACTCTGATGAGGACTGATCTGAAAGACTCTTATCCTTCTTTGCAACAAAAGATTTCTCCTTCTTGCCCTTGTGTTGAGTCCTTTTTCTGTCTACTGACTCCTTTCTCTTTTCTGGACATTCAGCTACCATATGTCCAGTCTTATTGTAGCAATAACAAACAATCTTAGAAGTTATGGCTTTGCTGGGCTTAGTTCTGTTTCTCTCATTTCTTGAGGATTTTCTCTCCTGATAGTACTCATCTACTGGCTGTGATGTGGAGGGCCTGGACTTCCACTTCTTCTTTTTCAAGAACTTTTGAAACTGTCTTGTAAAGGCAGTAAAGTCAGTATCTGATTCACTACTCCCTGATTTCTGACTATCTGAATTTTCTGTTATTTCTTCTGTAGCTTCCTTGAGAGGAGATGAAGACATTCTCCCTTTCTTTCTAGTGGCTTTAACTTTGAAAGCCACAGATCTATGCTCACCTTTTGTACTTCTTTCTTCCTCCTTCCTAGCCATCAATTGCATTTCATATGAAAGAAATTTTCCAAACAAGGTTGGAGGAGAAATATCAGCTAACTTGGCCACTTCTCTAATGACACATATTTTGGTATCCAAATCCTTTGTTAAAGATCTAAGAAACTTATCATTCAGCTCATATGTACTGAAGACTCTTCCATAGGACATTAGTTCATTCACAATCCTATAGAATTTCTTATAGCACTCAGTTATGCTATCAGACTTTCCTTGTCTGAAGCTCTCATATTCTTGGTTGAGCATTGATTTTCTGTCTTGTCTTACTTCTTCAGATCCTTCCATATAGACAATCAAGGTGTCCCACATCTCTTTGGAGGTCTTGCAATGTATCAGATTTTGGAAGGTGGAATCATCAATTGCACTTACTATGATGTTTTGAGCTCTCTTGTCCATAGTGGCTAAGATGATTTCCTCCTTTGTCATTCCTGAAAAATCCTTAGGAGTTTTCTGATTTGCATCTAATACAGAAATCTTCATTGGAATGTATGGACCTTCTTTCACTGTGATATAAATTCTTGGGTCTGAGGCCTCCATAAACAGCCTAACCCTTTCCTTCCAGATTCCAAAGATTTCTTTTCTACAGATGGGTAGCTTCATAGATCCCAACTCCTTGTGATTCTCACCTGAACCCATTTTCTTGATTCTTGATTCTGCCTTTAGATCTAACTCAGACTGTTAAGTCTTTCTTTGAGCAACCTCCCTCTGATACCACTTGATAGTTTTACTTTCAAGATTACCTAGACACCTAGAGGGGGGGGGGGTGAATAGGTTCTTATTTTCTTTTCAAACTTAAGGCAGAATGATTAAGTAATTAAAGACTATTTTCTATGAGTTCTGCAACTACTTTAGCAAACACAATCACACAATCTAGAACTACACATCATAGATTGCAACAAGTATTTATAGTGGTTCCCCAAGATCTGGGTACATCCACTTTCCCCCTTCGCCTATCTAGCAGTGTGCTAGATTCAGCCAAACTCCCTTCTTTAACTCAGATCCTCAGATCCTATAGCTCAGAACCTGGAAAGGTTCCTACAACTCAGAGTGATACCACACTCCTACAACTCAGGCAATTCAGCCCTACCTCAGTCTTTATTCAAGACCTACAACTCAGAGATTATCTCTCCTACACTCAGGCAATATAGCCCTACCTCAGTCTTTATTCAAGACCTACAACTCAGAGATTATCTCTCCTACACTCAGCCTTTATAAATTAGGCTTACAACTCAGATCTATTAAAAGATCCTACAAGATTTGAGTAAAATATATTTTTATCTTGCTCCTGGTGAGAGAGGTGGAACAAGACAGTGTTCTTGATCAGCTTCTTGATAAACCAGATGCATAAAATCAACTGGAACTTAGCTTTCTTCAAAGCTTCTTGAATCTGAACTTTGTTGAGTTGATCTTCTTTGAAATAAACTGATCAGCAGCTTTCTCCTTAGATTTCAGAATTTGAATATGAATCTTCTTGACAGATAAGTTCAGAATCTGTTTCTTTTGAAATCTGAGATAGCTTTCTTCTTGCCTTCTTTTGACTGGATCTCTCTCTATCCAAGTCCCTTGAAGATACTTCAGAATTCTTGACTGAATTCTACTTAGAAAGATTCTGATAGTTCAATCAGAATATCTTCTTAGACCTGCAAAGATCTTCTCCTTATTGTTACTTGTTATTCAGTGTTCAATTTTCAGTGTATTTCTTTCAGACACTATCCGTCTATTTATAGCCTTCATTCCTGGTAACTGGCTTGTCCGGTTCCTAACAAACTTCTGTCTGTGTCAATCACGTCAGTTAACCTGTAGAGACCCACAGCTGTCAATTCTTCAAACTGCCAAGGAGTCTTTGTTTCTACCAGAAAGTGTCGAGACAAACTGTCAATATGTGTTGAGACAATTGTTAAAATGTGTCGACACAATTTGATTAAGTGTCGACACAATCCTTTGTGATGTCGACACATTTGTCTTGATGTCGACACAGCTTCTTGATACAACTTTTTGAGAATGTGTCGACACAGATAGTTGTATGTCGACACAATTACTTCAGCCACAGACTTATTGTTGATTCTGCTAAGTGTCGACACAAGTCTCTAAGTGTCGACTTAGCTGCTGTTGACTTCTGCCTCTGTATGTCGATACAGCCTCCTGGTGTCGACACAGTTGATGTCGACTATAATCTTGTGTGTGTCGACACTGCCTCCCGGTGTCGACACAGTTGATGTCGACTATTTTTCTGTGTGTGTCGACACTGTCTCCCGGTGTTGATACATTTGATGTCGACTCATTTTCTCTGTGTCAACACAGCCTTCTTCAAGTGTCGACACAATCTTCCTGAAGTGTCGACACATCTTCTTCTGGTGTCGACACATGGATTTAGAAATTTTTCATACTTTTAACCTGCATATATTCAACTTAAACAACATCAAATACACCTTGATGTATATCATTATGCTAAGTTAGGCTTCTTCAAATCAGGTACACATTTTCCAATGTACCCAACAAAGTCTGTTCGAAACGAAAACAAGAAAATCAAAAAAGACTTAGATAACTTAAAAACTTAATTAATAAAAAGTGCCAAAAAGAAGATCGAGTGTCTAAAGTGTCCTCGCTTGATGACAATGATCAAAGAACTAGAAGCAGGTCTCTCCAAGGCATCATTGAGAACAACCAGTCTCATTAATGAAATGAATTCCTTGGAGAAAAGAATTCAAATGTCTCTTGCCAAGATAGAAGAAGGCAAACAGAAATTTGCCAATCGGTGTGTAATACTAGTTACTGAAAACACCCCTTAAAGGCGAGGAACCATGATCTCAACTGTGCTATCCAAAAATTTGGAATAGGCCAAAAATCGGCGGATATGCTATTGGGAGCACAGTGTCATGGATCTGGGAAATTTGGATTAGGTTATGTGAGTCCAACGTTATCACCGAGCAGAAATCACCATTATGCCATGCCTAGGACTAAAGTTAAAAAATCTAAAAATAAGGTCAAAAGTTTTGGAAGGCTATCCCCATCCTCAAGCACAAGCTCTAGTAACACGATTAAGACAACATCCACTGCTTACACATTATGTGCAAACTATCATAAGTTTGGTTACACATCTGGCTCGTGTTTGAGGAAAGGCGCCAAGAAAAATATGCAAGTCTGGATACCAAAGTCTTCTACCTATCGTATGGGTGGGACAACTTGGGTAACCAGATCTTTACCCTCATCTTCTTTTTAGGTGTGTTCGCAGGCTAGGGACAAGATTAATATGTGGTACTTGGACTTCGGGTATTCCAAGCACATGACAGGAGATAAAGACAAGTTCCTTAGCTTAGAGAAGAAGAAGGGAGGCATGGTGACATTTGGAGACAATAGTAAAGGAGGCATACTTGGAGTCAGAACCATAGGCATTTTCAATTTCCAATGTTCTATTTGTAGATGGACTTAAGCACAACCTAATTTCTATTAGACAACTCTGTGATAAGGGTCTAGATGTTATATTTGAATCTTCTACAAATTCATGAAAAATCATTGATGACAGAACTACTAATGTATGACTTGTTGCTTTTAGAACTCATAATGTTTATACTATTACCTTTGATGATATGCCTGTATCTAATTTGAAATGCTTAGTCACTAAGAATGAAGTATTAGATCTTTGGCATAGGATACTAGGACATTATGGAAGAAAATTAATTGTTAAACTATCGCAAAACAAACTTGTACGTCGAATTCCCGAACTAAGAGGTAGTTTAAACTTCTTATGCGCTCCTTGTCAAAAGGGTAAATTTACTAAAACTTCCTTCAAAAGCAAAAAATATGTTTCCACTACTAGACCACTTGAACTCATTCACATGGATTTGTTCGGTCCCCTTAGTATGTGTAGTCTAAGTGGAAAATGATACACTTTCGTTCTTATAGATGATTACTCCCGATATTGCTGAACAATCTTTCTCGCGAATAAATCTGACACGCTTATCAAATTCTCAAATCTTTGTACGAGACTTCAAAATTAGAAGGAGCTAAAAATAAAATGCATTAGGTAGGATCATGGAGGAGAGTTTGAGAATGAGGACTTCACAAACCTGTGTGACACTTTAGGGATAAAGCACGAATTCTCTGCCCCTCGCACCCCAAAATAGAATGAAGTTGTAGAAAGAAAGAACTGCACTCTTCAAGAGTTAGCACGCACAATGCTCGCCGAGTTTGGCTTGCCACGTTATTTATGGGCTGAAGCGGTTAAAATGGCATGCTATGTGATGAATCGAGTCATGCTTCACACCCTTATTAAGAGAACTCCGTATGAGCTATATTTTGATAAAAAACCATCCGTGTTGTACTTTAGGGTCTTCAGTTGCCCATGTTTTGTTCTAAACACTAAGGATCACTTAGGGAAATTTGATGAGAAATCTTATCTAGGCATCTTCTTAGGATACTAGAGTAAGAGTCATTCCTATAGGGTTTACAAAAAGAGAACCTTAGTTGTGAAAGAATCAGCTCATGTACATTTTGACGAAAATATCCCAACCGAAGCACCTAGGCCGAATGAAGAGGAAATTTATGATGGTGCTCAATTAGAAGTTAGGAGTGAGGAGAGAGTAGTGTCAAATGATGTTCTAAATCATGCAGATGAATATAAGCCTCTGAGTAATCTAAATTTATTAAAAGAGCACCCTCGAGAATTAGTAATAAGAGAGCACTCTCATAGAGTTAGAACTTGATCTGCACTACATGAATCATTTTCAAATTTATGCTTCCTATCTGAAATTGAACCAAGAACATCTCAAAGGCCTTAAAGGATGAATCATGGTTCTTGGCTATGAATGAGGAGTTAAATCAATTCGAGAGTAGTAAAGTCTGGGTTTTAGTAGAGCATGTAGATAGCCATCCAGTTATAGGTTTGAAATGGGTCTACAAAAATAAACTTGATGGCGAATCAAGGATAACTAGGAATAAAGCTAGGTTGGTGGCACAAGGGTATTCTCAAATAGAGGGCATGGATTTTGGGGAATCATTTGCACCGGTTACACGTCTTGAGTCCATCCGTATGTTTTTGGCATTTGCAAGTTATAAACAAATGAAATTATATCAAATGGATATTAAGAGTGCATTCTTAAATGGATATATCAAGCAAGAGGTGTATGTGGAGTAACCACCCAGATTCAAGAATGCCGACTAACCGAACAATGTATACAAGTTGGTTAAAGCCTTATATGGATTGAAGAAAGCACCCCGTGCTTGGTACAATAGGCTCACGACCTTTTTACTAGGACATGGTTTTAGGATGGGTTGGGCGGACACAACTCTATTTGTGAAGCAAAAAACATAGATATAATTATTTTACAAATTTATGTGGATGATATAATCTTTGGGGCCACAAATGAAAAGTTGTGTGAGGAGATTGTCACTCTAATGCAATTTGAATTTGAAATGAGCCTATTCAGAGAACTCACCTTCTTCTTAGGATTTCAGATTTCTCAACGCAATGACAAAATTTTTATAAGTCAATCGAAATACATCAAAAATTTACTTATGCGATTTGGCTTTGAGAATCTAAATCAAGTCAAAAATCCTATGAGTGCGTCACTCAAGTTATGAAAAGATGAAAGTGGCATTTCGGTCAATCATACTGTCTTTAGAGGTATGATAGGATCATTGTTGTATTTGAGTGCGTCTAGGACTAACATCACATTTGCGACGTGTCTTTGTGCTAGGTATCAAGCCGACCCTATGGAGTCACATCTGAAAGCAGTAAAGCATATATTTAGGTATCTTATAGGCACCCAAACTCTTGGACTTTTGTACCCACACACCACTGATTTTACACATCATGGGTACTCTGATTCTGATTATGCTGGATGCTCACTAGATCGCAAGAGCACAAGTGGTACATGTAATTTCATAGGCCCTGCACTAGTCTCCTGGTCTAGTAGGAAACATAACTCGGTTGCTCTCTCTACTGCTGAAGCCGAGTATATTACCTTAGGATGCTATTGTGCACAAGCACTGTAGATATCTCAAAAGTTAGAAGACTTTGGCCTAACTTGTAGGAATGTTACACTTATGTGCAATAACAAGAGTGCTATAGACTTGAAAAATAATCCAGTGCATCATTCAAGGTCAAAACATATTGACGTATGCCACCATTTAATTCGAGATCACATTAAAAGGAGAACATGAGAGTAAGCTTCACTGGCACCGATGACACCCTAGCTTACATATTCAAAAAACCACTCCTAGATGCACGTTTCTCACTACTTCGACTCGAGCTGGGCGTTTTAGACCTCTCTTCGTAGTCATTTTTTTGTTTGAGTGTTTGTTTGTCTCTCTTTTGTTGTTTTGTTTATGTTTAAGTTCTTGTTCGTTTTAGTTTTAGCAAAAAAACATAAAAAATGTGTCTTTGTTTTCCGTTTGGTGTGTTTGTGTATTTGAGTTCCTTTGTCAAATTTTTTTTAAAAAACCACAAATAAATATAACCCAAAACAAAAAAAAACTGTGGATTGATCATATTTTACGGGCACACATGACGTTAAATTAGACCATAATGACTGCATACAATGTTTGAGTTAAGCATGCTAATCCGTGTCTATATTGTCCCCGGTCATGGTGTGTCGAATCTATAGGTGCTTAGCCACTGAGTGCGACATTACATGTGAGTGTATGTTGACTATGCCTCTAGGTATGTGTGAGGATTTAGATTGGGGAATGCCTTCTCACTATTCACACATCCCTAGACGAAGCACTCATGTACAAATACTAGGCTTACATGCTATAACTCGTGACATTGTATCTTAACACATTAGAAATACCTTGAATAATCAATGTCACGATATATATGTGCTTATATAAAGTTATAACTTTGGGCCAAATCTCTAGTGCTAAGATCTTATGTATACAAGATAAAGTGTATATGTAACATCCCTCAGACAACTAGACCCCCTAAGAGTGCATTTGTCATGACTAGGCCAGGACAAAATCCTAGAAGACCAAGTGGACTTAGGAATAAATGTGATTGGGATGAATGGTCTGTAAAAAGTAGATTCCTAAACCCTAGTTTAGGATGATCATGGGGCTTCACCATGACTCCAAGACCCCACCATGACCCCACCAATCTGTTAAAATGGCCCTAAGGGTCCATTGGAGTCAACCCAGTATGGCCAAGTTGACCTAGGATCATCTTAGTCCTAAATAGGGCAAGGTGCCCTAACTAAGGGTAATGTGCCCTTAATGAGCCCAACCAACCCTACCAAGGTCTTCCTAGACCTAAAGTGGAGTCAATGGGTCACCAAAGACCCATTGGAGTCAACCTTAGAGCTTAAGTTTACCTAAGTCAACCCTAACCCTAAATGAGTCAAACTGACCTACATAGGGTCAATTAACCTTCCCTTAGCCAAGTGGACCCCACCCATGCCCTTCTAACCCTAGAGTGAGGTCAATTAGTCACCAAGGAGCCATTGGGGTCAACAATAGTGGCTAAGTTGACCCAAGTCAACTCAAACCCCAAAGTTGTCAAAGTGCCCTTAATAAGGGTAAAGTGACCTTCAAGGTGCCAAATAAACCCTACCCATCCCAACTTAGACCCTAGGGGAGGCCAATAGGTCACCAAGGACCCATTGATGGTGACACAAAAGGTCAATTTGACCAAAGTCAACCCAAGGCTAGGTCAAGTCAAACTTAGCTCAAAAAAGGGCTAACTCAAGCTCAAGCCCCTAGCCACTTGGGCTAACCACTTCCTAACAATTTTATAATAGCTTAGTGGGATGCATTTAGGCTGGTACCATGAACAAATTCGGCCATGAGGGGGCAGGAGAGAGAAAGCTTCAATTCCTCTTTAATGGAGGAGAGAGAAAAGGAGGTAAAGACCATTCATGGCTTAGGGAGGCCAAGGGCCACCTTTATTGGCTGGATTCAACTCCTCTGGGGAAGAGGAGAAGTTTCCAGCCATTTCCTGGCCACCACAAGGCAGGTTCACCCCCTCCCCCCCACCACTTGAAGGCCATTAATGGCCATTGGTGCATGACCACTCCTCTCCCCCATTTCACTCTTTTAAAACCTTCACTGGACTCCTAGGAGTCGTTTACACACCTTAACTGAAGGAGCCGGAGAATTCCACTGTGTTGTTGCAAAAACTAAGCGATGCCACCATCGGAAATGGCATCCCGATGATCAACTTGCCTCCAGGCCGCAACCAAGGTCCTCCCCTTCTTCTTCTCCTATGGGTAGATCATAGGGATCATTTAGAAATAAAATCAGGCTCAATTGAGCCCGATCGAAGCTTTTGATTTCACGATTTTTCTGTGAAAAATGACTTGTCGGGATTTCCGGAAATTGGCCCTCCGGCGGCTGTGCCGCCGCCTGGCGGTAGCCACCACCTCGAATGAGGTGGTGGCGGCGGTGGCCGGCCAGGGAGTTGGTCGGGTGGCCGGCGGTGGCGGCTTGAAGTAGCTCCAAGTCCGGTCAATCCTACCCGTCGGCTTGTGAAAGTAGATGAGCCAGAGCCGCTGGATCTTGCATCAAGATCCGTGCAGGATCAATATATTAATATTTCATTTTAATGAATTCTGTCACACATATTCAGTCCCCTTGTAAATTAATTTAAAAATATTTAGAGGCTAAATCAGAGAAATTATATAACATATAAATTATAGCCCTATGAGTCTACTTTAATTTAAAATTGATTTGAATCAATTTGGACATCTAGTTTGACCAGTGCACCCATTTTGGTGGGGTCTATACCTAGGGTTAGACAGAAAAAAAATGAGTGCCCCCACTTCATCCCTTGTACAAAGGACCTAAAATTTGGACAGGAAGTCACCCTAATCTATACCTAGGTCTTTCCCAAAAATGAGAATTTTTGGGGGCAATCTTTCTATAGTTTTTGAAATTATTTAAATATCCTAGGGTAAATTAATTAGGGACCTAATGACCTCCAAACCCTCACAAATTTCAATGAGTGGTCCTTGGGGTCATCATGAGGATCTGTATAAATTTTCACCTTGTTTTGACATGATTTGGGTGGTAATTGAGCAAACCCTAGCTTTACCTTAATAAGGGGTATTTAGGTCAAAAGTGCACTTTGAGGTTTGGGTGGTCAAACCACCTCAACAGAGGTTGAAATTTAATTCACTGGTTTGACATGACATTTAACACCCTCATATGGGTTATGGGGTGGTTTGGGATAGGATTGCCCTAGGACCCAAGTTCAAACCCTATGTTTGGACTTTGGGGGTTTGAGAAGGGCATGGGGTCAAATGCCCTTGTATAGACTTGAAATTTGGTAGAGAGGATACTAGGGTAGCTAAGGTCCTCTGACAAAAATCTTAGAGGATTTGGAGATGGATAAACCCCTCAAAACCCTAACCCTTGTTTAGGGAACAACCCTTATACATGCAAGATATGCCACCAAAACTTAATGAAAAGCCATGAAACTTGGGTAGTATGGTCATAGGGTTAATTAGAGCCTCTGGTGATTTTATTGGTAATTTTGAAACAATACATTTAGTACCTCCTTTATATTACATGGAATTTCCCTTGATAATCTTTTAATTATTATGATCACACTATTTAATAGGAAGTTATGAAAATTAAGCAGAGGGTGTTTTAGGTCAATATACTCATACTTGAATTTTATTATAATTTTTAGATGTGTATTTTCAGTACTTTCTTCACAAGATTTTAAGAATGCAATGATATTCAAAATTAGATTCAGAGCTCAATAATGATTTAAAAATTTTGGAACTCATTTAAAAGTATACTTAGGTCAATATACACTTGTGGAAATTTTACCATAATTTTTTAGGTGAATATTTACAGTTGTGTCAATAATATAAGAATGAGGATTATTATTTTAAATTAAAATGTGAGCTTATTATTCACTGAAAAGTATGGAAATTTTGTCAGAAGTGTTTTTAGGACATATTAGCCTTGCTGGAATTTTATTATAATTTTTGGAAGCTTATTTACAATATTTACTTCATTAGCTGTTAATTATGTGATTATGTTTAAAATTATGGATCAAGGCCAAAACCTTACTGAAAAATTGGGAGACTTTGAATTTACTATTAAATAGTCATCTTGTATTTATCATAAATTTGTGGAACATTTTGCATGCCTGAAAAAGGCACTTGCATGTTCACACCATGACATACTTGCATGTCATAGCATAATAATTTTATATAATCCTGACACCTATTGTATAAAGTGGTATGGGATGCTTTATACAATAGGCCCTGCAAAACGACCCCTTGGTTTATAAGCTCACGTGAGCATTCTTATAAGTTAAGGTTTTTATGCTGTAGATACATACATGCTTGCTAGAAAACCGACACCCTATCGTATAAATTGGTATGAGACTTTTTATATGATGGGAGACTTGTAGAAGATCCCTTAGTGTTGGGATTTGTCTCCACAATACCTCAGATTTGTAGGTGGTCAGACCTTGAACTAAGATGAATTAAGGTATATTTGATGCTGTGTTTAAGTTATATGTGTGCAGGTCCTTAATGCCAAGTGTAGACCAATGTCAGTCTATAATGGGTCACCAAACACAGGACCATACAATGTAATCCCTCATTGTGTGATCCAAAGTGTTGGCCCATGTATAGCCTCTCTATTGGGATACACTTCCTACATGCACTTGGAATGGTGGACTCATGTATTGAAGTATATCTTTTAGAAGAAATTTTTCTAAGTCCACATACTCGAGTAGTACCCTTCATATACTCGAGTAAGGGACTTAGTACTCGAGTAGATCATTGGACATACTCGTGTAGACTCTATATACTCGTGTAGATAAGTTTATACTCGAGTAGATAGTCAGTCACTCGAGTAGGTCATATCTTATACTCGAGTAATTCCTTCTATTCTTAAATCCAGAATTTTCTCTAAGTCCACATACTCGAGTACTTCCCTTGTATACTCGAGTGAGTGGGTCTGTACTCGAGTAAGTTGGTTCACATACTCGAGTAGACTGTATTCACTCGAGTAAGTGATAACTGGTACTCGAGTGGTTGGTTAGTTACTCGAGTAAGTGCCTTGTTTATACTCGAGTAGTTCCGTTCTTCCCATTTCAGAAATATTCTAAGTCCACATACTCGAGTAGTTCCCTATATACTCGAGTAAGTGACTCTGTACTCGAGTAGTTATTTTTCATACTCGAGTAAGTCAATGTTTACTCGAGTAGTTGTTCTAAGATACTCGAGTAGTTCATTTTCCCCTCACTCGAGTAGGTCTCCTGATATACTCGAGTAGTTCTTTTTCTCTCACTCGAGTATCTGCAACTCTTGTACTCGAGTATTTATTCTCACTTTATCTGAAATTTTTCTAAGTGTTTTCACTCGAGTATTGATCTCTGGATCACTCGAGTAGTTTTCTCTTCTCTTACTCGAGTATGCCAATCCTTTCTACTCGAGTATATAACTTCTCTTACTCGAGTATGCCAATCCTTTCTACTCGAGTATATAACTTCTCTTACTCGAGTATGCCAATTCTTTTCCACTCGAGTATATACTATCTGATACTCGAGTATGTATCTTCTATGACTCGAGTATGTCTGTTCAAATCTTTCCTGAATTTCTCTAAGTCAAATGTCACTGTACATTTCGATTTGATCCTTTCTGATAAGTCCACGTGTCATCATTAATGATTCTTATGACCGTTGGAGTCTACCTATAAATAGGTCACTTCAGATTTGACTTTTAATTAATTCCTTCAGAGATTATTATTTTAAGAAAGAGAAAGAGAAAAAAAATCCCGTGAACCCTAATTCTTCAAGTCGCCGCCGCCGTCGCCATTAACGTTCACGGAAGAAGCTCTGGATCGACGTTCTCCAATCTCTGTTTTCAACTCTGATTCTTCAGCGATCCAGACGCAAGTCAATCACTCGATCTTGCCGCGCCTTAAAGATTCCAGATCTATTTTCTCGATCGAGGTGATTTAGTTCTTCAGATTTGTGGATCTCTCTCAAGTCGTCTTCAACTTCTCTGATCAAGCCAAAGCTCTTAAGGAAGAAGACTGTCAAGATCCAGATCTGAGATTATTGTTTGTATTTTTTTAACAAATTATTGTGTAGGAGTTTTTCTCCGAGATTTGTAGGAAGTCTTATCTTCCGAGTGTAGATCCGGTTTGGATCGAGTTTTTGTAGGAACGAGGTTCCGAGGTGTAGGATTGTTTTCAATCCGAGATAGTGGAGTAGCCGAGTCTAGTGATTTGCTAGATCGGTGAGGAAAGTGGACGTACCCAAGGTTGGGGAACCACTATAAATCTCTTGTTGTCTGTGATTGCTTGATGTGTGCTGTGTTAGTTTTTAATTCCGCATTTGACACGCATTTCACCTATTCACCCCCTCTAGGTGATTTAGGCTAACAACTTAGACCTCTCAATTGGTATCAGAGGGAGGTTGATCGTTAAAAGGTTAACACCTTGATCTTATCCTTCTAAGTTGTTTCTTGAAAGGTATCAAGCATGAGTAAGACCAAGGATTTTGCTAAACTACCTATCTGCACCAAGAACAATTTTCCTATGTGGAAGGAAAGAGTAAAGTTCTTCATGGAAGCAGTAGATCCCCGGATCTTCATGATTGTTGAAGAAGGTCCCCACATTCCTATGACTAATTCCACCATAGATCCCACCAAGCAAGTTCCTAAGAAGCTGATGGATCTAGATAAGGATGAGATTGCACTTGTCTCTCTGGACAAGAAAGCTAAAAATATTATAGCAAGTGCAGTCGATGACTCAATGCTGCAGAATCTGATTCATTGCCAGTCTGCCAAGGAGATGTGGCAATCCCTAGTGACTCTAATGGAAGGTACAGAGGAAGTGAGGGATGATCGTAGATCCCTACTGAACAGAAATATGAAGCCTTCAGGCAGGGTCATAAGGAAGCCATAGCTGACACTTTTGAGAACTTCTTCAAGATAGTAAATGGCCTAAGAGTTTATGGACGTGTCTTCACCAATGGGGAACTCAATGACAAATTCTTAAGATCCCTAACCAAGGAATGGGACAATAAGGTATGTGCCATTCGGGAGTTTGGAAGGTTAGCTGAGACGGACCCGCAGAATCTGTTCGGAAAGCTTATGTCTTACGAGCTGCAAATCAACTCAAGAAAAGCTGAAGAAGAGACAAGCAGGTCTGCATCCAAGGAGAAATCTGTCGCTCTAAAGGCAGACAGCTCAAGGAAGATAAAGGCTAGCTCTCCTGCCCCAGTTCCTGAGGCTGATGAAGAAGAATCATCTGAGCCCATCTCATCTGGCTCAGAACTATCTGATGGAGAGTTCTCCCTACTCTCAAGGCAGTTCAAGAAGTTCTTGAACAAGAAGAAGCAATGGAGAGGCAAGGATGCCTCATATAGAAGATCACGACATGACGGTGATCATCGGAAGAAAGGCTCAAGAAGCCATGACAGGTATAATTCTAAACAGAACAAACAGTTCTCAACTGACATCATTTGTTATTGTTGCAATAAGCCAGGTCACGTCATCGCCGATTGCCCTCACAAAAAGAAAGAGGGTGGAAGAAGAGAGGAAAAGAAATCCTCACATCATAAGAACAGGAAAGAGAAAAGCTTAGTAGCCAAGAAGAGCAAAACTCTCAGCGACTCTGACTCATCTGAGTCGAGTGAAGAAGAGGAAGCTTACTTTGGGCTCATGGCTCATTCAGATGATGAACAAGTTGCCCAGTTTACTGGGGAGGTAAAATCTCACACTCCTCTCTCTGATTCTGATGATGACAATGAGCAAGAGGGATATTCCTCTGAAGATGAATCTGAGCTCATGGGTCAGTATAAGGAGTTACTCACCGCTTACGAAAAATGTCGTAGAATAATGAAAACTCAAGCCAAAGAGATAAATTCTCTACAGGCTAGTGAGAGCAGCTTGAGAGAAGAAGTCAATATGACTAACTCTCTTCAAGAGAACTTCAATGCAGCTATGGAGGAATACAATAAAGCTCTCAAGCACCTCGACCTTAAGGAGAAAATCATCAAAGAACTGGAACAACAACTCGAGGCTGAAAAGAAGCTTGTTGAGAGTTTCTCTAAGCCTAAGACAGTTCTTCCAATCGTTGCTGAATTCTCTGCTAAGGCCAAGGGTGCTGGTTTAGGCCACATTGGCTCTTCTAGTAAATCCTCTAGGAGAAACAAGGTCAAGAGAAAGAATAAGGCTGCCCGGAAGGCTCTAGCTGAAGAAAAAGGGAAAGCTCCCTTGGAACCTGTTGTGTTCAAGAAAGTTATCTTTCCCACGAACGAACTCGACTATGAGTCCACCTACGGACACTTTTCTAGGCCGATCCCTGAGAAGCCTAAGTCAAGATACCAAGGTTGGACTCGTCCTCGTAACTTTGGCGAGAGTGTCTTTAAGGCACCTTATGAGGAGATTCAGCTTCAAAGCTATGGACCTTATGCTCATGGTCATAATTTCAAAAAGACACCAAAAGTAAAACCCATTGTAGAAAAGCCTATGAAGGAGAAGACCTCATGTAACTGCCATCATCATGAAGCCTCTTCCTCCAAGAGTAAAGCTCCTGCTAGACCTTCATTCCAGAAAGTCAAGCAGGACTACACAAGGCAAAGATACAACAGGTTCAACTGTTGGTGCTGTGGCAGAATTGGTCATTTTGCCAGTGATTGTTGGTTCAATCCTGAAAATGCTGCAACCCCTAAAGTTAGCAATGTGAGAGTGACCACTCATGAGGCTAATACTCGTAGGGGGAGTATTCTAACTCGAGACCAAGGACCCAAACTTGTTTGGGTTCCTAAGGCTAAATGATTGTAATTGCAGGTATGTCCAAAGGCCACCAAAACGCCAATCTGGTACTTGGACAGTGGATGCTCTCAGCATATGACCGGGACAAGGAGCCTACCACAGAATTACACCTCAGTCTGCAACGGACCAAAGGTCATCTTTGGAGGTTCAGATCGAGGAATCACTAAAGGCTATGGTATGATTTCTAACGGTAGCGTATCCTTTTCGGATGTAGCCTATGTTGAAGGATTGGAACACAATCTCATTAGCATAAGCCAACTATGCGACAAAGGATACGTAGTTGAATTTCATGCTGACAAGTGTTTGATAAAATCGGTTAACAATATGGAAACTATTTTATCAGGCACTCGAAGCAGAAATATTTTCCGTTTAAATTTTATTTGTATAGACTCCTCGACTCCAGTGTGTCTTTTGGCAAAAAGTAGTGCATCTCTTGCAAACCAATGGCACAAGAGACTAGCACATATTAATTTCAAAACTATTAATAAATTATTCTCTCAAAACTTAGTACGTGATGCACCTAATGTCAAGTGCGTTACGGACAGTCCTTGTCACGCTTGTATCAAAGGCAAGCAAACAAGAAGTGCGTTTAAAAGCATAATTGGCAAGGATTCCAATAGAAGCTTACAGCTTCTTCATATGGACTTGTTTGGTCCACTGCAGGTTAGAAGTTTGGGAGGTAAGGAATATACGTTGGTTATTGTGGATGATTACTCGCGCTTTGCGTGGGTGTTCTTTCTGAAACACAAGCCAGATAACTTCGGTATTTTCACTAATTTTGTGAGGCAGATCCAGAATGAATACAACCGTTCCGTAGTCAAAATCAGAAGTGACAATGGAACGGAATTCAAATCTGGAGCCATGACAGAATTTTGTGAAAGTCAAGGTATCTTTCATGAGTTTTCCTCTCCTCGCACTCCACAGCAAAATGGAGTAGCTGAGAGAAGGAACAGAACACTCATAGAGGCTTGTCGGACCATGTTGAGTGATGCCTCACTTCCGGAGTATTTCTTGGCTGAAGCCGTCAACACCGCCCGTCACGTGCAAAATCGAGCACTCATCAACAAGAACCATGATAAGACTCCTTACGAACTTCTAAAAGGCAGGCAACCAACCATTTCATACTTTACAATCTTTGGCTGTAAGTGCTTCGTACTTAACAATGGCAAGTATCACACTACAAAGTTTAGCGAGAAAAGCTTTGAAGGTATTTTTGTAGGATATAGTAGCCATAGCAAGGCTTATAGAGTATTCAATAGAAAAACTCTGGTGGTGGAAGAGTCGATACATCTTGTATTTGATGAGATGAGTCTGTTACAAAGCAACTCGTCTAGTGTGCCTATTGTAGATGCAGGTACAAAGTTGAAAGAACTTAGCTTGGATGAACCTAGTGAAGATAAAGATGAGACGTTCATCAAGATCCCCTCTACAACCACCATTGGAGAGGTAGATGATCAAGATGAAGAAGACATCCCAGCTGAAGATGCAACTCTAGTGGCTGAAGAGATCCCAGATGCAAGGACTTTAGAGTTCAGACACTTGAAGGATCATCCTGTTGACCAAATAATAGGAGATCCTCGGGATGGCGTCAGAACTCGTCGAGGTACAACTAACGAGAATTTACACTTAAGTTTTCTCTCACAGGTTGAACCAAAGAAATTTGAGGAAGCCAACTCCGACGCATCCTGGATTCTAGCCATGGAAGAAGAATTGAATCAGTTCAAACGATGCAAAGTCTGGACACTTGTTCCTAGACCCAAGCATAAGAACGTCATCGGGACAAAATGGGTCTACCGGAACAAGATGGACGAAGATGGAACAATTATAAAGAATAAAGCCAGACTTGTCGCCAAGGGATATCGTCAAGAAGAAGGAATCGACTTCGACCAGACTTATGCTCCAGTAGCAAGACTGGAGGCGATCAGGTTATTTCTTGCCTACGCTGCACTTAAGGGCTTTACCGTCTATCAGATGGACGTAAAGTCCGCCTTCCTGAATGGTGACATAAAGGAAGAAGTGTACGTAGAGCAACCTCCAGGTTTCGTTGATCCAACTTATCCTAATTATGTTTACTTATTGAAAAAAGAACTATATGGTCTTAAACAAGCTCCTCGAGCTTGGTATGAGACTCTGTCTAGCTTCCTTCTTGAGAACAAGTTCACAAGAGGAAAGATAGACAAAACATTATTTCTTAGGGAAATAAAAAGGCAAGATTTTGCTAGTGCAGATCTATGTCGACGACATTATTTTCGGCTCTACGGATAACAACCTCTGCAAGAAGTTTTCTAAACTTATGCAAGGGAAGTTTGAAATGAGTAGTATGGGAGAGCTGAAGTATTTCTTAGGGCTTCAGGTGAAACAATCTGAAGATGGGATTTTCATCTCACAGACGAAGTTCACCAAAGAGCTGCTTAAGAAATTCGGAATGGAGAATGCAACCTCTATGAGGACTCCAATGGCCTCAGCTATGTCTCTGGACAAGGATGAGAAAGGGAAACCTTTTGATGAAACCAAGTACAGAAGCATAATTGGGTCCTTGCTCTACCTTACTGCGAGTAGACCAGATATAATGTTCTCAACATGTGTATGTGCTAGATTTCAGGTGAACTCTAAGGAATCTCACTACATCGCTGCAAAGCGGATCCTGAGATACCTCAAAGGCACACCAAATCTTGGCTTATGGTACCCAAGAAGTAATGATAGTGAACTAATTGGTTTTTCAGATGCAGATTTTGCAGGTAGCAAAGACGACAGGAAAAGCACTTCCGGGACTTGCCAATTTCTCGGAAGGAGACTTATTTCCTGGAGCAGTAAGAAGCAGAACTGTGTAGCCATCTCAACGGCTGAATCAGAATACATCTCTGCAGGCAGCTGTTGTGCACAGCTTTTATGGATCAAGAATCAATTTGAAGACTACAACATGAAGTTCCAGGCCATTCCTTTGTTTTGCGACTCATCCAGTGCTATAGCAATTGCCAACAATCCAGTCTCCCACAGCCGGACCAAGCACATAGAGCTTCGTTATCATTTCATCCGGGAGCATGTGGAGAATGGAGACATAGATCTACAATATGTCCCCACAGACAGGCAAGTGGCAGATATATTCACGAAGCCGCTGGATGAGTCCAAGTTCTCGTTCTTCAAAACGGAACTCGGACTGCTCAACAAAGAGGAATAGTGATGGTGGATTCACAGCCAGGCTCAGAGTTGAAGATATCAGTGGCAGTAAATCTCTCCAAAGAAAATTGTATTTCAAAGTGATATACTCGAGTACATAGAGATCTATACACGAGTAAACGGAAATACTCGAGTAGACCAAAATTGACATACTCGAGTAGTTGGTGACCTACTCGTGTATGTCACCTGACCTACTCGTGTATGTCACTTGACCTACTCGTGTATACTCCATCTCATACTCGTGTATGACGAAACCTACTCGAGTATACGGGTATTAGAAATTTGAAAATCTCCTTTTTCTTCTATTCGCACCAAAGTTTTGGCGCTCCATATCAGGTATGATTTTATTTTCAATACTCCTCCTTAAACCTAATTAGGGTCATATATATATTTAGAAAAATCGGAAATCCTTTCCACTTCTCATTTCACTCGAGTAGCCGCCGTCTCTTCGTCTCTCAGAACAGTTGCAGAGCTTTGTCTTCCTCATTTTTGTTTCCTTCGCACTACAGAATCGCTGATGGCTCCCTCCTCCAAGATTGGAATCGGCTCCGAACTAGTGACAGATGGTATTGAAGATATTTCTGATGACTTCAAGAACTTACTGATTCTCTTGGACACGGCCGGATTGTCCTTCGTTCTTCAAGAACCCTGCCGTCTCCTGCTTCCTGATGTTGAAGAATTCTACAGAAATTTGAAGGTTAGACGTAACGGCACAGTTCTAAAATCAAAGGTAAAAGGACTTGAAATTCGGTTGGATAAAACTTCAGTCGCCACTCTGCTTCGGATGCCCGTGGTTGACGAAGAAGATGACTTAGAAAAGGAAGATGCCGACCGCACTTCCCTATTCTGTGGTCGAGATCCTGAAGGTGGAGGTGAAACCTTGAATCGATCTTTGTTCAATTCAGAAGGCAAATTTCTAGTTGATGTCATCGCCAAAGTCTTGTGGTGCAAGACATACTCCATCAGAGATATATCCCAGAATTTATTCGACGTCATGCAAGCAATAGTCTGCAGGAAGAAATTCCAGTTCGGAATGATGATACTGGATAAGATCCGAGAGAGCGTGGAACATCCAAGTTATGCTAGGATTATCTCACTCCTCCTCCATGAGATTAATCCTACAGTGTTTGACTTATCCAAAGGGACTCCTCTTTACCACATGAAGAAAGTTTCCATCTCTTCCATACAGAGGTATGACATCAAGATCCTGAATTCTGCCCAAGCTTCAAAGGCTGATGCCATCTCAGAAATTCACCAAGAAACCAGTTTACCTGAAGACAGGATTCCATCTCCTCCTCTACATCAAACTACTGCTACCTCTGGTGCATTAGTTGAGGGGGAGCCTGCCTCTTCTCTTCCTCAGAATCAAGTTTCTTCAGAATCAGTGATTCTAGAACAAGAAGAAGTCAGAATTTCTACTCCTCCAGTTTCTCCTACTCCAACAGCTTTACTGTCTACAACTGAAGATATTAACAGATTTATTGATGAGCTCAGCTCAGATGCTCCTCTTTTTCAGAATGTTTCTCCTGCCAAGTCTCCTGCCAAGTTTCCCATTCAGTCTCCAGTTCCATCTCCTGTGCAGTTTCCAGCTCAGACTCCAGTACAGTCTCCTGCCAAGTCTCCTGATAGTGAGGCCAACAAATCAGATCATATTCTCTTGTCTGATGATGAGGAAATGTCTCCAGATCCTGTGGAGGCACCTCTGAAGACTTTGGATTTCTCCATGCCAACTTTCCTAAATACAGAAGAATCTGTTGAAATAGAACCCTTCAAAAGAGCTGTCAGCTCAGTGGTCATTACAGAAATTCCTCCTTGGACTACTCCTGCTCCTGCTCCTTCAATTCCTGCACCAACCTCAACCCCCTCTTCTTCAGATATAGTCAGTCAGATTGAATAGTTGCTCCTTACACAGAGAAAGTACTTTGATGAATCTCTAGCATCAGTCAATAACAAAGTCACTACTCTTGAACAAGAGATGAGTAGAGGTTTTGCAGAAATCTAGGCAAATACTGATGAGCTAAAAAGATTGTTCCAGATAGGTGGAAAAGCCATAGATCACACTATCACAAGCATAGGAGAACTGAGAAATCAACAAGAAACTGTTGCCTATAATCAGATCCAATTGGACAAGAATGCTGAGGCCAATCTTATGAAAATCTGTGAAGAAGTTGGCAAGTTCAGGGATGAAGCTATAGCTCAGCTATCTGTAGATATCACCAAGGGGGAGAAGATAGTAAAAGAACAAGTGGAAAAACTATCTGAACGAGCTCAAGCAGTTATAAAAGAACAAGTTGACAAACTATCTCACCAAGCTCAAGCTACTGTGGATGGTCTTGTAAAAGAAATGAAAGCAGATATTCTCTCCCAGCTCCAGTCTGTGAAATTCTATACCTATGACACTGCTGTTTGGCTGCACAACATGAATTTCCCTAATGCCCAGCTCAACCCAGCCATCATTCCACACTTCTTGAATCCTCTTGAAGCTCAACCTCCTGCAGATGCTCCAGCCCAGGCAGCCATTCCAGAAGGTATGCCAGCTTTCTCACCTAGACCTGAGGGTGATGTGACTGAGCCCCCTCTCACCTATTCTGATATGTGGCAAGATGAAATTCCAGCTCCAAGGAAGAAGAGAAAATATGGTGAAGGTGCTTCTGCCAGTCGTTCTGCACCCAAAAGAGATCCTGCCCTAGCTTCTGAAAGCAGACCACCAATTATTCATTCTGAAGTTTGGAGTCCAACCTCCAAATCCCTAATCCTTGACACCCTGAAATTGGTTACAGATCTTGGTGAGAACAGAGACCAATTTTACAGTCATTCAGAATGGAAAGCCTATGAAGTGTCCCAAATCAAAATCAGACATCATGACAGGAATTGGGGACACAATAATCCAGCTGCTCCTCCTAGGCCCAGAACTTACTTTCCCAAGCCTTTCAGTTACCTAGAGAGGCAAGAGCTGAAAAGAGAAAGGATGCATAAGGAAGGACCCTCTTGAGTAAAGAGAATGTGGAAATGGATTCCTTTTGTTAAAAACAATTCTATATATATATTTGATTCTGATTATGGCTATTTCATTAATTATCCTGCTTTAGCTTATATTTTTTTTAAGTATATGTGTATTGTTCTTTTTACTCTGAATAATTCACCTTAGTACAGAGAATGCTGACATCTACAAATAGGGGGAGATTGTTGGGATTTGTCTCTACAATACCTCAGATTTGTAGGTGGTCAGACCTTGAACTAAGATGAATTAAGGTATATTTGATGCTGTGTTTAAGTTATATGTGTGCAGGTCCTTAATGCCAAGTGTAGACCAATGTCAGTCTATAATGGGTCACCAAACACAGGACCATACAATGTAATCCCTCATTGTGTGATCCAAAGTGTTGGCCCATGTATAGCCTCTCTATTGGGATACACTTCCTACATGCACTTGGAATGGTGGACTCAAGTATTGAAGTATATCTTTTAGAAGAAATTTTTCTAAGTCCACATACTCGAGTAGTACCCTTCATATACTCGAGTAAGGGACTTAGTACTCGAGTAGATCATTGGACATACTCGTGTAGACTCTATATACTCGTGTAGATAAGTTTATACTCGAGTAGATAGTCAGTCACTCGAGTAGGTCATATCTTATACTCGAGTAATTCCTTCTATTCTTAAATCCAGAATTTTCTCTAAGTCCACATACTCGAGTACTTCCCTTGTATACTCGAGTGAGTGGGTCTGTACTCGAGTAAGTTGGTTCACATACTCGAGTAGACTGTATTCACTCGAGTAAGTGATAACTGGTACTCGAGTGGTTGGTTAGTTACTCGAGTAAGTGCCTTGTTTATACTCGAGTAGTTCCGTTCTTCCCATTTCAGAAATATTCTAAGTCCACATACTCGAGTAGTTCCCTATATACTCGAGTAAGTGACTCTGTACTCGAGTAGTTATTTTTTCATACTCGAGTAAGTCAATGTTTACTCGAGTAGTTGTTCTAAGATACTCGAGTAGTTCATTTTCCCCTCACTCGAGTAGGTCTCCTGATATACTCGAGTAGTTCTTTTTCTCTCACTCGAGTATCTGCAACTCTTGTACTCGAGTATTTATTCTCACTTTATCTGAAATTTTTCTAAGTGTTTTCACTCGAGTATTGATCTCTGGATCACTCGAGTAGTTTTCTCTTCTCTTACTCGAGTATGCCAATCCTTTCTACTCGAGTATATAACTTCTCTTACTCGAGTATGCCAATCCTTTCTACTCGAGTATATAACTTCTCTTACTCGAGTATGCCAATTCTTTTCCACTCGAGTATATACTATCTGATACTCGAGTATGTATCTTCTATGACTCGAGTATGTCTGTTCAAATCTTTCCTGAATTTCTCTAAGTCAAATGTCACTGTACATTTCGATTTGATCCTTTCTGATAAGTCCACGTGTCATCATTAATGATTCTTATGACCGTTGGAGTCTACCTATAAATAGGTCACTTCAGATTTGACTTTTAATTAATTCCTTCAGAGATTATTATTTTAAGAAAGAGAAAGAGAAAAAAAATCCCGTGAACCCTAATTCTTCAAGTCACCGCCGCCGTCGCCATTAACGTTCACGGAAGAAGCTCTGGATCTACGTTCTCCAATCTCTGTTTTCAACTCTGATTCTTCAGCGATCCAGACGCAAGTCAATCACTCGATCTTGCCGTGCCTTAAAGATTCTAGATCTATTTTCTCGATCGAGGTGATTTAGTTCTTCAGATTTGTGGATCTCTCTCAAGTCGTCTTCAACTTCTCTGATCAAGCCAAAGCTCTTAAGGAAGAAGACTGTCAAGATCCAGATCTGAGATTATTGTTTGTATTTTTTTAACAAATTATTGTGTAGGAGTTTTTCTCCGAGATTTGTAGGAAGTCTTATCTTCCGAGTGTAGATCCGGTTTGGATCGAGTTTTTGTAGGAACGAGGTTCCGAGGTGTAGGATTGTTTTCAATCCGAGATAGTGGAGTAGCCGAGTCTAGTGATTTGCTAGATCGGTGAGGAAAGTGGACGTACCCAAGGTTGGGGAATCACTATAAATCTCTTGTTGTCTGTGATTGCTTGATGTGTGCTGTGTTAGTTTTTAATTCCGCATTTGACACGCATTTCACCTATTCACCCCCCTCTAGGTGATTTAGGCTAACAACTTAGACCTCTCACTTAGCTTATGTGTTTCCATATAAGTTAAGGTTACAGATTATATTTTCAGTCTTTCATACTTCCATTATTGTTACATGTACTCTTAAACTTGCTAGATTAGTTCCGCCGTCACCTTTTACTTTGTTATTCTCCACCTTAATTTCCTCTCTTTTCCTCCTCCCCGCTCGGTGCCTAGGAGCCATGGGGGAAGGGGCGGGGGATGATAGGACTTAGTCTTTTAGACTAACAGTTTTCGAACAATGTCATTTTAGGAAACCGTGGAGCCCAGCATGGAGGAGCAGCCCCGGAGGTCGGCACGCTTGGAGATGGGACAGTCTAGCACCATAGTTCAGACATCTTGGAGTGCGAGTCCCGATATTTAGTAGATGTTTAGCTTTTGCTTCCGCGCTGAGCGATTTATAGTGAGGATATTGATGTAACAGGCATAAGCCCTATTTTTTGTACCTTTATTATTTCCGTGGACTCTGCTTTTGTGGAGATTATTTACTATATATGTGATTTATGTGGACTTGCCTTTTATTATTTTGCTACTATTTTGTGATCGAATCGGCCAGCAGGATCGGCGTTTTGTAGTGACGACCTTCCCGGACGTGAAGGTGTCACCGCAAAGCGGCGGTACTTGGCCTAAGACCCCGGTGCTTAAAAAGAAAAAATAGTCTTATAGTATCTATCTAGGTGGATAGATTTCGATTGACTCGAGGCTCCTTGAACTCAAAAAAATATAAAAGTGATAGCTCAAAGCAATCTAAAAAGAAAACTATGCAAGCTATCAAATATCATGTCAAGGACCCCCCAAGTGATGAGCACCTTGGTTCAAAGAGTCTTTTCGATCTTGTGCATAAATTCTAACTTATGCTTAGAGCCTCTGCGTACTCTGCTGGCAAATCCACCAGTTTTTCCTTGGCTAAGTGAAGACCACACCCACCGAGTCATCGTATAGACGTCGGTTTGAACGACCGTCAAATACCGAAGACCTACCACCTTATGCACATGCAACCATGAATTCCCGAGCAATTGGCTCCCCGGACTAACCTGTCCGTTATAACTACCTTCCGAGCCTTTGGCTCGTCGGGCTAACTTGCCCATTTCCATAACCACCGAACCTACCGCTCGGGTAACCAAGCCAAGCTAACCTCCCGAGTAATCTGGGTGAGTGAAAGTGAAGCCCTAGTATTTATTAATTGCTCTTTGATATTTTAGTCTTACGATTTAAGGTTAACCTTGGACTGCCTAGGGCATTCCCTGTAAAGGGCTCTCGAGGACACTAGGAAGTAAGATGGGCTGAAGCCCAAAGCTCCCTTTCGCAAGGTACTTATTATTGTTGGTATCTACCCAAGTACCAACTCTTCTGATCTTACACTTGAACTAAACCCAAGTGTATTTAGACTTCCTCTAAGGGAACGACGATCCATCATAGATCCCAAGCACGACCTTAACTTAGCGAACCAGGCTCTCACAACCTGACTCCTCTTTCATATCTAAATCAGACCAAGTACACCATATATCACACCTTCCCATTCCAAGGCTTACATGCTATCTTATTTCTACAGCTTTACTATGTGCAGACCTAATGAGTTACATGATGTGCATGAATGATGACCCCCTCCAAATATTCATCCAAATGACCTAAGATTATTACTGGGGGTCTAACATGATATTTTAAAGATAAATCCAGAATATAATATTTTTTCTAATTTATTTGGCATTTTTTATTTTTCAGAAAAATCAGGTCAACTACGCTTTTGAACATCAAGTATACTTTTTTGACATGGTATGGCCTCAACAAAAATATGACAAGTGTATATCATCCAAATAACAGTAAATACTGAAATTCATAATTTTTTCAAAAAGGTATGACCTCTAGACAAATTATTAATTAAATAACCTCATTAATAGGACCAAGCAGGAAATAATAGAAATAACCATCCAAAAATTAAATATAACTTACCAGATGTTAAAAGTGACAAGAAAAGACAACTGACCAAATTTATTAATTTTCCAAAAACATTTGGCCACATAATAAATCATTTTACAATATTCTACACAAGGCACTTTGTGAAACATCCTATATGAAACGGCTTCCAATAATTTTATAAACATTCACAGAGCATGATGAAGCCTTTAAGATGTTCTCAAACAAAATTTCATAATTTTACTGTGAATAAATAACTCATAATAATTTTTCTTATTAATAGGGCAATTACTAGGTTTATGAATGAAGTACTATAAAATATTATTCCAAAATACATACCTGAAAGTATTTAGTGTCAACCTAATCCACCTATGGGGGGGGGGGAATAGGTGTCGTGCAGTCTTTTACGAATTTAAACTAACCTGCACAAGTAAGCAAATAGAACACGGAAAATACACAAAGAATTATAGTGGTTCCCCGATTAGGGTACGTCCACTTTCCCTCTTCGACCTATCTCCCACCAAGGGACGACTCGGTCACTTCTTCAAACGGATTGAAATCAAATCCTCACACTAGAAGCAACACTCTCCTAACTACGGAAGGAACCCTTCCAACAACGGAGTCATAACTCCACCACAATGGGTTGCACCCAACCCTTACAACTAGGAATGAAAATTCCTTTACAACAAAATTGAATGTAAATAAAAATACAAACAATGATTTGGAGATTCCGATGTCCTTCTTCGTTCGTTGAAGCTTGCATGAAAAGTACGAAGAGTCCACAACCAGATTTCTCACTTGGAATTGATCTTGTCAAGAACGGCGGTGGCAAGTAAGTGCGGCGGCGATGTTTTGTAGATCCAAACTTCTTGACGAAGCAAGCTAGGTCTTCGAATGATCTTAGTTGGATCAAACGTCTCAACCGATTCGAAAGGGAGAACAAGTCTCGTTCAACGAATCGGAAGACAAGAGATCTCGAGAGAGATTCGTGAGACAGGCTGCTTGCCTCGGTTCTGTCGTCGAACGATCAGAGATGAACTGAGATCAGCGGCGACGATGACCTTGTGAGCGGCGACGTACGATCAGCGGTTTCCGCAATCGGCTAGGTCACGGCGTCGGCGTTCTTTTGTATTTCTGTGTATATTCTTCTCTCTTGAGTTTCAAAATACCCATGTATTTATACCAGGAGCCAACCCTAATGACCATTGTGGGGCCCACGAGGAGAAGCCATAGCCCCGGCTGAAACAGCGCATGATGGCTTGGTTCGGTCCAGCGAACGGTGAGAATTTGCCTAAGGCAAAATCGGCGGGTGTCATTGGTGATTCCCGTCGATGTCGGCGGGAATCACTCTCGACTCCCGTCGATTCTACCTTGGCAGAATTTTGGTTTGAAATCTTCCAGCCGGAAGAAGTCAGCGGGAGTCATTATTTATTCCCATCGCAGTCGGCGGGAATCACTAACGACTCCCGTCGAAGTCGGCAGGAATCACTAGCGATTCCCGTCGATTTTGACTTGAAAGAATTTTCCTTCTTCCTTCTTTTGAAAACTTGGTCTTTGACCCATCCTTTCTCCTTCTTCTGCTCTTAATCTACCTTGACCCTGTACATGAAAATAAGTACACTCCAATACAAAGAGCACACATGAATCAACACACTGATCTACACAACGAGGGATTACGTTGCACAAACCCGTGTATATTGACCCACTACACCCTGAAATTGGTGTGTACTTAGCATGGAATAGCTGCAAGCACAACTTGATAGAATTGTCAAATACATTGTCAATTAAAATTAGCTTGTTCAGGGGCTTCTTCAAATCAGGTCTATTGTGGATGCAATTCCCAACAATCTCCCCCTATTTGAAGAAGTCTAAACCCTAAAAGCTAAGGTGAATAAAACAGATGGGAATGAAAATCATAAAATGAAATTTCAATTGAGAGTGGAATTCATTACCATTTTCCTGAGAGCAACATAGCCTTTGTGGCCTACTAGCATATGCAGCCACCTTAGTCTTGGCCGAGAGGGTAATCTCCCCCTTTTCGACTTCTGCAAACCTGGGACTTCCCATGGAGTAAAATGCTCCCCCTCAGTTCTTGCATCCGTGCCTCGATCTTGAGTGCCTAGAAGATGCTTTCCCTTGATTCAAGAGCCTTGAGCCTTTCAGTCTTCAATCTTCAAAGTTCAGCATGCTGAGTTTAGTTTTTAACAAATTGAACTTGGCCTCGTCTAGTGGCTTTGTGAAGATATCTGCAATCTGCTTATCCGTGGGGACATAGCAGAGAGATATATCTTTGTTTTCCACATGCTCCCGAATAAAGTGGTAGCGCACTTCAATATGCTTTGTCTTGCTGTGCGACACTGGATTGTTCGCAATTGTAATTGCGCTTGAGGAGTCGCAATACATAGGAACTTCTCTGAACTGCAAGTCATAATCTTCGAGTTGATTTCTGATCCATAGAAGTTGTGCACAACAGCTGCCTGCTGAGATGTACCAGATTCAGCCGTAGAGGTTGCTACATAGTTCTGCTTTTTACTGTTCCACGATATAAGCCTTCTTCCTAGGAATTGGCACGTCCCGGAAGTGCTTTTCCTATCATCCCTACTTCCTACAAAGTCAGCATCTGAAAAGCCTATCAGCTCGACATCATTGTTTCTTGGGTACCACAAGCCAAGATTCGGTGTACCTTTAATGTATCTAAAAATCTGCTTTGCAGCGATATAATGAGATTCCTAGTGTTCACCTGATATCTGGCACAAACGCATGTGGAAAACATAATATCCGGTCTACTAGTAGTAAGGTAGAGTAGGGATCCAATTATGCTTCTGAATTTGGTTTCATCAAAAGGTTTCCCTTTCTTATCCTTGTCTAGAGACACAGTGGATCCCATTGGAGTCCTCATAGAGGTTGCACTCTCCATTCCAAATTTCTTGAGGAGTTCATTTGTGAACTTTGTCTGAGAAATGAAAATTCCATCCTCAGACTGTTTCACTTGAAGTCCCAAGAAATACTTTAGTTCTCCCATGCTGCTCATTTCAAACTTCCCTTGCATAAGTTTAGATAACTTCTTGCACAGGTTGTTATCCGTTGAACAAAATATTATGTCATCGACATAGATTTGCACCAGCAAAATCTTGCCTTTGACTTCCCTAAGAAACAATGTCTTATCTATTTTTCCTCTCGAGAACTTGTTCTCAAGAAGAAAACTAGACAGAGTCTCATACCAAGCTCGAGGAGCTTGTTTTAAGCCATATAATGCTTTATTAAGAAAGTAAACATGATCAGGGAGTGTTGGATTAAAAAAACTCAGGGGTTGCGTGACATATACTTCCTCTTTTAAATTTCCATTTAGGAAAGCAGACTTCACGTCCATCTGATAGATAGTGAATCCTTTGTGAGAGGCATACGCATGGAACAACCTGATCGCCTCGAGTCTTTCAACTGGTGCAAATGTTTGGTCGAAGTTAATCCCCTCCTCATATCTGTAACCTTTAGCCACCAGTCTGACCTTGTTCTTGATGATGATACCGTGTTCATCCAGTTTGTTTCTGAAGATCCACTTAGTGCCGATCACATTCTGTTTCTTTGGTCTGGGAATTAGCATCCAGACGTTGCATCGTTCGAATTTATGTAGTTCATCTTGCATCCACTTAGTGTTCTCTTCGTCAATTTCTTTGGCTCAACCTGTGATAGAAAACTAAAGTGCAAAATCTCGTTAATTGTACATCTGCGAGTTCTGACACCATCCCGAGGATCTCCTATGATCTGATCTCTTGGGTGATCCCTCACATGTCTCAGATCTAAGAGTCTGTCATCTGGAGCTCCAACAGCTTCTCGGGCTCCTCCCTCTTTTGGGAGAATTTCTTCATCCTGACTGTCATCTTCTTCAGTTGGCGTTGAGGTGGAGACCTTGAGGTACTTGAGAGTTTCATCTTTAGCAGTCTCATCTAGACTTAGTTGTTTAAGCCTTGCACCTGCATCTTCAAGAATGCCACTGGAAGAATTTCTGTGTAGCAGGCTTCCTTCATCAAATACAACATTAATGGACTCCTCTACCACTAGGGTTTTCTTATTGAAAACCCTATATGCCCGACTATGGCTACTATAGCCCATGAAGATGCCTTCGAAGCATTTTTCTCCGAATTTAGTACGTGGGTACTTCCCATTATTGAGTACATAACATCTGTAGTCCAAAATCCTTAGAGAGGACAAGGTCGATTTCCTGCCTTTCAATAGATCATAAAGCGTCTTACGATGATTCTTGTTGATCAAGGCACGGTTTTGCACGTGACAGGCTGTATTGACAGCCTCTGCCCAGAAGTACTCATGAAGAGAAGCGTCATTCAACATTGTCGTACATGCCTCAATGAGCGTTCTATTCCTCCTCTCCACAACTCCGTTTTGCTTAGGAGTACGTGGGGAGGAAAACTCATGAAAGATACCATATTCTTCACAGAGTTCTGTCATAGCTCCAGACTCGAATTCTGTTCCATGGTAACTTCTGATTTTGACCACAGAGCAGTTAAGTTCGTTTTGAATCTGCTTGATCAAATTAGTGAAGATGTCAAACGTATCTGACTTTCGTTTCAAGAAGAACACCCACGTAAACTGAGAGTGATCATCAACAATCACTAGCGTATACGATTTGCCTCCTAAGCTATGAAATTGCACTAGACCAAACAAGTCCTTGTGTAGAAGATAAATACATCTTGAAGAGTCTTTGTCTGCAATGCCCTTAAAGTTAGCCCGAGTCTGTATGCCCTTCTGGCATGCAGGACAAGGGATATCTTTGATGCACTTAATAGTAGAGGCATCCCTTACTAAATTCTTGGAAAACAACATATTAATAGTTTTGAAATTAATATGTGCTAATCTCTTGTGCCATTGTTCACAGAGAGATGCACTGTCTTTTGCTACTAGGCAAACGGGGGAGGAAGAGTCTAAGCTAAGAAAATCTAAGCAAAAAATATTTCTGCTCCTAATGCCAGTTAATACCGTCTCCGAAGAGGCACACGATATTATCAAGCACTTTTCCTTGTAGAACTTAACGTCGTATCCTTTATCACACAACTGGCTTACACTGATCAGGTTATGGTTTAACCCTTCAACATAGGCCACATCGGTGATAGAGAACAGACCGTTGGATATCATACCATAACCCTTGGTGACTCCTCGATCTGATCCTCCAAAGATGACGCTGGGTCCATTTTCGTCTGGGGAGTAATCACGCAACATGCTTCTTGTCCCGATCATATGCCGAGAACATCCACTATCCAAGTACCAGATTTGCATTTTGGTGGCCTTTGGACATACCTGCAAAACAAAATTAGTTTCCCTTAGGAACCCAATTGAACTTGGGTCCTAGATTCCTTGTTAGCACACTCCCCCTCGAGTGGTTAACCCTACGAGGGATCGGCCTCACATTGCTAACATGAGGAGTCTCATTATTTCTTTGATTAAACCAGCAATCCACGACGAAGTGACCAACTTTACCACAACACCAACAGTCAAACCTGTTGTTTTGATTCCTAGGACCCTGCTTTACCCTTGGAACGATGGGTCCAGCCGGGGCCTTGGATCCGAAGGCAGAGGCATCATGACGACATCATTCACGTGATTCCTTCACTTCTTGTTCCTTCTGTATAACAGGCTTGGCCATTGGGGCCTGCTTACTATTATGGCTGCTAGAGAAGTAGCCATAATTCTCCACTTGGATTTCCTCATAAGGTGCCTTGAAGGCACTCTCACCGTAGTTGCGGGGGAAGGTCCAACCATCATACCGGCTCTTGGGCTTTTCAACTGAGGGCCGGAAGAAGTGGCCATAGGTTGACTCAAAGTAATTCTCATTGCATGGAAAGCGAGGCTTTCTGAATGAAACAGGACCGAGTGGGGCCTTTCCATTTTCTGCAGCAGAGGCCTTCTTAGTAGCCTTATTTTTCCTCTGATTTTTTTTTCTCCTGGATGATTTACCAGGCACGGCCACTTGCCCTAAGCCAGCCCCTTTTTCCTGAGCAGAGAATACATCAACTAGAGGAAGAATGGTCTTGGGCATAGAGAAGCTTTTGATAATCTTCCTCTCAGCCGCAAGCTGTTCTTCCAGCTTGTTAATTTCTTTCTGCTTTTTATCGAGGAGCCTTAGAGAATCTGAGTGCTCAGAAGTCAGGTCCAGGTATTCCTGTCGGAGAGAAATCAAGCCAGTGATCTCTTCTCTTTGGGACACACCCTCAGCCTTAAGGAATTTGACTTCCTTTTTCTTAGCACTCAACCTCGTTCGGCACTCTTCGAAAGTATTGAGCAGAAGCTCATACTTTTCGAGGAGTTCAACTTCACGGGCAGATAGACTTTCCTCATGATCATCTTCAGGAGACTCAGAGTCAGAGTCAGAGTCAAAGAGGGGGGGGGGGTGCGATCTTTTACCTTCCCAGTAAATGGGGGACAGTCTCCATCTGAGTTGGAGCGACCCATTAGCCCGAAGTAGGCTTCCTCATCATCACTGGAGTCTGAAGAATCAGATTCACTCAGTGTCTTTGGATTTTTAGCAATGTAGCTCCTCTCTTTCTTCTTATCTCTAGAGGACTTGTGCTCCTCTCCTTTCCCCTTATCTCTCTTGCTTTGGTGGCAGTCAGCAATGACGTGGCCTGGCTTATTGCACCAGAAGCAGATAATGTCAGCAGAACGATGTTTGTTCTGTTTAGAATCATACCTGTCAGAAGAGTAATTCTTCTTCTGTTATCTAGAGGAGGTGCCATCTCCTTTTCTCTGATTCCTCATCTTGAGGAACTTCTTAAACTCTCGAGTGATGAAGGAGAATTCTTCCTCCGATAGCTCTGAGCCTAATGAGCATGGCTCAGAGTCTTCTTCCTCAGCCTTTCTCCAAGAGCAGGACAAGGCTGCACCCTTGCCATTCCTTGAGTGATTAGCTTTCAGGGCCACAGTCTTTTCTTTGGCTGCGCCTTATCGGCTTCTTCTTCAACTATTCTGGTGTTCAGCTGAAGCTCGTAGGACATTAGCTTCCCAAATAAAATCTGGGGATCAGTTTCTGCCAGCTTGCCAAACTCTCTGATGGTGCAGATCTTGGTGTCCCATTCCTTAGTAAGGGATCTAAGGAATTTTTAATTTAGTTCACCATCGGTGAACACTCTGCCATAACCCTTCATGGCATTGACGATCTTCAGGAAGTTCTCGAATGTCACTCCGATTTCTTCCTTGGGACCTTGCCTGAAGTCCTCATACTTCTTGTTCAGAAGGGATCTTCGATCATCCCTTACTTCATCTGTGCCTTCCATCAGAATGATCAGGTAGTGCCAGATGTCCTTGGCAGTCCTGTAGTTGCTGAAATTCTTCATCATTGAATCATCGATGATGCTTACTAAAATGTTTTGAGCTTTCTTGTATAGTCCGACAAGCACCATCTCATCCTTATCCATTTCGGAGAGCTTCTTGGGAACCATCTTGGTCGGATCAATGGTGGAGGCCTTAGTGGGGATATAAGGGCCCTCCTCCACTATCATGAAGAGTCGGGGATCGACTACTTTCATGTAGAACCTGATCCTTTCCTTCCAGATGGGAAAATTCAGCTTGGTGCATACTAGAATCTTTCTTGAATACTTGAGTCCGTCCATTCCAGAGATCTTCTTTTTTCTTGACATTAGACACAGGATCTTACTCAAGGTGTTAACCTTATTGATGAGTAACCTAGCTCTGATACCACTTGAAAGTATCTAGTATCAACCTAATCCACCTATGGGGTGGGGGGGGGGGAATAGGTGTCGTGCAGTCTTTTGCAAAATTAAACTAACATGCACAAGTAAGCAAACAGAACACGGAAAACACACAAAGAATTATAGTGGTTCCCCGATTTGGGTACGTCCACTTTCCTTCGTCGACCTATCTCCCACCAAGGGACGACTCGGTCACTTCTTCAAACGGATTGAAATCAGATCCTCACACTAGGAGCAACACTCCCCTAACTACGGAAGGAACCCTTCCAACAACGGAGTCACAACTCCACCACAATGGGTTGCACCCAACCCTTACAACTAGGAATGAAAATTTCCTTTACAACAAAATTGAATGTAAATAAAAATACAAACAATGCTTTGGAGATTCCGATGTCCATCTTCGTTCGTTGAAGCTTGCACAAAAAGTACGAAGAGTCCACAACCGGATTTCTCACTTGGAATGGATCTTGTCAAGAACGGAGGCGGCAAGTAAGTGCGGCGGTGATGCTTTGTAGATCCAAACTTCTTGACGAAGCAAGCTAGGTCTTCGAATGATCTTAGTCGGATCAAACGTCTCAACCGATTCGGAAGGGAGAACAAGTCTCATTCAATGAACCGGAAGACAAGAGATCTCGAGAGAGATTCATGAGACAGGCTGCTTGCCTCAGTTCTGTCGTCGAACGATCAGAGATGAACTGAGATCAGCGACGTCGACGACCTTGTGAGCAGCGACGTACGATCAGCGGTTTCCGCGATCGGCTAGGTCACGGCGTCGGCATTCTTTTGTATTTCTGTGTATATTCTTCTCTCTTGAGTTTCAAAATACCCATGTATTTATACCAGGATCCAACCCTAATTACCATTGTGGGGCCCACGAGGAGAAGCCCTAGCCCTGGCCGAAACAGCGCATGGCGGCTTGGTTCGGTCCAGCGAATGGTGAGAATTTACCTAAGACAAAATCGGCGGGAGTCGTTGGTGATTCCCTGTCGATGTCGGCGGGAATCACTCTCGACTCCCGTCGATTCTGCCTTGGCAGAATTTCGGTTTGAAATCTGCCAGCCGGAAGAAGTCGGCGGGAGTTGTTATTGATTCCCATCGAAGTCGGCGGGAATCACTAATGACTCCCGTCGAAGTCGGTTAGAATCACTAGTGATTCCCGTCGACTTTGACTTAGAAGAATTTTCCTTCTTCCTTCTTTGGAAAACTTTGTCTTTGACCCATCCTTGCTCCTTCTTCTGCTCTTAATCTATCTTGAACCTGTACTTGAAAATAAGTACACTCCAATACAGAGAGTACACATGAATCAACACACTGATCTACACAACGAGGGATTATGTTGCGCAGACCCGTATATATTGACCCACTGCACCCCGACATTGGTGTGTACTTAGCATGGAATAGCTGCAAGCACAACTTGATAGAATTATCAAATACATTGTCAATTCAACTTAGCTTGTTCAAGGGCTTCTTCAAATCAGGTCTATTGTGGATGCAATATCCAACAATCTCCCCCTATTTGAAGAAGCCTAAACGCTACAAGCTAAGGTTAATAGAACAGATGGGAATGAAAATCATAAAATGAAAATTCAGTTGAGAGTGGAATTCATTACCATTTTCCTGAGAGCAACATAGCCTTTGTGGCCTACTTAGCATTGACAGCCACCTTAGTCTTGGCCGAGAGGATAATCTCCCCCTTTTCGACTTCTGTAAACCTGGGAATTCACTTGGAGTAAAATGCTCCCCCTCAATTCTTGCATCCGTGCCCGATCTTGAGTGCCTAGCAGATGCTTCCCCTTGATTCAAGAGCCTTGAGCCTTTCAGTCTTTAATCTTCAAAGTTCAGCATGCCGAGTTAAGTTTTGAACAAATTGAACTTGGCCTCGTCTAGTGGCTTCGTGAAGATATCTGCAATCTGCTTATCCGTAGGGACATAGCAGAGAGATATATCTTTGTTTTCCACATGCTCCCAAATGAAGTGGTAGTGCACTTCAATATGCTTTTTTTCTGCTAAGCGACACTGAATTATTCGCAATTGCAATTGCGCTTGAGGAGTCGCAATACATAAGAACTTATCTAAACTGCAAGTCATAATCTTCATGTTGATTTCTTATCCATAGAAGTTGTGCGCAATAGCTTCCTACTGAGATGTACTCAGATTCAGCCGTAGAGGTTGCTACACAGTTGTGCTTTTTACTGTTCCGCGATGTAAGCTGTCTTCCTAGGAATTGGCACGTCCTGGAAGTGCTTTTCCTATCATCCCTGCTTCCTGCAAAGTTAGCATCTAAAAAGCCTATCAGCTCGACATCATTATTTCTTGGGTACCATAAGCCAAGATTTGGTGTACCTTTAAGGTATCTAAGAATCCGCTTTGCAGTGACATAATGAGATTCTTTAGTGTTCAACTGATATCTGGCACAAACGCATGTGGAAAACATAATATCCGGTCTACTAACAGTAAGGTAGAGCAGGGATCCAATTATGCTTCTGAATTTGGTTTCATCAAAAGGTTTCCCTTTCTCATCCTTTTCCAGAGACACAGTGGATCCCATTGGAGTCCTCATAGAGGTTGCACTCTCCATTCTGAATTTCTTGAGGAGTTTATTTGTGAACTTTGTTTGAGAAATGAAAATTCCATCCTCAGACTGTTTCACTTGAAGTCCCAAGAAATACTTCAGTTCTCCCATGCTGCTTATTTCAAACTTCCCTTGCATAAGTTTAGAGAAGTAGACTTCAAATCAAACCCAAATGGGCTGATATTTTTACCAATGACTTATCATGACCCTTTGGGTCATCAACCTAAATTTTGGGGGATTGTCAAGTCATTATACCATCTAATTAACCCATACATAAATTATTAGATATTTACAAAAACTATAGAAAAATGTTTTCCAAAAATTCCCATTTTTTGATATGTTAGAGGTATAGGTAAGAGTGACCCCTAATACAAATCTCAAGTCATTTGGATGGCTGTATTGATGGAGGCACTCAATTTAGTCTCTAGATAACCCTATGTATAGACTGCACCATTTTGAGTGATGTGGTCAGACCACTTACCTAAATGGGTTGAAACAAATTTTAAAATAAACTAGACTTCAAGTGCTACAACTTTCATGTTTGTCATTTTCCCTATAGAGGGCTCTAAGTATTTTTAATATTTAATTCAAAACTCTGCAATAATTGTGACATAATGAAATAATAATAATTCTTAATATAATCGGGCAGCACGAATCTTGACGCGCTAACGGACGGAATCTATTCAACTTCCCTAGCACGCCAACGGCTCAGATTACTCCATCCTGGGCCGACTTTGCCCTTATTTCTCGGCCACCCATGCCCCTTCCCGGTCGGTCACTGCCACCACCCCCTTAATTGAAGCGGTGGCTGGCGATTCGTGGTGGTAGACCGGCCGAAGATGGCCAGAATAGTGAATGGTGGATGGAAGAAAAGCTTGAAAAACCAAGATCTCGGCTCCCTTGATCTGGGGCTAATTAGACCCAAACCTTGGGGCCAATAGATGTAGATCTATCAATAGAGAGAGAGGAGGAATACATGACCTTCTGGGGTGGCTGGAGTTGGGCCGATCGTCGTGTCGCCATTACCGGTGGTGGTGATTTCAGGTGCTCTACAACCACACTACCAGAGGGCTCGAAATATTCAAGGGAATGTTGGAATCGATTGCTGAGGGTTTAGGGAAGCTTTTAAATGGATTAGTTGGGGGAGAGGATGGGTGTAAGCTTCGATGGCCATTAATGATCATGAAAGATCTTTTCGGCCACCATTGGATCCACTAAACTCAGCCTCTGATTTGCCCTAAGAGGCACTTAGTCTCCTCAAAATTGAAGGGGGAATGAATTTATAGCAATTAGGGAGGCCCTTGTCCTTCCTAGCCATGAATGGCCACTTCCTCTCCCTTTCTCTCTCCTCTATTAAAGGGATAATGAGGTTTCTCTCTCCTAGTCATGCACTCCAGAATTTGAGAGCATTTTGGGTAAATATCAGCCTCCTAAAGCTAGTAGGCCACTCAACTTGGGATTAGCCCAAGTGAGTTGGGCTAGGTTGGGTCAACTTGAGCTAATTTGCCTCAATTTAGGGTCGAGTTGAAGAGAATCCGGTTCAAATGTGCCATCAACACATATCCCGAAAACCCGGTTCAGTTATACAAGGAACCAAATGAAAATACTCTAAGTCCAAAAGCGTTGAGTGGTGTCGAGACCACTCAACGTCGCGTTGAGTGGTGTTGAGACCACTAAACGCCGCGTTGACTGGCGTTGAGTGGTGTTGAGACCACTCAACCCCATGTTGATTGGCGTTGAGTTGTGTTGAGACCACTCAACGACGCGTTGAGTGGCGTTGAGACCACTAAACACTGCGTTGAGTTCACTCAATGCCTCAGCATGCAGAATGTTTCTAAGTCAAAAGCATTGAGTGGCGTTGAGACCACTAAATACCGCATTGAGTCCACTCAACACCTCGTTGAATGGCGTCGAGTGCACTCAACGCACTCGACGCCTCGTCGAATGGCATCGAGTGCACTCAACGCACTCGATGCCTGTTGACTCTAGAACATTCTTTTCCTAAGTTAGAGTTTATTGAACCCCATAGTGGGTTCTATGTGAATCCACCCTAACCCTTGGGTCAAACCTAGTCTATCCCCATTCATCCACCGCATGTCCCACCCTAATCTTAGTTAAGGGATCTAGTTGTTTGAGGGATGTTACATATGGGGACTAGACTATTGGAGAATGTTTTGGGTTAAACCAACAATCTACAATAAAATGTCCAACTTTTCCATAACATCAGCACTCAAATATGTTAAACCTTCTCTTGGAGCTCATTGCAGGAGTTGGATGGGTCTTCTCTTGATTAGAGGGGTGTCTGCAGGAGATTACCTGTGAGTCCATGCAAGAATTGTGGTATTGTGCTTGTGGTGACTTAACAACGACAACCACAGCCTTGCCCTTCCCAGCAACTTTTCCCACAAGACCACTCCATTTATCCTTGGTGTTAGTGTTAACACCAAACACAAAGGTGCCATGATCCTTCATTACAACTTCCTCATGAGCTGATTTGAGGGAACTCTTTCCACAGTGCACATTTTTGGTTCCACTGGTGGAACATTCATTTTTCTAGTATCCATAGACACTTTCCAGGTCATAGCTGTATGAGGCTAAGAGAACCTTTTCAAATTTTTTTGGTTGCATAGGTGCTTTCCCTTTAGCTTTGGTTCTCCTTCTCTTACTCTCCTTGTATCATACACCATTTATGTATGGTGTAGAGAAGGTGTTGATTATAGGAAGAACAGTTTGGGGCTTGGAGTAATTTGCCACCAGGTCTCTCTCCTTGAAGAGATTATTGCCAAGTTCTTAATGATCCTTTATTTTTTAAGGTGAAGCTCAGTATGCTCATCAATGATTGCCTGGAGCTCAATAATCTTTAGATTCATTTGATGGATCTCATCCATCTTCCCCTCAATCTGACCCTTCAGAGGTATGAGGAGTTTGAGCTTTTCAGCTTGTTTTTTAGCAAGCTTCCTGCGGTTTCCCAAGGCTTTTAGGAGGGCCCCATACATATCCATAATCTCATCACAACAATTCTTTGGTTAAGATTCCTCTTCATTTCCATAAAATGAGATGGCCTTTAACTCATCACCAGTTTCATAATCTAAATTAGAAAAGATAGTTTTAGTTTGTATCTTATTTGGATGTGTGTCATCCCGAGCCATCATTCCATACCTATTTTCCTTTTCTTCATCATCACTATCTAGGGATGATAGTGGAACCCTGATTCCTATATGGTGGACAATAGGTGTTTAATTTTTCAGATGATGCAATTAGTCATACATAGGCTTCTTCCTCTACTGATTCAGAAGAGTTGGTGTCACTATCACCCCAGCTTCTTTCCTGTTTGGCTAAGAGGCTCTTTTTAGATCTCTTACCATTCTGGTACTTGTCCTCCGTATTTTCTTTCTTCTCTTTTCTCTTGACTAGACAGTCACCTATAACATATCCAGGCATGTTACAACAATAGCAAACAATGTCCTTCTTAGCATCTTCTTTAATTGCCTTGTGAACAAGGTTAGATCATCATTAGACATTTCTTACTTAGAGGTGCTTGGTTCAGATTCTTTTGACACCACTGCCTTATTTGGGGAAGGCAGGGCCTTTTCCAATCCTCTATTGGAGATTTCAGCTTTCAGGGCCATGGATCTCTCCTTGATGTGCCCTTCTTCATCATTTAGGGAGTTGAGGTGAAGCTCATGGGATAGTAGCTTCCCAAACAAATTTTGGGGCTCAATACTCCCTAGATTTCCCACTTCTCTGATGGTAACAATTTTGACATCTCATTTCTTATGCAGGGATTTGAGAAAGTTATCATTCAGTTCATATTTTGTGAAAGCTCGTTTCTAGAGTTAAGGTGAAGCTCTTGTTAAGCTTTTAGGCCTTTTTAACAACCTTACTTTGATATCACTTGAAAATAAAGGGTTGCTACTCACCTAGAAGGGGTGAATATGTGTTTTACTAAGTTATTGTTACACAACCCTGTATTCACTAAGTGCCCCCCTTAGGTTCAAGGTTTTGCGGGACACAAGGGTACAAGAAGGCCATAGTAGGCGAGTGAAACCTTCCAGAATAGCATTCACCCAGGGGGATCGAAAAGGATCCCGCAAGTAGAAGGCGGAGAGGTTCTCGCTCATAGTAGGCATAAAGGGTCTTGCCCATGTCAGTGAGTGGCCTTCTAATCCCACTTTCATCCTCTGAGTCGCGGAGGCGAGTGCCTGGCCTACCCAGCATTCGCCATTTAGGCAAGTGGCGTCTTCATGGTCCACCCGCCCAGTGGAGTCCAGAGGCAGAATTACCGGGGTGACCCTGAAGGTTTTGTTTAGCTCCTCAAAATAGAGGAGTTTGGTTGTTGGCAGACCACTTTGGGTTGCATGTGGTTCTTTAGAACTGCGGAGCTACGCTATTTATAGACTAGGTTTTTAAATCTATAAATAGATCCAAGGGGGTACCTTAGAAGGCAAGCATTTCTAGTTTTCTCATTCCTAGATATTCTTGCGCTTTTTGAGGTGCCCTTAGCTCAACACTGACTAAGGAGGAGAAGTGCTCTAAGATCTTCTGGGTGTGTGGTGGGACCTCCATGCTGGAGTCTTGGGTTAGTTTTGAGCTTTAAGTCTTTAGTCAGTCCAGCTTGTTTGGAGAAGTAAGTGTGCAGTCACACTTTCCCCAAGGGTCCAAACTCCACAGAAGCTGGTTCTCAGTTTCAACATTTTGGTACGGTGAGAGTTGAGAGTGACCAACATAGAAAACCTTAGTGAGCTCAATGACTGGAGTTCAAAACAACCCAATAAATGTGACAGAAAATGAAATAAAATGAATTATTATATAATAACTTGCACAAATCTTAAAGCATGATCGTGTGGCTCTGGCATTGTCTTCTTCCTCTAGCCAAAGACTGTGATATCACCGACCTAGAGCATATTCAAAGCCCATTTTTCGGCCACCCAGCCTCCTCCCTGGCGGACCACCGCCGCATCTACCTTCGCTGAGGTGGGGGCTATCGCCGGGCGGTGACACGGCTGCAGGAGGGGCGATTTCTGGCGAACCCGATAGGTAGAAAATCCATGGAAAAGCTAGAATTTTTCTCTCCCAATCGGGCTCAATTGAGCCCTATTTCTCTCCTAAACGATCTAAGATTCTAACCCACGAAGAAAGGACTAGAGGAGGACATATTGGGAGAGCTAGAGTCGGGCCGATCGCTAGATTGCCATGGATGGTGGTGGCGCAGATCGGTGTTCTGCAGTAGCACTACAAACTAGCTCAGCTTCTTCAGGTAAAGAGTGGAAACGTCTCCTTTGATCTTGGGGAATCTTTTAAGATAGCAAAATTGGGGAGGGGTGTTTTCAAACACCAATTACAATTAATGGCCATCAAGGTGAAGTTTCGGCCAAGGCAAGATCCAGTCTATGCAATCACTGTACTGCCTGGAAAATCTCTTGATCTCATCAAAACTGATGGGGAAGATGAATCAAGACTTTGGAGGTGAAGAGGGAAGCCCCTTGGCCTTCCAAGCCATGAATGACCCTCTTTCTCTCTCCTCCATTAAAGGGAAAAATGGAGCTTTTCTCTCTCCTAGTCATTAAGGCCGATTTTGATGTCTACTCTAGCCTAATGGCACCCCACTAACCCATTTTATTCATGGAAATAAGGTTTTAGCCCAAGTGAATTGGGCTTGAGCTTGGGTTAGTCCATTTGAGCTAGTTTGACCTAATATTAAGGTGGAGTTGACCTTGTTGAACTTTACCATTTGGGTTGACCCCAATTAGTTCTTGGTGACCCATTGGCCTCCCCTAAGGTCTAGGAAGGGTTTAGTAGGGTTGGTTGTGCACCTTGAAGGCCACTTGACCCTTAGTTAGGGCACTTTGACATTTTTAGGGCTAGGTTTGACTTTGGTCAATTAGCCCCTTTTTGGTTGACCCAATGGGTCCTTGGTGACCCATTGTCCTCCCCTAGGGTTAGGGGTACCATGGTAGGGTAATGGAACAAAGTTAAATCCCTAAGGTCAATCCCTAGGTCTAGTTATTGGAAATTACTATTTGCAAAACATGGTGATCTTCACCTTCATGCCTAAGGTCACATGGTCTTTTTAACTTCCTAGAGTTTTGTCATGACCTAGTCATGACAAAACCACTCTTAGGGGTCTAGTTGAAAATGGGATGTTACACAACAGTAACCTTCTGAGATGTACTCTAACTCTGTAGTTGATATTGCAATACTGGATTGTTTCTTGCTGCTCTAAGATACCAGTCTCCCTCCAAATAACTAACAGGTGCCAGATGTCCTCTTCTTGTTCTCTTTGCTACCTACAAAATCTGCATATGAATTGCCTGTTAGTTCAAACTCCCCATTACTAAGGTACCATAGGACAAGATGTGGAGTTCCCTTAAGATACCTTAAAATTCTCTTAGTTGCAGAGTAGTCAGATTCTTTAGGGCAGGCCTGATACCTAGCACAAACACATGTAGCATACATGATGTTTGGCCTACTTGCAGTCAAATATATAAGGGAGCTAATTATCCCTCAATATAAATTTTCATCAATAGGTTTCCCTGCCTCATCTTTGCCTATAGACATACATGACCCCATGGGAGTTCTCATGGTGGAGGAGTTCTCCATGCCAAATTCTTTATCAACTCCCTAGTGAACTTAGACTAGGATATGGACAAGCCATCATTTGTTTGTCTTACTTGTAGGCCTAAGAAGAACTTAAGTTCACCCATACTGCTCATCTCAAACTTCCCCTGTATAAGTTTAGCAAACTTTTTACATAGGTTGTCATTAGTAGATCCAAAAGTGATGTCTTTTACATAGATCTGAACTAGGATGATCTTACCCTTAGATTCCCTTAGGAATAGGGTCTTGTCTATTTTCCCCCTTGAGAATTTGTTCTCAATAAGGAAAAGACAAAGTATCAAACTAGGGGCTTGCTTTACAAAGCTTTCCTATCATACATAAGCAGGTAATGCTACAAAACCCAGGGATCAACATAGACTTCTTCTTTTAATTAACCATTCAGGAAGGATGACTTCACATCCTTTACCTTGAATCCCTTGTGTGTAACATGCAAGGAATATCTGAGCCTCCAATCTTTTTAGGGGCAAAGGTTTGATCAAAATAAGCCTTCTTCTTCATGTACCCCTTAGCTACTAGTCTGCCTTTGTTGTTAATAAGTGCCATTTTCATCAGCTTGTTCCTGAGTTACTTGACTCCAATGACATTAACATGTGGTTTGGGAACCAGCTTCAAGACCTTGTACCCCTTGAACTAGTTCAGTTCCTCCTGCGTAGCTCCAATCCAATGCTGGTCTTTGTTGGCCTCTTCAAACTTCTTGGGCTCCAGTTGGGATAGTTGGTGATCACTTTCCGCTTAAGAAAAGAGAGCCGAACTAGCAATCCAATTAAGAAATTATATATATCGAACTGTAGCTAGGGGACACAAGTGTCGTATTGAAATCTGGGAACCGTTGAGTAAATCTACTCACACGAAGAATATAATTTTATCGACGGAAAATCTTTAGGGTAAAAGAGAAAATAAAACACACTTAACGAAAGGAAAAATAGCACTAAAGGAGAACTAATTGGAGTTAAGTAGAAAGCATAAAAGAAACGGTTACAATAAAGGGTTGGAACGATGAAATGGAAATGCACTGGATCGAGAATCACCTCGGCTAAAGTCGATTAAAAATGCGATAATAAACCTAAACTTAATAGGGTGAAGGTCCTTGACTGTGGAGGATCCTAAAGCTTGAATACGCTTCTCTCAAATTCGTTCCCAACCGAGTTTAGGAAGGTCCGACCGACTCTCGTCTAAATAAGGCCTAAAACTGCATTATGGAACCCCACTATTGGATTTTACTCCAATCTGGGAGATTTGGACGTCTGCCTCTCTCGAGGTACAACTCTCTTTACTCTTGGCTCACTTCAACTATTAGGCTCTCAGCTAGCCAAGAATGAAAGCTAAGATGGCAAAAATAATCGATGATATATCTCCAAGCAAAGGTTAATCAAGAGTAATTCAAGGTCTAAACCCTAAAAAGGAAATTTAAATTCAAAGCATCATAACTTAATCACTCGAACCTCGGATCATCAAGATCGAGTACAAGGAGGATTAGTTAATCATAGCAAAGTGGAGGAGGAGGGATGAGTAGAAATGCATTAAGAACACTTATGTAAACATAATGGCACTTATATTAATATTGAAAGAGAACTACACTTGAAATGAAAGATTACAATTGCAATGAAAATTAAAATCCTATTATAGCCCTACAGGTAGCAACTAGAGCAAGTGCAAAAATTACAACAAAAGCTAAAACAAACTAAGCACTAAGCTAGGGTTAAGGAAAAAACACAAAATGAGAGAGAGAGAGAGAGGGAAGAACACTAAAAAAATACAAGAAACAAAGGGGTAGCACCTCCCCCTCTCAGTATAACATCTTCTGAGCACCCGGGTGGACATCTGAATTTATAGAATTTTCCACGGGCTGGTCACACCCTAGGTCACGCTCTAGGGGGGGGGGTGTCACGGGGCGTGACACGTACGGGGTTGACCTCGGGCTCTAGACTCTTGCGGGAAGGATGATTGCTTCTGTACATTGGTTTATATGCCCTAGGTCACGCTTGTGTAGGGGGGCATGACACGCACGTCATGTCAAAATCATTGGTTGAGAATCTGTTAGTCTTGAAAAGGGGGGCGAGCACGCCCTGGGTCATGCCCGTGTTCGGGGGCATGACAGTACAATATGCGTGCGAAGGCGAAACAACATTTAATGCAGTGGCAGACTTCGGGCAGAGGGAGACACACCCCATATCACGCCCTGGTAAACGCCCAAGGAGGGCGTGTCAGGGGGGCATGACAGCCGTTTTTCAAGTTATTTGGTCTCTATCAGCAAGCTTCCTCGAGATCGGGTGACACGCCCGGTGACACGCCCAAGGAGGGCGTGACAGGGGGCGTTTCAGGTCATTTTTGGCCAAAATTCTGGAAACCTGTAAAAAGACAAGAAAATGTTAGTGGCAATAATATTTACATAAGAAAAATAAAAATTAAGCAATAAGACAAGATTTGCGCCTTCAAAACACGAAAGTACACCCTAATAGTTAAGACTATAAAACGTACTATCAAATTCCCCCAAGCTTAAGCTTTGCTTGTCCCCAAGCAAAGATATAAAAACTAGATAATCATAAAAAAAGTGACTAATCAAAAGGTTCTAATTATGCTAACACAAGTACTATGCGATATTCTAAGTAGGGAGAAGGTGAAATGTAAATCTAAAACAAGTTATTTAGGTATGGTTTAACTTTTATATACTTTATTTAATGAAAATAAATCATCCAAAATTTTGACGAATTTCTTTAAATATATTTAAGCAAAGCAACGAAAATAAAAAATGCATTGAGTTATTACTAGATCCAAGCAACGCATTATAATTATATCAAGTAAATAACAAAAATCTAAGTTTAAATTGAAAACTAATACTGATTTACTTTTCTTCTTTTCTTAGTTATTAAATAAAATTCAATTGCAAGAATCAAAAGGACTTAATAGGACCAAAACATTTGTTTTAGGATTATGATTAGGAGTGGAATTAAAAGATAAACAAGGAGGCTTAAAACCACACTAAACCAAAATAAAGAGTTTCAAAATTTTCATTTTAAATAAAATATTTTTTCTTTCTTTTTATTCTTTTCCTTTTTTTTCCTTTTTCAAAATAAAGGCCACAATATTTTTATTTTGAATTGGCCAAACAAAAGCAAACATTTCTTTTGAGCATACTTTTTTCAAAAACTTTTCCCAAAAATATCACAAAATAACCTATCTTAATCAAGGAAATTTTTTTTATGAAACTCAAAAAGGCTAGTATGATTAGATAGGTTGGAAATTTTGGCTTTTGGGAAAATGATATGAAAAGCGGAGCTATCAAATGAAATTAGAAAAAAGACTCAAAAGCGGCTAACTAGTGGTGAATGTTTTTAGGTTGGCAGGAAAGCTCAAACAAAAACAAAAACAGCCTAAATCGTTTTCATGCTTTTAAATTTATTCAAAATATAGATTTGAAAATTTTCAAAAAACCAGTCCTAGATAATAAAATAAGATTGATGAAATTATCTTGAAAATAAAAATAATAGGTGACTTGGATCGTTCACATCTACTATGCTATTCAAAAGTTGACCTTTACAAAAATTATTCGAAAAATGAAAAGGAAAATAGTGGATGATGAATTTTTGAGAAAGTAAAGAAAATAAAGAACGAAAATCATAATGGAAATGCGAGTTATAGAAAAAACGTTTTATGTTAACCTACTACTGCGAATTAGAAACACAGCATGACCAATATTTTACTTGTGAAACATAATTAAAAAGGGCGATTAGAAATTTTATAATTAATTAAGTTGTTTATATGAGATTTTGAGAAAAACAAAACAAAAACAAGGGGTACTATTGAAATATCAAAAACGTCTAAACTATTAAAGTAATGACAAAAAACATATATTTGTTTTTAATTTTGAAATATTTTCTATTTTTTGGATTTTTTTGAAAAATATTCACAAAAAGCAAAATATTCAGACATAGCAAAAATAAGGAGGAAGTCCTCCCGCAAGCTTAAAATGGACATTGTCCCAATGGAGAAAGGAGGTTAGTGAAGGAGAGAAAATTAAAGTACAGATTTGAAAAATAAAATAGGTACTTCCCCAGATTTATTCACTGCGAAAGCTGAGTGATGTCGCTCCCCCATGCTTGCACTTTGGATTTTCATGAAATGTCTTCTTTGGACTTCGTGATGGATTCAGCAGCATTGGAGAAGGCGATCGCAGAAGCTTCAACATATCGGTGTCATCCGGGGCAAAAGTTGTAAAATAAAGAAAACACAAAAAGATAACTTGGGTTGCCTCCCAAGAGCGCCTTTTATTTAAAACGTCATTTTAGCTCGACGCAACAAAATAATAATGTCTAAAAATATTTTGTCCAAAATAATAATAATTAAAGTTTTTAACAAAAACAAAATAGTCTTAAGTTATTATAGTTCGTGAAGCAGATATTTAATATTGTTCGGACTGACATCATAATCACAAGAAAAATAAAGTTTAAGACGTTGACCATTCACTTTGAAACTACCCTTATTAGGGTGCGAAATTAAACCAGTTCCTCACGGGAAAACTTATAAAATAGAAAACGGCCCAGACCATTGCGACTTTAACTTGCCCGGAAATAAATTTAAACGCGAATTATACAGAAGAACTTGGTCGTATGGCTTAAAGGTTTTTGGGTACCTTAAGTGTTTATCGTGAAAATGTGTCGTCCGCTCTTTATAAAATTTCTTGTTCTCATATGCGTAAGAGAGCCACTCGTTTAGTCGCAAAGTTGAAATTTTCTAAGGTCGCCGACAGAGTAGGGATCGAAATTTAAAAACCTTAAGGCCAAAAAAGAACGGTGTTCTAATTCTACGGGTAAATGGCACGATTTTCCATAAACCAACCGGTACGACGTACATCTGAGGGTGGTTTTGTACGTTGTTCGGTAGGACAATAGAGCGTCGTCTAATTTAGGTTACCAGTCTTTTTAGAGGTGCAAACAGTCTTTTCTAAAATTCTTTTATTCTCTCTGTTCACTACTTCGACTTGTCCGTTTGTTTGGGGGTTGTAGGAAGTTGAAAGCTTATGCGTAACGCTGTATTTAATAAGGATCTCAGAAAACTACAAGTTATAGAAATGATAACCCCGATCGCTAACGATGGCTCGCAACATACCGAATTGACAAAATAATTTTTTAAAAAACGTAACTATGACTCGGGCGTCATTCGTAGGATGAGCTTGGGATTCTGCCCATCACGAAATATAATCGACAACGACTAAGATGTACTTGTTCCCGAAGCTAGAAGGAAGAGGGCCAACAAAATCAATTCCCAGAGGTCGAAAACTTCACACTCAAGGAAATAATTTTGCGGCATTTCATTTTTATTGGAAATATTACCCGACCGGTGGAACCTATCACACCTACTCACAAAGGCTTGCGCGTCTTTAAATAGGCTAGGCCAGTAAAAACCTATGCAAAACACTTTATGGGCGGTGCGAGCAGCTTGATAGTGACCACCAATCGGTCCTTCATGCAAATGTTTTAAAATATCTAAACCTTCTTCATAAGAAACACATCTCCTTATTACTTGGTCCGCATAGACTCTGAAAAGATGCGGGTCCTCCCAAAAATAATTCTTCAGCTCAGAAAAGAATTTCTTCTTTTGTTGAGAGGAGAACTCTTTTGGGAGCACACAAGCCACTAAGTAGTTGGCGATGTGTGCAAAACACAGAGAAGTAGATATGTTAATTGAAAGCAGCTTTTCATCAGGAAAATAATCATTAAAAGATTTTTCATCTAATTTTTCAATAAGCGGATTATCTAATCGGGAGAGATGGTCGGCGGCAAATTTCTCGGCTCTTCGCTTATCACGGATCTCTAAGTCAAACTCCTAGAGGAGTAAGACCCAGCGAATAAATCGTGGCTTGGCATCTGATTTAGAAAGAAGATATTTGAGGGCCGAGTGGTCCGTAAAAATAATAATTTTTGAAAGCGTAATATAAGGGCGGAATTTATCAAATGTGAATACTATAGCTATGAGCTCCTTCTTGGTTATGGTGTAATTTTTCTGTGCATATGTAAGCGTTTTACTAGCTTAATAAATGGGGTGGAAGTTTTTAGATATTCGTTGACCTAATACGACTCCTACCACGAAACTACTTGCATCGCACATAATTTCAAATGGAAGGTCCCACACCGGAGCTATAATAATGGGGGCGTTAATTAATTTATCTTTTATTAGTTCGAAGGAAGAAAGACAAAGTTCATCAAAAAATAAATGGGGCATCTTTTTCTAAGAGCTGAGTAAGGGGTTTGGTGATTTTGGAGAAGTCCTTTATAAAGTGGTGGTAAAATCCAGCGTTGCCTAGGAAACTTCTTATAGCTTATACGTTCGTAGGCAGCGGCAACTTCTCGATAACTTCTATCTTAGCTATCTCTACTTCAATTCCTCTTGACGAAATCTTATGACCCAAAACTAACCCTTCCCTCACGATAAAATGGCATTTTTCCCAATTCAGGGCAAGGTTAGTCTCTTCGCATCATTCTAAGACTTTTTCGAGGTTTTCTAAACAACTATCAAAAGTGTCACCGAACACGGAGAAATCATTCATGAATACCTCCATAAAGCTTTCTACGTACTTGTTAAAGATAGCGAGCATACATCGCTAGAATGTTGCTGGCACATTGCACAATCCAAATAGCATTCTTCGGTAAGTGAAGGTGCCGAAGGGATAAGTAAACATTGTTTTCTCCTGGTCCTCGGGGGAGATACGGATTTGAAAGTACCCCGAGAGGCCATCGAGAAAATAATAAAAGATATGGCTGGATAATCGTTCTAAAATTTGATCGATGAATGGCAAGGGAAAGTGATCCTTGCGGGTGGCATCATTTAACTTACGATATTCTATACACATTCACCACCCAGTCACAGTCCGTGTCACGATTAATTCATTATTCTCATTACTAACTCTAGTTATCCCTCCCTTCTTCAGCACTACCTGGACTGGGCTAACCCACTTACTATCAGATATAGGATAGATAATTCCTGCTTCTAACAATTTCATAACCTCGCCCTTAACAACTTCTTTAATGTTGGGATTTATGCGGCGCTGAGGTTGGATTGAATTATGCGAATTATCTTCCATTAGGATTTTGTGAGTGTAGAAAGATGGGCATATGCCTTTGATATCATAAATTTGCCAGGCACTAGCTCGGCGATGTTTACGTAAAACTTAAAAAAGTTTATCATTTTGCGCATCCGTGAGGTAGGCCGAAACTATTACTTGTAGCTTGGAGTCCATTTCTAAGAAAGCATATCTAAGATGTTCGGGTAGTTCCTTTAATTCTAGGGTAGGGGTTTCTTCATATGATGTTATAGAAATTCTTTCTTTTTTAAAAACAATGTTTTCGTAGACTTTTTCTTTATGCGGAAAATTGAAAGGGGTGGAGCTGGTTGCCATGGAGACTTCTTACAGCGATTCAGTTGGAAGAGTAGAGGAGGAATAAAAATCAGAAAATTCTTTTTCAAATTCAGAGAGGCGATAGGAGGATTCTTCACTTAGGTGCAGCGATTATGTTGAAAGAGTAGAGGAGGAACAAAAATCAGAAAATTCTTTTTCAAATTTAGAGAAGCAATAAGAGGATTCTTCACTTAGGAAATCTACGAAAAAATAGGAGTCTTCATTTGCAAGGGTGTTCTTCATCGAGGGGGTGATAGAGAAATTCACTTCGTCGTTTGCCTAATCGAAAGAAGAGCTTACCATTTCTTACGTCAATGATAGCTTAGGAAGTGGAACCTCGACGTCTTCTTCGATGTCCAATATGACGAAGTCCACTGGTAATATGAACTTGTCGACTTTAACGAAGACATCCTCCGCGATTCCTAACGGGCATTTGACTGATCTGTCGGTGAGCTGGATACTCATGTGTGTGGGGTTGAGGCTACCCATTCCTAACTTCCTAAACAATGGGAGGGGCATTAGATTAATACTCACACCTAAGTCGGATAATGCATTCTTGATAAAAAGATCACCGAAGACACACGGAATAGAAAAATTACCCGGGTCACTGATTTTCTTTGGTAAACCGTTTGTCAAGATCGCAGAGCACTCGACGTTTATTGTGATGTGCGACAAGTTCTCTAACTTCTTTTTGTTAGTTAGGAGGTCCTTAAGGTACTTAACATACTTCGGCATATGAGAGATCGCTTCATGGAAGGGCAGACTTATGTGGATTTGCTTGAATATTTCTAGGAAGCGAGAGTACTGATCATCTAGACGTTGTTTGTTAAGTTCAGAAGGGTATGGTGGAGTTAGATTATTTTTAAAGATGGGTGGTGGAGTGAGATCTTTTTCTAATGCTGGGAGAGGAGTGATAACTTCTTCTTCAGCAAAGGGTGGAATTTTTAAAATGGTGGCGGAGCTTTGATTTTTTAAAACAGGGGCAGAGCGTTGATTTTTAAAAGCGGGGGCAGAGCGTGCCTCGGGCTCTTCACTAACCATATCGGAAACTTGCTTCCCACTCCGAAGAGTTATAGCTTTCGCTTGCTCTCTCGGGTTGGGCTTGGTATTGGAATGAAGAGACCCTGTGGGTCGCTCAGAAATAATTTTTGCGAGTTATCCTACTTGATTTTCTAGATTTTTAATGGTCCCGGCTAGGGTTCTTATAGTAACCTCATTAAAATTCATATATTTTGAAAACATTTCTTCCAAACTTTGAGGTTTTGGAAAATTTTGAGGAGGTGGTGGTGGTGCAGAAAAATCATTTTGTGGTGGCGGGCGCATTGCGTTTGATGGATTACTCTACGAAAAATTCGGGTGATTTCTTAAAGCAGGATTATAACTATTTGGAAAAGCAAAAACGGGCGCAGGAAAATTCGCAGCAGAAAAATTATGAAGAGCATTTCTAGGCATATTATTAACATAATCTAATTGCTCAAGAGCAGAAGTTGCAGATTCCAAACCTGAGGGGCGGGGGGCATCAGTCATATCCGTTATCTTATTGCTTAGAAGTTCCACTTGTAGAGCTAGCTGGGAGACATTGTCCACTTCAAAGATATATGCAGGTTTGTTTGGGCGGGACATAGGCACATTCCACAGATAAGTGTTCATGGCCATGTCCTCGAAAAGCTCAAGAGCTGCTTTCGGGGTCTTGTGGTTTAAAGTACAACCAGAAGCTGCGTCTATCATTTGCTTTGTATTTTCATTTAGCCCGTTATAAAACGTCTGCACTTGTAACCATACATGTAGTGTGTTATGTGGGCATCGTCTTAATAATTCTTTAAATTTTTCCCTTGTTTCATATATGGTTTCAGAATCTATTTGTCCAAAACAGGAAATGTCGTTCCTAAGTTTTGCAGTTTTAGCTGGCGGAAAATACTTCGTCAGAAACTTTTTAGTTAATTGGTCCCAAGTGGTGATGCTCCCTCTTGGCAGAGTAATCAATCACTGTTTTTCTTTTGTTCTTATGGAGAAAGGAAATAATCTTAGCCTAATAGCATCATTTGTGACACCATTGATTTTGAAGGTGTCATAAATCTCAAGAAAGCTTGCTATATGTGCGGTCGAATCTTCGTCTTGAAGTCTGTCATATTGCACATACTGCTGCACCATTTGAATTATGCTAGGCTTCAGTTCAAAATTATTATTAGTTATAGAAGGGCGTACTATACTAGATTCGGTTCCCTCAAGATTCGTCCGTGCATAATAGGACATAGGCATATGCACGGCTTCCTCCACGTGGGGTTCTTCCTTTCTTAGAGTAGAGAATGACTCGGAGTCCACAACCGGTACTTTGATAGTAGGGCCTTGAAATCGCGATCTTCTCCGAAGAGCACGCTCAATTTAATGGTCTAGGTCCAAAATAACCGACGGACTCCCGCGGGTCATGCACTAGAAGAAAAGAAGAGAAGATAGAGAAATAAATAAACTAGAAAAAAACTAGATTGTTTTTTTTGAAATAGATTTTTTTAAACTTTTTACTCCCAAACTTCCCAAGGACTACCCGGTGAAGGGTTCGCAAGGTACTAGACAAGATAGTGGTATTTACAACCACTTTTCCCTTTTCGAGAGAATTAGGTGGCGTAGAAAAATTGTGAAGTGGGTTTCTATTAAGAGCGGTAATAATTTTTTTTTGGATTTTAAAATTTTTTAGAAGTGGAAGAGAAAGAGAAATGATAAAAGTAATAGGTTCGTGATTTCGATATATCAACAAAAGTTTCTCCCCGACAACGACGCCAAAAACTTGGTGATCGCTTTCCGCTTAAGAAAAGAGATCCGAACTAGCAATCCAATTAGGCAAGTATACCTATCAAACTGTAGCTATGGGACACAAGTGTCGTATTGAAATCTGAGAATAGTTGAGTAAACCTACTCACACGAAGACTATTATTTTATTGATGGAAAATCTTTAGGGTTAAAGAAAAAATAAAACACACTTAATCAAAGGAAAAATAGCATTAAAGGAGAACAAAATGCAGTTATGTAGAAAGCATAAAAGAAACGATTACAATAAAGGGTTGGAATGATGAAATGGAAATGCACTCGATCGAGAATCACCTCGGATAAAGTCGATTTAAAACGCGATAATAAACCTAAACTTAATAGGGTGAAGGTCCTTGACCGTGGTGGTTCCTAAAGCTTGAACACGCTTCTCTCAAAGTCGTGCCCAACTGAGTTTAGGAAGGTCTGATCGACTCTCGTCTAAATCGGAGGTTTAAAACTCGCCTTATACGGTGAACCCCACTATTGGATTTTACTCCAATCCGGGAGATTTGTACGGCTGCCTCTCTCGAGGGGTGCGTACAACTCTATTTACTCTTGAATGCTCACTTCAAACAATCGGCCTCTCAGCTAGCTAAGAATAAAAGCGAAGATGGAAAATATATGTCGATGATATGAAAGGAGGGGTTAGATCTGATTTACTCTAGAGGGGGGGGGGGGGGGGAATAGAGTATTAAAACTTTGGTTTTTTTAAAGTTAATATCAGAGTAAAATAGTGATACCATATAATAGTTAAGAATAAGAAACAAGGATAACTATTCCAGCAATCTCAAACACAGCAAAAACAAAACAAGTAGGAAAGGAGCAACCAAACGACTCAAGAAGTTTATAGTGGTTCCCCTAAACTTGGGTACATCCACTCTTCTACCACCCTTGGTAGGAATCCACTAGCAGGTTTTTGATCAGGTGATTGCCACCACAAGATCTGATTCAGGTAGATAAGGAAACCCTTTAGGCTTTTGATCAGGTGCCCAAAAATAAACTTCATGTCTTTTGGAAGGATACTTGTCAACCAGACTAACTTTTGAAGGGAGTTAAAACCCTATACAATGGGGTGGAAAGAGTTTGATGTTAGTCTTCTTTTTTCTCAATACAACTTGAGAAGTCTATGTGGATTCTTGTGTTATCAAAGCTCCCCCCTGAGAAGTTGAATGATTCAGGAAGAATGAGCTTTGCTTCAGGGTGAGTAGGTCTTCAGCTTTAGATCTGGCAATGTCCAGGAAATCCAATGACTGATGTTAAAAATGATGTCTGTAGATTTCTGGAACAGAAGTTGAAGAGGACTCTTGATTTTGATGTTTTGTTTTTCTTCAGTCTTGAGTATTGGCAAAGAGAGAATAGCACTGAGAGAGAATGAAAGAGTCGTCTGCTGGTTGTTGAATGTTCTCTGTACAGTGCTTTTTTTTGTAACTCTGTCTCTCTCTGTATGTGTCGAAAAAAGGAGAATCTCTTTTATTCTACTGCCAATTAAAATTTTTATTTTTATTTGAATTCTTTCCATAAATGCTGGCTGATCTGGAGAATTGAAAGCGGCTGGAATAAAAGCATTAATGAGTTTCCCCAACTGTCCTTGATAGAATAAGCAAATAATTATTCTGATGAATACTGTATTTAATGCAGCCAATAATGGCTATATTCAGAGGAATATGTGCATTAAATACTCAGAATAATACTGCTAATAAATAAGAATAAAGGAATAGGAGGAAGGAAAGACTAATTCTGGAGCTAGACAGAAAACGTCGAACGCTGAACGGAATTCGTCAACCTGAGATCCCAGATCGTCGACCAGAGATCCAAGATCGTCGACCAGAAAATTTCAGTTCGTCAACCTGAGCTCTGTGAACTACTAACTGAGAAATATATTCTAATTCTGCACTCTGAGTTCGTCGAGCTGAGAATCTGTTTGAAGAAAATTAAATTTCGACCTGAGCTCGAATATCATCGAGCTCAGCACACAGAATTAACTCTGAGTTCGTCGATCGGAGATCGAAGATCGTCGAGCTGAGTTCGAAGAATTTTGAACTGATCACTGTCTTCAAATATATTCTAAGTCTGAGTCTTCTAAGGTCCTTTGCTCGCTGGCCCAAGGAGGTAGAACTATCAGGACTTAGCATAAACTCTAGGACTACTAAACATGACCCTGGCTATACAATGTTGGGTCAGACTCATCCTAACTTAGTGAACCTAGCCCAAATCCAACTAGGGATCAAACAATCTCCCCCTATTTGGGTACGGTCACTAACACAAAAACAAAACAATCATAATGCAGAAAGAAAATATATCTGTCAGAAATTAATATTCAACAGATAGTTACAGAATTGTGCTTCATGACATAAATAGAAAATAAAGTTCAAAAGACAATTAGAAAAATACAGAAAAACTCATTTGCTCTGCTTGGCTTTATCTTTGTCTGATCCTCTAGAAGGTTGCTTGAATTTGATTTCCCTGTTAGGATTGACAGCTTCTTTCTATGATATGTACATGTTAGATGCTCCAATCATAGTTTGGGATGATGTTCTGGGTACAACAGCTTCTGGGTGCAGTTTCATATAATCATCAACATTGAAAAACTTGTGAGCCTTAGCATACCTTTTCAATTCTTCTTTTCTATAAGCTGACATAGTTGAGTACTGAGATATGTCTTCGCCTTGAGCTTTATCTTTGTTGATTTGAGAAAGTCCTATAAGTTCATGGAATTTGGCCATCTTGGCAGAGGTCTCCTGTTCAGGATCAACAAAAGGAATTGGAGGAGACTCTGGCCTTTTTGGACTAGAATCCTGCATTGGTTCTTCAGTAGGCACTTTCTTATAAGAATCTGGAGGTGGATTGCTTGTAGAGGACTGGTGACTGCTATGCCTGGGTTGTCTTTGATAAGTTCTGGTCACAGAAGTAGATTTCTGAAAGAGGTTGCCTGATGGGCCTGAAGAGGGAGGAGGAGGAGGGTATTTCCTGAACTGTCTAGGAGGAGACCTGTACCTTCTTCTCTTCTTCCTTTCTTTCTGCTCATTCTTTGACAGCCACATCCATTGTGGCATTCAAGGATATGGAGTGATCTTTTGCAAAATGTAGTATGGAGTGTCATTATGTTGATTTGGCTTTGGAACGACCTTAGGTGGAGCTTTTCTTGTCCTTGAAACTTTCTTCTTTGAACTGGAATCATCAGACTCATCTTCATCCTCATCATCATCATCAGAAGAATAAGGATGATCATAAATGTCATCAAGCTGTTTGAGAAGATTGGATTGATCTTTATCTTGAGCATTCTCTTGAGCAATGTCCATAGCAATCAAGTCATCTAGACTTGGCATAGGACTAACATCCACAACATAAGTTGGGCCAACAGGTTCCACAACTATGTTAGTAACAAAGCTTGCTTGAATAGCCTGAATGGTTTCTGTACTGACTGAAGCTGTACAACAAATGATATCTGAGCAGTACTTGGGAGAAACAAATAAAAGAATATTTATATACAAGAGTTCAAAAGAATTTAGAATTGACTTTAGCTCAGTTGCTGGAGAAATACTGCTATCTTCAGAGAGAATATCCAAAGAAGAAGCTTGATCAACTGTCTCAGTATCAAAATCAAAAAACTCTGAGAGATATGCATCTGATATCTCAGTATCAACAACCTCTATCTCTACTGCTGTTGCTTGAAGAGTCAAAGCTGGAACTGAAACTGTTGTTGATGTTGCTAGAAAAGGCACTAGAGCTTCTTCATTGAATATCTCCCCCTGCCTGGCTGCAGAGGAACCTATAGCCAGGCCCCCAAAAGAAGGGACAGAGGAGAGGACAATAATTCTAGAGGAGACAATGTTGATGGAGGCAGAGAAAGGAGCTATAGCATTTGCTATTAGTTTCTTTAAGGAGGGTGAAATAAATTTCAGAAGGTCTTGAGCAATTTCTGAGAAATTTAGATAGAGGGGTTCTTGCTCAAAAGAGGAGGAAGGGGTTTGATGTACACAATTGGAACATACTGAGAAGGCATGAGAGAGTTTTGTATGGTTAAACTTAGGAAAAGAGGAGGGAGCATCCTATTGGATAGGCTCAGATGGAGTCTGAGAGGGTATGAAAGAAGGAGGAGTCGGTTGAAAAACTAGCCTTTGCTCAGCTAGAGGGGATGGAGAATGACTAGGGGGTGAAAGAAGATTGAATGAGGGTATATCTGCAAGATGAGAAGGAAGGGGGGACAAAGGAGGAGTAGCAAAATCTGGAGAAAGAGCTTGCTCTAGATGTTGAGCTGGAGAAGAAATGGGGGATTGTGGAGGTGTAGGTTGATGTACTGGTGAGGAAGGATGAATGGGGGAAGCATGGGGTGTAGGTTAATAGACTGGAGCTATAGAGATTTGTTGGATGGATGTGGAAGGAGTTTGAACGAGTGGAGGAGAAGGAAGAATAGAATTGTCCTCTACAGGGGGTGGGGGGAGTGGCTGTAATAGCCCTTATACTCTCAGAAGATTTGGAGGAGGAAGCCCTTGATGGCTTAGGGATGTTCCTCTACCACCAACCAAAAAAAGCGCAGGTCAGCCTCTTAGAGGCATTGATGAATATGGTCGAGGCAACCAGGGATTCAGCAGCCTTGGCCTGAAGGAAGATACCAAGTATCCTTCCAAAACACACTTCTTTCTTATTATTTTTCTTCCTTATCAGATTGAACAAAATCCTAGCCCAATTAATAGCTTTCTTATTCACCACATCACACATTACTAGAAATTGTTGTCTAGTAATATGATCATGGGCTGTATGCTTGCCCAGCAATATCTTACCGACTATATCTGTGAGAAACTTATACTAGGCAGACAGGTGCTTCTTCAGCAATTTATTTGGGTTGTCTCCAGAATAACCCATTACAGTAAGCATCTCATCAAATTCAGAAGATTCAATTGTAATATCTTCTTCCCCGTTTACTAGTCAAAAAATTTAAGTAAGAATATTTGGGGTTAAAGGAACAATGTTACCCGATATTGTTCTAACCATGGTGTCAGCATCTGGAGCCGATGAAGTGTAAACCCATTCTCCGATTTCAGTTGCGGCTATCTTCATTCTTGTCTTCATCAAGTTCTTCAGGTGAAGTTCTTCAAACAACTGCAGAATATTGAGAAATATCTGGTCTAAGTGTTTAAATTATTCAATATCAATATCGAATCCCATATCGAATTTCATTCCAGAGAGAGCGTCTGCCAAAATTGCCATAGTCACCTGCAACAAGAAAACAGAAAGATCATGTGCAAGGGAACTAAAAGCGCGGGATGGAGGTCGAAGAAAACCTCGTTATATGGTTTTTAGAAGAATATGGAACGACAAACTCCATCCTGCGAAACAAAAGAAATTTTCGATCTGGGGTCGACGAAATATTTGATTAACAAAAGAGTTCGTCGATCTCAGTCAGAAGAAGATAAAACATTTCGTCGTTCTCAGGTCGATGAAAATTTTTCTGAAGCCAGATGGTCAATCTCAGGTCGACAAAAAATGACTTCCACAGAGAGTTCGTTGATCTCTGGTTGACAAAATATCTCAAGAACTTCCCTTAGTTCGTCGATCTCCGTTCGACGAAATTTGGCAAATTCTTTGACCACAGATAGAGAATTAAATTAAGGTATCACCATTCATCATGCCTAGCTGATTCATAAAGGATAGATGTTTCTTCTCATCCAAGGGTTGGTGAAGATATCTGCCCTTTACAAATCAGTGGGAATAAAGGTAATATCAATTTTCTTCCTATCCACACACTCTCTAATGAAATGATGTCTAACAACTATATGCTTGGTCCTAGAATGATACACTGGATTCTGTAATATAGATATAGCACTGATACTGTCACAAAATAGAGTTAAATTATTTAAGTTGTAACCATAATCCATGAGTTGATTTTGTATCCATAACATCTTTGAACAGTAACTACCAGCTGCTATATATTCAGCTTCTGCTATTGATGTAGACACAGATGTCTGCTTTTTACAAAACCAGGAGACAAGTCTAGCACCAAGGAATTGGCATGTTCCTGATGTGCTTTTCCTGTCCACTCTACATCCAGCAAAGTCAGCATCTGAGTATCCAGTTAACTCAAATTCTGATTCAATTGGATACTAGAGTCCTAGATTTGGGCAACTCTTTATATATCTTAAAATTCTTTTTAATAAAACTAGATGAGATTCTTTAGGGTTCACTTGGAACCTAGCATAAGGACAAGTAGCAAACATTATATCAGGCCTACTTGCTGTGAGATATAGAAGGGACCAAACAATGGCCCTATACAATTTCTGATCAAAAGGTTTCCCTTGTTCATCAGAATCAACCATAATATTTGTAGCTATAGGTGTTTTCTTAGCTTAAGCATCAGCCATCCCAAACCTTTTGATCAGCTCTTTAGCATATTTGGATTGAGATAAGAAAATGCCATCAGGTGTCTGCTTCACTTGGAGGCCAAGGAAGTAGGAGAGCTCACCTATGCTACTCATCTCAAACTTAGAATACATAAGGTTGAAAAACCTTTTGCATAGTTTGGGATTTGTAGAGCCAAATATAATGTCATCTACATATATTTGTACTAATCGAATTTTATTATTATGATGCTTAAAGAATAAAGTCCTATCTACCATGCCTCTAGAAAACTTATGCTATAAAAGAAAACTAGCTAAGGTTTCATACCAATCCCTTGGAGCTTGCTTTAGACCATAGAGAGCTTTATGCAATCTAAAAACATAAGAGGGATGAGATGAGGAGATAAAACCTGGAGTTTGTTCAACATAAACCTCTTCTTTTAGTTCTCCATTCAAAAATGCACTCTTGACATCCATCTAGTAGACTTTGAATTTCTTGAAAGTAGTATAAGCAAGGAAGATCCTGATTGCTTCAAGCATGGCAACAGGTGCAAAAGTCTGATCATACTCAATACCTTCCTCTTGCTTATAGCCTGGAGCAACAAGCCTTGCTTTATTCCTTACGATTGATCTATGGGCATCAAGCTTATTCCTGAAAATACACTTAGTTCCAATGACTTGGTAGTCTTTGGGTCTTGGAGCTAAGTCCCAAACTCTGCATCTCTCAAATTGGTTGAGCTCCTCTTGCATAGCAATAATCTAGTGTGGATCTTGCTCAACATCTTTGATGGATTGGGGCTCAATTTGAGATATGAAGTAGACATACATCATATCCTGGTGGAGTTGATTCTTTGTCTCCACTCCAGTTGATATGTCTCCAATCACTTGAGATGTAGGGTGATCTCTAAGTATGATAAGTTCAGTTGGTGGAGATGGTTGAGCAACAGCCTAGGGAGTTAATTCCTCTAGTGGAATTTGACTAGTTGTTGTTGGTTCAACATAGATACCAGCTTCTTCTTCTTCACTTTCTTCAACAACATGTGGAGGAGAATGTGTAACAGACTGATTGGTGAGGGTCAACTCATTTAGCCTCTCATACATGTTAGGTACCTATAAAGAGTTACTTGTAGAAGCTTCATTCTCCTTGTTAAACATGTAAGTCTCATTAAAAAAACATGAATAGATTCTTCAATATTTATGGTAGATTTGTTATAAACCCTATAAGCCTTGCTTACTTGGGAATATCCAATAAAAATTCCAACTTCATCTTTGGCTTCATATTTTCTAAGGTGTTTCATATTGTTGTTGTGAATATAATATAAACATTCAAAATTTTTAAAGTAATCTACTCGCCATTCCCCCCTCTCGCCACCCTCGGCATGTTCGAGGACTTCTGGCAGGAGATTAAGAATCTCATAACATTCGCTCTCGCGGTTCACGATGGGTTCTCAACACCATCTGTCCCAGTTGTCATAGCCCCAGCTCTGGGTGAGAACGCCCCTGCTAGGCAGCCAGGGAAGCAAGCCGCGACAGAAGGTAGTGGGCGAGATCTCCCAGGGGTAGCCTTATTCTCCGGCTCGACGAGTGCGGAAAGGACTAACAAGGTGGACGTGCGAGACTGCCCAGTTTGCCTCGCGAGTGGAGAAAGCCCTATCAGCGAGTTGGTCGCTTCCTCCCCCATTCCAGAGGGGTTCTGCGAGCCCGATATGTCCTACTATACCGGAAGGGGCGATCCGGTCCAGCACACCCAGTGGTTCGAGGATGTGGTCTCGATCAGGCAGATGTTGGATGCCTTCAAATGCCGGCTCTTCGCCATAACTCTCAAAGAGAAGGCAGGGGATTGGTTCCATCAGCTGTCCACCAGCTCCATCTACTACTTCGAGGACCTACGCTGAGGGTTCTTGCTGATGTTCTCCACTTTGAAGAAGAGGAATAAAGAGTCTGGCTCCCTATTTCTCATCAAGGTGGGGGTGGATGAGACGTTGGGAAGCAATGTGGACAGGTTCCAGGAGGAGGTCGTCCAAGTCTAGGAGATGCCTGGGCACACCCTCATAGTAGCCTTCACCCTGGGGCTACAGCAGGGGTTCTTTAGGATAGAGCTGAAGCGGGTGCCTCTGCTGTCTTTCGAAGAGCTTATGGAGAGGGCAGCCAGGGAAGTTAAGGGAGAGGCGTCGAACCCGGTGTTTTCTAGGAAGTTAGCCAAGGGGTAGCGGAGGAAGAGAAGGAGCCGGGAGGTAGCAAGGGCTAGGAGGCTAGGAGGGCAGAGCCCAGGTAGTGGGAGCATTAGCAGAAGCATCCAAGGTAGGGTCGCTAAGAGCTGAATAATCGGTTAGGCTAGAGGTAGCCAGAGTGGCATGATTAGGGCCCGAGGAGAGGTTTCCACGGAGGGGAAAACCGCTAAGGGGGCAAGTCCAGTTCAACCCTCCAGGTTGGAGGCAAGGCTCGAGGCCCCCCATCCCAATCAACACCAGGCTATGATGATAGCTCTGGGGAGGAGGAGAGGAGTGCAGAGGAGGAGGCCAGGAGGAAGAGCGGAGCTGCCCTTCTATGACTTCCACTAAGAGGAGGGGCATACGACGGCTACCTGCCCAGAGTTCCTGGAGGTAAGGGGAGTCAGGGGACAAGCCCCGTAGCAGTACTAACACTGCCAGGATGTGAGGATAGAAGAATTCATGTCTTAGGTAGATGAGGATAAGTGCGAGGATCTGGCCGATGTCGGAGGCCGAGGAGGGATTAGAGTGGTCCATGGGGGTAGGAGTCGAGGCCGCCCGCAAGGCGAGTCTCCACACCATATACTGTCAGATCATCGCCTCCACATCCCTAACCCTACCCCTAGAGTAGAAGATTACCTTCTCCTCGAAGGACATACTGTATCACGAGGATCCATTCTGCAATGTGCTGGTCATTCAGGCTGCTGTCGAGAATTTCACCATCATCCGGATCCTCGTGGACAATGGGAGCTCTGTCCACATCATCTTCAAGAAGGCATTTGACGTATTGAAAGGGGAGGCCAGGAGGGTGTTGGCCTCAGACGGGCCCTTATTCGGGTTCTCTTGGGAGAAGAAGGAGGTAGAAAGAGTGGGGCTTCATGTTACCTTGGTGGGCCAGTTGAAAAACTATAGGTTCGTCATTGTGGACACTCTCAGCAGCTACAATGCCATATTCTGACGGCCCCTCATCAGCTCCTTCCATTATGTGCCCTCCTCGTTCCACCAATGCCTCAAGTTTAACGCTGAGGGCATCCAAGTCCGTGTTCGGGGAGACCCCAAGGTGGCGAGGGAGTGTTACGTGACTGCGGTCAACAATATCTCTTGGCAGCGAGGAGCCGATGAGATGGAGAGAAGGATGGAGGAGATGTCTGATTAGGAGGCCATGCGAGAAGCTGAGGAGATGGAATTGGAGGAGGAGGAAGCGGTTCGCGACCTAGTGGGGGTGGCAGAGAAAGTGCTGGAGGAGCAGGCCGAGGTGATGGTTGTGGAGGAATCTGGGGAGGAATTTCTTGCCCCAAGTGAGGGGGCATGGGAGAATGAGAAGTGCAATCCAGGTTAGAGGCCGCAGAGGAGGCGGTGGATATGGAAGTTCTCACCTAGGGAGGAAGGGTGGAGATGGTACGACTCAGTGGGGGGCTGAGACCGGAAAACAAAGGGAGGATGCTGGAGTGCATCCAGAAGAATGTGTACATCTTCCCATGGAGCACGACGGACATGTTGGGGATTGGTGTGGATATGGCTTGCCACCGCCTCAACCTTGACGTTGATTCTCGTCCAATCTGGTAGAAGAAGAGGTCCACCACCGACAAGCTGGCCGAGCCCATCCGAGAGGAGGTGGAAAAGCTCCTGAAGGTGGGGTTTGTATCAGAGATCCAGTATCTAGGATAGGTCTCCAATATGGTGATGATCAAGAAGGGGGACGGATGCTGGAGGATATGTATTGACTTTCTCTATTAAATAAAGCATGTCCCAAAAATTGTTACCCCTTGCCTCGGATCGACGCGTTGGTTGACTCAGTCGTCGATTTTTCTCTAATGAGCTTTCTAGATACATTTTCAGGTTATCACCAGATCAGGATGCACCTGCGCGACATGAAATATGTCTCCTTCATCACAGGGGTGGGGCGCTACTGTTATAAAATTATGTCCTTTTAGTTGAAAAATGTTGGGACGACATATCAAAGGATGATGGACCAGGTCTTTCGGGAGCAGAAGGGAAGGAACCTGGAGGTGTACGTGGATGACCTCATGATCAAGAGTCGGGATGCGGACTCTCACCTCCAAGATCTATAAGAGACTTTTTGCACCCTTCGAAAGTATAAGATGAGGCTGAACCCCTTGAAGTGTGTCTTTGGGGCAAGCAGGGGCAAGTTCCTAGGTCATCTCCTCGCTTCTGTGGGGGTGGAACCCAACCCTGGCAAGGTGAAGGCAATCAAGGAGTTGGGATCATCTCAGAACAAAAATGAAGTCCAGTGCCTGACAGGGAAGCTTGCAGGGCTGAGCAGATTCCTCTCTCTGGCTGGAGAGAAGTGCTCGCCTTTCTTCAAAGTGCTAAGAGGAGGCCAGAAGTTTGAATGGTCCGAGGAGTGCGTGGAGGCATTCTAGTCCTTGAAGAAACAGTTGACCAAGGCTCCTCTTCTCCAGGGATGAAAGAAGGGAAAAATCTATCGCTATACTTCGGGGTAGGGTTCGAGACCCTGAGCTCCTTCCTGGTCCAGGAAGAGGGCAAGAAGCAACTGCTGATCTACTATATGAGTAGGGTCTTGAGGAAGGCAGATCTTTGATACCCTATCTTAGAGAAGTTGGCCTTCTCCCTGGTTATCTCGGCTCAGAGGCTCTGTCTATACTTCCATGCACACTCTATTTGGGTGGTGAGTGACCACCACCTTCGCAGCATCTTTGAGTGGGTGTAGCACTCTTAAAGGCTCGCGAAGTGGTCGATAGAGCTTAGCAAGTTTGACATTTCCTTTGTCCCTCACCTCTCGATTAAGGCCCAAGCGATAACCGACTTCCTAGCCGACTATAAGGTCGAGGTGGCGGAGGTCGAGCTCACTCATCCGGTCCCTTTGAAGGGAAAGGTGGACGGCGCCTCGGGAAGACACTCCTTGGGCATAGGAGTGATCCTGGAGAGCCCTCAAGGGACGAGGATAGAGCAGACAGTGGTCATCCATTTTCCCATCATGAATAACCAAGCAAAGTATGAGGCGGTGATCGCAGGGTTGTGTCTGGCTAGGGAACTAGGAGTTCAAGACGTGGAGGTACTGACGGACTTCATGATGGTGTCCTGTTGGATCAACAGCGAGTTCGAATAAAGGGAGCATACCCTCCAGTTGTACCTAGCAAAGGTGAAAGGGGTCATTGGTATGTTCCAAACATTCTCCATCAGACATGTGTCACGGGAGAAAAATGAGCAAGTGGACCAGCTGGCCAAGTTCGGACCCCGTGTGGGGGGGGGGGACTTTGACCGACCTCTTCCGCCCTTCCATTGAAGAGGGGGTTGATAGAAGTGGATCGGCGCCCCTCCTGGATGGACCCCTTCATAACCTTCTTGTCTACAGGGGAGTTCCCAGAAGGCCTAGACAAGAAGCGCTTCAAATATAAGTCAGCATACTATCTAATGCGCGAGGGGAAGCTGTATTGGAAGACCCTCTTGGGGCTTCTAGCGCGTTGAATGGCCGAGGAGGAGGTATTGAGGATCTTGGAGGAAGTTCATTCCGGAGAGTGTGGGAACCACTCGGGGAGTAGGACTCTAGAGGGAAGAATAGTAAGGCGAGGGTATTTCTGGCCAACCCTAGTACAAGATGCCACCGAGTTCGTGAAGAAATGTCAGAAGTGTCAGCTATTCGCCCCTCTCCAACTATAACCAGCTCAGAGTCTCAGAAGCATCATTTCCCCTGGCCCTTCGCCATTTGGGGAATAAATCTTGTAGGACCCTTCCCCCAGGCCCGCGGGCAAAGGAGATTCTTGTTAGTCATGATTGATTATTTTTCTATGTGGTTGGAGGTTAAGGTGCTAGCCAAGGTGACCTCCCAGGTGATCCGGAAGTTTGTTTGGGGGAAAATTATTTACCGACACGGGTTGCCTAGAGCAATTGTAACGGACAATGCGCCACAGTTTGCTAGCAAATAGTACATCAACTTCTGTTGTCAGCTCAAGATTGATCTTAGGTTCGCGTCAGTCCATCACCCAAGGAGCAACAGACAAGTGGAGGCGGCAAACAAGATCATTGTGAACTTGTTAAAAAATAAGGTGGAAAATCTAAAGGGGAGCTGGGTGGAGCAACTTCCTTCAGTCCTTTGGGCCCTGAGAACCACTCCAAACACGGCCATGGGGGAGACCCCCTTCAAGCCCTCCCACAGTTGCAAAGTTGTGCTCCCAATAGAATTCAAGGTCGGGACACCACAAATAGTTGAGGCAAAGGAAGGCTGAGAAGAGTGGAGGGCTGAGAATGAAAACAAGTTGCGGCTCTCCCTAGATATTGTGGAGGAGGTTTACGACTTGTAGGTAGTCTGGTAGGAAGTGGTCAAGCGGCGAATGACCAACTACATTAACAAGCACGTTTGGATCAAGTAGATCGCAAGGGGAGATCTTGTCTTGAAGAAGGTCGATGCGGCCAGGAGGTCGGTAGATGTCAGCAAGTTGAATCCTACTTAGGAGGGTCCCTATGTAATCAAAGAGGTCTTAAATTCAGGGTGGTTACCATCTCCAGAATGTAGAAGGGGAGTCCCTCCGTCATGCCTGGAGCGGCGATGACTTGAAGCGTTTCTACCCATGAAAGTATAAAGTCAGTCTCCTTTTACATTCTTACTTCTTATTGATGATTCATTTGATCAACAGGAGGAACATGGATGGTTGTTGGCCAAGATGAAAGTCTGGTTGATGCTCAACACCCGCCGTCAGGCTCCTACTAGCTGATTGGGCCAGTGGTAGCACTCGGTTGTTGGCCAAATTGAAAGTCCGGTTGATGCTCAACACCCACCGTTAGTCTCCTGCTAGTTGATTGGGCCGGTGGTAGCACCCGGTGGTAGGCTAAAATAAGTATACTTATGGGTTCATGAGAGAACCATAAGGAGTGGAGCTCAATGAAGCTTCAAGTCTGCAGAAAGGAAAACTTTGGGATTTGGAAAGAGAGGGTCAGACTGTTCATGGAACCCTCTGATTCTAGGATCTTTACTACGGTTAAAGAAGGACCATTCATCCCCATGAAAGTCTCTATCTTAGATGCTAATGTCCAGAACCCAAAGCATTATACAGAGATGACCAAGGATGAAGTCATCTTGGAAACTATGGACAAGACGGCACAGAACATCATTTTAGTGCCATAGATGACTGAACTTTCCAGAACTTGGTCCACTACAAGACAGCCAAAGAGATGTGGGATTCTCTTGTTGTCTACATGGAAGGAATAGAGGAGGTGAGAGATGACATAAAATCTCTTCTAAGCCAATAGTACGAGGCATTCAAGCAGGGGAAGAAGGATTTCATAGCTTATTGCTATGAGAAGTTCATCAAGATTGTGAATAGTCTGATCACTTAAGGCAGACAGTTCTCTAACTATGAACTTAATGGCAAGTTCTTGAGATCCCTAAACAAGGAATGAGATAACAAGATGTGTGCCATCACAAAGGTTAGGAATCTGGCCAACACATTGCCCCAGAATCTATTTGGGAAGCTGCTCTCCTATAAGATGTAGCTGAACTCCAGGAAGGCTGAAGAAGATGCAGCTAGTTCTTGTTGGGTACACTGGAAATTCTGTACCAGATTTGGAGAAGCCTCACTGTACTCGATGATATACATTAATTTGTATTTGATGGGATGTTGAGTTTCAGTGTGCAGGTTGAAGAAATGCAGGAAAATTTCTAAGTATAAGTGTCGACACTTGTAAGGAATTGTGTCGACACCTGAAGCAGGAGCTGTGTCGATACCCAGGAGTTATGTCGACACCAGAAGTAAGGCTTGTGTCGACACCCATGAATTGTGTCGACACCTGAAGTAAGAGCTGTGTCGACATACGGGACTTGTGTCAACACACACTCAACGCCATCTATCAACAACAGCTATACTGAGTCTGAAAGGCTTGTGTCGACACATAGGACTTATGTCGACACACACTCAATGATGTCTGGAAACACACTCAATGACGTCTAGACATACACTCAACGCCATCTATCAGCATCAGCTATGTCGAGACCAGGAGCAGTTGTGTCGACACACAGGGCTTGTGTCGACACATACAACAGAAGCTGTGTCGAGAAGATAAAGAATGACTATGTCAACACATTGGAAGTTGTGTCGACATCATCAAGAATTGTGTCGACACTTGGTCGATTTGTGTCGACACATTTGAAGTTTGCTGATAGTGTCCTGCTGAAAAAGAATTTCAATGAAGGGTCAGTTGCCACGACTGAAGACTTGACAGCTGTCATAAATAACAAAACTGACACATCTGTCAGTACTGTCAAAAGGCCGTTATAAACCAGATCAGCAGGTAATTGTGGATGAACTCTATATAAAGGGTTGATCCATAAAACCCAACATATCGAACAGTAGAAAGATATAGAACTAACAGCAAGTAAGGGAGAGCAAGAGGCTAACCCAGAAGAAGGCAGATCCTGAGAGAGTTTGCAAGAAAGATTCAGATCTGATTCATAATTTAAGAAGGAAGCTTATTAAAGATCAACCTCAACACCAAGTAAAGATCAATCTTATTTTGTTCAAATTCAAGAAGCTTTGAAGAAGCTAAGTCAAGTTGGATCTGAAGTATTAAGTCATTCAAGAACTGATCAAGAAGCTCTCACCCATTTGGGTTTCAATCTAGGTGAAATTTCTATTTTATTAAATAAAATTTTTCTTGTAAGATCTTATATAGATCTGAGTTGTAAGCCTGTATTTATAAAGGCTGAGGTAGGGCTGAGTGCCTGAGGTGTAGGACTTGTTAAAGTCTGAGTTGTAGGCCTTGAGATAAAGGCTGAGGTTGGGCTGTTGCCTGAGGTAGGGTTCTTGGGAAGAATCTGAGGTAGGACTTGAAGAAGTCTGAGCTGTAGGAGCCCATCAGGTTCTGAGTTGTAAGATCTGTGGATCTGAGATAGTGGAAGAAAGTTTGGCTGAATCCAGTTCTCTACTGGATAGGCAAAGGGGGAATGTGGTTGTACCCACAAATTGGGGAACCACTATAAATATTGTTGTGCTGTGCTGTGTTTATTTTTCTTAGAACTGAGATTTTTTATACTGTGTTAGATCTTGTTAATTGCCTAAATAGTTAAAAAGATTAGAACCTATTCACCCTCCTCTAGGTGTCTAGGATCTTGAAATCAAATCTTTCAAGTGGTATCAGAGGGAGGTTGCTCAAAAATAGACCTGACAGTCTGAGTAAATCTCAAAGGCAATTAACAATTAGCTAGGATGGGTTCAAATGAGAATCAGAAGGAATTTGGATCCATGAAACTGCCCATCTGCAGGAAAGAAAACTTTGGGATATGGAAAGAAAAGGTCAGATTGTTCATGGAAGTATCTGATCCTAGAATCTACATCACAATACAAGAAGGTCCTTTCATTCCAATGAATATATCAGCTCTTGATGCTAATATCAAAACCCCTTAGAGGTATTCTAAAATGACTAAGGATGAGATCATTCTAGCAACTTTAGACAAGAGAGCACAAAACATAATTGTGAGTGCTATAGATGATGCCACATTTCAGAATTTGGTACATTGCAAAACCTCCAAGGAGATATGGGACACCTTGATTGTCTACATGGAGGGAACTGAAGAAGTTAGAGAGGATAGTAAATCTATGTTGAATCAAAAATATGAAAGCTTTAGACAAGCTAAGTCAGACAACATAGCAGAATGTTAAAAGATGTTCTTTAGAATTGTAAATAAGCTGATGACCTATGGAACAGTATTTAGCATATATGAATTGAATGATAAGTTTCTCAGGTCACTGACCAAGGACTGGGATACAAAAATATTTGTCATCAGAGAGGTGGCCAGGCTTGCTGATACACCTCCACCAACCTTATTTGGAAAACTGCTATCTTATGAGATGTAGCTCACTGCCAGAAAGGAGGAGGAGAAAAGCAGTAGGTCTGAGTATAAAGATAAGTCAGTAGCCTTAAAAGCTGAAGCCACAAGAAAGGGCAGGAGAAAGTCTCCTTCTCCACCCAGAAGAAGTGCTGAGGCTGAAGCAGAAAATCCTGACATCAGTACATCAGACAACAATAATTCCGATGAAGTCTTTGCTGTCTTTACAAGGCAGTTCCAGAGGTTCATGAAAAAGAATAAATGGAGAACCAAGCCATCTTCATCCTCCTTCAAGGATGATTATTATAAGAAGAAGAAGACTTCTAAGGAGGACAGGTGTAATGCCCCGAAACTCAATAAGGTGACAGGTGGTGTTTTGAGCCAAATATGTGTTTTGGCAGGGGTGACACGGCCTGGGACACGAGCGTGTACCGGGGCGTATCGTGCTCGGGTTCAGTGTTGGCCGCACGGTCATCATTTTTGGGGTCGACGATCGTCGAGAGGCTGAACACGGTCTGGGACACGGGCGTGTCCCAGGGCGTGTCAGTCACTCGTCGAGTGTGGTGCACACGGGCCATGACACGGGCACAGACACGGGCGTGTCACATGTGACACGGGCGTGTTTGGTGCCGTGTCACAGGCTGTGTCCTTCTCGGGTTAAGAATGTTGGTCATTGCACACGGGGGTGACACGGGCGTGTCGGAGGCCGTGTCGAATGTCGTGTGCTAGTTATCGAGTCGGTCGAGATGGTGAATGGGTGACACGGCCGTGTTGCAACTCGTGTTCGACCCAGATTTTGTAATTTCAGGCCTAATCGTGGGCGTTCGTTTCCTTGGCTTTGGATCCAACGGTGGGGGGCTATTCCTGAGAGGTTTTAGCCGGGATTTAGGGCTAGAATCCCTCATTTCATCCAAGTAAATCTCTCTCTAAGTTTCAGAGAGAGGGGAGAGCAAGGTGGAGGAGGAGACCAAGATCTGGTCACCGGTGGAGCGTCGGAGCTCCGAATCGCGATCCGATTCCAGATCCGCGAAGGCGACGCCGTTGCGGTGCTTTCCAACCGCGTAGATTTTTCATGGCGCCGCGGAAGAACGCAAGGGTAACGATTTCTCATCCTAGTTCATGTGAAGCCCTCTTTTCCTTTGCATAGGAAGCCCTCTCTCGCGAGTGAGCGAAGAGTTGGAGCGTTCCTTGGGGTAGATATGTGAAGTCCCCCTTGTATAGAGTCCGCATGCGAAAACGGGCATAGGCATTGTGTGTGAAGCCTATCCGGACAAGTAGAGCCGGATCGGTGATGTTGCATTGCATATGAACCGGGGAAGACTCCGGATGTTCGGGCGTTTTTAGGGTTTTCTACGTGGTAGATTTCAGCAGGGAGCCTTGGAGATTAACTCCAAGGTGCACCCGAAAAACTGGGCAAAAGCGAGTTTTGCCAACACGATGGTCGGGGAGCCAACGTGAACATAACCGGGTTATGTGATTGTTGTGGCGGAAACGAGACTCGGCGAGTATTGACCTGCGCATATGGCTTAAATTGTCGTTGCGAAATGAGCACGTGTCAGGCGGAACCGTACCTGATCTATGTCGTTCGGTGGGACCGTTGGCATGGATTAGAGTCTTCGGCGGTCTATGGCTTAAATTGACGTGACCAAGGCCATGATGACAAAATGCTCATATGATTGGCTGTCCAAGGGGCGGTGGTGGAATGGGAACGTCTATGGCTTGAATTGATGTGACTTTGGCCGGTTCGCCGTAAATGTGCCCTGTGTGCACGAGGTGTGTGGCCGTGCGAGCCTACGCCTGTGATGAAGTGTGTTTACACTATTTTATTTCCTATACTAATAAAGTGCAGGGAAAGAGCATCGCCGCCCCGATTTTGGGGGCGGGATCGTTATAATTGGTCAGCATAGCTGACCGGTTCTTTTGTTTAACATCGGGCGGTGGATTGTGGCTTGCAGGTGCTGCGGAGCCGAGCGGGAAATAGCGGGCTAAAGCCGAGGTTGCTGAGCCGGCCCTCGAAGGCCTAATATTGAGTGTTTCATTGTAATCATGTGTGGCCGGCCTGCGAGCCGAAGTATGAAAATACTTTTATGTCAAGTAAACTGTGTAAGGCCTTAAGGCCATTTCTATTTTTGTGTATTGAAACATTCTTACGGGTGTTATTGTAGTGGACATTCATGCTCTTTGGCCGAGTTCTTTTGTCTTGCTACTTAATTTTAATTCTTCTGCTAGGTGTTTGTGTAGGACGTGTAATTGGTTGAATTGTTTATACGCGTAACCAACCGGTCTGTCCGTAGTATATGGCGTCGGGCCCCGGCCGGACCTACTGCTATATGCCATGTGACGGATAGGGGTGTTACAAATTGGTATCAGACTACTGGTTTCGGTCAAGCTTAAATGAATTTGTGGGCGAATTCACTTTAAGGGGTGGTGAGCACATGTGTGTGCGTCATCGTTATAACATGAAAAGAACCCATGAATGTCCACTTAGGAATGAAAATACACATGTTTGAGGAATCTACGTGTTCCTATAATTACTGTTTGCAATAGTTTTTTGTCGCTTATCGGTGTTTTGCACGATTATAGGTGACCAGATATGGTGCTGGACCGTCGGAACGGCCAGGTTCCGAGGCAAGCAGTGCACCAAGTGAAGCGCCTGCAACACCTCCGTCTGCCGAGACCATTAGGTTGGTGGCAGAAGCTGTCTTTGCTATGATCAACCCGCAACCTGCAAGGCAAGTGCAGCAGCCTGCTCCTACGGTGGAGCAAGTGCTGCTCCAAGCGGCGGAGCTTAGAAGGGTTGAGCAGGTGGAGGTGGACCCGGAGTTGCCTCGGAGAGCAATTGAGAGACAGCTTAAGCATGTGATGGGCTTCCATCCACCGGTGTTCTCAGGAACGGGAACCCCGACCCAGGATGAAGATTGGCTCTCAAGAGTCAATAGGGTGATGACAGCAATAGAAATGGAAGAGTGGCAAAAGAACACAATAGCTACGTTCCTATTGGATTGGGACGCAAGGTTATGGTTGGAAGGTCTAGAGCTACACCAGTTGAGGGGAAGGCCATTGGCCGAAGTATCTATGGAGGAATTTTCGAGACTGTTCATGGCTCGATACCTCCCCTCAGCGCAGAGGATCGCACTAGAGAACGAGTTCCAAAAGTTGGTGCAAGAAGATAGCACCGTAGACGAGTACCTTCACGAGTTTACTCGATTGGGGAGATATGCTAGCGCTACCTTTGCCGACGAGGAGCAAAAGACGAACTGTTTCTATGAAGGGTTAAGAGATGAGCTGAGGTTGTTACTGTCGGGGCCTATGGCGCAGGGTTTCCTAACCTTGGTCAACTCGGCCCGGTCCTTGGAGAAGGACATGAGAAATGTGTAAGCTAAGAAGGAATCTGGTGGGAATAAATCAGAGTTCACGGCGCCGACTACATCGAAGTCGGGCTATCGAAGATTATACAAGAAGGCTAGGACGTCAGGTCAAGCTTCTTCTACAGGTGCCTCGAGGGAAACTACCAATCGAACCCTGGGCGCTTGTTTCACGTGTGGAAATACGGGGCACTTTGCCCGCGATTGCTGGAGAGGACACTCATAGTCCGAGAGAAAACAAGGAGCTACCTACGAAGAGAAGGGCAAGACGGTGGAGTCAACCGCGTCCCATTATGCTCCGACTCAACCTAGAGTTTACAACTTGGGCCAGCAGGAGGCCATTAAACAAGCTGACGTGGTGACAGGTACGAGTTAATTTATAGCAAGTTAACTTTAAATACTGTTGTCTATTGCTTGTTATCCTAATATTGTTTGCATAGGCTTTGTTTTGATTAGCGATAGTCCGACATGGGCACTGTTCGATACGGGAGCTTCACACTCCTTCTTGTCCGAAAATTTTATATCGCGCATCGGAGTCCCTTCTTCGATGGCGAAGGACAAGTTTGATGTGCTGCTACCGAATGGGTGCTCGATGCGTGCGGACAGAGGTTGCGCTGTGAAGGTTCACATAGGGAGCCAAGAGTTCGACTTGCTAGCGTCATTGCTGCCGCTAGTAGAGTTCGACGTTATCTTTGGGATGGATTGGCTTTCGGAGCAGAAGGCTTGGATTGATTGCGACCGGAAGGAGGTCAAGCTGGGTGTTGGATGAGAGACAACATTCGAGGGACTCAAGGGGTCGAGCAAGACGCTGATGTCTGCTCTTCAGGTGGTAAAGGTAGTTCGTGCTGGTGCAGAGCTGTTCTTCGCAATAGTGGGGGCTGTGGAGCCAAAGTCCACGTATGATAGCATCCCCGTGGTTTGTGAATACCCTGATGTGTTCCCGGATAGTCTTCCCGGGGCCCCACCGCAGCGAGAGATTGATTTCATCATCGAGCTCGTGCCGGGTGCCAAACCCGTGTCACGTGCTCCGTATAGGTTGGCACCGAAGGAAATGGCAGAGTTGAAAGTTCAGCTAGAGGAGCTAATGGAGCAAGGTTATGTGCGTCCAAGCTCGTCGCCTTGGAGCGCACCGGTCCTCTTCGTTAAGTAGAAGGACCGGAGTATGCGGCTGTGTATCGACTACAGAGAGTTGAACAAGCTGATGGAGAAGAACAAGTACCCGATCCCGAGGATTGATGATCTCTTCTGTTGGGTATTGTATCCACAATGTACCTGATTTGAAGAAGCCCCTGAACAAGCTAAGGTGAATTCACTATGTATTTGATGAATTTCTTCTAGTTGTGCTTGCAGCTATTCATTGCTAAGTACACACCAATGTCAGGGTGTAGTAGGTCAATATACACGGGTCTGTGCAACGTAATCCCTCATTGAGCAGATCAGTGTGTTGGCTTACGTGTACTCTCTCTATTGGAGTGTACTTATTTCCAAGCGCAGGGTCATGAAAGATCATGAGCAGACAAGGAGCAAGGATGGGCCAAAGACCAGCTCACGGGTTGAAAGACGAGAATCGTCTAAGGGTAAATCGTCGAGAATCACTAAGTGATTCTCGCCGATTCGTCGAGAATCACTAGAAGATACTCGCCGGGTTGGGCCGGCTGTCTCGACACAGTCAGAAAATTCTCTAAGGCAGAATCGTCGAGAATCACTAAGTGATTCTCGCCGATTCGTCGAGAATGACTTTGCATTCTCGACGATTCGGCGAGAATCAAATGTGATTCCCGCCGATTCTCCCCGGCCTCTATAACCTGTGCAGCCAGAATTCGCCAAGTAGAATTCGGCGAGAATTGTAAGTGATTCTCGCCGATTCGTAGAGAATCACCTACGATTCTCGCCGATTTTGCCTTGGGCGATTTTTCCGAATTCCTGGACCGGTCCATGTTACCTGCAGCTATTTGAACCGGACTTTGGTCTTTGCTTTGGTGGGGCCCACAACGGTCATCTCCATGACCTATTGTATAAATACACAGGTATTTGTGTACAGTGGTTCACGGATACAGAATACGAAAGCCGAGCCGTCGACTAACCCTAAAATCGCGAACCAGCTCCGCCTCCGTCGCCGCCGCTCATGCAGTGGTCACCGTAGCTGATCTCGATCTCCTCCAGATCCCCGGTGATAGAAGCCAAGTCTTGCACAACGTCTCACGCATCTAACCAGAGATCTTTTGTCTCTTGATTTGAGATAGGGAAATCCATCCCCGTCCGAATCGATCGAGACGATCGATCCTAGTGTGACCGTTGGAAGACCTTGCCGACTTCGCTAAGAAGATTGAATCTCCAGTGCATCGCTGCTATTTTCAGTTGCCGTCGCCAACACCGAGAGCCTTGCCGCAGCCCTTTGCCGCCACCGGTCTCGGGGAGATTTTCTCCAAGAAAGATCAAGGGTTGTGGACTTTTCGTTGCCTACAAAAACAAGTAGTCTAACAAAAAGGGACACCTAGATCTTCAAGTTGTTTGTATTTCTTATGCACTCCAATTTCTTTTTCATTGTAAAGGAACATTTGGTTCCTAGTTGTAGGGTTGGGTGCAACCTGTGTTGTGGGAGTGTTAACTCCTACGTGTGGAAGGGTTCCTTCCGATAGTGCAAGGATTGGATTTCAATCCTATTAGTGAAGTGACCGAGTCGTCCCAGGTTGGGAGATAGGTCGAAGGAGGAAAGTGAACGTACCCAAATCGGGGAACCACTATAAATTGCCTGTGTTATTTTTTGTGTTGTGTGGTTTGTTTTGATTCTGCAGGTACCGTTTTTAATTCGGCAAAAGCGACAAAAGTCACCTATCCCCCCCCCAAGGTAAAGGTAGTTGACACTAGGTGAACTTACAAGTGGTATCAGAGGGAGGTTGCTCATCAAAAAGGTTTACACCTTGAGCAGAATCCTGCCACCAGTGTCAAGAAGAAGACCGATATCTTCCATGGACGGACTCAAGCACTCCGGCAAAATCCCTGTGTGCACCATACTGAACTTTCCTATCTGGAAGGAAAGAATCAGATTCTACATAGAAGCAGTCGACCCCCGGCTATTCATGATAGTGGAGGAGGGACCTTACATTCCCACTAAGGCCTCCACCATTGATCCTACCAAGAAAGTGCCCAAGAAACTTTCGGAAATGGACAAGGACTAAATGGTGTTGTTCGGACTCGACAAGAAAGCTCAGAACATCCTGGTAAGCGCAGTTGATGACTCTATGATGCAGAACTTCTGTAACTGCAGGACAGCCAAGGATCTCTAGAGCTGCCTGATTGTATTAATGGAGGGCACGGATGAAGTGAAGGATGATCGGAGATCCCTCCTCAACCAGAAATATGAGGCCTTCAGGCAAGGGCCCAAGGAGGAGATCGGAGTTACCTTCGAAAACTTCCTCAAGATCATCAATGCACTCAAGGGATATGGAAGAGTGTTCACTTACGGTGAGCTTAATTATAAGTTCCTTAGGTCCCTTACTACGGAATGGGACACGAAGATCTGCGCCATCCGAGAGTTTGGCAGACTTGCGGAAACCGACCCTCAGATTCTGTTCAGGAAGCTCATGTCTTATGAGCTTCAATTGAACACAAGGAAGGCCGAAGAGGAAGCAGAGAAAGCCGCAGCCAAAGAAAAGACCGTGGCCCTAAAAGCCATTCATTCCAAAAAGGGCAAGGGTGCTGCTTCTTCCCGTGCGTGGAAGAAGGATGAAGAGGAAGACTCTGAGCCAAGCTCCTCTGGCTCAGAATTGTCTGAGGAAGACTTATCCCTTATCACACGGGAATTCAAGAAGTTCCTCAAGCTGAGGAATCAGAGAAAGAGAAATGGCTCCTCTTCAAGGGATCAGAAGAAGAACTATTCTTCTGACAGGTATGTTTCCAAACCAAACAAACACCGCACATCTGACATTATTTGCTTTGGTTGCAACAAGCCAGGACACGTCGTGGCCGACTGCCATCAAGGCAAGAGGGAAAAGGGAAAGGGAGAGGAGCACAGGTCCTCAAAAGATAAGAAGAAGGAGAGGAGTTACATCGCAAAGAAGCCAAAGACGCTGAGTGAATCTGACACATCAGACACCAGCGATGACGAGGAAGCCTACTTTGGGCTAATGGGTCGCTGTAACTTGGAAGGAGATTGCCCCCCATTTACTGGGAAGGTAAAAGCTCACACCCCTCTCTCCGACTCTGACTCTGATCCTGAGTCTCAGGATGATGACCCTGAGGATAGCCCTTCGGCCCGTGAAGCTGAGCTCCTCGAGAAGTATGAGCTTCTGCTAAATACTTTCGTGGAATGTCGAAAGAGACTGAAGGCTGAGAAAAAGGAAGTTAAATTCCTTAAAGGTGAGAGTGTATCCCTGAGGGAAGAGATCACCAGTTTGATCTCCCTCCGATAGGAGCACTTGGACCTGACTTCAAAGCATTCAGAGTCTCTTAAGCTCCTTGATCTTAAGCAGGAGGAAGTCGACAAGTTGGAAGAACTACTTGCGGCAGAAAGGAAGATCGTCAAGAGCTTCTCTATGCCAAAAACTGTAATTTCATTAGTTGATACCTTCTCTGCTCAGGCCAAAGGAGCTGGCTTGGGGCATGTAGGGGTATCTGGTTCCTCATACAGGAGAAACAGGAACCAGAGAAAGAATAAGGCTGCCAAGAAGGCCTCTGCTGCTGAAAAGGGAAAGGCCCCACTCAGTCCTGTTGAGTTCAGAAAGCCTAGCTTTCCCTACAACCAACATGACTTTGAGTCAACCTTTGGTCATCATTTCCGGCCCTCGGTTGCAAAGCCGAAGAGCCGATATGATGGTTGGACTTTTCCCCGCAACTTCGGTGAGAGTGTCTTCAAGGCACCTTATGAGGAAATCCACTTGGGAAATTATGGTTAATTCTCTAGCGGTCATAATAGAAAGCATGCACCAAAAGCCAAGCCTGTTATACTGAAGGAACAGAAGGTGAAGAAATCATGTGACTGCAATCACTATAATGCCTCTACCTCCAGATCCAAGGCCCCAGCTGTGCCCACCATTCCCAAGGTGAAGCAGGAGCCTAGGAAGAGGTACAATAGATTTGACTGTTGGTGTTGTGGCAAAGTTGGTCACTTTGCCGTGGATTGTTGGTTTAATCCAAGGTATAACGAGACTCCTTATGTTAGCAATGCGAGGCCGACCACTCGTAGGGATAACCAATCGAGGGGGAGTATGCTAACAAGGAATCTAGGACCCAAGTTCGATTGGGTTCCTAAGGCAAATTAATTCTGTTTTGCAGGAATGTCCAAAGGCCAACAAAACTCCCATTTGGTATTTGGACAGTGGATGCTCCCGTCATATGACTGGGATAAGAAGCCTGCTGCGGGAGTACTCTCCAGTCAAGAATGGACCCAAAGTCATTTTTGGGGGATCTGATCGGGGAGTCACCAGAGGTTACGGTATGATTTCCAACATTATACTCTCTATCTCTGACGTAGCTTATGTTGAAGGGTTAAATCATAACCTGATCAGCATAAGCCAGTTATGTGATAAAGGGTATGACGTTAAGTTCTGCAAGGATAAATGCCTGATAATATCATGTGCCTCTTTGGAGACAGTATTAACCGGCATTAGGAGCAGAAATATTTTCTGTTTAGATTTTCTTAGTCTAGATTCTTCCACCCCCGTATGCCTAGTAGCAAAAGGCAGTGCATCTCTTTGTGAACAATGGCACAAGAGATTGTCACATATTAATTATAAGACTATTAATATGCTGTTTTCCAAAGATTTAGTAAGGGATGCTCCCATTATTAGGTGCATCAAAGATAGTCCCTGTCCTGCATGCCAGATGGGCAAACAGACTCGAGCTACCTTTAAGGGCATCCCAGACAAAGACTCCTCCAGATGTCTTTATCTTCTGCATAAGGACCTGTTTGGTCTAATGCAAGTTCATAGCTTGGGAGGGAAGTCTTATATGCTAGTGATTGTAGATGATCACTCTCGGTTTACTTGGGTGTTCTTTTTAAAACGCAAGTCTGATAAGTTTGACGTCTTCACCAGCTTTGTCAAGCAGATTCAGAACGAACTTAACTGCTCGGTGGTCAAAATCAGAAGTGACCATGGAACAGAGTTCGAGTCTGGAGCTATGACAGAGTTCTGTGAAGAACTTGGTATCTCTCATGAGTTTTCCTCCCCGCGCACTCCTCAACAAAATGGAGTTGCGGAGAGTAGAAATAGGACACTCATAGAAGCCTGCACGACAATGCTGAATGACGCTTCACTCCCAGAATACTTCTGGGCCGAGGCTGTCAATACGGCGTGTCATGTTCAAACTCGGGCATTGATCAACAAAAGTCATCGTAAGATGCCCTACGAACTACTGAAAGGCAGGAAACCAACCATGTCCTATTTGAGGATCTTTGGTTGCAGATGTTATGTACTGAATAATGGGAAGTACCCGCGTACTAAATTTGGTGAAAAATGCTTCGAAGGCATATTCATGGGGTATAGTAGCCATAGCCGGGCTTATAGAGTTTTTAATAAGAAAACCCTAGTGGTAGAGGAATCAATAAATGTTGTATTTGATGAAGGAAGTTTTCTTAATTGCAAGACTTCTAGTTTTCTTCCTGAAGATGCAGGTGCCAGACTCGAAAAGTTACAATTGGATGAGCCCGAGAAAGATGCAACTCCAAAATACATCAAGGTCTTCACATCAACGCCGATCGGAGAAGTTGAAGATCAAAATGGAGCAAATCCTTTAGAAGAAGGAGATGCCCAAGAAGTAGTCGAAGCTCCTGATGCCAGAATTCTTGAGCTCAGACACGCGAGGGATCATCCTAGAGATCAGATCATCGGAGATCCTCGTGACGGGGTCAGAACTCGAAGAGGTACCATTAACGAGATTTTGCATCTTAGCTTCCTGTCACAGGTTGAGCCAAAGAAGTTCGACGAGGCGAACAAAGATGCTGCATGGATTTTGTCCATGCAAGATGAATTGCATCAATTCGAACGATGCAACGTTTGGACGCTGGTTCCCAGACCACAAAAGCAGAATGTGATTGGCACCAAGTGGATCTTCAGAAACAAACTGGATGAACATGGTGTCATCATAAAGAACAAGGCCAGGCTAGTGGCTCAAGGTTACCGGCAGAAGGAGGGGATTGACTTTGACCAGACCTTTGCACCAATGGCAAGGCTCGAGGCCATCAGATTGTTCCTGGCGTATGCTTCGCACAAAGGATTCACTGTCTATCAAATGGACGTGAAATCAGCCTTCTTGAACGGAGACCTGAAAGAGGAAGTATACGTCGCTCAACCCCCATGTTTTGTCAATCCTACTTATCCTAATCATGTATATTTTCTTAATAAAGCTCTATATGGTTTAAAGCAAGCTCCTCGAGCTTGGTATGAGACTTTGTCTAGTTTTCTTCTTGAGAACAAGTTCTCTAGAGGAAAAATAGATAAGACATTGTTTCTTAGGGAAGTCAAAGGCAAGATCTTGCTGGTGCAAATCTATGTCGATGAAATTATATTCGGCTCAATGGACAACAATCTTTGCAAAAAGTTCTCTAAACTTATGCAAGGAAAGTTTGAAATGAGCAGTATGGGAGAGCTAAAGTATTTCTTGGGACTTCAAGTGAAACAGTCTGAGGATGGAATCTTCATCTCTCAGACGAAGTTCACAAATAAACTCCTCAAGAAATTCGGAATGGAGAATGCAACCTCTATGAGGACTCCAATGGGATCCACTATGTCTCTGGATAAGGATGAGAAAGGTAAACCTTTTGATGAAACCAAATACAGAAGCATCATTGGATCCCTGCTCTACCTTACTGCTAGTAGACCGGATATCATGTTCTCCACATGTGTCTGTGCCAGATATCAGGTGAACACTAAGGAATCTCATTATGTCGCTGCAAAGCGAATTCTAAGATACCTTAAAGGTACCCCCAATCTTGGCTTGTGGTACCCGAGAAACAATGATGTCGAGCTAATAGGTTTTTCAGATGCTGATTTTGCAGGGAGTAGGGATGACAGGAAAAGCACTTCCGGGACGTGTCAATTCCTCTGAAGAAGACTCATCTCATGGAATAGCAAGAAGCAGAACTGTGTAGCAACCTCCACAGCAGAGTCAGAGTACATCTCGGCTGGCAGCTGTTGCGCACAACTCCTATGGATCAGAAATCAGTTAGCAGACTATGACCTCCAGTTCAAGGAAGTACCAATGTACTGCGACTCCTCCAGTGCAATTGCTATTGCCAACAATCCGGTATCGCACAGCAGAATGAAGCATATTGAAGTGCGTTACCATTTCATTCGGGAGCACGTGGAGAACAAGGACATCTCTCTCTGCTATGTTCCCACTGACAAGCAGATTGCAGACATTTTCACAAAGCCCCTTGACGAGGCCAAGTTCAGTATGTTCAAAACTGAATTGGGGATGCTAAACTACGAGGAATGAAGACTATAGAAGCTCAAGGCTCATGCGTCTAGGGGGAGATTCTGCTAGGAATTTAGTGAAAGCAAAGGTACAAGAACTGAGGGGGAGCATGGTGTCTCATGCTTCAGTCCCCGATTTGCAGAAGCCGAAGAGGGGGAGATTACCATTACCCTCTCGGCTAAGGTGCTAAGGTGATAGCTCCACAAGCTCTAAAGATAATGGTATGGAATTTCAACCTTTTATTTTAAGTTCTGTTCTTCCAAGCCGTTGTATTCACCTTAGCTTGTAGGGTTTTGGCTTCTTCAAATCGGGGGAGATTGTTGGGTATTGTATCCATAATGTACCTAATTTGAAGAAGCCCCTGAACAAGCTAAGGTGAATTCACTATGTATTTGATGAATTTCTTCTAGTTGTGCTTGCAGCTATTCATTGCTTAGTACACACCAATGTCAGGGTGCAGTAGGTCAATATACACGGGTCTGTGCAACGTAATCCCTCGTTGAGCAGATCAGTGTGTTGGCTTACGTGTACTCTCTCTATTGGAGTGTACTTATTTCCAAGCGCAGGGTCATGAAAGATCATGAGCAGACAAGGAGCAAGGATGGGCCAAAGACCAGCTCACGGGATGAAAGACGAGAATCGTCTAAGTGATTCTCGCCGATTCGTCGAGAATCACTAGTGATTCTCGACGAGTCGTCGAGAATCACTAGATGATTCTCGCCGGGTTGGGCCGGCTGTCTCGACGCAGTCAGAAAATTCTCTAAGGCAGAATCGTCGAGAATCACTAAGTGATTCTCGCCGATTCGTCGAGAATGACTTTGAAATCTCGATGATTCGGCGAAAATCAAATGTGATTCCCTCCGATTCTCCCCGGCCTCTATAACCTGTGCAGCCAGAATTCGCCAAGAAGAATTCGGCGAGAATCGTAAGTGATTCTCGCCGATTCTTCGAGAATCACCTACGATTCTCGCCGATTTTGCCTTGGGCGATTTTTCCGAATTCCTGGACCGGTCCATGTTACCTGTAGCTATTTGAACCAGACTTTGGTCTTTGCTTTGGTGGGGCCCACAACGTTCATCTCCATGACCTATTGTATAAATACACAGGTATTTGTGTACAGTGGTTCACGGATACAGAATACGAAAGCTGAGCCGCCGACTAACCCTAAAATCGCGAACCAGCTCCGCCTCCATCGCCGCTGCTCGTGCAGTGGTCACCGTAGCTGATCTCGATCTCCTCCAGATCCCCGGTGATAGAAGCCAAGTCTTGCACAACGTCTCACGTGTCTAACCAGAGATCTTTTGTCTCTTGATTTGAGATAGGGAAATCCATCCCCGTCAGAATCGATCGAGACGATCGATCCTAGTGTGACCGTTGGAATACCTTGCCGACTTCGCTAAGAAGATTGAATCTCCAGTGCATCGCTGCTGTTTTCAGTTGCCGCCGCCAACACCGAGAGCCTTGCCGCCGCCCTTTGCCGCCGCCGGTCTCGGGGAGATTTTCTCCAAGAAAGATCAAAGGTTGTGGACTTTTCGTTGCCTACAAGAACAAGTAGTCTAACGAAAAGGGACACCTAGATCTTCAAGTTGTTTGTATTTCTTATACACTCCAATTTCTTTTTCATTGTAAAGGAACATTTGGTTCCTAGTTGTAGGGTTGGGTGCAACCCGTGTTGTGGGAGTGTTGACTCCTACGTGTGGAAGGGTTCCTTCCGATAGTGCAAGGATTGGATTTCAATCCTGTTGGTGAAGTGACCGAGTCGTCCCTGGTTGGGAGATAGGTCGAAGGGGGAAAGTGGGCGTACCCAAATCGAGGAACCACTATAAATTGCCTGTGTTATTTTTTGTGCTGTGTGGTTTGTTTTGATTCTGCAGGTACCGTTTTTAATTCGGCAAAAGCGACAAAAGTCACCTATCCCCCCCCATAGATGATGGTAGTTGACACTAGGTGAACTTACATCTTCGATCAGTTAGTCGGATCGTCGGTATATTCTAAGTTGGACTTGAAGTCGGGGTACTATCAGTTGAGGATCAGGGAGTGTGATATCCCGAAGACGGCGTTCAGCATAAGGTATGGGCATTTCAAGTTCACGGTCATGCCGTTTGGACTGACGAATGTGCCCTTAGTGTTTATGGACTTGATGAACAGGACGTTCCGAGATTTCTTGGACCACTTTGTGATCGTCTTTATTGACGATATATTGGTGTACTCGCAGTGCGAAGAAGATCACTTCAAGCACTTGTATCTGGTGTTGGAAACTTTGAGGAGGAATGAGATGTTTGCGAAATTCTCCAAGTGCGAGTTCTGGATACCCTCAGTAGCATTCCTTGGTCACATTGTCAGTGGGGAAGATATAGCGGTGGATCCGGAAAAGATCGTTGCGATACGGGAGTGGCCTGCGTTGTCTTCTATCCCGGAAGTCCGTAGTTTTCTCGGGCTTGCCAGATATTACAGGCGCTTCGTAGAGAACTTCTCGCGGATAGCGCTACCTCTCACGAAGTTGACAAGGAAAGATCAGAGATTCTTGTGGATGCAGGAGAGCGTGCAAGCTTTTGAGGAGCTGAAGAGACGGTTGACCACGGCGCCAGTTCTTAGTTCGCTGAGTGAGACCGAGGGCTTCGAGGTTTATAGTGATGCCTCGGGTAGTGGTTTGGGCTGTGTGTTGTTGCAGCATGTGTAACACCCCAAAAGACCCCAATAGACTCAAAATAATTTTTGAGGTACAGGAAATTTTACACGGCCTGGGACACGGGCGTGTCCCAGGGCGTGTCGGGGGTACACGGCCTGGGATACGGGCGTGTCCCAGGGCATGTCACGCAAATAAAATTGTGGCCCGAGTCAGAAGATTACATGGCCTTGAACCAAGCCTTGAACACGGGCGTGTCAGGTTGGACACGGGCGTGTCCGATGCCGTGTTCCGACCCGTGTACTGCTTGCAGCTCGATGAGGCAAGGGTGACACGGGCGTGTCTCAGAAATGACACGGGCGTGTCAGGCTCGACACGGGCGTGTCGTTGACCGTGTTCTGGTAAACCTCAGTCGGTATGAACCGCTTAAGGGAACACGGCCTGTGACACAGGCGTGTCACAGGCCGTATCAGCCAAAAAAATTGGGTTTTGGGCAGATCGTGGCCGTTCAGAATTCTCTCTTTTGATCCAAGGGCTCAGGTGGTTTCCTGGCTGGATTTAGTCCGTGAAGGGCTGATGAAGAGTCATTCTTCATTTTGCTTAAGGAAGAGAGAAAGAGAGAGGAAGAAGAAGAAGGAGGAGGAGATCAAGCCACCGGCGGAGTTCCCGTGGTCCGATTCGTGATCCGAAGCCGGCGTTGTGAAGGCAAGGCTGCTGCGGTTCTTTCTCACCGGCTAGTTTTCGATGGCTCCCAAGAGATCGACAAGGGTAACGATCTCCCTTCTTGGACATGTGAAGTCCTTCTTTTCTGCATTGCATAGGGAAAACCCTTCCCCGCGAGTGTGTGGTGGGTTGTGGTGTCCCTTGGGGTAGATATGTGAAGTCCCCCTTGTTAGTGGCCGGAATTGGAGTACGGCTCTAGGCATGCTGTGTGAAGTCCATCTGGATATGGTCTGGATTGGTGATGCTTGTTTGCATATCGGAGAAGGCTCCGTGATTATGGCTTGTGATGCCTTGTTCCTACCTGTTGCTTGGTGCGGCAGGAAGTACTGGACGATGTCCAGGAAATGAAGAGGGTTGGATGCAACTCTTGTGGCCGTGCGTTGCCACTTTATGAGTGGTTGAGTCGTTGGGCTGCAACCCGATGAAAAGGCAGATTGCCGAACAGGAAAGGTGAAACCGACCCGCGCCTATAAATAGCCATGGATACTTCCGTATTCGAGGTGGCACAGCGACTTGAGCAACGGGGGGTGGCTGATCCGTACCTGCGTTAGGTCCGTCCGACTTGGAAGCCTGGTTATAGGTTTTGTTGGAGCGCCTAATGAGAGTCTTAGGCCCGCGCGCCGGAAAGACTAGAATGCTCAAATACCGTGTAGACGGTGGTGTTGACCCTGGTATTCCGGTACACCGAAAATGTGCCCTGAGTGCACGGACTGTCGGGCCGTGTGGCCGATAGTTGTGATGGCTTGATTGTGCCTGCGCGCACATAGTTGCTATATGATGCCATGCTTTGCAGGGAAAGAATGCTAATGCCCCGAGAAAGGGGTAAGATTGTTATAATTGGGTCAGCTGAATGCTGACCGTTGCATTGTTTGCCACCGGTGGGGTGGATTGTTCCCGTGCAGGTGCTGGAGAGCCAAGTGGTAGGTGAAGGGCTGAAGCCCTACTGCTGTTGCTGCTGCTGCTGCGGCTAGCCCATGAAGGCTAAGCGAATGTTTTGTTTGTTCTCTTTTACTCATGTATGGCCGGCCTGCGCGCCGAGGTTTGTAAATCATGTTGTATGGAAGAGGAACTGTAAGGCCTTAAGGCCAAACTCTATGTATTTGGGTACATTCCGTGATATATATAAAGGTGGTTTATATATTGGACATTCCTGGTTAGAGTTCAAATTACTACTTAAAGCTTCCGCTAGAATGCTCGGTCTTCCTCTATCGAATTCGTGGACGAATTCTTTTATGGGGTGGCGAGCGCGTGTTTATGCGCCCTGCTGTAATGCTAATGAACTCTGGAATGTCCACTAAGGAATGTACAAAATCTTGTTTGAGGAATCTGCGCGTTCCTTTTTGTGTTGTTTTGCTTGCATACGTTCGCTAAGGTGTGTCTTGTCCACCTATAGGTGACGCGTAGTGGTGCTGGGCAGTCTAAGCCCCAGCGTTCTGATGAGAGTGCGGCACCAGCTGAGGTGCCCACACCTCCTCCATCTGCGGAAACTGTTCGTTTAGTTGCTGAGGCTCTATTTGCCATGATTCAGCCGACCGGGCAAGCGCAGCCGGCAGTCGAGCCAGTTCATGTTGTTGTAAGACCCGAGCCGATTGAGGCTGTAGATCCACGAGCAGCTGACCGACAATTGAAGCAATTCATGAGCTTCAGTCCTCCTACGTTTGCGGGAATGGGATCCCCAACGCAGGCGGAAGATTGGTTATCGCGTGTCAAGAGGATAATGACAGCGATCAGGGCGGAGGAAACTCTAAAGGTCACCTTAGCCACCTTCATGCTTGAAGGAGAGGCGCGGTTGTGGTGGGACGAGGTTGAGCTACATCATTTGGCGGGCAGGCAATTAACACAAGTGTCGATTGAGGAGTTCTCTCGAATATTTCTGGCGAAACATGTCCCAGCGGCGCAACGCATTGCTATGGAAAATGAGTTCCAACGGTTAAAGCAAGGGGAAGATAGCGTGGATATCTACTTGCATGAGTTTACCAGGTTGGGACGCTATGCGAGTACAATCTTCGCGGATGACCAAAGGAAAACGAATCGGTTCTATGAAGGATTGCGGGATGAGTTGCGATTCCTGCTTTCGAGTTCAGTGAGCCAAGGGTTTCAGGCGTTGGTTGATACTGCGTGTGCGTTGGAGAAGGACATGCGGCGGGTGCAAGGGAGCAAGGGCTTAGTTGTGACAAAGCCAGAGGTACAAGCACCTCGCCCGAGCAAATCGTTTTACCAGAAGAAAGGGGGCAAGAGGTCCAAGACGTCTGGGCAAGTGACTGCGACCGTTGTGTCGGGAGCGACATCAAGGCCGGATTCTCGTACATGCTATAACTGTGGCCGGGTGGGGCATATAGCTCGTGACTGTCGGGTTGTTCAGCCCAAAGGGGATAAGAAGGCGGGTGCATCGTATGCTGAGAAGGGCAAAGCGGTGGTTGATTCCTCTGCGTCTCAGGCACAGCCCCGAATCTATCAGCTTGGCCAACAGGAAGCGATTAAGCAAAGTGACGTCGTCACAGGTACGAGTTGAGTTAGCTTACTTGCTTATGTGCTATGGTTTTTGGTTATGTATAGCTTGTGCATGTGTGTGTGCTGCAGGCTTTGTCCTGATTCGGAATAATTTGGCGAGAGCCCTGTTTGATACGGGTGCTTCGCATTCTTTTCTGTCTGAGGATTTCGTATCTCGCATTGGGGCACCAAGTCATGTGACGGTGGATAGTACAAAGGTGCTATTGCCGAATGGCTGTATGATGCTTGTGGATAGGGCTTGCGATGTGGTTGTGCAAATAGGAAGTCGGGATTTCGGTTTGAGGGCAGCTGTGCTACCGTTATCGGAGTTTGATGTGATCTTTGGTATAGACTGGCTCTTGGAGCAGCGTGCCTTTATTGATTGCAACTCCAAGGAGATTACACTGGGCCAGAATACCGGACTTGTGACGAAGTTCGCTGGTATGCGAGGAGTTGGCGGGACTCTGTTGTCTGCACTCCAAGTCGTCAATGCTGTTCGGAAGGGCGCGGAGTTATTCTTCACGCTAATTCAGGCTGTTGAGCCAAAGGCCAGTGTCGGTGAAGTACTAGTTGTGTCAGAGTTTGCCGATGTGTTTCCTAAAGATCTTCCTGGGTTACCACCCCAGCGGGAGATTGACTTCTATATTGAGTTGGTACCAGGTGCGAAACCTGTGGCCCGCTCTCCATATCGCATTGCGCCAAAAGAGATGGCTGAGTTGAAAGTCCAATTGCAAGAGTTGTTGGAGCAGGGATATATACGCCCAAGTATGTCACCTTGGAGCGCGCCTGTTCTGTTTGTGAAAAAGAAAGACGGTAGCTTACGATTGTGTATCGACTACCGCGAATTGAATAAGCTGACGGAGAAAAACAAATATCCGATCCCGCGGATTGATGACCTCTTTGATCAGCTGGCAGGATCAACGGTCTATTCCAAATTGGATTTGAAATCGGGATATTATTAGCTGCGAATTAGGGAAGGTGACATTCCCAAGACGGCGTTTGGAACACGCTACGGTCATTATGAGTTCACGGTAATGCCCTTTGGCCTATGTAATGCGCCTTCGGTATTTATGGACCTAATGCATTGAACGTTCCGAGAGTACTTGGATTTGTTTGTTATTGTGTTTATCGATGACATCTTAGTATACTCTCAGTCGGAAGAGGATCACGCAAACCATTTGCGGTTGGTCTTGCATACCCTGAGGAGGAATAAGCTTTTTGCCAAGTTCTCAAAGTGCGAGTTCTGGCTCTCTTCAGTAGCCTTTTTAGGCCATGTGGTAAGTGGAGAAGGTATCGCGGTGGATCCGTTGAAGATAAGTGCCATTCGAGATTGGCCAGTGATGTCTTCAGTGGCCGAGGTCAGGAGCTTCCTTGGACTTGCGGGCTACTATAGACGGTTTGTGGAAAACTTCTCACGGATTGCTTTACCTCTGACCACGCTGACGATAAAAGATCAAAAGTTCATTTGGACGCCGGAGTGCGCGCGAGCTTTTGAAGAATTGAAGAGTCGTTTGACCACGGCGCCTGTGTTGACATCGCCATGTGGTACCGATGGGTATGAGATCTATAGTGATGCTTCCGGGAGCGGCTTAGGCTGCGTTCTTCTGCAGTTTGGTAAAGTGATTGCTTATGGCTCGCGCCAGTTGAAAGTGCCTGAGCGGAATTACCCCGTCCATGATTTGGAGTTGGCGGCGGTAATCTTTGCGCTCAAGTTATGGAGGCACTATCTTTATGGCGTGAAGGTGGATATCTATACAGATCATAAAAGCCTAAAGTATTTATTGGATCAGAAGGATCTGAATATGCGACAACGAAGATGGATGGAGTTCCTTGGGGACTACACCTTCGAGATTCACTATACTCCCGGGAAGTGAAATGTGGTCGCTGATGCTTTGAGTCGAAAGACTCCGGTACGGGCAAGCTGGTTGCAGAGGCATGATCAGCGTTTAATCCAGGAACTGGAAGCATTGGAGATATCTTGTGTTGACAAGGGTTCGTCAACCGATGCATGTTTGAACTGGACGGAGGTGCAATATGACCTTACGGACAGAGTTCGGCGAGCAATGGAGCTTGATGAAAGCCTCCAGCGATATGCAAAAGATGGGCCGGATGACGAATTCTCTTGGGATAACGGGTTGTTAAGAAGAAATGGTCGAGTGTGCGTCCCGAGTGTGGGTAAATTGAAGGAAGAGTTGATGTATGAAGCTCACTTTGCAAAGTACTCAGTTCACCCAGGGAGCACAAAGATGTACAGAGATATGAAAAAGCTGTTCTGGTGGCCCGGATTAAAGAAAGATGTCGCACGTTATGTGGCTGAATGCAATACCTGTGCGTTGGTGAAAGCAGAATGCTAGAAGCCTGGCGGTTTCCTGAAGTCGTTACCTATTCCGGAGTGGAAGTTCGATGATATTTCGATGGATTTCGTGCATGGGTTGCCGAGATCTCAACGCGGTCATGATTCAATCTAGGTGATTGTGGACTGGTTGACAAAAGTGGCGCACTTCCTTCCAAACAGAAGAGACGATTCAGTGGAAACCTTGGCCAAGCTTTATGTGGAGCAGTTTGTTCGACTGCACGGTGTTCCCCGGAGCATCGTTAGTGACCGTGATGGGCGGTTCACATCGAATGATTGGCAGCTCGTTCATCAAATGTTGGGTACAAAGTTAGCGTTTAGTACGGCCTTTCATCCCCAAACGGATGGCCAGACTGAACGAACCAACAGGACGATGGAAGATATGCTCCGCATGTGCGCCCTAGACTTTGGTAAGAGATGGGAAGATTATATATTTCTTGTCGAATTTGCCTATAATAATAGCTACCAAGCGAGTATTGGTATGGCACCATTTGAAGCTTTATATGGTCAGAAATGCCGTCCACCGTTAGCTTGGGCAGAAGCAGGCGAATCTAAGCTGAGTGGGAAAAAGGAAGTCGAAGAAGCTACCTCGCTCATATGCTCTATTCGGGAGAGGCTATTGATAGCCCAAGATCGTCAAGCAAAGTACTACAATGCCAAACACCGGAACGTGGAATTCGCGGTGGGTGATTGGGTATATTTGAAGATCAAACCCTTCAAAGGCGTGTCCAGGATTCGGCGTTTGAAAAAGCTAAGTCCGAGGTATCTTGGTCCGTTTGAGGTGGTGGAGCGAGTTGGGGAAGCTACTTATCGACTAGTACTTTCAGCAGACTTGGGTGGATTACATGATGTATTTCACATCTCAGTCCTGCGTAAGGCGGTGAAGGATCCAGCTCAAGTAGTGGAGAATGATCGGGTACCGGTCGAGTATGGGCTAACGACGAGGGTTAGACCCATTCGGATCGAGGATCGAGCCGAGAAACAGTTGCGGAACAAAGCGATCGGGATGGTCAAGGTCCGATGGGACAATTGTGGCCGTGAAGAGCTAACATGGGAGCGAGAGCAGACCATGCGAGCTGAGTTTCCCGAGTTATTTGTATAAACTATAGACCGTGTACTTTTGTTATAACATAGTTATAGCATTGCTGGTTCTTGTTTCCTTGCCGTGCAAATTTCGGGACGAAATTTTGTTAAGGGGGGAGGGTTGTAACACCCCAAAAAGACCCCAATAGACTAAAAATAATTTTTGAGGTACAGGAAATTTTACACGGCCTGGGACACGGGCGTGTCCCAGGGCGTGTCGAGGGTACACGGCCTGGGACACGGGCGTGTCCCAGGGCGTGTCACGCAAATAAAATTGTGGCCCGAGTCAGAAGATTACACGGCCTTGAACCAAGCCTTGAACACGGGCGTGTCAGGTTGGACACGGGCGTGCCCGATGCCGTGTTCCGACCCGTGTACTGCTTGCAGCTCGATGAGGCAAGGGTGACACGGGCGTGTCTCAGAAATGACACGGGCGTGTCAGGCTCGACACGGGCGTGTCGTTGACCGTGTTCTGGTAAACCTCAGTCGGTATGAACCGCTTAAGGGAACACGGCCTGTGACACGGGCGTGTCACAGGCCGTGTCAGCCAAAAAAATTAGGTTTTGGGCAGATCGTGGCCGTTCAGAATTCTCTCTTTTGATCCAAGGGCTCAGGTGGTTTCCTGGCTGGATTTAGTCCGTGAAGGGCTGATGAAGAGTCATTCTTCATTTTGCTTAAGGAAGAGAGAAAGAGAGAGGAAGAAGAAGAAGGAGGAGGAGATCAAGCCACCGGCGGAGTTCCCGTGGTCCGATTCGTGATCCGAAGCCGGCGTTGTGAAGGTAAGGCTGCTGCGGTTCTTTCTCACCGGCTAGTTTTCGATGGCTCCCAAGAGATCGACAAGGGTAACGATCTCCCTTCTTGGACATGTGAAGTCCTTCTTTTCTGCATTGCATAGGGAAAACCCTTCCCCGCGAGTGTGCGGTGGGTTGTGGTGTCCCTTGGGGTAGATATGTGAAGTCCCCCTTGTTAGAGGCCGGAATTGGAGTACGGCTCTAGGCATGCTGTGTGAAGCCCATCTGGATATGGTCTGGATTGGTGATGCTTGTTTGCATATCGGAGAAGGCTCCGTGATTATGGCTTGTGATGCCTTGTTCCTACCTATTGCTTGGTGCGGCAGGAAGTACTGGACGATGTCCAGGAAATGAAGAGGGTTGGATGCAACTCTTGTGGCCATGCATTGCCACTTTATGAGCGGTTGAGTCGTTGGGATGCAACCCGATGAAAAGGCAGATTGCCGAACAGGAAAGGTGAAACCGACCCGCGCCTATAAATAGCCATGGATACTTCCGTATTCGAGGTGGCACGACGACTTGAGCAACGGGGGGTGGCTGATCCGTACCTGCGTTAGGTCCGTCCGACTTGGAAGCCTGGTTATAGGTTTTGTTGGAGCGCCTAATGAGAGTCTTAGGCCCGCGCGCCGGAAAGACTAGAATGCTCAAATACCGTGTAGACGGTGGTGTTGACCCTGGTATTCCGGTACACCGAAAATGTGCCCTGAGTGCACGGACTGTCGGGCCGTGTGGCCGATAGTTGTGATGGCTTGATTGTGCCTGCGCGCACATAGTTGCTATATGATGCCATGCTTTGCAGGGAAAGAATGCTAATGCCCCGAGAAAGGGGTAAGATTGTTATAATTGGGTCAGCTGAATGCTGACCGTTGCATTGTTTGCCACCAGTGGGGTGGATTGTTCCCGTGCAGGTGCAGGAGAGCCAAGTGGTAGGTGAAGGGCTGAAGCCCTACTGCTGTTGCTGCTGCTGCTGCGGCTAGCCCATGAAGGCTAAGCGAATGTTTTATTTGTTCTCTTTTACTCATGTATGGCCGGCCTGCGCGCCGAGGTTTGTAAATCATGTTGTATGGAAGAGGAACTGTAAGGCCTTAAGGCCAAACTCTATGTATTTGGGTACATTCCGTGATATATATAAAGGTGGTTTATATATTGGACATTCCTGGTTAGAGTTCAAATTACTACTTAAAGCTTCCGCTAGAATGCTCTGAGTTAGGATTCGTGTTTGGTTTGGTATTATCCTGTGACCTCACCGTCTGTTTGTGGCATATAGTGTGGGGCCCCGGCCGGACCTTCTACTATACGTCATTTAACGGATGGGGTCGTTACAGCATGGGAGCGTGATAGATTATGGATCACGTCAACTAAAAGTGCATGAAAGGAACTATCCGGTCCACGACTTGGAGTTGGCGGCCGTGATATTTGCACTTAAGCTGTGGATGCACTACCTATATGGCGTAAGGGTCGATATATATACCGATCACAAGATCCTGAAGTACCTGTTGGATCAGAAGGATCTTAACATGAGGCAGAGGAGGTGGATTGAGTTCCTGGGGGACTACACCTTCAAGATTCATTATGTACCCAGGAAGGGTAATGCGGTTGCTGATGCGTTGAGTCGCAGGGCTCCCGCCCAAGCCAACTGGTTGTCGGTGCATGATGAGCGGCTAATACGGGAGTTGGAGGAGCTTGAGATCTGTTGCGTTGACAAGCAGACGAGCGCCAAAGCAATGCTGAACTGGACAGAGGTTCAGTATGACCTTGCTGACCGGGTTCGGCAGGCATTGGAGTTAGATGACTCCATGAAGGAGCTTATGGAGGCAGCATTATATGGGTCAAATTCCCAGTTCTCGGTGGAAGATGGGTTGTTAAGGAAGGACCATCAGTTGTGCGTCCTAAGCGGGGTTAACCTACGGGCGGAGTTGATGTACGAGGCTCATCATACCAAGTACTCAATCCACCCAGGGAGCACAAAGATGTACCGTGACCTCAAGAAGCTGTTTTGGTGGCCGGGGCTTAAGAAAGACGTAGCGTTGTTTGTGGCTAAATGCCAAACGTGCGCCTTGGTGAAGGCGGAGTGCAAAAAGCCGGGAGGATTCTTTAAGTCCTTGCCTATACCGGAGTGGAAGATTGACGATATATCTATGGACTTTGTGCATGGGTTTCCAAGGTCGCAGAAGGGGAACGACATAATTCAGGTGATCGTAGATCGGTTAACTAAGGTGTCGCATTTCATTCCGCATAGGAAGGACGACTCGGTGGAGAAGTTGGCGAAGCTTTATGTGGATAATATAGTTAGACTGCATGGTGTTCCTCGCAGCATTGTGAGTGATCGCGGTTGGCGTTTCACGTAAAATGATTAGAGGTTAGTGCAGCATATGCTGGGGACAAAGTTGAAGTTCAGCACATCCTTCCATCCGCAGACGGATGGACAAACCGAGAGAGTCAATAGAACGATGGAGGACATGCTACGCATGTGTGTTCTAGACTTCGGGAATCATTGGGAGGACCACCTGTATTTGGTGGAGTTCGTGTACAACAACAGCTACCAGGCGAGTATCCAAATGGAGCCCTTTGAGGCCCTATATGGTAGAAAATGTCGCACGCCGTTGTCTTGGTTAGAAACGTGTGAGGCAAGGTTGTATAAGAAGCAGGAGGTGGAGAGTGCTACCTCGTTGGTGCGGATCATTCGGGAGGGCTTGTTGATCGCTCAGGACATGCATGCCAAGTATTACAATTCCAAGCACCGGAACTTGGAGTTCGTGGTAGGCGATTGGGTATACTTTAAAGTGAAGCCGTTCAAGGGGGTTTCGCGGGTGAGACGCTTTAATAAGCTGAGCCCAAGATACCTTGGACCTTTTGAGGTTCTAGAGCGAGTCGGCGAAGCGGCATACCGTTTGAGGCTATCGGAGGAGTTAAGTGGGCTACACGATGTGTTCCACATCTCTATATTGCGGAAGGCGGTGCAAGAGCCTTCGAAGGTAATCGCAGTTGATCAAGTGCCGGTGGACGAAGGGTTGACGACTAGGGTAAAGCCCATTCGTATCGAAGACTCTGAGGTCAAGAGGCTCCGTCACAAGGAGATCCGGATGGTCAAGGTCCGGTGGCACAATTGCGGTCGGGAGGAACTCTCTTGGGAACGGGAGCAAACTATGTTGGAGGAGTACCCGGAGTTATTCCACTCATGTACCGCTTAAAGTTTTCCATGTTCTTTCCTCTAGTAATTTTGTGGGCAAAATTCTTTTAAGAGGGAGAGAGTTGTAACGCCCTGAAACTCAATAGGGTGACAGGTGGTGTTTTGAGCCAAATATGTGTTTTGGCAGGGGTTACACGGCCTGGGGCATGGGCGTGTCCCAGGGCGTGTCGTGCTCGGGTTCAGTGTTGGCCGCGCGGTCATCAATTTTGGGGTCGACGATCGTCGAGAGGCTGAACACGGCCTGGGACACGGGCGTGTCCCAGGGCGTGTCAGTCACTCATCGAGTGTGGTGCACACGCGCCATGATACGGGCACGGACACGGGCGTGTCACATGTGACACGGGCGTGTCTGGTGCCGTGTCACAGGCCGTGTCCTTCTCGTGTTAAGAATGTTGGTCGTTGCACACGGGGGTGACACGGGTCGTGACACGGCCGTGTCGCATGCGACACGGGTGTGTCGGAGGCCGTGTCGAATGCCGTGTGCTGGTTATCGAGTCGGTCGATACGGCGAATTGGTGACACGGTCATGCACACGTCCGTGTTGCAACCCGTGTTCGGCCCAGATTTTGTAATTTCAGGCTTAATCGTGGGCGTTCGTTTCCTTGGCTTTGGATCCAACGGTGGGGGGCTATTCTGAGAGGTTTTAGCCGGGATTTAGGGCTAGAATCCCTCATTTCATCCAAGTGAATCTGATGTAGGCGTACACGTTTGGACCGAAATAAAATTACGGACGCGCATGACTATCTCTCCACGAACTAAAGTCTACGCTCACACAATCGTTCTACGCCGCATCACGTTATAATGTCCAATCAATTATATGCTAGCCTACGGGTAGCCAAACCGCTTGGGACCGAATAGAGGCTATAGGCCGATATCCGTTCCAGCTAAAAGGAACAATATTGGATCCGACCGAGCGGTGTTGTACCAAAAGAGATCTACCGAATAAAACACGATTCGGAAAAAGGTAAATCTCTCCCAACAAAAGAAAATGAGGGCTCGCCAAACCCTTTTCGAAAATTAAGTCAATCAAGAGAAACACAAATGGTCAAAGAAATCCACGATGAATTAATTCTATCAAAATACAACGCTACGAATCTACCACCACATGAATTAATCTAGGAAGAGAAACACACAATCTGTAGAAAGGATTCGTTACCCTATCGGAATGGATGATTCCGATTTCTCTACTTGGATCGTTCTTCAACGGCTCCGCCGGAGTCACGCCGGTTGGAGAGAAACTTGTCCGCCTTCGTCGCGTCACGCTGGAGTTGGAATCCACAAAGGAAATCTTTGCCTTGGCCGATTTCTTCAAGGAGGTGGGTTGAATGGTTTCTTTGTTGGAGGTCGGTTTTGAGGAGATAAAAGTAGTAGGGGAGGGGTGTTAAGGTGAGAAAAGAGGAGGTAAAGAGGGGAGGAGTCTTGTGGCCGAATTCCACAAGGAGGAGAGGTAGGAGGGTGGCCGAAATTGCCAAGGAAGAGGGGGAAAGAAGGATGGCCGAATTTTGCCAAGGGGGGAGGAGGATCTCAAAAGATCTTTAGGAAAGTATTTTCTTATTCTTCTTCTCTCTAAAAAATCCTTCCTCAACATGGCTATATATAGCCTACACCACTCAATCTCCCTCCAATCAAAATTCAAACTGAAAATAAGATGGTTATAGGCACCCATCATTACACATGAAATGAAATAATTAAAACAACATATGATGGTTATAAGCACCCATTATCACACATGAAATGAAAATTAAAACATGAAATAAATACTTAAAATAAAATTGCTAAAATAATAAATTACTAAAAATATATAATTATAATTATTTAATTTATAATTATATATTTTTATATAATGGCGGCAGACGTCGATCCCATCCTCGAGCTTGCGGTAACGATCGTCCCAATCGACGAACTCTCTCAGACGGGGATCACTAGCGGCCGTGTTAGCAACGTCTCCATCAATCCTCCCCCGCTCAAAAGTACTCATCACCGATGAGTTGGTCTGAAAGTACCGGTGCAGGAGAGCATCATCCCAGAGAAACACGTAGCGGCAAACAACACCACTTGGAGAAGAGAGCACTCCAACCTGGAGTATCCTGTCATGCAAAAAGATGGTCCTAGAGAAGCTCGGAAAAGCATTAGGCAATAAAGGATAACAAATTTTTACATCAACAACCAACGTACCTCCAGTGAAGACCGATGAAGAGAGCGATCCAGGCACAAACTCACTACCCAAACCATAAGAAAACAAAGTGGAACCAAACAGACAGACAGATAATTCAAGTGGTGGAGAAACATGCAGCGTTAAATCAGAAACATTAAAAATAGGGGTATTACCCCAATCAGTGGAAAACCTCAAAAGAAATGCGTGTTCTCCTAATTTCATTAATTTCCGCAAAAGGTGCAGCTCACCAACTCGTCCAATTTCTATAGTGCCCGAAGGCAACCGTTCAGGGACGAGACGCACCAAGTCAAAATCGCAAATTATACCGTAAGACGCTCTTTTTTGCAAGCTAGCAAGAATTTGAATAGATTGTTGTAACGTGGTTGGCGCTTCACTAAAGTGCTTACGTAAATAAAATTCATTGCAAGCATCATCATGCGCAAACGTACTTAGTGCATTCGGTGGTAACGGAACGACATAAGGCGGCATCAATGGAACTAAATCTGGTGGCGCCGAGGGAATCTCATCAGGAGTCACTATAAGCGGCCCTATTCTAAACATATAATTCGATAAATGATTTTCTTTAAAATTCATGGAGGATAAAATTAGGATAAAGGAAATAGTCGCCACAGAAATAAAATCTAAAACATCCGAGGGTGTGACCAACGATGGACTCGTAGGGTAATAGGTCGTCAAAGGGGACATGTCCAAAGGAGGAGCTAAGTCATTCTCAACATCGAAACACGGGTTTAACGTCCAAGAAAGATCACCCGGTTGCAAGCCATTAAAGTCATATGAAAATTCAAACAATGGATTTGCCCTTACAGAAAATTCATCCGACATGTCTACCAATTCATTAGATATATCATGTAATTCAGAATCAGTGGTCGGGTCATAGGTCGGCAACAATAATACGAGATCTGGAGGCACTAACGGGACCTCATCTGGGGGTACTGGCAGAATGAACTCAGGGGGCACCGTAGAACTCCTGAAATCAATCGTACTACACTCATGTCTTAAATGATCAATACGTCGAGTCAAAGGGTTAGGGGCACGAGTCGGTAAAATCAAACCCGGGGTACAGTCCAAAAAGTCATCCAATAATACAACTTCCTTGCTTACAATTTCTTCTGACACACTATCCAAGTTATTTAATTTAGAATCAATTATGGTCTCAGACAAGGGTAAAATTGAGCCCGGCGGAAGCTTTAAATCAGGAACGTCAGATAAAGGTGTTTGCATCAAAGAAATATCGTTCGGGCTCATAGCCCTAAAATCATCCAAGCATAACTCATTCACCAACGGTAAGTCTTCCCAATCAGTCGGAACGTCCAATATATTAGGATCATCAGAACAGTCCTCAAAATATCTCGGTCTAAGAGGAACCAGCTCGAGTCCGAACAGATCATCTCCTAAGTCACTACTAAGTAAACTCTCATCATCAGGTAAAATGCCTACCGACTCAGGTGTAATCTCAGCAGGAGTAATCGTAGGCTCAAAAATGTCATCGAAGGGGAGTGGAGATGATTCCTCAGTGGTGGAATCCTCATCCAGGTCACTAGGGTAACCAATATCCTCATCGTCGCTATAATCGCCAGGGATAACAACCTCGTCCTCAGTGACAGACACCATCCTAGGCCTTTCCTTTGATTCATCAGAGGAGTCAATAACTTGAGCAGGAAACACATGGGAAGACTCAAAAGGTTCTATGGGCGTAATCATGGGAGGGCACTCAATAGAACCAAGATTGGATACGCCATTAGACTCAAAGGTAATAATCTTCTGACGTGGGTGAACCTTTCTCTTAGGAGGTTGGTGCTTCTCAATCTCCAAAGCCGTACTAAAGGTGAGGTCTAGGTCGTTGTGATAATAATGTAGTAATTTACCCTGGATGTAGGGGTCTAACCCCCTACGAAACCTAGAAAGGGTGACCTCAGGCAACTCTTTCACACCGCTCCTAACTGTCACGTCCTTAAAGAATTTCATATAATCTGAGACCGACTTATTCCCTTGTTGAAGGGGAGCCAAATCTTCAGTTATATGTCGTTTGATCTGGGCATTTGGTTTATAGTCAGTCATACAGGTTGGTATGGAACTAGTGCCATAACGATACTCACTCACAGGCTTGGTGTTGGTAGTACGGAGATAGGCGGGATCAAATTGATCCGATAGGAGGCTACGCATCGCCTGCCAATTATGTTGATAACCATCAACACGACGCTCTTCGTTCATCCAAAATAACTGGGCCTGACCTATTAACCGCTCTCGGGTAAAGTGAATCTTTTGGGGGTCATCCCATCCGTAACACTTAAAATGAAGTTCTATACCCTTAAGCCAATCCCTAAAAATTTTAGGACACCCTAAACCGTCATACGTGGGGGTCCTACTAAATGTGGGAGGATAAGTGTGGGAATGAGTAGCAGGTACTTCATAAGCCATCTTAGCGCGAACCGGGGAGAAAAATTCACCCGGACTTAGTGCATATGCAAGGAAAGGGTACAAGGACAACTTAACTCTAACGAAGATGGAATTGTTCCCGCCTAACCACTAGGGTCTTAAATATGATAAAATAGGGTTTTTGCTGGAAAAATATGAGGATCATTAAAAATTTTTGCTGGATTTTTTTTACTGAGAAAAGAAAAATCTAGGCCGCTATTGGCACACCAAATACTAAATTTTTAAAATAATTAATAAAAATAATTACTGATGAAATTTTTTTTATTTTTTTTGTTTTCTTACTAATAATTAGATGGAATAATTCCAGAAAATTTAAACTATAGATTTGCAGAAAAATTAACATTTTTAGGCCGCTATTTGCAGACCACTATTTTTTTTTTTTTTGTAATTTGGAGAAAAATTTGAAATTTTGAAATTTGAAATTGGAAATTTGAAATTTGAATTTGAAATTTGAAATTTGAAATTTTGAAATTTGAAATTTGATTTTTGAATTTTGAAATTTGATTTTTGAAATTTGAAATTTGAAATTTGAAATCTGAAATTTGAAATTTAAAATTTGAAATTTGAATTTTGAATTTTGAAATTTGAATTTTGAAATTTGAAATTCGAAAATTGAAATTTGAAATTTAAAATTTAAAATTTGAAATTTAGGAGTGGAGGAGTGCCAATTAGGAAATTGCCAATTAGGAAATTTAAAATTTGGAAATTTGAAATTTGAAATTTGAAATTTAAATTTTGAGAGGGGTGGATTGCCAATTAGGAAATTGACGAGAACCTCCATCTGATACCAAATTGATGTAGGCGTACACGTTTGGAGCGAAATAAAATTACGGACGCGCACGACTATCTCTCCACGAACTAAAGTCTACGCTCACACAATCGTTCTACGCCGCATCACGTTATAATGTCCAATCAATTATATGCTAGCCTACGGGTAGCCTGTCACAACCCGCATTTTCTCCGAATTAAGAATTATCAGAGTAAGAGAAAACACGCGTCATGATGCCACGTCAAGCAGGGGATAACTGCTGACGCTCAGGCAAATCCAACTACAATCTTTATGCAAGAAAATCATGTGCTTAATGAATAGAAAATCAGTTATGTTTAGAGTCCGTATCCCTCGGCTCAGTGGATCATCTAGTCCACAAAAGAAAACTATATTTAAACGCTGCGGAAAATTACTTTAATTAGGCTTTACACCCTAAAGAGCGCATAAGGGTCCCAAGAGAACCACTCATGCTATGCAAGACACTACACTTAGTTTATATAATATATATAAGAAAACGGTTTTCGTACGTGATTTGGAATATAGTGATTAAGTTTATAAAAAACATGCTGATCATGAGCTTCATTTATAATAGTACTTATGGTTTAAAAATAACTAGCAACCTAGCATAAAACCTTCTCAAAGCAAGTAGACTATCTCCAGAAAAAAATAAATGGTAGCAGCAATAGTATATATCTAGTACAAGGTAAAAACTACTAGTGGGCGCCAACAACCTGACACGAACCCACCAGCACACATATATGTCTGTAAGAAAGTACTGAAAACAACCTCACAAACAAGGTAAACAAAACTCCAAAGTCCAGGAGTCCACCAACAACAACACCTCCAACTAGCCACCAGACTGGCTACAGCTCAGAACCTGGGGTATTCCAAAAGAAAACAGAATACCTCAGCAAGCAAATATCAAGGTAAAACTGCATGAAAGAGTCAACCAAAAGGACAAAGTAACTGAAAACATGCAGTAGAAAGAGTCACAACTGTCCAAAACAGGACAACAAGAAATGCACAACGTGCAAAGGAACAGCAACGACCCAGCCACAGGAACAACATCCTGCAGGGCCTACTAGGCTACCAAGAGCCAGAACGCTGCAAACTACCAAAGAAGAAATTTCTAACACCCTAAACTGCGGGAAGTGATAGTAGCAAAAACAACAACGAGGAACCGGATCGAAGGCAAACGCAGTCCCCCAATCCACCATGTCCAAGTCAAAAGCTCGAGGGTCAACACGTGAAAACACAAGGGACCTTCCACCCGACATGCCCAGCCCGTACCTGGAGCAAGAAATCTATGGGTGGCCTTGGCTATATCACACAACTCCACCCCCATAAAGAGCTACAACCACCACTACTATCCACGACCCACGATTCGGCCTTTAGGAAAGTAAAGAAAACGGCCGACAAGGAAAACCCAGAAATACAACTGGAAAATCCACTCGGAAACGAAATACAAGGTAAAGGAAGAGTGTTGAAATAAACCAACACGACTAGGCGTTGAGTGAAACCCACTCAGTGCCTACCTAAACCTTGGCGTTGAGTGAGCTAGCCTCACTCGCCGCCAAAATAAAGTTACTACCCACAAACCCACTGAAGAATACGGAGCTCGACGACAGTCGAACGGCCAAGGCAGAAGATCCAGAACTCGAGTAGTTGCCTGCCACTTGAGTATCTAAACTCCCACACTCGAAACCACCTAAATTCACCTAGCAAACGAAAACATACAAAGCGCACGATCAGTGACGCACGATCAGTGGTCGTGCGCACTCATCGGCTGATGATCGTGCAAAACGAACCTGGAAACCTGACAGAAAACCTAGCAACTGCGCACGGTCAGTGTCGCACGATCAGTGGTCGTGCGCACTGTTGCCAGCGCTCGTGCGATTGCCCGAGACAGAACTTTGGAAACTGAAATATATACGCGCACGAACAGAGGCACACGACCAGTGGTCGTGCGCCCTAAAGGTTGATGACCGTGCGCGGTCAACCTGCACCGTTTGGAATTTCCCGAACGACACCGGAACGCGCACACGACCCACGCCACTGCAGTAGCAGTAGACAACTATCACGTCGCACGCTACTACCATTCAAACTATGTCTAACCATTCGAATAACACCTTAACGAAGGAAATTGGCAACCACACCCCCCCCTAACTCTCCCTCTCGGCTACGCCCGAACCAGAGCAACAATCAGAGCAAGGGGAACAACGGCTTCACGCCGACAATTTGGATTCCAAACACCACAATATAGGGGGGGGTTTCAGTAGGAAGAACTAAGCCCTATAGTTAGCAAGAAAACGAGAACAACAAGGCCTCTAACCTGGGCTAACCGGGATTTCAATTTCAGCAAATAAAATAAAAAAAAACACTTGGCAAGGGCAAGAATACCACTTGCCTCAAATCTCAGCGAAGCTTTGGACTGCTTTCCTCCTCTTCGCACGGATCAAGACGGCCGCAACACCTAGAACAAAGATTCGGCCATTAATGGCGGAAAACTTCCAAAACTGAAAATTCCAATCCTTCCAAAACTCCACGAAAATCGAATTTCTTACCGCAGGAATGAAGGTCTCGACGAGAGCAATTCGAATCCACTCTCGGAATCGAATTCCGTCCACAAACGCTCCGGGAATCGGCGTCCGAAGGCAAGGTAGGCGGTTACTCCGTTTCTCTCGTACAAGGGGCCGGCGGTTTCTTACGGGGAAGAAGATGAACGATGGCTTTCATTCTAATAAATATATATATATATATAATTATATAATTATATTATTAATTACAAAATTACAATAAGCACCAAACCGACGCGAAAACCGAACTATCTCGGAATTCGACGAAATTCGCACCGTAGCTAAATACCCACGCTACGAACACAACGGCGAAGTCGAAATTAACTTTCGACGAACAGAACTCGAGTTATACCCAAACAAGCCAAACACAAACATCCCCCGAGAGGCCCCACCGGGTCACCACAACGACTCGGTTTGCTAGGGAGATCTTGCCAACAGGCTACCAAACAGGGCACTCAGTTCTAAGGAGCTAAACCATACTCCACACACGGCACAAGCCACGGAAACGCGTCATCGTAACGCCAAACGAGAATAAAATAATCGCTGAAAAGACGGGGCGTTACAGTCACTCCCCCTAAAAGAAAGTTTCATCCCGAAACTTTACGCACAACCCTCCTACAAAAGAAGGAAAAAGTAACAAACAGAAGTTACAAAGGGAAACATACCGATCAAATCAGCGAAACAGGTGAGGGTACGCCCTCCTCATGGCCGACTCTAGCTCCCAAGTCGCGCTCTCCAAATCCTGATTTTTCCATAGAATTTTCACCATCGGTATGGACTTCTTTCGCAGCACACGCTCCTGAGTATCCAAAATTCGAACTGGCACCTCAACGAAAGAGAGGTTGGGCTCTAACTGGGGCACAACATCCAAGAGTTGCCCACTGCTGCGCACACACTTCCGCAATTGGCTAACATGAAAAACATTATGAACACCAGGGAAGTTTGCTGGCAAATCCAATCTATATGCAGACACACCAATCCGCTCCAAGACCTCAAACGGGCCCACATACCTTGGGTCCAATTTCCGATTTTTACCAAATCTCTTCACACCAACCATTGGAGAAACCTTGAGGTATACATGATCCCCTACTAAAAACTCCAAAGCAGACCTACGCCGATTGGCGTTCTTTTCATACCTCTCCTGGGCTAAACGAAGCTTCTCCCGAATAAGCTTCACGGCGACTTCCATCTCTTCTAGAGCATCAGGACCCAACAAAGGCTTCTCACCAGCCTCAGCCCAAAATAACGGAGTCCTACAGCGCCTCCCATACAAAGCTTCGAACGGAGCCATCTGCAAGCTTTCCTGATAACTGTTGTTGTAAGCAAATTCCATGAGTCGCAGACGCTCATCCCACGCTCCACCGTGGTCTAAAATATAGCACCGGATCATATCCTCAACAATCTGATTGACCCGCTCCGTCTGCCCATTGGTCTGAGGGTGGTACGCAGTAGAATACCTCAGATCCGTACCCAAACCCTCCTGCAGACTCTGCCAAAAACGAGAAGTAAACCGGGAGTCTCGATCAGAAATGATGCTAACCGGCACACCGTGGAGTCGGATGACTTCATTCAAGTACAACTCCGCTATCTTCTTCATCGGGTAATCAATCTTATAAGGCACGAAGTGAGCACACTTCGTCAATCTATCCACTATAACCCAAACAGAATCAAATCCTCTTGGGGATTTTGGCAAACCCGTAATGAAGTCCATAGATATACTCTCCCACTTCCAAGTCGGGATCTCTAGCAGAGTCAATTTACCACCAGGCCTTCCATGATCGGCCTTCACACGCTTGCAAGTATGACACTCAGCAACATATCGGGCTATATCTCCTTTCATACCATACCACCAAGCAATTTGCTTTAAGTCACGGTACATCTTCGTAGATCCTGGATGGTAGGCAATGCTGGAACCATGAGCCTCACTGCAAATCATACTCCTAATGTCCCCAACAGCGGGAACGCAAAACCTGCCGCGGTACTTCAGAGTACCCGCATCATCAATAGAAAAATCTGGCAACTCTCCCTTCTCTGTCCTGGTAAAAAGGTGCAACAGATCCGGATCGTCCTTCTGATGCAGCCTAGTCAAAGAAATCCAGGACGGCTCTTCCACTGATAAGCTACTCTGCAAACTACAACATCCCACTGAAATATCCATAAGGAGGAACTCCTCAACTAATCGATCGGCGGAGAGGTTAAAGATCTTTCCCGTCTTTCGGCTCAGGGCGTCGGCCACCACATTGGCCTTGCCCGGATGATACTGGATTTCCACATCATAATCCGCCACATACTCAAGCCACCGCCGCTGACGCAGATTCAACTCTTTCTGCGTGAACACGTACTTCAGGCTCTTATGGTCAGTAAAAATCTTGCACTGAGCCCCATAAAGTAAGTGCCTCCACAACTTCAACGCATAGATAACCGCTGCAAACTCAAGGTCGTGCGTAGGATAATTCTTCTCATGAGTCTTCAGCTGCCTTGACCCATAAGCAATTACTTTTCCATCCTGCATTAATACGCATCCCAGACCTATATGCGAAGCATCTACATACACATCATAATCCATGCCCTCAGTAGGAAGGGTCAGAACGGGAGCAGTACACAATCTCCTCTTTAACTCCTGAAAAGCTTCTTCGCACTTCTCGCTCCAAACAAAAGCCACATTCTTCTGAGTCAGCTTGGTCAACGGTGCGGCTAGAGAAGAGAAACCCTCCACGAATCTCCTGTAATAGCCAGCCAACCCTAAGAAACTTCTGATCTCCTTAGGAGTATTCAGCCTACTCCAATCCGTCACTGCTGCAATCTTTTCTGGGTCAACCGAGATCCCATCCTTGTTCACCACGTGGCCTAGAAAAGAAACCTGAGGCAACCAAAATTCGCACTTGCTCAACTTGGCGAATAACTTGTGGTTCCTCAACTCTGATAGGACCAAACGCAAATGCTGCTCGTGCTCCTCAGCACTGCGAGAATAAACCAACACGTCATCAATGAAGACCACAACGAACTTGTCTAGGAAATCCTTGAACACCCTGTTCATCATATCCATGAAGGCTGATGGTGCGTTGGTCAGACCAAACGACATCACCAAAAACTCAAAGTGCCCATGCCTCGACCTAAACGCAGTCCGTGGAATATCTTCCTCACGGATCCTGAGCTGATGATAGCCCGAACGAAGATCGATCTTGGAGAACACCGTGCTACCACGCAACTGGTCAAATAAATCATCGATCCTCGGCAGAGGGTACCTGTTCTTGATAGTGACCTTGTTCAACTCTCTATAGTCAATGCAAAGCCGCATCGACCCATCTTTCTTCTTTACGAACAAAACAGGAGCACCCCAAGGCGACGAACTCTGCCTGATAAAACCTTTAGCCAACAACTCATCTAACTGAATTCGCAACTCCTCTAACTCACGAGGGGCCATCCGGTACGGCGCCTTAGCAATAGGACGCGTACCCGGCTCCAAATCAATAACAAACTCCACATCCCGCTCAGGAGGGATACCAGGAAGATCATCAGGAAAAACATCGGCGAAACCACGAACAATAGGAATCTCCTCCAAGCGTGGCACGCTAACAACGGTTCCAACCGCCGAGACTAAACAAACACAACAATCAGAAAGAAACAATCTCTGAACACATACCGCAGAGAGAACAGGAGAATCCTGACACGGATCAGCATACACGCTGCCGGGCTGACCGTCGTCCCTGATGAAGTCCAAGCGCTTTCCCTTGCACTGAATGACCGCATCATACCGAGAGAGCCAGTCCATGCCCAAAATGACATCGAAGTCCTCTAGATCAATCATCTTCAGATCCGCCTTCGCAAGAAAATCCCCCAACAAAACCGGGCAATCCAAAATACCCAAATCTGACAACACAGATTCACCAGAGGGAAACTTGACACGGAAGGAATCCCGAACACGATCTAGAGACAACCGATGACGCTCCACAAAGGCTCTAGCCACGAACGAGTGGGTAGCGCCGGAGTCAAACAGGACACGCGCCCAGCGGTTCTTCACCTTAAATTTCCCTATAGGAACGCACAAAACTAAGGAACTAGCACAACAGTACCGCAAATAATCTAGCAACTAAACTACCAGGCTAGAAAGAAAATAACAAACTACTAACCTGAGATCACCTGGGTCGAAGTCTGAGCCTCTTCGGAAGAAATCACGTTCAGCTTCCCTTTTCCCTTGTCCACACGCTGAGGTGGAGGTAATGCCTGTAACGGAACTGCAGGAAGAGCAGACTGGACCTGAGGACACCTCGACTTAACGTGACCCTTCTGCCCACACTGATAGCAGACTCTATCCCTGGACCAACACTGGGCTGCATCATGCCCGGATCGCTTGCAAACTGAACAGGAGACATCTCTCCCAGGAGCACCCTGAATAGCATGAACCTGCTCCTTCTTCTGAGCTGCCGCCTTCTTGAAACACCTCGCAACAGGATGGCCTGATCGGCCACAAAAACTGCACACCACCCTGCTCCTCTTTCCCGGAACAGCATCAGGTACCAGGGGTTTCTTCTCCTCTACCAACTTCCTCTTATCCTTCCTCAACTGCTGGCCTCTGCTCTTCGCCGTCTCAATGGCCTCAACCTTAAGAGCAGCCTCTACAACTCCAGCATAAGTCACTGACCCATAAGCACTGGCCAACTGCTGCACCTCACTCCTCAAACCACCGAGGAATCGCTTAACTCGATCAGCCTCAACGCTGACCAATCCAGGGGCAAAACGGCTCAACTTACTAAACTCTATCTCATACTCACCCACCGTGAGCTGCCTTTGCTTCAGATAGAGGAAATCATTCATGAGGCGGCCACACTCGACCGAGGGTAAGAACTTCCTCAAAAGCATCTCCCTGAACACTTCCCAAGAGCATCCGGCTACCAGGCTCTCCTTCTCTCTCAGCCACCAACTCTTAGCCAAACCTTTAAGCTGATAGGCGGCTATCATCACCCTCTGATCATCTGAAATCCCTGAGTACGAGAACATCTCCTCCATGGAGATCAGCCAGTCGTCTATCACCATGAAATCTGCCTTCCCATCATAAGTGGGAGGGCTCAACCTCTGAAACTGCGAGATGAAGGCCATCTCTGCTAGCACCACCAATGGAGGCCTCAAGGGTGCAGGAGGAGGAGGAACAGCTAACCCCCCTGCAGGAACTTGCGCACCCTGAGCCTGCCCTGCCACAACTGCCACCAAAGACTGAATCTGGGCTTGCACCTCCTCCAACTGCCTCCCCATAGCTTCGCTACTCTGACGCAGACCCTCGATCACCGCATCGTTCTGAGCTCCAGAAGATTCACCCTCAGACAGGGGAGTCGATCGAGTCGCAGGACGCCTAGCCATCCTAAAAATCAATACAACGCAAATCAGATCCAAATCCCACGACTAGAACCGACTACCAGTACAGACAATACATATGTAGATATAGACTTAAAGCTGCTAAACTTGCTCTGAGAGTTTATCTTCTTCACAATAATTAGATGATATGCCCTAACCTAGGATGGTTAACCACCACCTCACTAACTCTTGTGCCTAGATCGGATGCATGAACTTATGTTAGTTTGAAAACTTATGTGTGTACATATGTCATCCTGCAAATCTTTAGCTCGGCGCGTTGTGCTTATGCAATGTTATGATATGCATGATTGTGCTATGCATTCTAAAAAAAAAGGCCCTAATGCATGATATGAGCGGCGTACACATGAAAATGTTATGCATCCCATACTACATAACATTTCCATGCAACGAAAAAGAAACGTGCTAGTCGCAGTCATGTGGTGAGGTTATGCATCCCATACTACATAACCCTCACATGTAGCCCCTATGGTGGATCCATATACGAACACATATTATGCATCCCATACTACATAATATGCCCCGTATACTTCATGTTATGCTATGAGTGTAGTGTTCGTGCTTTTGCCAAGACGTGCTGATGACATATCGGTGTGTGAATGACATGATGCTGAACTACTAACAGCATCCAAGGAAGGTTGCCCAACTAACTTGTCAAGCAACCTCCCTCTGATACCAACTGTCACAACCCGCATTTTCTCCGAATTAAGAATTATTAGAGTAAGAGAAAACATGCGTCATGATGCCACGTCAAGCAGGGGATAACTGCTGACGCTCAGGCAAATCCAACTACAATCTTTATGCAAGAAAATCATGTGCTTAATGAATAGAAAATCAGTTATGTTTAGAGTCCGTATCCCTCGGCTCAGTGGATCATCTAGTCCACAAAAGAAAACTATATTTAAACGCTGCGGAAAATTACTTTAATTAGGCTTTACACCCTAAAGAGCGCATAAGGGTCCCAAGAGAACCACTCATGCTATGCAAGACACTACACTTAGTTTATATAATATATATAAGAAAACGGTTTTCGTACGTGATTTGGAATATAGTGATTAAGTTTATAAAAAACATGCTGATCATGAGCTTCATTTATAATAGTACTTATGGTTTAAAAATAACTAGCAACCTAGCATAAAACCTTCTCAAAGCAAGTAGACTATCTCCAGAAAAAAATAAATGGTAGCAGCAATAGTATATATCTAGTACAAGGTAAAAACTACTAGTGGGCGCCAACAACCTGACACGAACCCACCAGCACACATATATGTCTGTAAGAAAGTACTGAAAACAACCTCACAAACAAGGTAAACAAAACTCCAAAGTCCAGGAGTCCACCAACAACAACACCTCCAACTAGCCACCAGACTGGCTACAGCTCAGAACCTGGGGTATTCCAAAAGAAAACAGAATACCTCAGCAAGTAAATATCAAGGTAAAACTGCATGAAAGAGTCAACCAAAAGGACAAAGTAACTGAAAACATGCAGTAGAAAGAGTCACAACTGTCCAAAACAGGACAACAAGAAATGCACAACGTGCAAAGGAACAGCAACGACCCAGCCCAGGAACAACATCCTGCAGGGCCTACTAGGCTACCAAGAGCCAGAACGCTGCAAACTACCAAAGAAGAAATTTCTAACACCCTAAACTGCGGGAAGTGATAGTAGCAAAAACAACAACGAGGAACCGGATCGAAGGCAAACGCAGTCCCCCAATCCACCATGTCCAAGTCAAAAGCTCGAGGGTCAACACGTGAAAACACAAGGGACCTTCCACCCGACATGCCCAGCCCGTACCTGGAGCAAGAAATCCATGGGTGGCCTTGGCTATATCACACAACTCCACCCCCATAAAGAGCTACAACCACCACTACTATCCACGACCCACGATTCGGCCTTTAGGAAAGTAAAGAAAACGGCCGACAAGGAAAACCCAGAAATACAACTGGAAAATCCACTCGGAAACGAAATACAAGGTAAAGGAAGAGTGTTGAAATAAACCAACACGACTAGGCGTTGAGTGAAACCCACTCAGTGCCTACCTAAACCTTGGCGTTGAGTGAGCTAGCCTCACTCGCCGCCAAAATAAAGTTACTACCCACAAACCCACTGAAGAATACGGAGCTCGACGACAGTCGAACGGCCAAGGCAGAAGATCCAGAACTCGAGTAGTTGCCTGCCACTTGAGTATCTAAACTCCCACACTCGAAACCACCTAAATTCACCTAGCAAACGAAAACATACAAAGCGCACGATCAGTGACGCACGATCAGTGGTCGTGCGCACTCATCGGCTGATGATCGTGCGAAACGAACCTGGAAACCTGACAGAAAACCTAGCAACTGTGCACGGTCAGTGTCGCACGATCAATGGTCATGCGCACTGTTGCCAGCGCTCGTGCGATTGCCCGAGACAGAACTTTGGAAACTGAAATATATACGCGCACGAACAGAGGCACACGATCAGTGGTCGTGCGCCCTAAAGGTTGATGACCGTGCGCGGTCAACCTGCACCGTTTGGAATTTCCCGAACGACACCGAAACGTGCACACGACCCATGCCACTGCAGTAGCAGTAGACAACTATCACGTCGCACGCTACTACCATTCAAACTATGTCTAACCATTCGAATAACACCTTAACGAAGGAAATTGGCAACCACACCCCCCCTAACTCTCCCTCTCGGCTACGCCCGAACCAGAGCAACAATCAGAGCAAGGGGAACAACGGCTTCACGCCGACAATTTGGATTCCAAACACCACAACATAGGGGGGGTTTCAGTAGGAAGAACTAAGCCCTATAGTTAGCAAGAAAACGAGAACAACAAGGCCTCTAACCTGGGCTAACCGGGATTTCAATTTCAGCAAATAAAATAAAAAAAAACACTTGGCAAGGGCAAGAATACCACTTGCCTCAAATCTCAGCGAAGCTTTGGACTGCTTTCCTCCTCTTCGCACGGATCAAGACGGCCGCAACACCTAGAACAAAGATTCGGCCATTAATGGCGGAAAACTTCCAAAACTGAAAATTCCAATCCTTCCAAAACTCCACGAAAATCGAATTTCTTACCGCAGGAATGAAGGTCTCGACGAGAGCAATCCGAATCCACTCTCGGAATCGAATTCCGTCCACAAACGCTCCGGGAATCGGCGTCCGAAGGCAAGGTAGACGGTTACTCCGTTTCTCTCGTACAAGGGGCCGGCGGTTTCTTACGGGGAAGAAGATGAACGATGGCTTTCATTCTAATAAATATATATATATATATATATATATAATTATATAATTATATTATTAATTACAAAATTACAATAAGCACCAAACCGACGCGAAAACCGAACTATCTCGGAATTCGACGAAATTCGCACCGTAGCTAAATACCCACGCTACGAACACAACGGCGAAGTCGAAATTAACTTTCGACGAACAGAACTCGAGTTATACCCAAACAAGCCAAACACAAACATCCCCCCGAGAGGCCCCACCGGGTCACCACAACGACTCGGTTTGCTAGGGAGATCTTGCCAACAGGCTACCAAACAGGGCACTCAGTTCTAAGGAGCTAAACCATACTCCACACACGGCACAAGCCACGGAAACGCGTCATCGTAACGCCAAACGAGAATAAAATAATCGCTGAAAAGACGGGGCGTTACATAGCCAAACCGCTTGGGACCGAATAGAGGCTATAGGCCGATATCCGTTCCGACTAAAAGGACCAATATTGGATCCGACCGAGCGGTGTTATACCAAAAGAGATCTACCGAATAAAACACGATTCGGAAAAAGGTAAATCTCTCCCAACAAAAGAAAACGAGGGCTCGCCAAACCCTTTTCGAAAATTAAGTCAATCAAGAGAAACACAAATGGTCAAAGAAATCCACGATGAATTAATGCTATCAAAATACAACGCTACGAATCTACCACCACATGAATTAATCTAGGAAGAGAAACACACAATCTGTAGAAAGGATTCGTTACCCTATCGGAATGGATGATTCCGATTTCTCTACTTGGATCGTTCTTCAACGGCTCCGCCGGAGTCACGCCGGTTGGAGAGAAACTTGTCCGCCTTCGTCGCGTCACGCTGGAGTTGGAATCCACAAAGGAAATCTTTGCCTTGGCCGATTTCTTCAAGGAGGTGGGTTGAATGGTTTCTTTGTTGGAGGTCGGTTTTGAGGAGATAAAAGTAGTAGGAGAGGGGTGTTAAGGTGAGAAAAGAGGAGGTAAAGAGGGGAGGAGTCTTGTGGCCGAATTCCACAAGGAGGAGAGGTAGGAGGGTGGCCGAAATTGCCAAGGAAGAGGGGGAAAGAAGGATGGCCGAATTTTGCCAAGGGGGGAGGAGGATCTCAAAAGATCTTTAGGAAAGTATTTTCTTATTCTTCTTCTCTCTAAAAAATCCTTCCTCAACATGGCTATATATAGCCTACACCACTCAATCTCCCTCCAATCAAAATTCAAACTGAAAATAAGATGGTTATAGGCACCCATCATTACACATGAAATGAAATAATTAAAACAACATATGATGGTTATAAGCACCCATCATCACACATGAAATGAAAATTAAAACATGAAATAAATACTTAAAATAAAATTGCTAAAATAATAAATTACTAAAAATATATAATTATAATTATTTAATTTATAATTATATATTTTTATATAATGGCGGCAGACGTCGATCCCATCCTCGAGCTTGCGGCAACGATCGTCCCAATCGACGAACTCTCTCAGACGGGGATCACTAGCGGCCGTGTCAGCAACGTCTCCATCAGAATCTCTCTCTAAGTTTTAGAGAGAGGGGAGAGCAAGGTGGAGGAGGAGACCAAGATCCGGCCACCGGTGGAGCGTCCGAGCTCCAAATCGTGATCCGAGTCCAGATCCGCGAAGGCGATGCCGTTGCGGTGCTTTCCAACCACATAGATTTTTCATGGCGCCGCGGAAGAATGCAAGGGTAATGATTTCTCATCCTAGGGCATGTGAAGCCCTCTTTTACTTTGCATAGGAAGCCCTCTCTCGCGAGTGAGCTAAGAGTTGGAGCGTTCCTTGGGGTAGATATGTGAAGTCCCCCTTGTATAGAGTCCGTATGCGAAAACGAGCATAGGCATTGTGTGTGAAGCCTATCCGGACAAGTAGAGCCGGATCGGTGATGTTGCATTGCATATGAACCGGGGAAGACTCCGGATGTTTGGGCGTTTTTTGGGTTTTCTACGTGGTAGATTGCAGCAGGGAGCCTTGGAGATTAACTCCAAGGTGCACACGGAAAACTGGGCAAAAGCGAGTTTTTCCAACACGATGGCCGGGGAGCCAACGTGAACATAACTGGGTTATGTGATTGTTGTGGCGGAAATGGGACTCGGCGAGTCTTGACCTGCGCATATGGCTTAAATTGTCGTTGCGGAATGAGCACAGGTCAGGCGGAACCGTACCCGATCTATGTCGTTCGTTGGGACCATTGGCATGGATGAGAGTCTTCGGCGATCTATGGCTTAAATTGTCGTGACCAAGGCCATGAAGACAAAATGCTCATATGATTGGCCGTCCAAGGGGCGGTGGTGGAACGGGAACGTCTATTGCTTGAATTGACGTGACGTTGGCCGGTTCGCCGTGAATGTGCCCTGTGTGCACGAGGTGTGTGGCCGTGCGAGCCTACGCCTGTGATGAAGTGTGTTTACACTATTTTATTGCCTATACTAATAAAGTGCAGGGAAAGAGCATCTTCGCCCCGATTTTGGGGGCGAGATCGTTATAATTGGTCAGCAAAGCTGACTGTTGCTTTTGTTTACCATAGGGCGGTGGATTGTGGCGTGCAGGTGCTGCGGAGCCGAGCGAGAAATAGCGGGCTAAAGCCCAAGTTACTGAGCTGGCCCTCGAAGGCCTAATTTTGAGTGTTTCATTGTAATCATGTGTGGCCGGCCTGTGAGCCGAAGTATGAAAACACTTTTATATCAAGTAAACTGTGTAAGGACTTAAGGCCATTTCTAATTCTGTGTATTGAAACATTCCTACGGGTATTATTGTAGTGGACATTCCTACTCTTTGGCCGGGTTCTTTCCTCTTGCAACTTAATTTTAATGCTTCCGCTAGGTGCTTGTGTAGGACGTGTAATTGGTTGAATGGTTTCAACGCGTAACCAACCGGTCTGTCCGTAGTATATGGTGTCGGGCCCCGGCCGGACCTACTGCTATATTCCATGTGACGGATAGGGGTGTTACAACAGGTATGCCTCTAATCCTAATAAACAAACTACCTCTAAAATTGTTTGTTATTGCTGCAACAGGCCTGGACATGTTATAGCTGACTGTCCTGATAAGAGAAAGGAGACTAAGGATAAGAAGAAGCCTCAAAATAAGGGCAAGAAGGAGAAATCCTTGGTTGCCTAGAAGCAGAAGAGTTGGACTGACTCTTCATCCTCAGAATCTGGAGAAGAGGATGATGCAGAAGCTTATATTGGGCTATTTACTATAGAAGAGGATTCTATGGAATCAGAATTCTTGCAAATGCTGGATTCCATAAATGGAGGTGAAGACTATTGTTATAGAGGGCTGATGGCTCTTTCAGAAGAAGATCAGTGCCTGGATAAGCCAGGTCCAAGAAAGGTATACAGTCCATCCTTAGCTTCTAATTATTTTACTGGATCAGAATCAGTAGCATCAACATCAAGAGAATTTGATGGTTCTGAATCTGAGGGGGATGTACATCAATTAATTGATGAGTATGGTGGTTTGTTGCAAGCTCTTAAGAGGAGCAAATTCCTTATCAAGAAGCAGACCAAGGAAATTGAATCTCTCAAATAGGCTGCATCAGATTCAGCCAAACTGATAGATTTGAAATTGAAGGAGGTTTCCAAACTGAAAAAAAATAACTATTATTCAGATGGGCACAATCTCCTTCAAAGAAAATCACATCAAAAATCTGGAAGCAAGACTCCAGAAAGAAAAGGATCTAGTGGCTAAATTTTTAAAGCCAAAGTCTATCTTTCCTTTAATAGATAACTTTATATCTCAGAAAATAAAGACATGACTAGGCTTCAAGGAAAGAACAAGGGCATCCAATTCTCAAGGAAAAGGCAAAGGCCTAGTTCAGCCACTAGCTATGAAACCCCCTATTTCTTTTAGAAAAGTGATGCAACCTACTAACATGTATGATCATGACCTTACTCATGGTCACTGTGAGTATAGTGATCACAATGGAAAGGGTACACATGCTAATAGGGCACCCTATAAGCAAACCCATCATGTTCTTAAGGAATCCTTGGGGTGTGCTGCTCCAGCACCTACACTTAAAAGAAATGCTGACAACAATGTTTAGAAGACTGTACTTAAGAAAAATTACAATATATTTGAGTGCTAGTGTTGTAGCAAGGTGGGCCACTTTGCCATTGATTGTTGGTTCAATTCTAGTTTTCAGAATAAGGCCAGTTTACCTGTCAGAAAGGCTGCAGGTAAGCATGTCAGATTTTAAGCTAACTTGATCTTAGGACCCAATAACAATTTGGGTTCTAAGGATGGGTAAAACTTTATTTGATGCAGGTGAGTCCAGGTGGATATACCCCTATATGGTACTTGGATTGTGGATGTTCCAGGCACATGACTAGAACAAGAAGGATGTTGAAGGACTATTCTCCCATAGAGAATGTACCCAAAGTAATCTTTGGTGAATATGAAAAAGGTGTCATCAAAGGGTTTGGTAACATTTCTAGTAACTCTATCTGTAGCACTCAAGTGGCTTATGTGAAAGGTCTGAAACATAACCTAATTAGCATAAGTCAACTAAGTGATCTTGGGTATGACATCTCTTTCCTCAAGGGTGAGTGCCAAATAAAGAGGTTAAGTGATCAAGAGATCATTCTGACTGGTACTTGGAAAGGGAATGTATATTGTCTTAACCTTGATTGTGAGTATAACAACTCGCCTATCTGTCTAATTGCAGATGAGAAAGCATCACAGTGCGTCCAATGGCACAAGAGGCTAGCTCATCTGAACTATAGGTTAATAGGACAATTATTTGGTATGGGGCTAGTGAGGAATGGTCCTCAGGTCAAGTGCATTAAAGAGGGTGTTTGTTCAGTTTGCCAGAAGGGCAAACAAACCAAGACCTCTTTCTATGGACTTGTTACCAAAGATTCAGTGAGATATCTATATCTCCTGCATATGGATTTATTTGGTCCTATGCCAGTTCATAGTCTAGGTAGGAAAGCATACACATTAGTTATTGTGGAAGACTATTCTAGATTTATATGGGTTTTCCTCTTGAGGCAGAAATCTTAAACCCCTACTGTCTTCCGAACTTTTGTTAGACAAATTCATAATGAATTTAACAATTCAGTGGTCAAAATCAGAAGTGATCATGGAACTGAATTTCAGTCTGAGTTTATGACAAAGTTCTATGAAGAACTTGGGATTCATCAGGAGTTCTCCTCACCTAGAAATCTCAGCAAAAGGAGTTGCTGAGAGAAAAAAATAGGACTCTAATTGAGGCAAGTAGAACACTACTGAGTGACACTTCTCTCCCTGAATACTTCTGGGCTGAAGCAGTAAATACTGCATGTCATTTACTCAATATAGCTTCCATCAATAAAAGACATATGAAGACTCCCTATGAGATTATGAAAGGAAAAAAAAACAAACATTTCCTACCTTAGAATCTTTGGTAGCAAATGTTATGTCCTAGTTAATGGTAAGCACTACCAAACTAAGTTTGCTGCCAAATCCCTAGATGAGATATTTATTGGGTACAACAATAACAGTAGGGCATACAGGATCTACAACTTAACTACACAAGTTGTAGAAGAATCAGTTCATGTAGTATTTGATGAGTGTAAGTTAATTAACAGTGAACTGTCTAGCACTTCTGGTAGCTCTACAAGTTTAAAGGAAAGGATGGACAAGCTAACTATTAGTGAGGACCAACCTGCAAGACTGGATGAAGAAAAGGATGAATACTGTCTAGGGGGAGTACAAGACTCTCTGGATGAAGATGAAGACAATGAAGTGCATCAGAATGAGGAATGTGAAGAAGACCAAGAGGTTGACAGATTTCCTCCAGCTAGAAGACACTTGAAGGATCATCCTGCACACTAAATCATTGGTGATGCAAGCCGGGGTGTTCTAACCAGGAGAGAAAGCATGAACACAGTTCTATGTACAAGCTTTCTGTCACAGATAGAGCCTAAGAAGTTTGAAGAAGCCATGCTAGATACAAACTGGATTGATGCCATGCAGGAAGAGTTGAATCAATTTAGAAGATGTAAAGTCTGGGAGTTGGTTCCTAAACTAAGGGATCACAATATTATAGGAACCAAGTGGATCTACAGGAATAAACTAGATGAGAATGGTACCATAATCAAGAACAAAGCCAGACTAGTAGAAAAGGGCTACAGATGGGAAGAAGGGATAGAATTTGATCAAACCTTTGCCCTAGTGGCAAGGTTGGAAGCTATAAGATTGTTCCTAGCTTATGCAGCTTTTCAATGGTTCAAAGTATTCCAAATGGATGTCAAGTCAGCTTTTTTGAATGGAGACTTGAAGGAAGAAGTATATGTAGAACAACCATCAGGTTTTGTTGATTCTCATTATCCCAACAATGTATACAGGCTTAAGAAAGCTCTATATAGATTGAAATAAGCCCCTAGGGCTTGGTATAAAACTTTGTCTGCCTTCCTTATTGAGAATAAATTCTCAAGAGGTAAAATATACAAGACACTATTTATTAGGGAATCAAAAGGTAAGATCATCCTAGTCCAGATTTATGTTGATTACATTATCTTTTGTTCTACTGAAAACAACCTTTGTAGTAAGTTTACCAAACTTATGCAAGGAAAGTTTTAAATGAGCAGCATGGGTGAGCTGAAATTCTTCTTGGGACGCCAAGTTAGACAGACTGTTGATGGATTGTCCATATCTCAGTCTAAGTTCACCAAGGAGTTAATTAAGAAATATTTCATGGAGTCAGCCTCCACCATGAAAACTCCTATGGGAATAAGTATGCCTATAGGCAAAGATGAAGCAGGAAAATCTGTTGATGACTCTTTGTACAGAGGGATAATTATCTCCCTACTTTACTTGACTTCTAGTAGACCTGATATAATGTATGCTACATGTTTCTGTGCTAGGTGCCAAGCTTGCCCAAAGGAATCTCATTATACTGCTATCAAGAGAATTTTGAGATATCTTAAGGGCACACCTAATATAGGTTTTTGGTACCCTAAGAATAGAGATTTCTTACTAACAGGTTTTTCAGATGCAGACTTTGTAAGCAGCAAAGAAGACAAAAAAAGTACAACTGGAACTTGTCAATTCCTAGGTGGTAGGCTGGTGTCATGGAGCAGCAAGAAGCAAACAAGTGTGGCTATTTCCAAGGCTGAATCAGAATATGTAGCTGCAGGTAACTGCTGTGCACAGTTGTTGCTTATAATACATCAACTTGAAGACTATGACATCAAGGTAAGTAGAATTCCATTATTTTGTGATTCTACTACTGCTATTTCTATTGCTAAAAATCCTGTTTCACACATTAGAACTAAGCATATAGAAATTAGATTTCATTTCATCAGAGAACTTGTTGAAAAGGAAGACATAAGTCTAGAATTTTTCAACACTAAAAACCAAATTGCTGATATATTTACAAAATCTCTGGATGAAAGTAAGTTCAATTATTTTAAAATTAAATTAGGTATGTTGAACCAAGAATAAGGTGATAGGTCAACATAAAATTTTTTAAGTGGTATCTATAAGTCCAAAATTTCTCAAGAAATTTTGTCTAACTTAGAAAATTGTGTTGACACATGCTAACTGTGTCGACACTATCATTTAGTTTTGTCAACAAAGAAAAGAATTGTGTTGACACAGAAATAGAATCTGTGTCGATAGAAAAGTTGGTGTCGACACAACTCTGTCGAGACCTCGTATTAGTATATTTTTGTATCGACACACAAAAATTGGTGTAGACACACTTTGTCGAGACTTTGATAGTCTGTATCGACACTGACACAAGTATGTCGACACATTGACGTGTCGACTAAAACTAAGTTTTGTCGTGAACTAAGTCATTTCTTTCGACACATGTATATTTTTGTCGACTAGTATTATTACTAAGTAAGTTTTGTCTTTTGACCTACCCTTTTCCAGTAGACTATAAATAGAAGAAGACAAAATCTGGTCGACTACGCTTTTAGAATTCTCGACTCTAGACTTTGTGTCGACAAAGATATTATCTTCTCTTCCCTTCTCTCTCTCTCTCTCGTCAATGGTGCCACACCAGGACGACAAGATCAATAAAGGATACGAGCTAGTTCGCAGGGGATTCGAGTCAGCTTCACAAGAAATCAAGGGTGTGATTACCCTAATCTCAGACAATGGGTTGGAGTATTTAGTCTCCGAACCTACAAAAATTTAGAAGAAGGAAGTGCTTGAATTCTACTCGTCTGCAACTGTGGATTCTGAAGGAAAGAAGATAAAAGCCACTATTCATGGTACAAGAGTGAAACTCTCACAGAAGACGATCAGGAAGTCGCTTCAACTCCCCAAAGTTAAAGAAGATGTTGATATTGTTCCATCAATGACAAAGGATGCACTCAGTTGGTGTGGACTGAATCCATATACCAAGGTAGGATCCTAAATTACTAGGAAAGGAATGAATTCCCAAGGTGAATTTCTCTCAGAAATCATAGGCAAGGTAATTCTCTACAAAATAGGTGGATATGATAGAATTTCTACTTACATGTTCAACCTTATGATCAGAGTCATATTCAGTGTAAAAACAGACCGGTCATCAGTAGTTTTTGACAAGATTCAAGAAGGTATTAAGAAGCCAAATCTGGGTAGAATACTAAGCTTGTATCTAGCTTCCACTATCCCAGATGTTATGAATCAACTGCTAGGATCTAAGATCAATCACATGAGGAGGGTGGATATGAGAATTCTATCCAGATGGGAAAGATTCTTGACAAAGGAAGTTTCTATTCCACAGAAATAGGTAAAGAAGGATAGGAAGAAGAAAACCATTATCCAAGAAGCAGAATCCTCCAGTGATTCTAAAGAAGAAGTGGTCTTCAGCTCAGATGAAGACCAACAGGAAAAAGAAGCTCAAGCTCAAGTGGAGAGTAGTCAACAACTAGAGAATCAGATAGTCTCCACTCCAGGGGGAGAGAATACTGAAATAACTATCCAAAACACTGAACAATCACAGCTGCCTGCCCAAGGGGGAGGTATTGCTAAAGCTGCTTTAGAAAGTGAGTATGCTACTGATACTGTGATGGATATTGTATCAGAAATAAACATGGAAGCACAAGTTAATACTGAGAATGAAGCATAAGATGTGCAAATGATAGATCAAGCTCAAGATGAGCAAGTCCACTTCTCCAGTGTTGAGAATACCCTGGACAAAGATCTTGATGTCCAGAGGGAACCATTAGTTCAAAAAGACAACCTTGTTCCTCCTATTCAGATGCAACAAGAGTTCACTTTGGAAGAACTGTTCCCTGACTTCAATAAAATAGGGACTGAGGGGGAGCAGCAAAGGATTGAGAAAGAGATACAAGGAACTGAGGGGGAGATGTCTCAGTATGCCTCTACTGATACAGACACTGTGAATATACAAAGCACATAACAATCTTCTGATGATGAAGAAGCCTCCATGGCTAAGAAAAGGAAGCTGATCGCTATCAGGAAAAGGAGCACAGGCTATAAGAAAGCCTTACAAATAGTCTCTCAACCATCAAACATGCAGATGGACATCAGTTCACTGATGGTGAAACTACAAGTAAAATTGGATGAGCAAAGACAATCTTTGGAGAAGTATGTGGATGAGACACATAAAGAACTATAGTTCCAGCTAGCTCAAGAAATTAAATCCATCAGATTTGAAATAAATGTGAATAAGAAAGAGATGACAGATTGCTTCCGCAAGGGAGGTAATGCTGTAGTATATTTGGCTACCCAACAACAAGAAATGAAGACTGTAATTAAAGACATTGCAATCAAGCAAGGATATATTCTAGAAAATTAATTCAGATCAAATGAAAATCTCAAGCACTCACAAGATGAAATTCTCAATAAAATTGGAGGTATAGCCACTGAGGTGAAAGCTGAACTTTCTAAAAAAATTAAAGATGATCTAGCAGGTGTCCACACAGCCACTGAAGCTTCTTAAAAGGCTATTTCTGATCACCTGACTAAATTCAAAGCCTACTACAAAGAAGGTACTGAATATCTGTCTTATCAAGTAAGATTTCAAAAGAATGATCTGAGAGATCATATGGGGATATTAGTCAAAGCCAGCTCTGATCATGCTAAATGGGTATCTAATACCATCAGAGCTACCCTTATATTTCCACCTTTATGTGATGAAGATAACACTATTGAATCTGGTGTTCAACCAGATAATATTGAAGGTGTTCAGCAGGAAGTTGCACATGTTATCTATCCTCCAGCAGATTTTGAAACAGTACATCAGAAGTTCAGAAAATGTATAACCCTCCACAGGAGGCACAAAATGTTATCATTGACAAAGTTGAAATGTCTGTAGTTGCTATGGAAGCTCATAAAGAGGCCCAGCTTTCTAAGAAAATATTTAGAGAACATGCAGAATTGAAGCCTGACTTTGAGCAGTGGAGTCCTACTTCTAGGAAAATAATTCTTACTGCTTGTAAAGCTGTGAAAGATAAGATGCATGATAGAGGCAAGTGGTAATATTAACTAGAATGGAATAAGTATCAGGCAAGGAAAGAAGCCATACTTCAGTTCAGAAGGAATGCAAAGGCTGGGAAGTTACCTGCTAATACTCTAGAGCCTAGAAAGTACTTTCCAAAGCCTTTTCATTACTTTGAAAGGCAGAAGATTAAGGATGAAGAGCTCAAAAAGAAGGATCTGAAAGGGAAGAAGCCAGCTGAAGATACTGAAGCCAATGTGCAAGCTAAGATCAAGTCTGGAAAAGGAATAGTAATCAAGGAGTCTAGTCAGTCTTAGGATAGATAGGCTAGTATATAGAACAATGTAATCTTTCTGTTCTATAAAGAAATCTGTAAAGCTAAACAATTTTCTGTTTAATGAATGATATCATTTTCAGTGTTGATATTAGCTGTTATTTGTGTTCATATGTTACCCTGTTGTGAAATGAATGTAGACATATTTTTTCTTTGTTTTATCATGTGCGGTGTATATTATTGACTAAGGGCTATGACTTCTCCAAATAGGGGGAGATTATTGGGTACACTATAAATTATGTACCAGATTTGGAGAAGCCTCACTGTACTCAATGATATACATCAATTTGTATTTGATGGGATGTTGAGTTTCAGTGTACAGGTTTAAGAAATGCAGGAAAATTTCTAAGTACAATTGTCGACACTTGTAAGGAATTATGTCGACACCTAAAGCAGGAGCTGTGACGACACCCAGGAGTTATGTCGACACCAGAAGCAAGGCCTGTGTCGACACCCAGGAATTATGTCGACGCCTAAAGCAAGAGCTGTGTCGACACATGGGACTTGTGTCGACACACGGGACTTGTGTCGACACACACTCAACGCCATCTATCAACAACAGCTATACTGAGTCTGAAAGGCTTGTGTCGACTCACAGGACTTGTGTCAACACACACTCAATGATGTATGGACACACACTCAACGACATCTGGACATAAACTCAATTCCATATATCAGCATCAGCTATATCGAGACCAGGAGACGTTTGTCGACACACAAGACTTGTGTCGATACATACAACAAAAGTTGTGTCAAGAAGATAAAGAATGACTGTGTCGACACATTAGAAGCTGTGTCAACATCATTAAGAATTGTGTCGACACTTGGTCTATTTGTGTCGACACATTTGAAGTAGTTTGCTGACAGTGTCCTGCTGAGAAAGAATTTCAATGAAGGGTTAGTTGTCACGACTGAAGACTTGACAGCTGTCATAAGTAACAATACTAACACATCTGTCAGTACTGTCAAAAGGCCGTTATAAACCGGATCAGCCGGTAATCGTGGATGAACTCTATATAAAGGGCTGATCCATAACAACTAAGATATTGAACAGTAAAAAGATATAGAACTAACAACAAGTAAGGGAGAGCAAGAGGCTAACCCAGAAGAAGACAGATCCTTAACAAGTCTGCAAGAAAGATTCAGATCTGATTCTGAATTTATGAAGGAAGCTGATTAAAGATCAACTTCAACACCAAGTAAAGATCAACCTTATTTTGTTTAAATTCAAGAAGATTTGAAGAAGCTAAGTCAGGTTGGATCTGAAGTATTCAGTCATTCAAGAACTGATCAAGAAGCTCTCACCCATTTAGTTTTAAATCTGGGTGAAATTTCTATTTCATTAAATAAACTTTTTCTTGTAAGATCTCATATAGATCTGAGTTATAAGCCTGTATTTATAAAGGCTGAGGTTGGGCTTAGTGACTGAGGTGTAGGACTTGTTAAAGTCTGAGTTGTAGGGCTGGAGATAAAAGCTAAGGTAGGGTTATTGACTGAGGTAGGGTTCTTGCGAAGAATCTGAGGTAGGACTTGAAGAAGTCTGAGCTGTAGGAACCTATCAGGTTCTGAGTTGTAAGATCTGTGGATCTGAGATAGTGGAAGGAAGTTTGGCTGAATCCAGTTCTCTATTGGATAGGAGAAGGGGGAAAGAGGATGTACCCACAAATTGGGGAACCACTATAAATCTTGCTGTGCTGTGTTTATTTTTTTGTGAACTGAGATTTTTTATGCTGTGTTAGATTTTGTTAATTGCCTAAATAGTTAAAAAGATTAGAACCTATTCACCCCCCCTCCTCTAGGTGTCTAGGCTCTTGAAATCAAATCTTTCAATTCTCTTAACAAAGTGAAGTCAATGTCCTTCATATCTGAAGCCATTAGAAGAAGCAGGAGAAAGACTCCTTCTCCACCATGGAGAGGTGCAGAGTCAAAAAGCTCTGATCCTAGCTCCTCTGGGAATGAACTGTCGGATGGAGAATGATGAGTCCTATTTATATGGTGATTTTCGAACTCATCTGGGCTAGTTTTCTTTGTCATGCACTTCACTTTTAGTTCATTATCGTATATATTTCATCTTATCTTTATTTTCATAGGAAGTGCACATTTAGGCCCGTGGTTGTGTATTTTTGTACTTTTATTGATTGTACTCCTTTTTGTGATTGCCTAGAATGTCTGCGCATATCAGTGTTTGGTACAGGGGTCATGTGCGTGTTATAGGGGAGACTGGAAGCAGTAATATTTCGCATGATCATTGGATCTATTGCGCACGACCACTGGTCGTGCACCAATGATCGTGAACACAGGTATTCTGATTTCCAGATTCTGCCTGGGATAATTGCACGACCACGTGACATAGTGCGCACGACCACCGGTCATGCGCCACTGATCGTGTGCATTGATTCCGCTTTTCTTGAAGTTTTGTCTGGGGTAATCGCACGACCACTGGACATAATGCGCACGACCCCTGGTCGTGCGCCATTGCTCGTACGCGTTATCCCAGTTTTTCTTTTGATTCTGCCATGCCAATACGCACGATCACTTGCCATAGTGCGCACGACCACTGGTCGTGCGCTCGCGATCGTGCACATTATTAAATTCTGTTTCCTATAAATACACAGGTTCCGCCCTAATTTGGAGAGCCCCAATTTCTCCGCCGTTCCATCGTTCCCCTTTATCTTCCACCCTAGGGAGGTGCTCCGGGTAAGCCTTCCCCACCAAATCCAAGCCGGAGCTTCCTCTTGGCCTCCTCCATCATCTCTTGAGCTTTATTTAAAGTTTTTGCGCCATATCCACCAAGCAAGGGGAAGCTTGCAACTTTCTTCCGCAATCATGACACGAAGAAGACGGGTCAATTGGAAGGTAGTGACAACCCTTCTCTACCCCGGATGCAGTTGAGGACCGAGCTAGGATGCGGATTGACAACCTGGCGATTCCTTACGTAAACCCTCAGCAAGACTTCGGATTCGGTCGATCTCTTGCCTTGTTATTCCTTTGTTGTTGTTTATGTGCTGTAAAACATTATTTATAGATAATGTGCTCTTAGTTGTAAACATTATTAGATTCATGTCTACGTGATTCTGTATTGTTTACTGTTTAAGTTGCTTGAGGTGCGCCATATTCCATCCTCCATCCACCCTTGCTGTACTAGCAATTGCTAGTGGCATGCGTTGCGAAGAGGTGCTCTCGACCCTCATTCTGCAAGCCTACTCGCCCATCCGCCTAGCGATTTAGTGCATAGCGGCCCGACTAGTCTTCCATCCCGTCTGGCGAAGCATTGCATAGTGGCATTGCATAGGAGTAGTTGTTAGTATTTTATTTTCTTTTTATTGCAACAATCAAAACCCCCCATCGTAAACTATGACCTAAGGAATTCAATCTGAAGTCCTCCTCAAAAATTAACTCCACCTTACTGTATTCCCTCGAGATCGATACTTGGGAAAATTCGCCCATTTTATATTACTTGTGCGACCGGTACACTTGCCGTCCAACACATCAAGTTTTTTGCGTCGTTGCAGGGGAACACAGTCGTGTGAGTTTTTGGAGAGGGAGATAGGAGATAGAAGCCCTTTTCCATTTGTTCATTCCATGTTTTATTTTTCTTTGGTTTAGTTTTTATATTTGGTTGCTTATTTTTCTTTATTCCTTTTCTAGTTTTGATTTTTCAGCAGCAGGTATTCCTTTTTATTTATCTGCTAGTGTGTAGTTAATTTTTGCTTAGAATAATTCTATTGGTGAATTATTTGTGGTTGCACCATGTATTCTTATATGAATATTCGTTGCCGCTGGTGCGGGGATTATAGGCATGGAAGTGATGAGTGCCCCCAATGAAGATAATGGGCATAATTCTCGTGGTTCAGTGTATGGAGCACCGTTTTTATGGTACTTCATACACCATACCCCAGTCTTATGGTCACTCCTCTTCTACACATTCACCTTTTTCTTATTCTTCTTTGGTCCCACCAGAACCGAGGAGTAATGGAAAACGATGCTAGTGTTGTCGTAGCACCGAGCACATATTGAAAGATTGCGCAGAATTTCAGCACCAATTGGAAGAGAATGATGAGTCGAATATCCGACTCATTCCATCCACCTCTGAATTGGCTGCCCCTTCTGATTTCGATGATATATTCGCAGTTCCACCTTGTCTATGGGGGACTGCTACGGATATACCCATCAGACTTTGTACTGCTTGGTGTGACGACATTGCGGTGTCATCTCTCCCCATGCCCTCTTCCCCTCTTATTGATTCTCCCCTAGAGGAACCAACATATATTTTCTCTGATGTTGTTGTTCCTCCATTTTCTTCGCAAGAGTTATCTATGCCACTTTTTAGTGAGTCGGTTGATGATGTTAGGCCGGATTTGTATTCTGAGTCTGAGATTGCGTCATGGTGTGACGAGGACATTACTCTCATTGATGGAGAGTATTACGTCTTGGAAAATGATGACGCACCGAGGTGTGTTGATGAGGAGATCCTCTCTGCTGAGGAAGTTTCCACTTTCTTGATTGATGAGGAGGTCCAAACCACCACCGAGGACCTCGAGCTCTCAGATTCCCCTTGCCATGAATCAAATGACACCGATAGTGATTTATGCTTGGATCCTGTTCGAAGTGAGACCAGGACCACTCCCCCTACTTATGATAATTTAAGTTTTTCATCTCCTTTATTTCTTGATCCCCTTTCTCTATCTGAGCCTGTGCAGGTTGAATCTCCATGGGTAAGTTGGGTTGACGTTGAGCCGTGCACTCAGGCTGTCGACGAGTGCATCCTCTTGTGTGAGGAGGTTCCTACCTCCTTCACAGTGGAAGCACCTGCCATCACCTTCGCCCCCGGCTAACTTGTGGTGGACGATACCTTGCTAGACAAGGATTCATTTTATGGTGAGATGAGCGAGGACCGGTGCTCCTCCTCATCTTACTTCCTATTTCCTCTACCTGTGTTGAGCAGGTATTATTATGTAGGTAGAGGGGTAACTGCTCTTTCTCCGTATCGGTACTCATTACCGCAATGGATATTAGGCCAGTTACCTGTGTATTTCTTATTTTATAGGCCAATTAGCTAGAACTGTATAGAATTTAATAAGTCATGCTGGGATGACATTAACCCTAGTAGATATCTTATTTTCTGCATTTTTATTTTCATGACTATTTTAGTTTTAGCATTTCTTTTTGTATAATTTTCTTTTGTTTTGTTTTTGCGGAGCTCACCCCTATAGGTATTTATTGTAACATCGTATTGGTGGGGTTGTGATTCTTCGTATGGCAGGCCTTCTTTAGGTTTTTCACGCGTCTTCTGGTATGCTCACCAGCTGAGCATTGGGTAACCTCTTCCCTTGTCTCATTTTGATTTAAATGTCTAGATCATTTGATGTGTAGTTTAGTTTAAGTCTTGGGGAGAGTCAGTATTATTACCTTTTGCATGCGCACATTTCATTTGCATACTAGAAGCTTTTATTGTTTTATTTTGATTATTTCATTATATTGCACACCACTATACCCACATGAGAGCGCGCTAAGCCGTTAGCGTGCAGCGAGTTAAACTCATCTTTTGTATGATTTGGGACAATTTTTGTGCTGGCATAGGATTGTGAGACGGAGTAAAATGTTGACCTTACTGTGCTCCTAGTCAATTGCTCTAGTCTCGTGTAAAAATTTGAGTAGATTTAATTTTTCTGTATGCTTATAGTTTTATATTTTTCTATTTGCGTAAAGATTCTTTTTATTCTACTCAAAAATTGGTGAATCAAGTGTGAATCAAACAGTAGTGTAGGAATGTGTGTAGCCGTCACTAGACTCGTTTTGCTCGAGTCGGGAGGAAGGATCATCTTTCTCGGTGGCTAAGAACTTGCCCCAAGCTACTCTCGAAGCGTTGGCACATGGTTAGTCAAGCGCGAGTGTGATGTAGGCCATCATTTTGGCCCGGTTGAGCTTTGTACCGTTCCTAACGTCTTATCCTCGCTAAGCCCCGTTGTGCCTACCCAATCTTTTGATTCAGCTCCACCATGATTTCACCAAAGCCTCATAGTCTATCCTAGTCGCACACCCAAGTCGAGCTTTAGTGTTTTACATTTTCATGGTTGGATGTGATGTGGTGATATTATTTGTGAATATGTGGATGTGCTCCCAAGTTTATATTTGTTGAGATTGTGAAAATAAAAAGATGAAAAAGAAAAAAGAAAAATATTTGTAAAGAAAAAAAATGAAAAGAAAAAGTTTGATTGAAAATCTTTTGGTTATGTGATTGCATTCTGAGTAGTCGGTGCACACACCCATATGTTAAAAGTTAAGTCTGGGGGTTTGGTGTACTCGTTTATATTTTGGATTAGCGGTTGGATTTCTTGTTATGATAGCTCATTTAGGTTAGGTGCATAGCCTCCTTGTTTATCTTTGTTTACCTCACCGTAACCCAAGCACCATGATTATCCTAAATTCCTACGGATTCACGCTTAAGTCGAACTAGTGCCGTGGAGAGAGTGTGAACAGGCAAGCGTATGGTCCCCGACATTGGTGGATTCCTTTGGAGGTGATCTTGAGCCCCAATCTTTGGCAAAGCTCACCTTAGTGGCCTGCCTGCTTTCTTCCTACGCGTGACCAGATGATTCACCGTGATTCCATTATTGGGTAATAATAAAATTTTGATACGCATTGTGGAAAATATAAACTATTTTGCATACTTAAAAATTTCCTCTATTTATATTTTTACGCGAACGAGCATGCGACTTCGCATGGTACTCCGTATCGCAATTTCTATGTTAGCTAAGTCATTTTTTCTATCTGCATAGATTTAGTTTGCTCGGGACGCGCAAACAGGTAAGTCTGGGGTGTGATGAGTCCTATTTATATAGTTATTTTAGGACTCATCTGGGCTAGTTTTCTTTGTCATGCACTTCATTTTTAGTTCATTATCGTATATATTTCATCTTATATTTATTTCCATAGGAAGTGCACATTTAGGCCCGTGGTTGTGTATTTTTGTACTTTTATTGATTGTACTCCTTTTTTTTGATTGCCTAGAATGTCTGCGCATATCGGTGTTTGGTACAGGGGTCGTGTGCGTGTTCTAGGGGAGTTTGGAAGTAGTAATACTGCGCACGATCATCAAATCTATTGCGCACGACCACTGGTCGTGCACCGATGATCGTGCGCACTGGTATTCTTATTTCCAGATTCTGCCTAGGATAATCGCACGACCACTGGACATAGTGCACACGACCACCGGTCGTGCGCCACTTATCATGTGCATTGATTTTGCTTTTCCTGGAGTTCTGTCTGGAGTAATCGCACGACCACTGGACATAGTGCGCATGACCATCAGTCGTGCGCCATTGATCGTGTGCATTGATTCTACTTTTCTTGGAGTTTTGTCTGGTGTAATCGCACGACCACTAGACATAGTATGCACGACCATCGGTCGTGTGCCACTGCTCGTGCGCGTTATCCTAGTTCTTCTTTTGATTCTGCCATGCCAATACGCACGATCACTGGCCATAGTGTGCACGACCACTGGTCGTGTGCCCGCGATTGTGCACATTGTTAAATTCTATTTCCTATAAATACGCACATTCTTCCCTAATTTGGAGAGCCCCTATTTTCTCCGCCATTTTTCATCCCCGACGAAGGGTTCCGCCGTTCCCCTTCATCTTCCACCCTAGGGAGGTGCTCCGGGCAAGCCTTCACTGCCAAATCCAAGACAAAGCTTCCTCTCGGCCTTCTCCATCATCTCTTGAGCTCTATTTCAAGTTTTGGCGCCATATCCACAAAGCAAGGGGAAGCTTGCAACTTTCTTCCGCAATCATGACACGAAGAAGACGGGTCAATTGGAAGGTAGTGACTGCCCTTCTCTACACAGGACGCAGTTGAGGACTGAGCTAGGATGCGGATTGACAACCCGACGATTCCTTCCGTGAACCCTCAGCAAGACTTCAGATTCAGTCAATCTCTTGCCTTGTTCTTCCTTTATTGTTGTTTATGTGCTATAAAACTTTATTTATAGATGATGTGCTCTTAGTTGTAAACATTATTAGATTCATGTCTATGTGATTCGGTGTTGTTTACTGCTTAAGTTGCTTGAGGTGCGCCATATTCCTTCCTCCATCCACCCTTAACACACTAGCAATTTCTAGTGGCGTGTATTTTGAAGAGGTGCTCTCGACCCTCATTTCGCAAGACTACTCGCCCATCCTCCTAGCGATTCGGTGCATAGCGGCCCGACTAGTCTTCCATCCTGCCTGGCGAAGCATTACATAGCGGAATTGAATAAGAGTAGTTGTTAGTATTTTATTTTCTTTTTATAGCAACAATCAAAACCCCCCATCATAAACTCCGACCTAAGGACTTCAATCTCAAGTCCTCCTCAAAAATTAACTCCACCTTACTATGTTCCCTCGAGATCAATACTTGGGAAAATTCGCCCATTTTATATTACTTGTGCGACCGGTACACTTGTCGTCCAACGCATCAAAGAACTAGAACTATTCTCCAAGCAGTTCAAGAAGTTGTTGAGTAGAAGGAGATAATGGAAGAATAATGGCTCTTCTAGCTCCACCTCAAAGAAGCCATACTCTAACAAAGAAAAGTTCAGAAATGGCCCCTTTGGGGAAAGGTATTAATCCAAACAGAACAAACATGTTAATACTAATATGGTTTGCTACTATTACAATAGGAGTGGACATGTCATTACTGACTGTCTAGTTAAGAAGGAGAAAATAAGGTCTGAAGGCAAAAAACACCACAAGGACAAGAAGACTGAAAAGAGCTTCTTATCCAAGATGAAAGTCAGCCTATTACACAGTGAGTCTGAGTCTTCAAATTCAGATGAAGAGGGGGCCTATATTTGTCTCATATCCATTGAAGAAGAGGTTGATCATCCAACTTCCCCATCAGGCATAAGGTCTCCACTATCCTCAATTGGCAGTGATTGTGAAGAGGATGAGTATTTTAATCGCATGGCTCTATCAGAAGATAATCAGGATAATAGGTGTCCTGATAAGGTACAATTTATCCCTAGCTCTTCTTCTGCCTACAAGTCTGGCTCAGTCTCTGAAGCATCCACTTACTCCCATAGGAATGATGGTTCAGATTCTTAAAATGATGTCAATCAATTGATTGAAAAGTATGGTGCCCTTCTAGAGGTTTTGAGAAAAAGCAAGAAGTTGGTCAAGAAGCAGGTTGAGGAGATTATCTCCCTACAGCTAGCTGCTTCCCAACTGTCTGAGTCAGCAACCTTGTTGGATCAGAAAGTGAGGGAAGTTAGCAAACCAAAGGTCATCTCAAGCATCCAATTAAATCACTCTATTTACCCCCCTCTAGAGTAAATCCGATTCAATTGGTATCAAAGGATTCTCAATTGCCTAAGTTTCCTTTCAAGCTCCCTATGAGCTCTAATTGATGTGAAAGACCAGTTTTCTGGCACTGTAGGATACTGCAGGGTTTTCTGGACAGATGTTCCAGTTGTGGCTGAGTCTGGGTACAGAAAGAGAAATTCTATTGTTAATGTCAAGTGATAGTTACTATCGCTGGCGATAACTCCCAGATAACATTTTACTTGTGTAGCCTGTCTCATGAAAACCTTGGGGGCTAATATGTGAGCTATAAGCCTAGGGCCTAGCTTTAGTGGTTGTGAGAGCCATTGTGCATAACTTGAGTTATTTGTTTTTTAGGGAAAGGGGAGGTCGACCCACATCCTGTCAATCGACCTGAGAGTTTGGTTTTCGGCGATGATAAGGTGTGTTGAGCAACAAGAAATGGCTGAACTGTACCCGCTCTGTGTGGATCATTTCAAGCGACCTAAATTATGTGGCACTTACCGGTGGAATGGGGTGTTAAGTTGTGGCTGTAACATGGTTATAGGCTATGCTAAAATGCTCAAAGTTGACCGTTAAGTCATGGAACTCTGAACGGTGGTGGGACCCAGGAAATCCGGTACACCGAGAATATGCCCTGAGTGCATGGAATGTTTGGCCATTGAGGAAAACATTTGTGATATATTGAATGGTGCTTAAGTTGTATCTTCTTGTGATATATCTGGATATATAAAAAGGAATACCGCTGACCCTGGTATGAGGTAGGGTCGTTATAAATTGGTCAGCTGAAAGCTGACCGTTGTCTTGTTTTCCATCCTCGTGGTGGATTGTCCCTGTATAGGTGCTGTAGAGCCAAGCGGGAAATAGAGGGTTGATGCCCTGGTTGCTATGCCAGCCCGAGAAGGCCAAGCAAAGTTTTATTGCTTTCATTTGTGGCCGACCTGCGTGCCGATGTCTGTAAACCACACTTCTAAAGAATAATTATATGGTCTTAAGGCTGTAATAGTTTGGCTATTATTGACTGTCGTCGGGTGACAGTGACTATCGCTGGCAGTAGTAGCTTTTGTGTATTTTGTAAGTACATTCCAGTGTTGTTTTTATAAGTGGACATTGTTGTGATACTTGAGTTCAAAAAGTTAACCCTTATGCACATATTGTTCTATTTATAGTTATTTCTAATTTAGAAGGAGGAGGGCGCGTACCTTTTTTTAAGATCAAGATTTGATCAACGACTATGATTTAATCCCGAAACTTAGCCGCAAACAGACTTTCTGGGAGCATTTGTTGAGTGAACTTGACATACTCAATGATCTCAATGCATAGTTTCATTCGATGCTTTTATACTTAGTCAAATTCATCTTCACTGTCCTGTAGGGATTAGATCTACCTGTAACCTAACAAGAAAAATAAATTGTAGCGAGCTACTGAAGATGGACTAAATTCAACATTCCCAATTCAAATTTGAAGGTGTTGAATTTAGCTTCATCTAGTGGTTTAGTGAAGATTTCTGCAACTTGTTTGTCTGTAGGGACAAATTCAAGATAGATGTTTTCCTTCTCCACATGCTCTCTAATAAATTGATACCTAATATCAATATGCTTAGTCCTGCTGTGTGGAGATAGGATTCCTAGCAATAGAGATTACACTAATAGAATCACAATACATAGGTGTGTTACTTATCTTTATGTTATAGTCCTGGAGCTGATGCTGGATCTACAATAACTGAGCACAATAACTTCCTGCTGATATATACTCTGACACAACTGTTGAAATAGCCACACTGGTCTGCTTCTTGCTACTCCAAGACACAAGTCTTCCTCCCAAGAATTGACAGGTGCCTGATGTGCTTTTCCTGTCTTCTCTACAGCCTTTAAAATTTGCATCTGAATATCCAACTAGTTCAAAATCCCTATTCCTAGGGTAGCATAGGCCAATATCTTGTGTACTCTTAAGATATCTCAAAATTCTCTTAGCAGTAGAATAGTAAGACTCCTTAGGGCTAGCCTGATGTCTAGTACAAACACATATAGCACACATGATATCTGGACTACTAGCAGTAAGATAAAGGAGTGAGCCAATTATGCCTTTATACAAGTTTTTAACAATAGATTTCCCTGCTTCATCCTTATCTATTAACATGCTTGACCCCATGGGAGTTTTCATTATGGAGGCACTATCCATTCCAAAGTTTTAATTAACTCCATGGTGAACTTGGACTGTGAGATAGACAATCCATCTTCAGTCTTCCTTACTTGAAGACCCAAGAAGTACTTAAGCTCACCCATACTGCTCATTTCAAACATTCCTTGCATAAGTTTGGCAAACTTATTGCAAAGTTTGTCATCAGTAGAATCAAAAATTATATCATCTACATAAATTTAGACTAGGATGATATTTCCCTTAGATTCCCTTAGGAATAGATTCTTGTCTATCTTTCCCCTTGAGAATTTGTTCTCAATGAGAAAGCTAAACAGGGTCTCATACCATGTTCTAGGGGATTGCTTACCCATATAAAGCTTTTCTAAGTCTGTAAACATAATCAGGAGAGTTAGGATTAACAAAACCTGATGGCTACTCAACCTAAACTTCTTCCCTTGAGTCACCATTCGGGAAGGCTGACTTTACATCCATCTGATTAACTTTGAATCCCTTATGGGTAACATATATAAGGAACAGTCCGATGGCTTCAAACCTAGCTACTGGGGAAAATGTTTTGTCAAAATCAATACCTTCTTCTTATCTATATCCCTTAGCCACCAGTCTAGCTTTGTTCTTGATTATAATGCCATTTCATCATGCTTGTTCCTATACATCCACTTGGTTCTAATTATATTATGTCTTTGTGGTCTAGGAACCAGTTTCCATACCTTACATCTTTTGAACTGGTTCAGTTCTTCTTGGATTGCCACAATCCAAAACTTGTCTATGATGGCCTCTTCAAATCTTTTGGGCTCAACTTGTGACAGGAAGCTTGAATACATGATTGTGTTGATAATTCTGCTCCTGGTTATAACTCCTTGGTGAGCATCACACATTATTTGGTTTCCAGGATGATCTCTCAGATGCCTGATAGCTGGGGGCATTCTTCCTTCAGCATTTTGAGCTTTAGTGGCTGGAGCTTGCTGGTCCTCATCCTCATCATGTGATATTTGCCCTTCTTCTGGAATGCACACTGCTTCATCTTCATCTTGGGGAGCAGGAGGAGCTTCCTTGATGGACAATTTGTCCACCACCAATCTATACCTGTAGGACTAGATAAGGAGCTTGGTAGCTCACTATTAATCAGAGTAGATTCATCAAACACTACATTTATGGACTCTTCTACAACTTGATTTTTCAAGTTGTAGATCCTATAAGCCTTGCTATGATTGTTGTACCCAACAAATATCCCGTCATAGGATTTGATAGCAAACTTAGTTAGGTAAGATTTCTCGTTGTTAAGCACATAACATTTGCTTCCAAAGATTCTAAAATAGGCAATGTTTTGTTTTCTGCCCTTCATAATCTCATAGAGAGTCTTCTTATGAGCCTTGGTGATGGAAGATCTATTTAGGACATGACATGCAGTATTTACTACCTCAGCCCAGAAATATTCTGGGAGAGATGTGTCACTTAGTAGTGTCCTTCCAGCTTCAATGAGAGTTCTATTTTTCCTCTCAACTATCCCACTTTCCAGGGGTATTCTTGGAGAAGAAAAGTCTTGATGAATCCCTTGCTCTTCACAGAATCTTGTCATGCCTTCAGACTGGAATTCAGTCCCACGGTCACTTCAGATTTTGACCACAGTACTGTCCAATTCATTCTGAACTTGCTTAACAAAGGTCTTAAAGATATTAAGGGTTTTAGACTTTTTCTTAAGAAAGAAAACCAAAACAAACCTAGAGAAGTCATCAACAACCACAAGGGTGTATACTTTCCTACCTAGACTGTGAACAAGAATAGGACCAAACAAGTCCATATGCATAGGTATAAACATCTCACAAAGTCTTTGGCCCCAATGCATTTGAAGGAAACTTTTATCGGTTTGCCCTTTTGGCATGCAGAACAAATACCCTCCTTAGGGCATTTCATCTTAGGACCATTTCTTACTTACTCTTCACTGAAGAGCTTACCAATGATCTTATAGTTCAAATGAGCTAGCCTCTTGTGTCATTGTACACAGTATGAGACTTTCTTTTTTATAACTAGACATATAAGGGAGTCTTGACTTAAACATAGAAAGTTTAGATAATAAACATTTCCACTCCTAGTGCCTGTCAAGATGAACTCTTGGTCATTTGACCTCTTAATTTGGCACTCATCCTTGTGGAATATAATGACATAGCCAAGATCAAAGAGTTTGCTTATGCTTATTAGGTTGTGTTGCAACCCTTCAACATAAGCTACTCTTGAGATGGTGACTATGCCATATGTTATCTTACCATAGCCTTTAGTGAGTCCTCTGTTTGACCCACCAAAGATTACTTTTGGTCCATCCTTCACTGGAGTGTATTTCTTTAGGTTGCTCCTTGTTCCAGTCATGTGCCTAGAACATCCACTATCCAAGTACCATATAAGGGTACAGACATTTGGACTATCCTGCAAAACATAGTTTAATTTACCTAAGGAATGTAATTTTTATTGGGTCCTTTGTTCTGGTTAGCCTGAAAAAGGAATTGTCATCATGTAAACTTTTTGACAAGATGACTAGCACTAGCTCTAGCACAGTTGGATTGTACCAGCAATCTAAGGCAAAATGACCCACTTTGCAACAACACCAACACTCATGTATATTGTATCTTCTTTTTTGTGTAGGTTTGGCAGATTGGCTAGTTGCTGACTGTACAGGAGGAAGAGCAGCTTCCTTATTCTTGTTTCTTCCAGCCACCATCTGACTGAAGGTGAGTTTTCCAGTAGAAGAGCTTGGTTAACCTTAAGTTCTACCAACAATGGTATTCTTTGCAGAATACATACTGTTGATGGCCTCAAAAATACCCAAGGCAGGCTTGCTGACAGACTTGCCCTTGGTCTGAGTGTGTGCTTAGAGATCCAGAGAAAAAGTCACATCCTTATTTTTGAGAGTGGGGGCTGGTGCACAGAATACAAATTTTCCATGATGGGTTATTTTAATTTCCTCATGTGGGACCTTGAAGGCACTCATTCCCTTTTGCAATATCTTCCACCATAGTTCTGAACATTTTTGTTCACACTTGTGGATCTTCCATTCAACTAGTGACCAAAGATACTCTATTGGTCAAACCTGTTTGATGGTAACATCACCTTATTAAAAGGGATGGGAGGCTTTGATGCCAGGGGCTGAATTGGAACTTTTCCTTTCCCTTTGGGATGGGAAACTCTAGTGTTCCCTTTGAATCCCAAACCCCTCTTATCCTTTTGAGAGGTGAAATAATCTATCAAGGGTAACATTAACTTAGGCTAAGAGAAACTAGCCATAATTCTATTCTCCCTTGGAGTTTCTCTTCTAGATCAATAATGATCCTATTCTTATAGTTGATTGTACCCATATAGATGATTGTAATGTTCTTTAGTTGGCTTACTTCCCTCATTTTTGATCCCAAAGATGCTGACTCGGACTGTAGAGAAGCAGCTAGCTGAAGGGAGGTGATCTGCTCAGCTTGCTTCTTGGCCAACTTTTGCATCTTTTCAATGCATCTAGAAGGAAACCATACCTGTCAATCAATTGATTAACAACTTCTCCAGATTTGGATTCATCTTCATCACAGGATGAAGATGCTTCTGAATTGGGACTAGTCTCATAGCCAGTCTCAGAAGAAGAACTAGATAGAGAAAGTTCCTTGTCTGGACAAGGCTGATCCTGGCAAGATTCTTTATCTGACATAGCCATCAGCCCATATCATCTATTGGCATCTACATCCTCCTTAGTGTCACAGTCTGAATGTGATAGAGGGGCCCGAATACCTATCCTATCAGCAGGATAGTTTTCACATTCATCTACAACAGCAACAAACAGCCAAATATAGGCCTCTTCTTCTTCAGACTCATAAGATAATGAGTCAGACTGACACCAGCATTTCTCATTCTTTGCAATGAAGGTCTTTTCCTTCTTTCCCTTGTGATGGTGGAGCTTCTTCTCACAAGACTCTTTTCTCTTAACTGGGCAGTCAGCAATTACATGCCTAGGTTTTCTGCAGCAATAACAAACAATTTTAGAAGAAAATTGCTTACTAGGTTTAGATTCATACCTGTCTCCCTTGGAGTGTTTATTCTTAGCCTTATAGTGGTCTTTATTGTGATGAGAGGAGGAGGAAGGTCTGCTCCTCCACTGCTTCCTCTTCATCATCTTCTGAAACTGCCTAGAGAAGGTAGCTAACTCTCCATCAGACATGTTGCTGTCTGATGAGCTTATATCTGAGCTGACTGATTTAGTATGCCTCCTTGGGGGAGAGGCTATCCTCTCCTTTCACTTCTTAGAGCTCTCAGCTTTGAAGACCACAGACATTTCCTTGTCCTGGGATCTGCTGATAGTCTCCTCCTCCTTCCTGGCAGACAGCTGCATCTCATAGTAGAGCAGCTTCCCAAATAGTGTGTGAGGGGGAGTATCTGCAAATTTGCCACCTCTTTGATGGCACAAACGTTGTATCCCGATCTCTAGTTAGAGATCTGAGGAACTTGTCATTGAGCTCATAATGGCTGAATACCCTCCCATAGGTCCTCAACTCATTCACAATTTTAAAGAATTTCGCAAATCTATCTACTATGTTATCCTTCTTGTTCTGTCTAAAGGCTTCAAACTCTTGGCTGAGCAGGGATTTCATGTCATCCCTGACTTCCTCAGTACCTTCCATGTAGATAACCAGGGTATCCCAAATCTCCTTTAATGTCTTACAATGGACTAGATTTTGGAATGTAGAATCATCTATAACACTCACTATTATGTTTTGTGCCCTCTTGTCCATTATAGCTAGAATGACCTCATCCTTGGTCATTTTAGAATACTTTTTAGGTGTCTGGATTGTTGCATCCAGAGCTGAGATCTTCATTGGGATGAAGGGTCCCTCTTGAACAGTTATAAAGATTCTTGGGTCAGATGCTTCCATAAACATGTCCCTCTCCTTCTAGATCCCAAAGCTTTCTTTTTTGTAGATTGGAAGCTTAAAGGAACCCAACTCCTTTTAGTTCTCTCCTGAACCTATAAGGATATACTTGTGCTACTCTTGGAGATCAACTCAGACTGTTAAGTTCTTTTTGAGTAACCTCCCTCTGATACCACTTGAAAGTCTTTAGTTTCAAGAGAAGCTAACACCTAGAGGGGGGTGAATAGGTTTTAGGCCTTTTTATGGTTTCTCCTTACTTTGGTGTGTTGTGATTTAGATTAAGTTAGCTTTCAAGATCTCATAACAAGCACACAAAAGATTAATTGTGGTTCCCCAGATTATAGGTACATCCACTATCTCTCTCACCTTTCTAACAGCTCAGTAATGAAGCATAATTTAGCTTAGTGTATTAGGGCAAAAATATGTATATTCTCGTTTAAATCTTTTGACTTTTGTATTTTTAGGTTCTTTTTAGTTTCTTTTCTCAATTATTGTTCTAACTTTGTATATTTGTTGTTTTAAGATTTTTTTGTCTTTTTTGTCCTTTTCCTGTTACACGCCCCCAGGTCACGCCTGACCCGAGCGGGTACTTGGGGCGTGCCCAATCCAGAGATAGAAATCATCCAAAAGCCAAATCCCAAGATAATCACCTGCATGCCCTAGGTCACGCCTGTGTACCACTTAGCACGGGTTTGTACCTAGGGCGTGTGTTGGGTATTGCATCCTCAATGTACTTGATTTGAAGAAGCCCCTGTGCAAGCCAAGGTAAATAAACAATGTATTTGATGAAATATTTTTTAGTTGTGCTTGCAGTTATTCCATGCTAAGTACACACCAATGTCAGGGTGCAGTGGGTCAATATACACGGGTCTGTGCAACGTAATCCCTCGTTGAGCAGATCAGTGTGTTGGCCTACGTGTACTCTCTCTATTGGGGTGTACTTAATTTCAAGTACAGGGTTATAATAAAGCAAGAGCAGACAAGGAGCAAGGATGGGCCAAAGACCAGCTCACGGGTCGAAAGACGAAAATCGTCTAAGTGTAATTCGTCGAGAATCACTAGGTGATTCTCTCCGACTCGTCGAGAATCACTACGAATCACTAGTGATTCTCTACGAGTCGTCGAGAATCACTAGTTGATTCTCGCCGGGTTGGGCCGGCTGTCTTGATACAGACAGGAAAATTATCTAAGGCAGAATCGTCGAGAATCATTATGATTCTCGCCGATTCGTCGAGAATGACCTTGCATTCTCGACGATTCGGTGAGAATCAAAAGTGATTCCCACCGATTCTCCCCGGCCCCTACAACCTGTGTTGCCTGAATTCACTAAGTAGAATTCGGCGAGAATCGTAGGTGATTCTTGCCGATTCGTCGAGAATCACCTTCGATTCTCGCCGATTTTGACTTGGCAAATTTTCAGAAAATTCTAGACCGGTCCACGTTACCTGCAGCTGTTTGCACCGGTCTTGGGTCTTTACTTTGGTGGGACACACAACGTTCATCTCTTGACCTAATATATATATACCCCGTATGTATGAACAGGAAAAAGACGATAAACGCGAATTCAAAAAGGACGAGCCGCCGTCGAGCCCTAAATCCCCGATCTTGCTCCGCCGATCGTCTCCGCCGTTCGAGCAGTTGTCATCGCTGTTGATCTCAAGTTCTTCCAGATCTCCGGCGACAGAAGCTTAGGCTAGCATAGCGTCTCACGCGTCTAACCAGAGATCCCTTGTCTCTTGATTCGTTGATCGGGAAAATCCTTCCCCTTCCGAATCGATCGAGACGACCGATCCTAGTGTGACCGTTGGAAGACCTTGCTTCCTTTGCTACGAAGGTTGAATCAAGATAGCACAGCAGCAGCTCTCCGTCGCCACCGCTTATTCCGAGAACCTTGCCGCCGCTCCAAGCCGCCGCCGGTTTCGGGAAGATTCAATCCAAGTGAGATCTAGGGTTGTGGACTCTTCGTTGACTTCAAGAACACGTCGTCGAACGAAGAGGGACACCTTAGTCTCCAAACGTCATTTGTATTTCTTACAAGCTATTTTCAATCTCTTTGTAACGGACCGATTGGTCTCTAGTTGTACGGGTTGGGTGCAACCCGGGTTGTGGGAGTGTTGACTCCTATGTGTGGAAGGGTTCCTTCCGTTAGTGCAAGGATTGGATTTCAATCCTGTTGGTGAAGTGACCGAGTCGTCCCTAGTTGGGAGATAGGTCGAAGGGGGAAAGTGGACGTACCCAAATTGGGGAACCACTATAAATTGCCTGTGTATTTTCTGTGCTTGGTTGTTCTGTTTTCTTGTGCAGGTAAAATCTTAATTCCGCAAATACGCTGCAAAGACACCTATCCCCCCATAGGTGAAGATAGTTAACACTAGGTGGACTTTCAAGTGGTATCAGAGGGAGGTTGCTCATCAAAAAGGTTCACACCTTGAGTAGAATCCTGCCACCAGTGTCAAGAAGCTGACAGGCATCTTCCATGGACGGACTCAAGCACTTCGGCAAAATCCCAGTATGCACCAGACTGAACTTTCCTATCTGGAAGGAAAGAATCAGATTCTACATGGAAGCAGTCGACCCCCGGCTCTTCATGATAGTGGAGGAGGGACCTTACATTCCCACTAAGGCCTCCACCATTGATCCTACAAAGAAAGTACCCAAGAAACTATCGGAAATGGACAAGGACGAAATGGTGCTGTTCGGACTTGACAAGAAAGCTCAGAACATCCTGGTGAGCGCAGTTGACGACTCTATGATGCAGAACTTCAGCAACTGCAGGACATCCAAGGATCTCTGGAGCTGCCTAATTGTCCTAATGGAGGGCACAGATGAAGTGAGGGACGATCGGAGATCCCTCCTCAATCAGAAATATGAGGCCTTCAGACAAGGGCCAAAGGAGGAGATCGGAGTCACCTTCGAAAACTTCCTCAAGATCGTTAATGCACTCAAAGGATATGGAAGAGTGTTCACTGACGGTGAACTCAATGATAAGTTCCTTAGGTCCCTCACTAAGGAATGGGACACAAAGATCTGCGCCATCCGTAAGTTTGGCAGACTTGCGGAAACCGACCCTCAGATTTTGTTCGGGAAGCTCATGTCCTATGATCTTCAGTTGAACACAAGGAAGGCTGAAGAGGAAGCAGAGAAAGCCGTGGCCAAGGAAAAGACGGTGGCCCTGAAAGCCATTCATTCCAGAAAGGGCAAGGGTGTTGTCTCTTCCCGTGCGTGGAAGAAAGATGATGAGAAAGACTCGGAGCCAAGCTCCTCCGACTCAGAATTGTCTGAGGAAGACTTATCCCTTATCACAAGGGAATTCAAGAAGTTCCTCAAATTGAGGAATAAGAGAAAGAGAAACGGCTCCTCTTCGAGGGATCAGAAGAAGAACTATTCTTCTGATAGGTATGTATCCAAACCGAACAAACACCGCTCATCTGACATTATTTGCTTTGGTTGCAACAAGCCAGGACACGTCGTGGTCGACTGCCATCAAGGCAAGAGGGAAAAGGGAAAGGGAGAGGAGCACAGGTCCTCAAAAGACAAGAAGAAGGAGAGGAGCTACATCGCGAAGAAGCCAAAGACGCTGAGTGAATCTGACACTTCAGATACCAGCGATGACGAGGAAGCCTACTTTGGGCTAATGGGTCACTGTGACTCGGAAGGAGACTGCCCCCCATTTACGGGGAAGGTAAAAGCTCACACCCCTCTCTCTGACTCTGACTCTGACCCTGAGTCTCAGGATGATGAACCTGAGGATAGCTCTTCTGCCCGTGAAGCTGAGCTCCTCGATAAGTATGAGCTTCTGCTCAATACTTTCCTGCAATGTCGAAAGAGAATGAAGGCTGCGAAGAAGGAAGTAAAATTCCTTAAAGGCGAAAGTGTATCCCTGAGGGAAGAGATCACCAGTTTGATCTCCCTCCGACAGGAGCACTTGGAACTAACTTCAAAGCATTCGGAGTCTCTTAAGCTCCTTGATCTCAAGAAGGAGGAAGTCGACAAGTTGGAAGAACTACTTGCGGAAGAAAGGAAGATCGTCAAGAGCTTTTCTATGCCAAAAACTGTTCTTCCATTAGTTGATACCTTCTCTGCTCAGGCCAAAGGAGCTGGCTTGGGGCATGTAGGGGTATCCGGTTCCTCATCCAGGAGAAACAGGAACCGGAGAAAGAATAAGGCCGCAAAGAAGGCCTCTGCTGCTGAAAAGGGAAAGGCCCCACTCAGTCCTGTTGAGTTCAGAAAGCCAAGTTTTCCCTGCAACCAACATGACTTTGAGTCAACCTTTGGTCATCATTTCCGGCCCTCGGTTGCAAAGCCTAAGAGCCGATATGATGGTTGGACTTTTCCCCGCAATTTCGGTGAGAGTGTCTTCAAGGCACCTTATGAGGAAATCCACTTGGGAAATTATGGTCAATTCTCTAGCGGCCATAATAGAAAGCAGGCACCAAAAGCCAAGCCTGTTACACTGAAAAGCCAAGAGGTGAAGAAGTCATGTGACTGTGGTCATCATGTTGCCTCCACCTCCAGGTCTTCGGCCCCAGCTGAACCCTACGTTTCAAAGGTAAAGCAGGCGCCCAAGAGGAAGTATAACAGGTTTGACTGCTGGTGCTGTGGCAAAATTGGTCACTTTGCCGTGGATTGTTGGTTTAATCCAAGGTATAACGAGACTCCTTATGTTAGCAGTGCGAGGCCGACCGCTCGTGGGGCTAACCAATCGAGGGGGAGTATGCTAACAAGGAATCTAGGACCCAAGTTCGATTGGGTTCCTAAGGTAAATTAATTCTGTTTTGCAGGAATGTCCAAAGGCCAACAAAACTCCCATTTGGTATTTGGACAGTGGATGCTCCTGTCATATGACTGGGACTAGAAGCCTGCTGCGGGAGTACTCTCCAGTCGAGAATGGACCCAAAGTCATCTTTGGGGGATCTGATCGGGGAGTCACCAGAGGTTACGGTATGATTTCCAATGGTATCCTCTCTATCTCTGACGTAGCTTATGTTGAAGGGTTAAATCATAACCTGATCAGCGTAAGCCAGTTATGTGATAAAGGGTATGACGTTAAGTTCTGCAAGGATAAATGCCTGATAATATCATGTGCCTCTTCGGAGACAGTATTAACTGGCATTAGGAGCAGAAATATTTTCTGTTTATATTTCCTTAGTTTAGACTCTTCTACCCATGTATGCCTAGTAGCAAAAGGCAGTGCATCCCTTTGCGAACAATGGCACAAGAGATTGGCACACATTAATTACAAGACAATTAATATGCTATTTTCCAAAGACTTAGTAAGGGATGCTCCCATTATTAAGTGCATTAAAGATAGTCCATGTCCTGCATGTCAGATGGGCAAGCAGACTCGGGCTACCTTTAAGGGCATCCCAGACAAAGATTCCTCCAGATGTCTTTATCTTCTTCACATGGACTTGTTTGGTCCTATGCAAGTTCATAGCTTAGGAGGGAAGTCGTATACGCTAGTAATTGTAGACGATCACTCTCGGTTTACGTGGGTGTTCTTTTTAAAACGCAAGTCAGATACGTTTGACATCTTCACTAATTTTGTCAAGCAGATACAGAACGAACTTAACTGCTCCGTGGTCAAAATCAGAAGTGACCACGGAACAGAGTTTGAGTCTGGGGCTATGACAGAGTTCTGTGAAGAACTTGGTATCTTTCATGAGTTCTCCTCCCCTCGCACTCCTCAACAGAACGGAGTGGCGGAGAGGAGAAACAGAACCCTCATTGAGGCGTGCACGGCAATGTTGAATGACGCTTCTCTCCCAGAATACTTCTGGGCCGAGGCTGTCAATACGGCTTGTCATGTACAAAACCGGGCGTTGATTAACAAGAGCCATCGTAAGACTCCCTATGAGCTACTGAAAGGCAAGAAACAAACCATGTCTTACCTGAGGATCTTTGGCTGCAAATGTTATGTACTGAATAATGGGAAGTACCCACGTACTAAGTTTGGTGAAAAATGCTTCGAAGGCATATTCATGGGCTATAGTAGCCGCAGCCGGGCTTATAGAGTTTTCAACAAGAAAACCCTAGTGGTAGAGGAGTCAATAAAGGTACTCCCATTGACTTCAGGTGAACACTAAGGAATCTCATTATGTTGCTGCAAAGCGAATTCTTAGATACCTTAAAGGGAGTAGGGATGACAGAAAAAGCACCTCCGGGACGTGCCAATTCCTCGGAAGAAGGCTTATCTCCTGGAACAGCAAGAAGCAAAATTGTGTCGCAACCTCCACAGCAGAGTCTGAGTACATCTCGGCAGGAAGCTGTTGCGCACAACTCCTATGGATACGGAACCAGTTAGCAGACTATGATCTCCAGTTCAAGGAAGTACCAATGTACTGCGACTCCTCAAGTGCAATTGCTATTGCAAACAATCCAGTATCGCATAGCAGAACGAAGCATATTGAATTGCGCTACCACTTCATTCGGGAGCACGTGGAGAACAAGGACATCTCTCTCTGCTATGTCCCCACGGACAAGCAGATTGCAGATATTTTCACAAAGCCCCTAGACGAGGCCAAGTTCAGTCTCTTCAAAACTGAATTGGGGATGCTCAACTATGAGGAATGAAGACTCCAGACGCTCCTGGCTCGTGCATCTAGGGGGAGCATCTTCCAGAAACTCAAGTGAAAACATAAGTGCACGAACTGAGGGGGAGCATGGTGTCAGGTGCACCAGACCCAGATTTGCAGAAGCCGAAAAGGGGGAGATTACCCTCTCGACTAAGGCTAAGGTAGCTCAATGTTCTAGTTTGCTCTCAAGTAACTGGTAATGCATATCCCTATCACCTCACTTTTAAGTTTCGGTTTTTCATTCCTATATGCTCTATTCACCTTAGCTTGTAGGGTTTAGGCTTCTTCAAATAGGGGGAGATTATTGGGTATTGCATCCTCAATGTACCTGATTTGAAGAAGCCCCTGTACAAGCCAAGGTAAATAGACAATATATTTGATGAAATATTTTTTAGTTGTGCTTGCAGTTATTCCATGCGAAGTACACACCAATGTCAGGGTGCAGTGGGTCAATATACACGGGTCTGTGCAACGTAATCCCTCGTTGAGCAGATCAGTGTGTTGGCCTACGTGTACTCTCTCTATTGGGGTGTACTTAATTTCAAGTACAGGGTTATAATAAAGCAAGAGCAGACAAGGAGCAAGGATGGGCCAAAGACCAGCTCACGGGTCGAAAGACGAAAATCGTCTAAGTGTAATTCGTCGAGAATCACTAGGTGATTCTCGCCGACTCGTCGAGAATCGTCGAGAATCACTAGTGATTCTCTACGAGTCGTCGAGAATCACTAGTTGATTCTCGCCGGGTTGGGCCGGCTGTCTTGATATAGACAGGAAAATTATCTAAGGCAGAATCGTCGAGAATCATTATGATTCTCGCCGATTCGTCGAGAATGACCTTGCATTCTCGACGATTCAGTGAGAATCAAAAGTGATTCCCACCGATTCTCCCCGGCCCCTACAACCTGTGTTGCCTGAATTCACTAAGTAGAATTCGGCGAGAATCGTAGGTGATTCTCGCCGATTCGTCGAGAATCACCTTCGATTCTCGCCGATTTTGACTTGGCAAATTTTCAGAAAATTCTGGACCGGTCCACGTTACCTGCAGCTGTTTGAACCGGTCTTTGGTCTTTACTTTGGTGGGACCCACAACGGTCATCTCTTGACCTAATATACATATACCCCGTATGTATGAACAGGAAAAAGACGATAAACGCGAATTCAAAAAGGACGAGCCGCCGTCGAGCCCTAAATCCCCGATCTTGCTCCGCCGATCGTCTCCGCCGTTCGAGCAGTTGTCGTCGCTGTTGATCTCAAGTTCTTCCAGATCTCCGGCGACAAAAGCTTAGGCTAGCATAGCGTCTCACGCGTCTAACCAGAGATCCCTTGTCTCTTGATTCGTTGATCGGGAAAATCCTTCCCCTTCCGAATCGATCGAGACGACCGATCCTAGTGTGACCGTTGGAAGACCTTGCTTCCTTTGCTACGAAGGTTGAATCAAGATAGCACTGCAGCAGCTCTCCGTCACCGCCGCTTATTCCTAGAACCTTGCCGCCGCTCCAAGCTGCCGCCGGTTTCGTGAAGATTCAATCCAACTGAGATCTAGGGTTGTGGACTCTTCGTTGACTTCAAGAACACGTCGTCGAACGAAGAGGGACACCTTAGTCTCCAAACGTCGTTTGTATTTCTTACAAGCTATTTTCAATCTCTTTGTAACGGACCGATTGGTCTCTAGTTGTAAGGGTTGGGTGCAACCCGGGTTGTGGGAGTGTTGACTCCTACGTGTGGAAGGGTTCCTTCCGTTAGTGCAAGGATTGGATTTCAATCCTATTGGTGAAGTGACCGAGTCGTCCCTGGTTGGGAGATAGGTCGAAGGGGGAAAGTGGACGTACCCAAATTGGGGAACCACTATAAATTGCCTGTGTATTTTCTGTGCTTGGTTGTTCTGTTTTCTTGTGCAGGTAAAATCTTAATTCTGCAAATACGCTGCAAAGACACCTATCCCCCCCCCCATAGGTAAAGATAGTTGACACTAGGTGGACTTTCAAGTGGTATCAGAGGGAGGTTGCTCATCAAAAAGGTTCACACCTTGAGTAGAATCCTGCCACCAGTGTCAAGAAGCTGACAGACATCTTCCATGGACGGACTCAAGCACTCCGGCAAAATCCCAGTATGCACCAGACTGAACTTTCCTATCTGGAAGGAAAGAATCAGATTCTACATGGAAGCAGTCGACCCCCGGCTCTTCATGATAGTGGAGGAGGGACCTTACATTCCCACTAAGGCCTCCACCATTGATCCTAGCAAGAAAGTACCCAAGAAACTATCGGAAATGGACAAGGACGAAATGGTGCTATTCGGACTTGATAAGAAAGCTCAGAACATCCTGGTGAGCGCAGTTGACGACTCTATGATGTAGAACTTCAGCAACTACAGGACAGCCAAGGATCTCTGGAGCTGCCTGATTGTCCTAATGGAGGGCACAGATGAAGTGAGGGACAATCGGAGATCCCTCCTCAATCAGAAATATGAGGCCTTCAGACAAGGGCCAAAGGAGGAGATCGGAGTCACCTTCGAAAACTTCCTCAAGATCGTCAATGCACTCAAAGGATATGGAAGAGTGTTCACTGACGGTGAACTCAATGATAAGTTCCTTAGGTCCCTCACTAAGGAATGGGACACAAAGATCTGCGCCATCCGTGAGTTTGGCAGACTTGCGGAAACCGACCCTCAGATTCTGTTCGGGAAGCTCATGTCCTATGAGCTTCAGTTGAACACAAGGAAGGCTGAAGAGGAAGCAGAGAAAGCCGCGGCCAAGGAAAAGATGGTGGCCCTGAAAGCCATTCATTCCAGAAAGGGCAAGGGTGTTGTCTCTTCCCGTGCGTGGAAGAAAGATGATGAGGAAGACTCGGAGCCAAGCTCCTCCGACTCAGAATTGTCTGAGGAAGACTTATCCCTTATCACAAGGGAATTCAAGAAGTTCCTCAAACTGAGGAATCAGAGAAAGAGAAACGGCTCCTCTTCGATGGATCAGAAGAAGAACTATTCTTCTGACAGGTATGTATCCAAACCGAACAAATACCGCTCTTCTGACATTATTTGCTTTGGTTGCAACAAGTCAGGACACGTCGTGGCCGACTGCCATCAAGGCAAGAGGGAAAAGGGAAAGGGAGAGGAGCACAGGTCCTCAAAAGACAATAAGAAGGAGAGGAGCTACATCGCGAATAAGCCAAAGACACTGAGTGAATCTGACACTTCAGATACCAGCGATGACGAGGAAGCCTACTTTGGGCTAATGGGTCACTGTGACTCGGAAGGAGACTGCCCCCCATTTACGGGGAAGGTAAAAGCTCACACCCCTCTCTCTGACTCTGACTCTGACCCTGAGTCTCAGGATGATGAACCTGAGGATAGCTCTTCTGCCCGTGAAGCTGAGCTCCTCGATAAGTATGAGCTTCTGCTCAATACTTTCCTGGAATGTCGAAAGAGAATGAAGGCTGCGAAGAAGGAAGTAAAATTCCTTAAAGGCGAAAGTGTATCCCTGAGGGAAGAGATCACCAGTTTGATCTCCCTCCGACAGGAGCACTTGGAACTAACTTCAAAGCATTCGGAGTCTCTTAAGCTCCTTGATCTCAAGCAGGAGGAAGTCGACAAGTTGGAAGAACTACTTGTGCCAGAAAGGAAGATCGTCAAGAGCTTTTCTATGCCAAAAACTATTCTTCCATTAGTTGATACCTTCTCTACTCAGGCCAAAGGAGCTGGCTTGGGGCATGTAGGGGTATCCGGTTCCTCATCCAGGAGAAATAGGAACCGGAGAAAGAATAAGGCCGCCAAGAAGGCCTCTGCTGCTGAAAAGGGAAAGGCCCCACTCAGTCCTGTTGAGTTCAGAAAGCCAAGTTTTCCCTGCAACCAACATGACTTTGAGTCAACCTTTGGTCATCATTTCCGGCCCTCGGTTGCAAAGCCTAAGAGCCGATATGATGGTTGGACTTTTCCCCGCAATTTCGGTGAGAGTGTCTTCAAGGCACCTTATGAGGAAATCCACTTGGGAAATTATGGTCAATTCTCTAGCGGCCATAATAGAAAGCAGGCACCAAAAGCCAAGCCTGTTACACTGAAAAGCCAAGAGGTGAAGAAGTCATGTGACTGTGGTCATCATGTTGCCTCCACCTCCAGGTCTTCGGCCCCAGCTGAAACCTACGTTTCAAAGGTAAAGCAGGCGCCCAAGAGGAAGTATAACAGGTTTGACTGCTGGTGCTGTGGCAAAATTGGTCACTTTGCCGTGGATTGTTGGTTTAATCCAAGGTATAATGAGACTCCTTATGTTAGCAGTGCGAGGCCGATCGCTCGTGGGGCTAACCAATCGAGGGGGAGTATGCTAACAAGGAATCTAGGACCCAAGTTCGATTGGGTTCCTAAGGCAAATTAATTCTGTTTTGCAGGAATGTACAAAGGCCAACAAAACTCCCATTTGGTATTTGGACAGTGGATGCTCCCGTCATATGACTGGGACTAGAAGCCTGCTGCGGGAGTACTCTCCAGTCGAGAATGGACCCAAAGTCATCTTTGGGGGATCTGATCGGGGAGTCACCAGAGGTTACGGTATGATTTCCAACAGTATCCTCTCTATCTCTAACGTAACTTATGTTGAAGGGTTAAATTATAACCTGATCAGCGTAAGCCAGTTATGTGATAAAGGGTATGACGTTAAGTTCTGCAAGGATAAATGCCTGATAATATCATGTGCCTCTTCAGAGACAGTATTAACTGGCATTAGGAGCAGAAATATTTTCTATTTAGATTTCCTTAGTTTAGACTCTTCTACCCCTGTATGCCTAGTAGCAAAAGGCAGTGCATCCCTTTGCGAACAATGGCACAAGAGATTGGCACACATTAATTACAAGACAATTAATATGCTATTTTCCAAAGACTTAGTAAGGGATGCTCCCATTATTAAGTGCATTAAAGATAGTCCATGTCCTGCATGTCAGATGGGCTAGCAGACTCGGGCTACCTTTAAGGGCATCCCAGACAAAGATTCCTCCAGATGTCTTTATCTTCTGCACATGGACTTGTTTGGTCCTATGCAAGTTCATAGCTTAGGAGGGAAGTCGTATACGCTAGTAATTGTAGACGATCACTCTCGGTTTACGTGGGTGTTCTTTTTAAAACGCAAGTCAGATACGTTTGACATCTTCACTAATTTTGTCAAGCAGATACAGAACGAACTTAACTGCTCCGTGGTCAAAATCAGAAGTGACCACGGAACAGAGTTTGAGTCTGGGGCTATGACAGAGTTCTGTGAAGAACTTGGTATCTTTCATGAGTTCTCCTCCCCTCGCACTCCTCAACAGAACGGAGTGGCGGAGAGGAGAAACAGAACACTCATTGAGGCGTGCACGGCAATGTTGAATGACGCTTCTCTCCCAGAATACTTCTGGGCCGAGGCTGTCAATACGACTTGTCATGTACAAAACCGGGCGTTGATTAACAAGAGCCATCGTAAGACTCCCTATGAGCTACTGAAAGACAAGAAACCAACCATGTCTTACTTGAGGATCTTTGGCGGCAAATGTTATGTACTGAATAATGGGAAGTACCCGCGTACTATGTTTGGTGAAAAATGCTTCGAAGGCATATTCATGGGCTATAGTAGCCGCAGCCGGGCTTATAGAGTTTTCAACAAGAAAACCCTAGTGGTAGAGGAGTCAATAAAGGTACTCCCATTGACTTCAGGTGAACACTAAGGAATCTCATTATGTCGCTGCAAAACGAATTCTTAGATATCTTAAAGGGAGTAGGGATGACAGAAAAAGCACCTCCGGGACGTGCCAATTCCTCGGAAGAAGGCTTATCTCCTGGAACAGCAAGAAGCAAAATTGTGTCGCAACCTCCACAGCAGAGTCTGAGTACATCTCGGCAGGAAGCTGTTGCGCACAACTCCTATGGATACGGAACCAGTTAGCAGACTATGATCTCCAGTTCAAGGAAGTACCAATGTACTCCGACTCCTCAAGTGCAATTGCTATTGCAAACAATCCAGTATCGCATAGCAGAACGAAGCATATTGAAGTGCGCTACCACTTCATTCGAGAGCACGTGGAGAACAAGGACATCTCTCTCTGCTATGTCCCCACGGACAAGCAGATTGCAGATATTTTCACAAAGCCCCTAGACGAGGCCAAGTTCAGTCTCTTCAAAACTGAATTGGGGATGCTCAACTATGAGGAATGAAGACTCCAGACGCTCCTGGCTCGTGCATCTAGGGGGAGCATCTGCCAGAAACTCAAGTGAAAACATAAGTGTACGAACTGAGGGGGAGCATGGTGTCAGGTGCACCAGACCCAGATTTGTAGAAGCCGAAAAGGGGGAGATTCACCTCTCGGCTAAGGCTAAGGTAGCTCAATGTTCTAGTTTGCTCTCAAGTAACTGGTAATGCATATCCCTATCACCTCACTTTTAAGTTTCGGTTTTTCATTCCTATATGCTCTATTCACCTTAGCTTGTAGGGTTTAGGCTTCTTCAAATAGGGGGAGATTGTTGGGTATTGCATCCTCAATATACCTGATTTGAAGAAGCCCCTGTGCAAGCCAAGGTAAATAGACAATGTATTTGATGAAATATTTTTTAGTTGTGCTTGCAGTTATTCCATGCTAAGTACACACCAATGTCAGGGTGCAGTGGGTCAATATACACGGGTCTGTGCAACGTAATCCCTCGTTGAGCAGATCAGTGTGTTGGCCTACGTGTACTCTCTCTATTGGAGTGTACTTAATTTCAAGTACAGGGTTATAATAAAGCAAGAGCAGACAAGGAGCAAGGATGGGCCAAAGACCAGCTCACGGGTCGAAAGACGAAAATCGTCTAAGTGTAATTCGTCGAGAATCACTAGGTGATTCTCGCCGACTCGTCGAGAATCACTATCACTAGTGATTCTCTACGAGTCGTCGAGAATCACTAGTTGATTCTCGCCGGGTTGGGCCGGCTGTCTTGATACAGACAGGAAAATTATTTAAGGCAGAATCGTCGAGAATCATTATGATTCTCGCCGATTTGTCGAGAATGACCTTGCATTCTCGACGATTCGGTGAGAATCAAAAGTGATTCCCACCGATTCTCCCCGGCCCCTACAACCTGTGTTGCCTGAATTCACTAAGTAGAATTTGGCGAGAATCGTAGGTGATTCTCGCCGATTCGTCGAGAATCACCTTCGATTCTCGCCGATTTTGACTTGGCAAATTTTCAGAAAATTCTGGACCGGTCCACGTTACCTGCAGCTGTTTGAACCGGTCTTTGGTCTTTACTTTGGTGGGACCCACAATGGTCATCTCTTGACCTAATATATATATACCCCGTATGTATGAATAGGAAAAAGACGATAAACGCGAATTCAAAAAGGACGAGCCGCCGTCGAGCCCTAAATCCCCGATCTTGCTCCGCCGATCGTTTCCGCCGTTCGAGCAGTTGTCGTCGCTGTTGATCTCAAGTTCTTCCAGATCTCTGGCGACAGAAGCTTAGGCTAGCATAGCGTCTCACGCGTCTAACAAGAGATCCCTTATCTCTTGATTCGTTGATCGGGAAAATCCTTCCCCTTCCGAATCGATCGAGATGACCGATCCTAGTGTGACCGTTGGAAGACCTTGCTTCCTTTGCTACGAAGGTTGAATCAAGATAGCACTACAGCAGCTCTCCGTCTCCGCCGCTTATTCCGAGAACCTTGCCGCCGCTCCAAGCCGTCGCCGGTTTCGGGAAGATTCAATCCAAGTGAGATCTAGGGTTGTGGACTCTTCGTTGACTTCAAGAACACATCGTCGAACGAAGAGGGACACCTTAGTCTCCAAACGTCGTTTGTATTTCTTACAAGCTATTTTCAATCTCTTTGTAACGGACCGATTGGTCTCTAGTTGTAAGGGTTGGGTGCAACCCGGGTTGTGGGAGTGTTGACTCCTACGTGTGGAACGGTTCCTTCCGTTAGTGCAAGGATTGGATTTCAATCCTGTTGGTGAAGTGACCGAGTCGTCCCTGGTTGGGAGATAGGTCGAAGGGGGAAAGTGGACGTACCCAAATTGGAGAACCACTATAAATTGCCTGTGTATTTTCTGTGCTTGGTTGTTCTGTTTTCTTATGCAGGTAAAATCTTAATTCCGCAAATACGCTGCAAAGACACCTATCCCCCCCCATAGGTGAAGATAGTTGACACTAGGTGGACTTTCAGCGTGTCCCGCTGTCCCGAGGAAATTAATGCCAATACAGAATTCGTCGTCCCACATGTCAAGTCGTACATTACACACCCCAGGTCACGTCTGACCTGGGCGTGTACTTGGAGCATGTCAACCGTTCTTGAGCTGCCAGGTCATTTCCCGCTAGAATTCGTTACACCGTACCGGTCATGCCCCCCTTTACACAGGCGTATACCATGGGTGTGTTCCCCAGATTTCAAAGTTAGTTGCCATCCTTCCAGAAATCTGATACCTGAGGACAACTAATATTACACACCCCCTATACATGCCTGACTTGGGCGTGTAAGGGGCGCGTGACCCAGACAGATTTTTTCCTATAAATACCAGGCCATTCCAAGCATTCCAGACAAAGTTTTGGGGAGAGGGGGAGGTGCTTCTAGTTTCATTCTTAGGTTTTTTTTGTGTTTTTTTCTTATGTTGTTACTCTCTCTCTCCCTCAATTTCTAGTTTTACTTTTCATGCACTGTATCTTACTTACTGGTAACCTTTTTTTATTAGTGTAATTTATTGGAACCCTAGTTCTAATTTTGGCAAGGATGACTATTAGGATGTATTAGATTGACCCAAAATGTATAGTCATGGGTCATAGGATTATTTCCAGGTTTGCTCCATCAGAAAAATTCTAGAGAAGTTCAGTTTTGAAGTTCAGAAATTCAGCTCAAAGAAATTCTCCGAGCTCATTTCAACGAACTACGAGCTAAGTTCAACGAAATCTAAGCTCAATTCAAAGAAAACTTTAAAACTCAGTTCAACGATTATGCAGTTCACATTCTCTGAGCTCAGCTCGACGAACTCCGAGCTGAGCTCAACAAACTCCGAGCTTAGTTTGAAGAAAGCTTTAAAATTCAGTTTGATGATTTCTTTGTAGTATGCAGGCAGAATTATTTACAGCTGGACGAATTAATTAATGCTTAATTAAAGGAGATTATAGCTATCCGATTTAATGCTATATATTCTTATGAATATAGCCGTTTGGAGGCTGCATTAATTATGGATTAAATCGGGATTTAATGCTAATTGATTCCCAAAGCAATTACCATTTTCGGGTATGATTCAGCCATTGCAGACAAAGTAAATTAAAATGTTTGAATTTTGTTCAGACAATATATTAAGATATTATTCTACAGAGACAGAACAACAGAAAGGGAAGAACAAGAAGCAGAGAGTTAGAAAAATAAAAATATACGGAGTTCTTCTTCTTCATCTGCTTCAGGCTTTCAAGGGGCAACTCATCAACATCAATCCAAGAAGCTTCTGAATATCTTCAAGCATACTGAAGGCCTACACCCTGAAGCAAAGCTTCCACTCCTGAACTACTCTACATCTCTAGGGGAGCTTTGACAACATCAAGATCCACTAAGTCTTCTTAGTTGTTTGAGAAAGAGAAGACAACATCATTTTCCTTTCCTACTGTAAAAAGGGTTTTAACTCCCTACAAAAGTTAGCCTCTGGTTGTCAAGTCTCCTTAACAAAAGACATGTGTTGGTTTTTGGGCACCTAATCAAAAGCTCAAATGGTTTCTATATCTCCCTTAAAAAATAGATATTGTGGTGACAGGGCACCTGAGCAAAAACCTTTGGTGGCAGGGCACCTGATCAAAAACCTGCTAGTGGATTCCTACTAGGGTAGTAGAAGAGTGGATGTACCCAGTTTTGGGGAAACACTGTAATCCTTGTGTCATCTGGATTGATTGCTTTACTTTCTTTACTTTTGTGCTGTGCTTAATCCTTTATATAACATATATATATATATATAATTAGAGTAAAATAAGATCTATCATTTTTATTTCAATTGGTATCAAGGGATTATTTCCTTGATTGTACAGGCTAACACCTGAACCAAAATGATCTAATAGATCTTATATTTCTTAAGAGTTTATCATGATAAAAAATGATGAATTTTCAAGCACCAGACCTCCTATGTGCAATCTAGATAAGTTTTCACTATAGAAGGCAAGGATTAAGCTATATATGAACTTCATTGATGAAGATATTTTCAACTCCATTTTGACAGGTCCATCTAAATCATTAGAAACTCCATGCACCAGTGTTGTACCATCACTTCAATGGACAGAAGCCTAGAAAAGGCTAAAAATTGCTGATGCACAAGCAATGAACATCTTATCCCAATCAATGTCTGATGATATTTTTCAAAAAGTTGTTGAATGCTCTTCAGCAAAGGATATTTGGGACTCCCTCACAGTAATGGTTGATGGATCAGCTAAAAAGAGAATATTTGATGCTGACACTTGGAGTGACTCTGACTCTGAAGCTTTATCATGTACAACTGAAGATAAAGAAGAGTCAAGGGCAAGAGAATTTTTTCTAATGACAATAAATGCCTCTTGCACCAACTCAGATGAACAATTAGACTCTGAAGCAGAATCTGAATCAAAAGGGGATCAGGTAATCTCTTTCTTTGATTTTTCTTCAGATCATTTTAAAGAAGATTTTAAAAATATTTGTAAAGATTTGATCCAATCTGAGAAGGAAATAAAACTTCTCAGAGAAAAATTAAATAATTCTTCTTCAGAAAACATAAAGCTTAAAGTAAATTTGAAAACTGCTCTTAAACAGATTAATTATTTTGAATCAGTTAAAGGGAAAAACAAGTTAAAAGATTAAGACAAACTAACTGAAGTTTTGCATAATAATGACAAACCCAAACAAGTTAAGAATTTTCAGAAAAATCATGTTCAAAAAATTTCATCGAATCGAGCTTGATGAAAGAAGTATTATAAGTCGAACGGCAATCGACGATCTCTGAACCCAGAGTTTGGGTATGTTTTCTCAACAAAAGATGCTCGACGAAATCAACATGTTTCGTCGAACAGAGATCGACGATTGTGGAACACAGATTATGACTATTATCATTCTGTAAACCGAGATCGACAAAATAAATACTTTTCGTTGAACTCAGATCGACGAACTCAAAAAAATCGTCAAACTCAAACTATCAAAACAGGAATTTTAATTCCTATTAGAACTATAACAAAGACACAAATTTGTTAACCCCTTTTCTCAATGGATAATTCCACCCAGAAAATTTCATCCTCTAGGTTATAAAAGTCAACCTAAATGTTCTTTTGTTTCTAATTATTATAAAAGAGAACTAAGACCCAAGGTAATCTGGGTCCAGAACTCCTAACATCTCTTTTTAGGAAAAGACCTATCTTACCACAGAGGAACATTGGTATTTGATAGTAACCAAAATCCTTTAGTCTCAGTCAGTGTAGAGGTTACAACAGTCAGCAGGTTCAATTATTCAGAGAATCAGAAATGGATTCAGACATGCTGAAATAGATTCAGTTAAAGTTAAGGAAAAGTGCAGCTGACATCCCTAACAGATTTTCTTGCAGTTGCTCCTTAGTTTTTAATTGTGTTCTAAAATCTTTATTATCTTTCTTTATTTCTCAAAGCACCCTTTGTACATCTGCTGAAAAATTTATAATTCAGGCAGATTATTTTGCTTTGTATTTTATTTATTTTTGTGTATGTAGTGTCCTCACCCAAATAGGGGGAGATTGTTGGAACCCTAGTTCTGATTTGGGCAAGGATCACTATTAGGATGTATTAGATTGACCCAAAATGTATAGTCATGGGTCATAGGATTATTATCAGGTTTTCCCCTTTAGAAAAATTCAAGAGAAGTTCAGATTTGAAGTTCAGAAATTTAGCTCAAAAAAATTCTCCGAGCTCAGTTCAACGAACTCCGAGCTTAGTTCAATAAACTCTGAGCTCAGTTCAAAGAAAGCTTTAAACTCACTTCAACGATTATGCAGTTCACATTCTCTGAGCTCGGCTCGGCGAACTCCGAGCTGATCTCAACAAACTCCGAGCTGAGATCAATGATCTCCGAGCTCAGTTTGAAGAAAGCTTTAAAATTCAGTTGGATGATTTCTTTGTAGTATGCAGGCAGAATTATTTACAGCTAGCCGAAGTAATTAATGCTTAATTAAAGGAGATTATAGCTATCAGATTTAATGTTATATATTCTTTTGAATATAGCCGTTTGGAGGTTGCATTAATTATGGATTAAATCAGTATTTAATGCTAATTGATTCCCAAAGCAATTACCAATTTTGAGAATGATTCAGCCATTGCAGACAAAGTAAATTAAAATGATTGAATTATGTTCAGACAATATATAGAGATATTATTCTACAGAGATAGAACAACAAAAAAGGAAGAACAAGAAGCAGAGATTGAGAAAAACAAAAATATACAGATTGCTTCTTCTTCATCTGCTTCAGGCTTTCAAGGGACAACTCATCAACATCAGTCCAAGAAGCTTCTAAAGATCTTCAAGCATATTGAAGGCCTACACCCTGAAGCAAAGATTCCACTCCTAAACTACTCTATATCTCAGGGGGAGCTTTGACAACATCAAGATCCACTAAATCTTCTCACTTGTTTGAGAAAGAGAAGACAACAGCATTTTCTTTTCCTACTGTTAAAAGGGTTTTAACTCCCTTCAAAAGTTAGCCTCTGGTTGTCATGTCTCCTTAACAAAAGACTTGTGTTGGTTTTTGGGCACCTGATTAAAAGCTCAAAGGGTTACTATATCTCTCTTAAAAAATAGATATTGTGGTGACAGGACACCTGAGCAAAAACCTGTGGTGGCAGGACACCTGATCAAAAATCTGTTACTGGATTCCTACCAGGGTGGTAGAAGAGTGGATGTACCAAGTTTTTGGGAACCACTATAATCCTTGTGTCATCTTGATTGCTTTCTTTACTTTTGTGTTGTGCTTAATTCTTTATATAACATATATATATATATAATTAGAGTAAAATAAGATCTATCCTTTTTCTTTCATAATATCAGTAGTTAGCTTTCTTTTTATGCACTTCTAATCTCCATTTGGTAGTTGTAATCAACTTTTGTTTTCAATAAACTTTTGTTAACCTCTCTTTAAGTCGCTTTCACTTATCTTTTTAGCTTTAGTTTTATGCATCTTTATTATCTACCCCTCTCTTTCCCTATTATCATGATTAACTTACCCTCATTTATACTCGATCATGATGATCTGAGAATGAGTTGATCAAGTTATGATTTTTAGCTTTCTTTTTCTTCTTAAAGTAATTACTTAGGATTTACTCTTGGTTTTTATTTAGTGAGGCTATATTGCCGGTATATAGTTTCCATTTTGGCTTTCATTCTTAGTTAGCAAAGAGGCTCGTAGATTGAATCGATCACTCAAGAGTAAAGAGAATTGAACGCACCCCTCGAGAGAGGATGATGTAAATCTCCCAGATTGGAGTGAAATCCTAATAGCTGGGTTCACCACTTAAGGAGAGATTTAGGTATTTGAATACGGATGAGAGTTCGGTCGGATCTTCCTAAACTCAGTCGGGCACTTCGTAAAGAGAATTGTATCCAAGCTTCAGGAACCTCCACGATCAAGGTGTTTTACTTTATTTAGAAGTAGTTTGTTATTTCATTTTGATTTTCTTATGTCAAAGTGATTCTAGATTGAGTACTAACCCATTTTCATTAGCTCTAACCCTTTTATTTTACAAGTAATTTAGTTTTCTTTTTAGCTTAGTAATTTAGTTCATCTTTTTAGTTAAGTAAATTAATCGAAAAATCAATTGATAGCGATCTCCTAGAAGTAGAAGTAATCATTACGCCCTAGGGAAATACGACATTGATATTAATCTTTAGTATCCTATACTATAAACGATAAGGAACACTTGCCTTTATCAGATATAGAATCAGAGAATATTTTTAACTTCCACAATCCACCTTCCCTTTTCTTTAACCCCTCTGCTCAACCTTTGCGATTCTCAGTATCACTTGTTAGACAAGGCCACTTCTCCAAAAATGACTACAAAGAGCTTACAATACAGATCTCTCAGGATCTCTCAGTCTCCTCCAAGACCTACCTCAGACATAAATCCATACCACTCAGAGCCTGCAGAGCTCCTACAACTCAGTGATACACAGACCAACTACCTAAGAATTATCTCTAAGTCCTACAACTTAGGCTAGGAGGATAGCCCTATAACTCAGATCCACTCCTGGATCCTACCTCCGATTATCCACTTGAATCCTACCTCAGATTTATAGAAGATCCTACACTCAGCCTTTCTATATTAGGCTTACACTCAGATCAAATGATCCTATAGAGAGAGTAATGGTTTGTTGATGATGTTTAGACACAAGAGAAATATTCTCTATATCTTCCTCGTTTTTTGCTGAGATAACTCAGTCCAGTCTTCCTCACAGCTCCAAAAAGTGTTCTTCAGGAATGTTCAGCTTGAGCTTATGATGTAGCTGCATCTAGGTCTTGCCTTTGCTACTCCTTCTTTCTCAGAGATGTCTCTTGGTACTTGTTGTTGAGGATGAGAATGACAACAACCATCTTACTAGAAATTTTAGATCAGTAGTATGAACAACTTCTCTTGGCTTTATAATAATATTGAGAGGAAGAAGATGAAGTTCAGAACTTTCCAAAAGTTAATTTCTTCTTAGTAATCTAATCCCTTTTCTATCCCGCCATCCAACAGCTCATTGATCCTTGGGCCCACTATGATTTGGTAGCTGCAATCTTGCTTTTGCATTAACTGCAGTACAGGAGGCATGCAGTGCCATTTATCGTGTACTATAGGCTTCCCGCAACATTTTGAATTTCTACTGACGTCAGTACCTGTGGACTTAGTCGATTTTAGACAATTCATCATAGGCGTTGAGTGAACACCCTTCACTCATTGCCAAAATACTTAGCCAATTATCCTGCAGCTCTAGGCATCGAGTGATTAGTCATTACTCGAAGAATATATACATTAGCTGTCTTAACTGATTAGGCATTGAGTGAATCATCATCACTCAACGCATTTAGACTTAGCCCTTTTCTTCTCTATGGAAGTGTTGATTTATGCATATACACTCAATGCTTTCTGCCTTAGCTCGCCATCTTGATGAGGCGTTGAGTGAATATCCTTCACTCAATGCTTCTATACTTAGTAGTATTTCTTGTTGAGCTGGTATTGAGTGAACATCCTTCACTCAACGCATCTGAACTTAGAGAGAATTTATGTCTACTTCTTCTTAAGCTTTGACATCACTCTGTTCTGTCGATGCTTTCTTCTTTAGGCTTTGAGTGAACTGCCTTCAATCAACACTTTTGGACTTAGCCAGAATCTTGCTCTAATTCTCAGATGCTTTGACTGCTTGAACTTCACTCAATGCTTCTAGCGCAGGGCATTGAGTGAATTGTCTTCACTCAACGCTTTTGGACTTAACCAAAATTCTGTCTTTGAAATAATTAGGCTTTGATTGTCCATGCTTTACTCAACTCTTCTTGTCATCTAGCATTTAGTGAACTGGCTTCACTCAACGCCTGTGTACTTAGATAGATATCTATCTTTCATGCATCCCTCCATGTATCCACCTAACCTATCTTATCATTGTAACAAGTAATCACTTATATACAAAAAACTTATGGAAACCATTAAATACACACATGTGTATACCATTGTCTTGTAGTCCTTCCTTAAATCTGGGACATTGGGATCAATTGACCTAACAGCCGGCTCGCAGCCGAGGGAGCGGCCGAGCCGGCCGCTCATCCTTTGCTGCTGGCGAGCAGCCAAGGGAGTGGCTGCCGCCGGACGCCCCCTTCCTCAGCCACTGCCACGCGGTTGAGGGAGCGATCGAGCCAGGCGCCCCTCCTCGGCCGTCACAGGCAGTCTCCCTCCTCGCCGGCGAGTCCGACGGCAAGTTTTTCGGCCACCCATGGGAGACCGTCCCCGCCGTCTTATCATTTCGGGTCATTCTCCATCGTCTGATTCATGTGTAACCACCCACTAGCTGCCGCGTTAGTGGGGGAATTTTATGATTACTTTAATTGGTGTACAAATAATGAAATTAATTATCCTAATATGCGTCCCTAAACTATAGCAGAAATATTTATAATGGTGGTTATGGTGTGCGGATAGCCGCATAACCACCATAACCACCTCTTGAAGGCTATAAAAGGAGCCTTATGCCTCCTCATTTCTCAACCTTTTTTCTTCGATTCTTCTTCTTCCTCAGTTTAGAGCTCTGACAAATTTCTCTTACGAGCAACGTCCGAGCCGCACTCAAGCCGCACCATAGCTACAAACGAGCCGTGCACGAGTCACGTTCAAGCAACTTGACAAAGCCCAATCTCTCGGTTTCCAAGAGACCGCCACAGCCGCAAATTCAAGTGCTCCACTCCAACATTCAGAGCCAGCATGACACTCAGTGAAGCACATCATCGCAAATGAAAATTTGTTACAAATGCCAGTCGCGACGGCCTATCGTCCTCCGTGTGCTAAGTGTTCTTTCACCACAAAATTGTAACGAGAGGTGTCTTGTTGCGCTCGATTCAACGAACAAGTTGTAATAGATAGTAAATAGAGGGCTTTGACCGTCAAAGATTGATGTAGGCTCGTAACCGACAAACCGAGACGGACAAAAGACACAAAACTACTCTCTCATGTTCCAATTCTACGAACGCACAAGTAAAATGAGGCAGACTCGATTTGCAAAATTATTAATCCAATGCTAACGCACGGGTTCGCCACACCGTTAGAGATCAAATAAAATCTATGAGCCAATATTCTCTCAAGCGAAAAGAATCTACCTGATCTGATCAAGCATGTGTTGTACCAAAAGAGATCCACCGAAAAATAACGATTTCGAAAATGGTAGATCTCTCCCAACAAAAGAAAACGTGGCCCGCCAATCCTCATGAATTTAAATAGATAAAGATAAAACAACAATAATCGATTGGATATAAACCACGATGAAATCAAGATTCACAAACAACGCAAAAGTTAACCACCACAAGATTTATCTAGGAGGGAACACACAAGATTAGAGATTTTTGTTACACCACTCGGAAGATGATTCCTTGGAAGAGGATCGCTCTTCTACGGTTCCATCGGAGTTACACCGAATGGAGAGAAACACGTCCACCTTCCTCGCTTCATGTCGGAGAGGATTCTTCGTTGCAATAGAAATTGTCCCTAGCCGAAAATCCTCAAAGAGGGAAGTTCAAGGTTGGCTGAAACCTCTAGGTAGGGATCCTTGGTTTAGCTGAAATCTTCTAGGGGGGAAGGCCTTCGTTTTGTAAAAAGTTTGAGAGGAAAGGGGAGGTGTTATGGTGGATAAGAGAGTAGGAGAGCGGGGGAGAGAGGTGGTCGAACCACTAGGGGAAGAGTGGGAGGCCGGTGGCCAAGGAGGGGAGTAAGAGGGAGGGAAATCTTATATCAGATTTTCGGGTTTTCTTTTCTTTCAATTTCTAAATAATTCAACAACACATAGCCTTATATAAGGCTAAAAATAATCCAGGCTATACGCAACCCAACTTAAAACACCATATGGCTAAATGCAGGGCAAACTTAAAAATAAGAATCTGGATAAATAATGTCCAGATTTTAAAGCAAATAAACAAGGAAGATAAATATAACATAAGCAAGATAATCATCAAAAGAAAGTCTTGCGCCGAGGGCGGAGGTTGTAGCGTCGATCAAAAATGTTTCTGTGCTGCCACAAGTCTTTTGTTGGAGAGGGCGAGAGATCTTCCTTAAGCAGTCGGGCACCATCCTCGACATGTCGGGGGTCATCGTCTCCATCAATCCTACCCCTCTCAAAAGTACTCATCACTCATGAGTTGGCTTGAATGTGCCGACGCAGAAGAGCATCATCCAAAAGAGCCACCTCCGATTCAAGTAGCTAAGAGTCATCAAAAGCCGGACAATCACGCCACTGGATCAAGTAGAGGTGAATTTCACCACTTGGAGAAGTGAGCACTTCATCCATGAGGATCCTGTCAGGCAAAAAGGTTGTCTTGGGGAACCTTGGAAAAGCATTAGTCAAAGAAGGAGAAAAAGTTTCTACATCAACATTCATCGTACCTCCAGTGGAAACAGTAGGAGAAAGCGATCCAGGGACAAGCTCACCCCCAACCCATTAGATGACACAATGGACAGAAGAAACGGAGAGGTAGATAATTCAAGTGGTGGAGAAATATATGGCGTTAAATCCGAAACATTTAAAATAGGGGACATACCCCCAATCAATGGGTAACTCCAAAAGATTTGCGTTTTCTACTAACTTCTTTAAAATTCGAAAAGGACCGGCTCGCCGATTCGCCAACTTTTTAATGGAGCCTAAAGGAAGTCGTTCAAGGATGAGATTGTAACAGCCCTATCCGTCTTATGGCATATAACAGAAGGTCCAGCTGGAACTCGACGCCATATACCACGGACAGTCAGAGGGGTTACAGAATAATACCAAAGACTCAACTACTCGTCCTAACACAGAGCATTCTAGCGGAAGCTTTTAAATAGTTAATAGAGCCCAAAATTTGCACAAGCGTGGCATGAATGTTCACTAACCAAAATAGGAATTAAATAAAATGAATATACAGAAGAGTACATGGCCTTATGGCCTTACAAAGTTTCTCTTAACAAGGTAATGTCGTACAAACATCAGCTCGCAGGCCGGCCATACATGACAGAAAATAAAAATAGCAGTTCACTTCGGCCTTCGAGGGCCTATACCGCAGCTTAAGCTTCAGCCCGCTACTTGGCGCTTGGTTCCGCAGCACCTGCAAGAAATCATTCCACCGCATGGTGGCAAACAGAGCAACGGTCAGCTAAAGATGACCAAATTATAACAACCCCGCCCCCTTAATAGGGACGACGGTGCTCCTTCCCTGCATATCGTTAGCCCACCTAAATAATAAAGTGCATAAAAAAACTTTCATCACAGGTGTAGGCTCGCTCGACCAAACACCCCGTGCACTAAGGGGACATTCACGGTTAATCCGGTCAATTCCGTGGCTTCACCACCATCCTTAGGATGGCAAGCAATGTGAGCATTTTTGAGTCCTTCCGACCATAGTCTAAGGCTCCTGACTATGCAAACGGCCAGTTTCACTTTAGGTCCTCTAGCACAAAACCACATAGCCCAGGTCCGTATCCACCTGCCCGTTGCTCACGCCGCCTAGTCACTTTAAGACGTACGCAAGAGCCAAGCTTCACCCGGATCCTAAATCATTTCCAAACAACACATAACCCAGTTATGTTCAAGGCTGACTCCCCGGCCGCCAATTTAGCAGAATTATGTTTCCGCCCAGTTTTTCGGGTGCGCCGTGGAGTTAATCTCCAAGGATCCCTGCCGCAATCTACCGCGTAGAAACCCGAAAACAACGCACGGAGTCTTTTCCGGCTATTCATGCAATGCAACATCACCTATCCAGACAAATACGTCCGGGTAGGCTTCACACACAATGCCTATGCCCGTACTTCGATTCCATACTCTACACATGGGGGACTTCACATATCTACCCCAAGGAACACTGCGCACTCACCGCACACTCGCAGGAGCGGGTTTTCCCATGCAAAGGAAGAAAAGCTTCAAGTGCTCAAGTTGAAAATCGTTACCCTTGAAGTCCGCTTTGGCGCCATGAAAAACTAGTCAGATATAAAGCTTCGCAAAGGAATTCTCTCCACGGATCCGGTCTCGGTTCTCAGATTGGTGCTCCGATGCTCCGCCGGCGGTCGGATTCCTCCCTTCCTTCTCCTTTGATCTCTTCTCTCTCTAACTTCTTAGAAAGAAGGAGTTAAAGATGAAAATGAGGAATAAAACCTCTAATCCAGGATTAAACACAAGCAGGAACTCATCTGGGCCGTTGGATCTTATTTAAAGAAAATGAACGACCCAGATTAGCCTGAAAACTTTATTCCTGGGCAACACGGCTTTGCACATGGCCGTGTTCCCGGCCGTGTACCTCGATCCAACCACTCAAATCGAGCACATAAAAGGACACGGGTTGGGACATGCCCGTTTCCTAACCTGACACGCCCGTGTCGGGTCCTCAATACGCCCTTGACCAGGGGCCATGTCACGAATAATCGCAATGCCAACCGTCACGTCACTTGGTGGACACGGGTGACGACACGCCCGTTTCTGATTTGACACGCATGTGTCAACCAGTCCACGGCCGTGTTCGATAGTCGATACAAAACTCAGAAAATTCCAGAGAAGTACACGGCCAGGTGACACGCCCGTGTCCCTTGTCGTGTGCACTAACACGCCCTGGGATACGCCCGTATCCTAGGCCGTGTCCTTCACTGGATGACCTGAGCATGACACAGCCGTGTGACACGCCCATGTCACAGGCCGTGTTCACCCTACCAAGATCCAAACTTGGAACAAACACCTCCCGTTTCAACTCTAAAATTTTGAGGTGTTACGATTCTCCTCTCCTTAAAGAATTTCATCCACGAAATTAATAAAAGGGGTACACAAAACAATTTAAACATTACCTGAGTTTAAAAGTTCGGGATATTCCTCCAACATAGCCTGCTCTCTCCCAAGAAAGCTCCTCACATCTATAGTTATCCCAACGGACCTTAACCATTCGAATTTCCTTGTTGCGGAGCCGTTTGACTTCAAAGTCTTCAATGAAAACTAGCTTGACCTTTGTCGTCAACCCACTATCAATCGGCACTTGATCGACAACAATGACTTGTTAAGTCTCTTGCACCACCTTCCGTAACACCGATACGTGGAACACATCGTGTAGCCCACTCAACTCCACCGACAGCTTCAACCGATACGTTGCTTCCCCTATCCGCTCCAGGATCTCAAACAGCCCAAGGTATCTCGGACTCAGCTTCTTCAAGTATCGAATCCGCGAGACACCCTTGAATGGCTTGATTTTCAGATACACCCAATCGCCAACACTGAACTCTACATTCCTATGCTTGGCATTATAGTATTTTGCCTGCCTGTCCTGAGCGATTCTTAACCGTTCTCGAATCGTACGTACCATTGAAGTGGATTCTTCCACCGCCTGACGTTTGAATAACTTTGACTCACCTGTCTCCAACCAAGACAATGGTGTGCGACACCTTCTCCCATAAAGGGCCTCGAAAGGCTCCATTCCAATACTTGCTTGAAAACTATTATTATATTGCAAACTCTACCATGTATAGGTGATCCTCCCAGTGTTTTTCGAAATCTAGGACGCACATACGGAGCATGTCCTCCATCGTACTATTGACCCTCTCGGTCTGACCATCCGTTTGCGGATGGAAGGCTATGCTGAAACTCAGCTTAGTTCCCAACCACTTATGCACCAGCCTCCAGTCATTGGATGTGAAGTTCCCATCTCGGTCACTCATAATACTGCGGGGCACACCATGCAACCGTACAATATTATCCACATAGAGCTTTGCTAACTTTTCCACCGGATCTTACTTCTTATTCCGAATGAAATGCGACACTTTTGTCAGTCTATCTACGACCACCCAAATGACGCTATTTCCCTTCTGTGACTTTGGCAAACTGTGCATGAAATCCATGGATATGTCGTCGAACTTCCATTCCGGGATTGGCAAGGACTTTAAGAAACCTCCGAGCTTCTAGCACTACGCCTTCACTAAGGCACATGTTTGGCACTTTGCCACATATAGTGCTATATCATTCTTCAACCCTGGCCACCAGAACAACTTCTTCATGTCCCTATACATCTTCGTGCTCCCCGGGTGGATTGAGTACTTGGTATGATGAGCCTCATAGATCAATTCCTCCCGAATTTGGTCTGCACTAGGAATGCATAGGAGACCATCCTTCCTTAAAAGTCCATCAAGAACTACAAACTGGGAATTTGACCAGTCCAACGATTCATCCAATGCCTGCTTCATAGTGCTATCCTGAACCAAAGCCTGCCGAATCCTATCAGCTAGGTCATACTGCACCTCCATCCAACACAATATTGCTTCAGCATGAGATTACTTGTCGACGCAAGAGATCTCCAATGCCTCCAAATCACGGACTAATCTCTCATCATGCACCGCCAACCAGTTGGCCTATGCCGGAGCCCTACGACTCAAAGCATCTGCCACTGCATTTCCTTTCCCAGGCACATAATGTATCTTGAATGTGTAGTCCCCCAAGAACTTCATCCATCTTTGTTGCCTCATGTTCAGGTCCTTCTGATCTAGTAAATACTTCAGGCTCTTATGATCGGTGTAAATGTCAACCTTTACACCGTACAGATAATGCCTCCACAGCTTTAGAGCAAATATCACGGTCGCTAGTTCCAAATCATGGACCGGATAATTTCTCTCATGGACCTTCAACTATTGCGATCCGTACGCTATTACTCTCCCATACTGTGCAGAACACAGCCCAAACCACTGCCCGAAGCATCACTATAAATTTCGAATCCTTCGGATCCACTCGGCGAACACAAGATAGGTGTCGAGATCAACCGCCTCTTCAACTCTTCAAAAGCCTGTGTGCACTCCAGCGTCCATAAAAACTTCTGATCCTTCCTTGTCAATGTCGTGAGTGGTAGCGTGATCCGTGAGAAATTCTCCACAAAGCTCCTATAGTAGCCGGCAAGCCCCAGAAAGCTCCGGACATCCGCCACCGTAGCCAACTAAGGCCACTCCCTAATTCCCGCTATATTCGCCGGATCCACCGCAATCCCGTTACCACTAATAATATGCCCAAGGAACATTATTGAGGACAACCAAAACTCACACTTGGAGAACTTAGCATACAACTTATTCTTCCTCAACGTCTCCAACACCATATGAAGATGCTTGTAGTGATCATCCTCACACCGCGAGTACACCAAGATGTCATCAATAAACACTATCACGAATTGGTCCATGTATTCTCCGAACATCCTGTTCATTAGATCCATAAACATGGATGGCGCATTGGTCAGCCCAAACGGTATGACCGTAAACTCGTAATGTCCAAACCGCATGTTGAAAGCTGTCTTAGGGATATTACATTCCTTTATCCTTAACTGGTAGTATTCGGATTTCAGGTCTAGCTTCGAATATACTGTTGACCCAACTAACTGATCAAATAGATCATCAATCCTTGGGATTAGATACTTATTCTTTACCATAATTTTGTTCAACTCCCGATAATCAATACAAAGTCGCAAACTCCCATCTTTCTTCTTAACGAAAAGGACCAGTGCGCTCCAAGGCGATGAACTTGGACGCACATACCCTTGCTCCAACAACTCTTGCAGTTGTACCTTCAACTCCGCCATCTTCTTTAGGCGCTATCCGATACGGAGAGCGTGACACCGGTTTGGCACCCGGCACCAGCACAATTGTAAAATCAATCTCCCGTTGAGGAGGGGCTCCCGGGAGATCGTCTGTAAATACATCAGGATACTCGGACACCACTACAATACTGTCTAGACTAGGATTAGGCATTGAAGCCTGTACTGAAATGACAAACAGCTCAGCACCAGACCGAACTGCCATAATCACCTGAAGAGCCGACATCATAATCTTGCTCGACCCTTTCATGCCTGCAAACGTAGTCTCCTGCTCAGTATTCAGTCCCAACCTAACCTCTTTTCGGTTACAGTCAATCCAGGCTCGCTGCTCCGAAAGCAAGTCCATACCAAAGATTACATCGAACTCTACTAATGGCAGCACCGACGCTTGCAAATCGAACTCCTGATCCCCAATCCGCAATTTTACCATGAAGATTCTATCCGCACGCATTGAGCACCCATTGGGCAACAACACATCCAGCTTGTCCTTAACCATCGAAGAAGGGAATCCGATGAGCGATACAAATCGTTCGAACAATAAGGAATGTGATGCTCCCATATCAAACAGGGCTCTCGCCGGACGATCGAAAATCAATACAAAGTCTAACACCAACACAAATAAGCTAACACATACAAAGGTAACAGTTACAACAAAAAGCTAAACTATAAAAAATTTAACTCATACCTGTCACCACGTCAGCTTGTTTGATGGCCTCTTGCAGGCCAAGGTTGTAAACTCTAGGCTGGGCTAGAGCATGATGGGATGCGATTGACTCCGCCGTCTTCCATTTTTCCGCATACGTTTCTCCTTGCCTCCTTTCAAACTTTGTACGTCTGCTCCAACAATCTCTTGCAAAATGTCCCACCTTTCCACAGTTGTAACAGGCTCCTGGGAATCGACTAGGGTTTGCCCCCGTCGTACCAGACGAAGGGGCTGAGCTGGAAGTCTTCTGCTTCTTGTTCCATCTGCGGAAACCTGACTTTGAATTTGGCACTTTAAACTCTGACTTCTTCTCCACTAGGTCCTTCTTCTCTTGCACTTTCCTTGCAACCCTTTCCAAAGACCGAGCTGCATTTACCAAGGCTAGGAAGCCCTGCTCCTTAGGCCAAGCAAGTAGTAGCTGTAGGTCGCTCCGTAGACCCTCATAAAATCGGTTAGTCTTCCTCTCTTCTTCAGTAAACATAGCACCAGCAAAACGACCTAATCGAGTAAACTCGTGGAGATACTCATCCACGCTACTCGCTCCCTGAGTCAATCTAAGGTACTTATTCTCCATCTCAAGCTTCTGGGCAGAAGGTAGGTATCTGGCCAAGAACAACCTTGAGAATTCCTCCATCGGTACGTCAGCAAGTTGTCTTCCCACTAAGAGATGAACCTTCAACTCATCCCACCACATACTTGCCTCACCGTCCAATATGAAGGTCACTATTATGGTCCTATGTCGCTCTGTAGTTTCTGTGGCGCTCATGACCCTCTTCATCGTAGAGAGCAAATCCTCATCTTGAGTTGGCATTCCCAACCCATCGAATACTGGAGGATTGAAGCTCATCACCTGCTTGAGCTGTTTCTCCGTGTCTCTTCTTAGTACTACCGGATTAACTGCCCCACGCTCTACTACTCCCGGCACGACCACTCTAATCTTTCTTTGCTCATTAACAGGTGGTGCGTGCTACACTTGCTGGTCATTTATCATGGCAAAAACTGCTTCAGACACCAATCTGATGGTTTCTGCTGAAGGAGGTGTTGTAGGCACGTCTCTTGGTGCACTACTTTCCGCTGATTGCGGACGCTCTGATTGCCTCGCACCGCTTCTAGACACCTATAATAACATAAACCCTTGATTATGCGACACAAATTACTAAAAGCAATCATTGGAACACTTAGGTTCCAAAAACAAATGCATTTTTTCATTCCTAAGTGGACATTCATGGGTTCTTTTATGTTATAACGATGACGCACATACATGTGCTCACCACCCCTTAAAAGAATTCGCCCACGAATTCGATTACAAGAGACCGACACCCTAGTCTGATACTAAATTGTAACACCCCCATCCGTCGTATGGCATATAATAGAAGGTCCAGTTAGAACCCGAGGCCATATACCACAGACAGTTGGAGGGGTTACAAAATAATACCAAAGACTCAACTACTCATCCTAACACAGAGCATTCTAGTGGAAGCTTTTAAACAGTTAATAGAACCCAAAATTTGCACAAATATGGCATGAATGTCCACTAACTAAAAAAGGAATTAAATAAAACGAATACACAGAAGAGTACATGGCCTTACAAAGTTTCTCTTAACAAGGTAATGTCTTACAAAAATCGGCTCGCAGGCCGGCCATACATAACAAAAAATAAAAATAGCAGTTCACTTCAGCCTTCGAGGGCCTGCACATCAGCTTAAGCTTCAGCCCACTAGTTGGCGCTTGGTTCCGCAGCACCTGCAAGCAATCATTCCACCGCATGGTGGCAAACAGAGCAACGGTCAGCTAAAGCTGACCAAATTATAACGACCCCGCCCCCTTAATAGGGACGACGGTGCTCCTTCCCTGTATATCGTTAGTCCAGCTAAATAATAAAGTGCATAAAAAGACTTTCGCCACATGTGTAGGCTCGCTCGGCCAAACACCCCGTGCACTCAGGGCACATTCACGGTGAATCCAGTCAATTCCATGGCTTCACCACCATCCTTAGGATGGCAAGCAATGTGAGCATTTTTGAGTCCTTCCGACCGTATTCCATGGCTCCCGACTATGCCAACGACTAGTTCCTCTTTAGGTCCTCTAGCACCAAACCACATAGCCCAGGTCCGTATCCACCTGCCCGTTGCTCACGCCTTCTAGTCACTTTAAGACGTACGCGCGGGCCAAGCTTCACCAAGATCCTAAATCATTTCCAAACAACACATAACCTAGTTATGTTCAAGGATGACTCCCCGGCCGCCAAGTTAGAGGAATAACATTTCCGCCCAGTTTTTCGGGTCGCCATGGAGTTAATCTCCAAGGATCCCTGCCGCAATCTACCGCGTAGAAACCCAAAAACAACGCACAGAGTCTTCTCTGGCTATTCATGCAATGCAACATCACCGATCCAGGCAAATAAGTATGGGAAGGCCTCACACACAATGCCTATGCCCGTACTTCGATTCCGGACTCTATACAAGGGGAACTTCACATATCTACCCAAAGGAACACCGCGCACTCAGCGCACACTCGCGGGAGCGGGTTTTCCCATGCAAAGGAAGAAAAGCTTCAAGTGCTCAAGTTGAAAATCGCTGCCCTTGAAGTCCGCTTCAGCGCCATGGAAAACTAGTCGGATAGAAAGCTTCGCAAAGTAATTCTCTCCGTGGATCCGATCTCGGTTCTCAGATTGGTGCTCTGATGCTTCGCCGGTGATCGAATTCCTCCCTTCCTTCTCCTTTGATCTCTTCTCTCTCTAACTTCTTAGAAAGAGGGAGTTAAAGATGAAAATGAGGAATAAAACCTCTAATACCGGATTAAACACAAGCAGTAACTAATCTGGGCCGTTGGATCTTATTTAAAGAAAAAAACGGCTCAGATTAGCCTGAAAACTTTATTCCTGGGCCGAACACGGCTTTGCACACGGCCGTGTTCCCGACCGTATGCCTCGATCCAATCACTCAAATCGAGCAAAGAAAAGGACACGGGTTTGGACACGCCCGTGTCCTAACCTGACACACCCGTGTCGGGTCCTCGACACGCTCGTGACCAGGGGCCGTTCACGAATAACTTCCATACCAACTGTCACGTCGCTTGGTGGACACGGGTGATGACACGCCCGTGTCTGATTTGATACGCCCGTGTCAACCAGTCCACGGCCGTGTTCGATAGTCGATACAAAACTCAGAAAATTCAAGAGAAGTATACGGCCAGGTGACACGCCTGTGTCCCATGCCGTGTGCACTGACACGCCCTGGGACACACTCGTGTCCTAGGTCGTGTACTTCACTAGATGATCCGAGCATGATACGGCCGTGTTCACCCTACCAAGATCAAAACTTGGTATAAACACCGCCCGTTTCAACTCTAAAATTTCGAGGTGTTACAGAGATGGACCAAGACTAAATCATCAACATTAAAGTGAGACGCTCTCCTATGTTTGTTAGTATTAGATTGATAAGACGCACATTGGGTGGTTAACATTTCATTAATGTGCTTATGTAAATTATGAACATGAAAAACGAACTCTTTTGCAAAGTTACTTGAATTATAAGATGGAGGTAACAAAATTAAATCAAGTGGTACCGATGCCTTATAGCCGTGCATGATTTCATTGTGGGATAAACCCTTGGATTTATTTTTTGAATTATTGTACCCAAACTGAGCTTGGCGAAGGATCAAGTCCAAGGTACCCGTGTGGTCACCCACAAAACAATGTAGTAAACTACCCAAACTTTTGTTTACCACTTCCGTTTGCCCATCCGTTTGTGGATGGTAGGCTAAAGAAAATAAGAGTTTGGTACCCATAAGCTTCCAAAGGGTATTCCAAAAATAACTAGTATATTTCACGTCCCTATCAGTCACTATTGTCTTGGGAACACCCTGATGCCCAACGACTTCCTTAAAATATAATTTCGCAATATGCGACGCATCATTGGTCTTATTACAAGCAATAAAATATACCATTTTCGAAAATCGATCTACTACTACCAGGATTGAATCATGACATATAAAAGTGATGGGTAGACCCAAAATGAAATCCATACTAACGTCCATCAAAGGAATGGAGGGAATCAAGAGAGGAGTGTAAAGACTGGCATTCATTTTATTACCCTTATCTAATTGGCACACACGACAACTCCCCACAAATTTATTAACCGTTTATTTGAGAGCAGGCCAATGAAACTTGTCCTCCACTAACGTAATGGTCTTGTCACGACCAAAATGACCACCTAAACCACCACTATGCAATTCCAAAGCGATGAAATGATGTAGGGAAGAAAGAGGGATACATAGCTTCGAGTACTTAAATAGATAATCATCCCGAATATAATAGGCTGAAATGTTAGTGGGAGAGTCGCTTTGAGAGGATAAATAGATTTCCTCGAAATCTGGACAATGGACATACTCATCCTTAATCCTTACAAACCAAATGACCTTCACTTCTAGTGTAGACAATAATAAAGAAACACGACAAAGGGCATCGACCACACGATTTAGAGTCCCCTTAAGATGTTTTATTATAAATGTGTATTCCTAAAGAAAGGAGACCCACTTGGAATCTAGGGGGCTGACCTAGCTTTGAGAATTGACAAATCTCAAGGCATCGTGATCGAATTGGATAACAAACTCCTTTGGGAGTAGATAGTGCTGCCAATATCTGAGGCAACGAATAACAGCGTAAAACTCCCTATCATAATTAGAATAATTCAACTTTGTACCCACGAGTTTCTCCCTAAAATTCCCAATCGGATGACCCTCCCGACTTAACACACTGCCTATGCCGACCCCAGACGCATCACAAGAAAACTCAAAAACCTTATTAAAATTCGGCAACCTCAAAAGTGTAGCTTCCGACATCTATGATTTAATTGTTTGGAATGCTTTAGCAGCTGATTTGGTCTAGGTGAAATCACCCTTCTTCAAACATTCTGTTATTGGCACCATGATACTACTAAAATCTTGAATGAACTGACGATAAAAGGTAGCTAGTCCATGAAAACTCCTAACATCCCGAATGTTAGTTGGTTTCGTCTAATCCTTAATGGCTTGGACCTTCTTAGGATCCACATGTATGCCTTCCAAACTCACAATATACCCAAGGAATTCTACGAACGTCACATAAAAAAGTACACTTCTTAATATTGACAAATAATTCTTTCGTCCTCAGCGTGATAAGGATTGTCCTAAAATGTGACTCATGATCGCTCGGAGAAGTATTAAAAATAAGGATATCATGAAAATACACCATTATGAATTTTCCTATGAAGGGTTGAAAGACATGAGTCATCATCCTAGAGAAAGTTCTTGGGGCATTGGAAAGCCCAAATGGCATCACTAAGCATTCATAAAGCCCATCCTTTGACTTGAAAGCAGTCTTCCATTCGTCTCCCTCCCTAATCCGTATCTGGTGGTAGCCACTCCTAAGGTCCAACTTCGAAAAGAGTGTGGCCCCGGATAACATGTACAATAAATCATCTAAATGATGGATGGGTAATTGATATTTAATAGTAATTTTATTAAGTGCCCGACTATCCACACACGTCCTACAAGAGCCGTCTTTCTTAGGAGTAAGTAAAGGGGGTACGACACATGGTCTCTTGCTTTGGCGGATGAATCCCTTACTTAAAAAAATCTGAAATTTGGTCTTGCAACACTATGTGTGTGGAAGGATTTAGCCGGTAGTGAGTAAGGTTGGGTAAAGAGGAACCCGGAATGAAATATATCGCATGTTAGATGTCCTGCTTGGGAGGTAACATGGGCGGTACTCGTTCGGATATACATCCTTAAAATCTTCGAAAAGTTTCCTCAACGCTAGAGGTAAATTATAAAAAGTGGATACATCTTAATTTTTTACAAACAAACAAACACATACATGACACCATCCATAAAAGTATCACGCGCAAACTCCTTCTTACCTATCAGACTTAATGTTTTCTTCTCTACCGGAATAATTGTGTCTTTAGAAGGGACAGTAGGATCCTTAGGCGAAGTGGGATTCAAGATAATGGTCTTGCCATTAAATTTGAACTCTTAGGTGTTAGACAATCCCAGGTGAGTGACATCGCCGTCTTAAAGCCACAGACTTCCTAATAGATTATGACAAGCATCCTTGGGGATGATGTCACACCAAATTTTCTTCGTATAAGCCTTGATGGTAAGGGGAACCAAGCAATGCTTTGAAACCGGAAGGGATGTATTATTAAACCAAGCAACCTTATAAGGGTGAGGGTAAGGTTGCGTTGTTAACAACATTCGTGACACCGTATTTTCCGAAATCACATTCATACAACATCCACGATCGATAATCAATTTACACCACTTCTCTCAGCTCTTAAAATTTAACGAGAAAATATTCGTCCTATTCCATTCATCTGATGGTCGCGGAGTAGCGAAAATACACCTCATCACCATCAAATTAACATCAACCTCTATGTTGTTAGGTACTCCTTCCTATTCAGATTCTTTACCGGCCTCATATATGAGCTCGGCAGATTCAGACGAGGCATCAAAAAGGGCTAGGGGTTTAGGCTTGGTTGGGCACTCGCTAGCATAATGTCCCTGAATTCCACAAGCAAAACTAGTAGCATTCGTCTTGCTAATCTTATCGACGGGCACTCTTTCATCGGTCTACTTCTTAGATTCCTAACCGTATTGACAATAGAGTTCGGGTCAGCGGGCTGGAACTTGCCCTTATCCTTTTGGGTGGATAGGGCGGTGTTCCTAAGATGGACTTTCCTTTGTAAAAGGGGCGATATTTGGACTTGAAAGCATTGTGCTTCTCAATATCCAAGACGGCGTTAAAGGTGGTGTTCAAGTCGGTATGATGATGGCGCCGTCATCCCCCAGCTTGTTGATTTGGAGCGTCCCCCTCTGGACGATGATGGTGACCCGGTACATGTCATAGATCCGCGTCATGTTGCTGCAGAAGATTCCCTTCCAGATGACTATGGTGACCCGGTTGATGTTGGTGCCGTCTCACACTTGATGTTCCCTCGCCGCCTTGAGATGATGATTTACTTGTTGGTGCCGTTGTTCGTCGCCATATGGAGCTTGAAGATCTTTATGACCGTGCCGCAAGTCGGAATGTTGAAACTTTGCCGCGACATCCACCGCCATCGCCGCGTCATTTTAATGTTGGAACTTTGCCGCGACATCCACCACCATTGCCGCGTCATTTAAATTATTATTTCAGATTTTATAATTATGTTTTTAATTGGCCTATATTTAGCCAAAGTTTTAATTATTTGTCATTTCATTTTGGCCTTTGTTTAGCCACATTTGGGGTGCTTATAACCTTTGTCTTTGTAAAGCCTATATAAGGCTATGTTGTATTGGATTTTGAGTAGATTGAATGAAAAATTAAAAACCTAATTTCAGATTTTGGAATTACCTTCTCCTCTTCCCTCTTCCTCTTGGCCGCCCCTACCTTTCTCTTTCCCTCTTTGGCCGCCGGTCTCCCTCCTCCCCTTCCAAGGCTTCGGCCACCTCCTCTCCTCCTCCCTTCCCTCTATCACCTTTCTCTACTCAAGGGTTACCCCTAGCCGCCTCCCCATCCTCATCCCAAAACGAAAAAACCATCCCCTCCATTCAAATCCGCCGGCCACCCTTGGCATCCCCTCCAAAAAAAAACGACCCTCATCAACTTCATCCTTGACCGAGCCCTCTCCCTTTGCCATCAAGATCTCGGCCACATCCATCCCCTCACAAAACCGACACACCCTTTCATTCTCCTAGCCGACCACCACCATCCCAACACCATCCATAACCCTATCCTTACCAAAAACCGATTCCATTGGTGAGATCCAAATCAGCCCCATCTTCTAATCCAAGAGAAGAATCAGCCAAAGCTTGAGGTGAATCTTGTGAAACTTCAATGGCGTCGGAAGGCAACGAAGAACTTGGAGTTTCCCTCCAACCGGAATGCTTTCGGTGGATCCGGAACGGAGCGATCCAAAGAGAGTTAAATCGGAATCATCCATTCCGGTTGGGTAACGAACGTCTCCGCTCTTGTGTGTTTCTCTCTTAGATCTTTTCTTTGGGCATTTAGCATATTGTGTGATTTGTGATTGGTAGAATTTTCGTGGATAATATCTATTAAATTATTGTTATTGTTATTGATTCCCTTTTGAATTCGTGAGGCGTGGCGGCCCTCATTTTATTTTCATTGGGAGAGAACCACCCGTTATCCGAATCCTTATTTTCTGTGGTGTCTCTTTGTTACAACGTACGCTCGATCGAACCGTGTGGGTTCATTTCGCTTGAGAGGATCTTGGCCTATAGCCTTGATATTATCTTAAGGGGACTAGCGAACCCCACGAATTCTATTAAATTAATTGTGGCAACTTGCGTAGTGGCTGTGTTTATTCTTCGTGTGAGCGTAATAGTAATTATAATTAAGCGAGCGTGTGAATCCCTTAGACATTACGGTGTCGAAACCCATGGCCTACATCATATGACCATATCGTAGGAGCTTACCCTGAATGTCGGGGTTAAGCCCCGTACAAAATGATCTCTAGCATCTCCCTAACATCGCACCTGACCATCATGTTCTTAAGAAGGCTCATGTAATAAGCGACCGACCTATTCCCTTGTTTTAGGGTAGCTAACTCATCAAACATCTACGTCCGATGGTACGCAAGAATGTATTGATCAGTCAACATGGCTTTCATGCCAGTCCAACCAATAGGTGGTAAACCATTCACCACACCTAGACATCGTTCCTCATTCAGCCAAAATATTTTGGCCCTACATAATAGCTTAATCCTCGCAAATCGCACCTTGTGTATGTCGGTCAGATTGTGAAACTCGAAATAGCACTCTATTTCCATAACCCAATCTAAGAACACTTGGGGTTCACCTAGTCTGTCGTACGATGGGGGTTTGATCCAAACAACCCTAGTGATATCGAACTTGTACAGTGCCTGGTTATTATGATTAGGTGTACGCGGGACATAATCGTTATTATTATTATTATTGTTATTCCCCTCGTCACGTTAGCGGGCCGCCAGATTAGGGGGAGCCGCTTGGTTTAATCTCATCTCGGTAAGCATCTCCCTTATGTCCGTTAGCTGATTAGTGAACTCTTAGCGGAGTTCATCAATTGTTGTCGTACCGTGACCCGTATCTCGATCATCCGCCATATTGGAGGAAGAAGGAGTATACTCCATGCCTAGTCTAGTGCGCATGCAATGAAAGAAGTTTGACCCTATCTTGATGAAATTTTATAAAAGATATATTTTTTTCTAATAATAAATGGCAAAAATAAAATATTTTTTTAATTTCTAACTGTGATGAGTAAGGAGACTTTCCAGAATTATTATTTTTTTGGATTTTGCAAAAAAAAAAATAGAATTTTAGACCGCTATTTGCAGACCAGAAATTAAAATTTTTGTTATTTTGAACAATAAAAAACGTGCTAGACAAGTGCGTGTCGGCGTCCTACGAATAATAGGATGGTGTCAATTAAGAAATTGACACAAACCTCCCTCTAAAACCAAATTAATGTAGGCTCGTCACCCGACGAACTGAGATGGACAAAAGACACCAAACTACTCTCTCACGTTCCAATTAACTGATCGCACAAGTAAAACGCAGCACACTTGATTTGTAATATTTTTAATCCAATGCTAACGCACGAGTTCGCCACACCCTTTGAGATCAAATAAAATCTATAAGCCAATATTCTCTCATATAAAATGGATCTAACTGATCCGATCGAGCGTGTGTTGTACCAAAAGAAATCCACCGAAAAATAATGATTTCAGAAATGGTAGATCTCTCCCAACAAAAGAAAATGAGATCCGTCAATTCTCACAAATTTAAATAGATCAAGAGAAAACAACAATAATTGATTGGATCAAAATCACGATGAAATCAAGATTTGTAAACAACGTAAAATTTAACCACCACAAGATTTATTTAGGAGGGAACACACAAGATTAAAGATTTTCGTTAACCCACTCAGAAGATGATTCCTTAGAATAGGATCGCACTTCTATGGTTCCACCGGAGTCACACCGAACGGAGAGAAACATGTCCGCCTTCCTTGCTTCACGCCGGAGAGGATTCTTCGTTGCAATAGAACTTGTCCTTAGCCGAAAATCCACCAGTGGGAGGGTTCAAGGTTGGCCTAAAACTCTAGGTAGGGATCCTTGGTGTAGCCGAAATCTACTAGGGGAAAGGCCTTTGTTTGTAAGAATTTGGAGAGGAGAGGGGAGGTATTTTGGTGGAGAAGAGAGGAGGAGAGAGATGGGGAGAGAGGTGGCCGATTTTCTATGGGAAGAGAGGGAGGCCGGCGGCCAAGGAGGGAAGTAAAATAGGGAGGGAAATCTGATTTCAGATTTTATGGTTTTTTTTCATTCAATCTCTAAATAATTCATCAACACGTAGCCTTATATAAGGCTAACAAAAATCCGGGCTATACGCATCCCAACTTAAAATGCCATATGGCTAAAGGTAGGCCAAACTTAAAAATAAGAACCTGGATAAATATAGTCTAGATTTTAAAGTAAATAAACAAGGAAGATAAATATAACATAAGCAAGATAATCATCAAAAGAAAGTCTTGCGCCGAGAGTGGAGGTTATAGTATCGATCAACAAAGTTTTCGCGGCGCCGCAAGTCTTATGTTAGAGAGGGCGAGAGATCTTTCGTAAGCATGTCAGCACTATCATCAACATGTAGGGGGTAATCGTCTCCATCAATCTTCTCCCGCTCAAAAGAACTCATCACCGATTAGTTGGTTTGAATATACTGACGCAGAAGAGCATCATCCAAAAGAGCCACCTCTGATTCAAGTAGCCAAGAGTCATCGGAAGCCGACGATCATGCCACCAGATCAAGTAGCTGTGAATGTCACTACTTGGAGATGTGATCAACTCATCCATGAGGATCCTATCAGGCAAAAAGGTGGTCATGGGGAACCTTGGAAAAGCATTAGTCAAAGAAAGAGAAAAAGTTTCTACATCAACATTCACCGTACCTCTAGTGGAAACCATAGGAGAGAGCGATCCAGGGATAAGCTCACCCCCCAACCCATTAGAGGACACGGTGGACGGAATAAATAGAGAGGTAGATAGTTCAAGTGGTGGAGAAACAAATGACGTTAAATCATAAACATTGAAAATAGGGGATATACCCCAATCAGTGGGTAACTTGAAAAGATATGTGTTTTCTCCTAACTTCTTTAAAATTCTAAAAGGACCGGTTCACCGATTCGCCAACTTTTTTATGGAGCCCGAAGGCAGCCGTTTAGGGATGAGACAGAGTAAGAGTAAATCATCAACATTAAATTGAGACTCTCTCCTATATACGTTAGCATGAGATTGATAAGGCGCATATTGGGTGGTTAACGTTTCATGAATGTACTTATGTAAATTATGAACATGAAGAGAGAACTCTTGTGAAAAATTACTTGATTTATAAGATGGAGGTAACGAAATTAAATCAAGTGGCACTGGTGCCTTATTGCCGTGCAGGATTTAATTGGGGGATAAACCAGTGCATCTACTTTTAGAATTATTGTACGCAAGCTAAGCATGGGGAAGGATCAAGTCCTAGTTACCCTTGTAGTCACCCACAAGACAACATAGTAAACTACCCAAACTTCTGTTTACCACTTCCATTTGCCCATCTGTTTGTGGATGGTAGGCCGAAGAAAATAAGAGTTTGGTACCCATAAGCTTCCAAAGGGTGTTCCAAAAATAACTAGTATATTTTACGTCCCTATCAGTTACTATTGTCTTGGGAACACCCTAATGCCCAATGAATTCCTTAAAATATAATTTTGCAATATGCGACGCATCGTTTTTCTTATTACAAGCAATAAAATAAGCTATTTTGGATGACCGATCTACTACTACAAGGATGGAATCATGACGTCTAAAAGTGATGGGTAGACCCAAAATGAAATCCATACTAACGTCCACCCAAGAAATGGATGGAATCGGGGGAGGAGTGTAAAGACCGGCATTTGTATTATTACCCATAGCTAATTCGCACACACGACAACTCCCCATAAATTTATTAACCGTTGATTTGAGACAGTGCCAATGAAACTTTTCCTCCACTAACATAATGGTCTTATCACGACCAAAATGACCACCTAAACCACCGCTATGCAATTCCTAAATGATGAAATGATGTTTGGAAGAAAGAGGGATACATAGCTTTGGGTGCTTAAATAGATAACCGTCCCAAATATAATAGGCTGAAATAGTAGTGGGAGGGACGCTTTGAGCGGATAAATAAATTTCCTTTAAATCCGAACAATGGACATACTCATCCTTAATCCTTTTGAACTCAATGACCTTCACTTCTAGCATAGAAAATAAGAAATAAACACGACTAAGGGCATCAACCACACGATTTAGAGTCCCCTTAAGATGTTTTATTATAAATGTGTATTCCTGAAAATCGGAGACCCACTTGGCATGTCAGGGGCTTACCTTGCTTTGAGAATTGACAAATCTCAAGACATCGTGATTGGATTGGATAACAAACTCCTTTGGGAGTAGATAGTGCTGCCAATGTTGGAGGCAACGAATAACAACGTTAAACTCCCTATCAAAATTAGAATAATTCAACTTCGGACCTGCGAGTTTCTCACTAAAATACCCAATAGGAAGACCCTCCTGACTTAATACACCGCCTATGCCGACCCCAGACGCATCACAAGACAGCTCAAAAACTTTATTTAATTCCGGCAACCTTAAAATTTAAGCTTCTGACATCCGTGATTTAATTGTTTGGAACGCTTTAGTAGCCAATTTGGTCCAGGTGAAATCACCCTTCTTCAAACATTTCGTTATCGGTGCCATGATACTACTAAAATCTCGAATGAATCGAAGATAAAAGGTAGCTAGTCCGTGAAAACTCCTAACATCTCGAATGTTGGTGGGTTCCGACCAATCCTTAATGAGTTGGACCTTCTTAGAATCCACATGTATGCCTTCCGAACTCACAATATACCTAAGGAATTCTACGGAAGTCACATAAAATATACACTTCTTGATATTAATAGATAATACTTACGTCCTCAGCATAGTAAGGATAGTCCTCAAATGTGACTCATGATCGGACGAAGAAGTACTAAAAACGAGGATATCATCAAAATACACCACTATGAATTTTCTTATGAAGGGTTGGAAGACATGAGTCATCATCCTAGAGAAAGTGTAACATCCTGACTTTTATTGGGCCACCAGAGCCCTAGTGAGCCCAATAAAAGTGACCCGAGCCTCTACCTGTGACCCGGTTGGAGGCAACCCTAGGTCTACTCGAGCAGATGCACCACCGCCTTCCCTAGAGTTTAGATACATGAGTTCCGCCAAGCAGCGTAGAGAGAGAGAGAGAGAGTATATGAGGATTATGTGTTGCACATGTATAGCCCACGGGCTTATATAAGTACTTAGGCTTCGGCCCTAGAACCGCTGTGATTTTGATATGTGATATATAAATCTGTAATGGTTTCCTGTTAATGCTTCTGCTATATTCTGATGTGTTGTGAATGTTATGATTCGAGCCCAGCAAGGAGACCAACTAGTGCTTGGATAGGGTGGATCGTTTCCCCTATAAGCATTTGGTGGGTATCTTCTGCCAGTAGTACCCCTACGGCCCGACCCGGGAAAAAGGATGGGGGGTACTACAGAAAGTACTAGGGGCATCGAAAAGCCCAAATGGAATCACTAACCATTCATAAAGGCCATCTTTTAACTTGAAAGTGGTCTTCTATTCGTCTCCCTTCATAATCCAGATCTGGTGGTAGCCACTTCGATGGTCCAATTTCGAAAAGATCGTGGCCCCGGCTAACATGTCCAATAAATCTTAAAAACGAGGGATGGGGAGTCGATATTTAATAGTAATTTTATTAATTTCCCTACTATCCACACACATCCTCCAAGAGCCCTCAATTTTAGGGGCAAGTAAAGTGGGTATGGCATACGAACTCTTGTTATGGAGGATGAATCCCTTACTTAACAAATCCGAAATTTGGCCTTGCAACTCTAGGAGTGCGGAAGGTTTTAGACAGTAGTGAGGAAGGTTGGGTAAAAAGGAACCCGGAATGAAATCTATTGCATGTTGGATGTCCCGCATGGGGGGGTAATATGGGTCGTAGCTCGTCTGGATATGCATCCTTAAACTCTTCTAAATGTTTCCTCAATGCTAGAGGTAAATTATCAAAAGAGGATACATCATCCTTTTTTTACAAACAAACTAACGCATACATGACACCATCCATAAAAGTATTACGCGCAAACTCCTTCGTACCTATCCGACTTAATGTTTTCTTCTCTACCGAAATAATCGTGTCTTTAGAAGGGACAGTAGGATCCTTAGGCAGAGTGGGCTTCAAGATAATGGTCTTGCCATTAAATTTGAACTCTTAGGCATTACCATGTCCAAGGTGAGTGACATCATGGTCGTAAAGCCACGGACGTCCTAATAAAACATGACAAGAATCCATGGGGATGACGTCACACAAAATTTTCTTTGTATAAGCCTTGATGGTAAGGGGAACCAAGCAATGCTTCGAATCCAGAAGGGTTGTCTTGTAAACCCAAGAAACCTTATAAGGGTGAGGGTGAGGTTCGGTGGTTAACAACATTAGTGACACCGATTTTTCCGAAATCACATTCATACAGCTTCCACTATCGATAATCAATTTACACCACTTCTCTCCGCTCTTAAAATTTAACGAGAAAATATTCGTCCTATTCCAATCATCCAATGCTCGCGGAGTAGCCAAAATACACCTTATCACCATCATATTTAAATCATCCTCTATGTCGCTAGGTACTCCTTCTGATTCAGATTCTTCACCGGCCTCATACATGAGCTCGGTGGATTCAGACGAGGAATCTAAAAGGGCTAGAGGTTCGGGCTTGGTTGGGCACTTGCTAGCATAATATTCCTGAATGCTATAAGCAAAGCAGGTAGAATTCGTCTTGCTAATCCTACCGACGGGCACTCTCTCACCGTTCATGCTTCTTAAAGTCCTAGCCGTAATGATAATAGGGTTCGGTTCAGTGGACCGGAACTTACCCTTATCCTTATGGGTGGATGGGGGTGGTCCTAAGATGGACTTTGCTTTCTGAAAGGGGCGAGATTTGGACTTGAAAGCATTGTGCTTTTCAATATCCATGGCGGCGATAAAGGTGGTGTTTAAGTCGGTATGACCATACCGTAGGAGCTTACCCTGAATGTCGGGGTTGAGCCCCTTACAAAATCTAGAGAGGGTGATCTCTGGCATCTCCTTAACATCACACCTGACCATTATGTCCTTAAGAAGGATCATGTAATCAGTGACCGACCTATTCCCTTGTTTTAGTGTAGCTAACTCATCAATAATCTATGTTCTATAGTACGCAGGAATGCACTGATCAGTCAACATGGCTTTCATGCAAGCCAAACCAATAGGTGGTAATCCGTTCACCGCACATATAAGTCATTCCTCATTCAGCCAAAATATTTTGATCCTACCTAACAGATTCATCCTTACAACTCGCACCTTGTGTACGTCGGTCAGATTGTGCCACTCGAAATAGCACTCTATTTCCATAACCCAATCTAAGAACACTTGGGGTTCACCGAGTCAGTCGTACGACTAGTGATATCAAACTAGTACGATGCCTGGTTATTATGATTAGGTGCATGCCGGACATAATCGTTATTTTTAATTTTATTGTTATTCCCCTCATCACATTGGATGGCTGCCTGATTAGGAGGAGCCGCTTGGTTTAATCTCATCTCGTGAAGCAACTCCCTGATGTCCGTCAGCTGATCAGTGAACTCTTGACAGAGTTCATCAATTGTTGTCGTACCATGATGTGTATCACAGTCATCTGCCATATTAGAGGAAGAAGGGGTATACTCCATGCCTAGTCTAGTGTGCATGCAATGAAAGAAGTTTGACACTGTCTTGATTAAATTTTATAAAAGATATTTTTTTCTAATAATAACTAGGTAAAAATAAAATATTTTTTTAATTTCTCACTGCGAAGAGTAAGGAGTCTTTCCAGAATTTTTGTTTATGGATTTTGCAAAAAAATGAGAATTTTAGGCCGCTATTTACAGACCAGAAATTAAAATTTTCGTTTTTTGAATAAGGAAACTTGTTGGACAAGTGCATGTCGGCGTCCTACGAATAATAGGATTGTGTCAATTAAGAAATTGACATGAACCTCCCTCTGATACCAAATTGATGTAGGCTCGTCATCTAACGAACTGAGACGGAAAAAAGACACCAAACTACTCTCTCACGTTCCAATTCTACGATCGCACAAGTAAAACGCAGCACACTCGATTTGCAATATTATTAATCCAATGCTAACGCATGGGTTCGCCACACCCTTAGAGATCAAATAAAAGCTATGAGGCAATATTCTCTCAAGCAAAAAGGATCTACCCGATCCGATCGAGCGTATGTTGTACCAAAAGAGATCCACCGAAAAGTAACGATTTTGGAAATTGTAGATCTCTCCCAACAAAAGAAAAAGAGGTCCGCCAATCCTCAAGAATTTAAATATATCAATAGAAAATAACAATAATCGATTGGATAAAAACCACGATGAAATCAAGATTCACAAACAACGCAAAAGTTAACCACCACAAGATTTATCTAGGAGGGAACACACATGATTAGAGATTTTTGTTACCCTACTCGAAAGATGATTCCTTGGAAGAGGATCGCTCTTCTAAGGTTCCACCGGAGTCACACTGAACGGAGAGAAACACGTCCGCCTTTCTCGCTTACGCCAGAGAGGATTCTTCGTTGCAATAAAACTTGTCCTTGGCCGAAAATCCACCAAGAGGGAGGGTTCAAGGTTGGCCGAAAACTCTAGGTGGGGATCCTTGGTATAGCAAACATCTTCTAGGGGGAAGGCCTTCATTTTCTAAGAAGTTTGAGAGGAGATTTTTTATGGTGCAGAAGAGAGGAGGGGAGAGGGGGAGAGAGGTGAATGAACCACTAGGGGAAGAGAGGGAGACCGACGACCAAGGAGGGGAGCAAGAGAGGGAGGGAAATATGATTTAAGATTTTAGGGTTTTCTTTTCATTCAATCTCTAAATAATTAATCAACACATAGCCTTATATAAGGCTAACAAAAAATCTGGGCTATACTCAGCCCAACTTAAAATACCATATGGCTAAACGCAAGCCAAACTTAAAAATAAGAATCTGGATAAATATAGTCCAGATTTTATAGCAAAAAAACATGTAATATAAATATAACATACGCAAGATAATCATCAAAATAAAGTCTAGCGCCGAGGGCGGAGGTTGTAGTGTCGATCAATAATGTTTTCGTAGCACCGCAAGTGTTTGGTTGGATAGGAAGAGAGATCTTCCGTAAGCATGTCGGTATCATTATCAACATGTGGGGGTCGTCGTCTCCATCACAGATCCGATCACGTGGTTTTTGACCCGGTTGAGGGGTTTTCCACATTAAACTTTGTGTGTACGATCGATCTACTTCATTGATTGTGTGCGCGCTCGACCGTTCCGAGAGCTAAGGCGGTCCAGGTTATTCCATTCTGGTCGGGACATCGCGTTAGACTGCAACAATTTGGGTTCGTCTTTAGGAATCGAACCTGTATCCCCACACTACTTACCACCATTTTTAATGGCAAAAAGAAGCTCCTGAATAGCTGAAGGATCCGTCCCTGGAGGACGTACTGAACCAGCCCACTCTCATTCACTTGTGAATATGCCCCTCGAAGAAGAGACAATTTTCGCACCTGTAACATATTTAGAAACATGAGTTCGACAGATAGAGGAATAGCAAACTGAGATTCTTACATTGCTCAAAAACATGGGAGCACCTCCCGCGCCTCATCATCCACCAACACCGATCAATCCCCAACCTCAGTAAAATCATGGCTTGGCATAAGAAGCCCCACTAAGAGAAGAAGTGTCAGAAGAGCTCTCTGACGCCTCTAGTTCCACTCACCCGATTCATAGGGGAACTGGAGATGGTCATCGTAATCATATCCCGGAATAAGAAGCCCGATTACCACCACACGAAAGGAATACCAGAGAAGAGATATGAGAAGTAATTGTAGAAGAGTATAAACAAGCTGGTAGACGGGATGGCCATCCCGTCGTCCACTTTGCTGAGGATCCCCACTCGTACCTCAGGTCCTAGCTCATCCGGTCCTGCATGGCTTCAAACTCTCTAACATAAAAACATTCGACGGGACAGATGACCCGCTGGAACATTTATGCTATTTCACCATTATCACGAGGATATATAATGCACGAGATCAACTACTTTGTCAAGTGTTCCCATCCACACTTAAAGGGCAAGCTCACACTTGGTTTCATTCTCTAAGGGAAGGGACTATTGATAATTTTACGGAACTTGCAAGAAAATTCGCGGATTAGTTTATTGCAAATCGAAGAATTGTCTGTGACCCCTCACATTTGTCCGGGATTCGCCAAAATAAAGGAGAATCCTTGAAGGAATTTTTTCGCCGATTCACTGCAGAAGCCCACCAGATCCTGGGGGTCGACCCTGAGCTCTTGAGGGGTGAATTTCTTGGATTACTTTTACCTAATTGTTTCTATTCAGCTCTTATGAGGGAAACTGTACCCAGTTATCCAGATCTTGTTCATCGGGTCGAGGCCCAGATAGCGGCTGACAAGGCCATCGAATCATATTGCCTGTAAATTTAGGGCGGATAGAAAAGGAAGAAGGGGCAGGAGAAAGCCCCCGTAAGGCAAGAAAAGCCACGTCAGAGTGATCGCTAGAGTGATAACCGTCAATGGGACCCACCAAGGAGTGGGGGTCAGCATCTGCCTCAAGAATACACTCCACTAAACACAACTCGCCCCAATGTGATGCATGCAATATAGGACGATCCAGTATTCCAATGACTAAGAAGATCGCCCCCAAACCCCAGAGCCGACCAAACAAAACATTATGAGTTTCACCGCACAACCGGTCACACTACTGAAGTGTTTTTTGGGCTGAAAAATGAAATTGAGCACCTTGTCCGACAAGGGCTCCTCGGAAGATTTCTTTAGGGACAAGCACAAGGAAAACAAGCATAAAGACAAGAAAAAAACTAGCTAAACACGTCGTAGGGGGGTAAATGATAGGCAATATCGAAACCATCGTTGGCCCCCACTCCTCTCTACCCAGATATTTTCAGTAGGAACTGCAGATGAAACCCATAAGAATCTGGGACTCGATCAAGATTCCACTATCTCCTTCTGAGAAGAGGACCTCCAAGGGGTCCAGACTCCTCATCAAGATCCGTTTGTCATTAGCGCAGGGATAGGAGATCCTTGTTTCAACGTTAAAAGAATTCTAATAGACAATGGGAGCTCAATCGATGTTCTATTTTTGTCCACTCTCCACAGCATAAAACTTACTCCACAACATCTCAGTCCCGCTACAGGGCCCTTATATGGTTTTGGAAACCACCTGTTTTCTGTTCAGGGAACAATCATCCTACAAGTGACATTTGGAGAATTCCTGAGACAGGTTTCCCAAAATATCCAGTTCGTCATCATCGACTTATGTTCACCCTACAATGCCATCTTTGGAAGAGCAGTCCAGTCAATATTTGGGGAAATCCCATTAATTCCTCACCTATCCATAATGTTCCCGACCCTAGGAGGCGTAGGGGTTGTTCGTGGTAGTTAATAAGCAACCAGTGCTTGCTACCTAAAGCAGGCTCAGTCGGAAGTAGCAGTGGAATTTGAAGTCGGAGATATAAACCTACGTAACAAACCCTCCGTGTAACACCCCCAACCGTCATATGGGATATAACAGAAGGTCCAGCCGGGGCCCCATGTCATATTCCACGAATAGTCAGTGGAGTTACATATTAATACCAAAGTACTATGATACCATATCGAAACCTAACACAGAGCATTCTAGCGGAAGCTTTTAAGTATGTTAGAAGAACCCATCACAGAACATGAATGTCCACTATAACCCAAAGCAAGAATGAAATCACAAATACACATAGAGTCTTGGCCTTGTGGCCTTACAAACTTCAACTTGGAATAGAGTGTTTTATATACTTCGGCAGGCAGGCCAGCCATACATAAAAATTTAAAAGTAAACACTTAGATTTGGCCTTCAAGGGCCACACAGCATCAAGGGCTTTAACCCGCTACTTGCCACTTGGCTCACCCGTTCATGCATTAGAACAATCAACCGAATGGGGGTAAAACAAGGCATCGGTCAGCTAAAGCTGACCAAATTATAATGACCTCGCCCCTAACTCGGGACGACGGAGCTCCTTCCCTGCAATGTATTAGCAAATCCAATCATAGTAATGAAAGTGCAATTTACGCACACTTCACCACAGGCATAAGCACGAACGACCATACACCTCGTATCTTCTTCTCCTAAACCCTCTTCATATCTATCTCCAGAGATCGGGCTGTATTAACCAAAGTTAGGAAACCCTACATCGTCGGACCAGGGAGCAGTAGCCTTAGGTCATCACGCAGACCCTCATAGAACCGGTTGGTATTACGCTCCTCGGTAGCGAAATTAATGCCAATATAACATCCCAACCTCGTGAACTCATGGAGATACTCATCCACACAACTATCTCCCTGCGTCAGTCTCTGGAACTGATTCTCCATGTCGATTCTTTTCACCGAGGGGAGGTATCTATCCAGGAATAACCTCGAGAACTTGTCCATCGAAACATCGGTGAGTTGTTTTCCAACCAAGAGGTACAACTCTAACTCTTCCCACCACAGCCGCGCCTCTCCATCCAACAGGAAAGCAGCTATGGTTGACTTCTGCATTTCTTCCATTTCAGTTGCTGTCATGACTCTCTTAACACGAGAGAGACAATCCTTGGCCTGGGTTGGGGTTCTAGTGCCCGTAAATACTTGAGGAATGAAGCTCATTACATGTTTGAGTTCTCTATCGCTCTTTTTGGCACCAAAGGTTCTACAACTACTCTTTCTACCACTCTAGGCTCTACCGCACGAAACGGGACCTGCTCCATAACAGTGGCAGGGGGTTGTGCTTGCCTCCTTGGCTAGGCGTCCATCATCGCAAACACCACCTCATCCACAAGTCTTATCATTTTTGCCGAAGAAGGGGTTGCAGGTATGTCATTAGGTGCACTGCTTTCTGCTGAATGCGGACGTTCCGACTATCCACACTACTAGAAAACTGACTTTTAGCCACGGCAGATTGCCGTGGCTAAAAGTCCAAAACCGTGGCTAAAGACTTTTAGCCACGGTCTGCCCACGGAAAATGGGTGTGGGCAATACGAGCGTGGCTAAAAGTCCAAACCGTGGCTAAAAGTCCAAAATCGTGGCTAATACTGGACTTTTAGCCACGGTTCATTGCCGTGGCTAATAGTGGACTTTTAGCCACGGTTTAATTGGCGTGGTTAAAAGGCCACTCATAACATAAAAAATTCAGGCCGCCGCCGCCGCTGCCGCCGCCCGGCCGCCGCCGCCGCCCGGCCGCCGCCCGGCCGCCGCCGCCCGGCCGCCGCCCGGCCGCCGCCGCCGCCCGGCCGCCGCCGCCGCCGCCCGGCCGCCGCCGCCGCCCAGCCGCCGTCGCCGCCCGGCCGCCGCCACCGCCATATTTATTTCAAAGGCTAATTTAAATAAATTCCTTATAAACCCAAAAATGTCATTTTGTTTTGGCGGTGTGGGACTAAACAATGCCACGACCTTTTGCCACGGTTCAGGCAAACCGTGGCTAATACTGGACTTTTAGCCACGGTTCAGGCAAACCGTGGCTAAAAGTCCAGTATTAGCCACGGAATAAAACCGTGGCTAATACTCACTATTAGCCACGATTTTTCCCCGTGGCAAAAGAAACCGTGGCTAAAAGCCATTTTTCTAGTATTGCAGGACACACCAATAAGTGACCAAATAAAATTGCAAAAAATCAATCATAGGAACACGAAGGTTCCTCAAACATGTGTATTTTCATTCCTAAGTGGACATTCATGGGTTCTTTTCATGTTATAACGATGACACACATGGATATGTCACCACCCCTTAAAAAGAATTTGTCTATGAATTCTCTTAAGTAAGACCGACACCTTAGTCTGATACCAAATTGTAACACCCCTATCTGCCACATGGGATATAATAGAAGGTGCGGTCGGGTCCCCACGCCATATTCCACGGACAGTCAGCGGAGTTACATATTAATACCAAAGTACTATGATACCATATCGAAACCTAACACAGAGCATTCTAGTAAAAGCTTTTAAGTAAGTTAGAAGAACTCATCACAGGACATGAATGTCCACTATAACCCAAAGTAGGAATGAAAGAACAAATACACATAGAGTCTTGGCCTTATGGCCTTACAACATTCAACTTGGAATAGAGTGTTTTACATACTTCGGCATGAAGGCCGGCCATATATGAAAATAGTAAAAGTAAACACTTCTTTTTGGCCTTCAAGGGCCATACAGCATCAACGGCTTCAGCCCGCTACTTGCCACTTGGCTCACCTATTCCTGCCTAAGAACAATCCACCGAATGGTGGGAAAACAAGGCAACGGTCAGCTAAAGCTGACAAAATTATAATGACCCCGCGCTCACTCGGCGCGACAGAGCTCCTTCCCTGCAATGTATTAGCAAATCCAATCATAGTAATGAAAGTGCAATTTAATCACACTTCACCATAGGTGTAGGCACGAACGACCATACACCTCGTGCACACAAGGCATATTCTCGGTGTCAAGATAAAAGCCATGGACCACCACCGTTCAAATATGGCATCAAATATGAGAATTTTGGTAGTCTTTATGGCCTGTGCAAGGCATAAGACTGGTAACTATGCCAGTGACATGTAACACTACCCACGGACACTCGGCATAACTAATAGGTAGGTTCAGCCCTTTCTTGTTGCTCACATTGCCAGGCAAAGACTACCGTGACGCAGGTCGGCCTCCCAATTCCCATTTCTCCAATCAATACATAACCTATACGGGTGGCTCGTAGGCCACCTGGCTGGTGTAAGACCCCCCTCCCGGAATACAACACACGGCACGAGGGGAGTCTTATGCCCGAAATAGCCGCCTTGCGGTAGCACTAACACACGGGTTAGCCTTTACCACAAGACGCCTATTCCGCCGGCTACAATCCATATCACAACAATTATGCCAACCCAACCATAGCAGAAAAGTAAAAGCAAAAGCAGTTCAGTTCACAGCTAAGCTTAAGTCCAAAAGAGCGGAAGATAACAAGCACAACAGGCTTGTACAAAAGAACAAGAGTCTAGAAATGTTCTGCCAAACGGCTACATGAAAACACTCACGACTGTCACTGACGGTGCCGATGGCACCACCACCTCAGGTCCTATCATCCGGGCCTGGTTGTCCTGTTGCATAGTCCGTAGCTGCTCTACCTACGGGGTTTCCTCCTAAAAAGGAAGACGTAGCAACCGTTAGTCATAAGACTAAGTGGCTTCACATCCGCTCCCCCGGCGACTCCTCGGCACCGGGCGGAGAAAGGAACAAGGTACAATATGTATATATATAAGCAAGTAAACAAGCAGGTGACTGTAAATATAGTGGAGTATAAACTACGCTACACAACTAGCAGTTCTACAAATATCAATAATATATGACAGTAGGTATAATTAATCAGAATAGTAACTTAACTTATAAGAGTGCCCATACAAACTTATAAGTTAAGGATCGGGTTAACAGTAAAGTAACTCATCGTATAGGAGTGCCCATACAAACTTATACGATGAGGATCTTGTGTATGCAATGAATGACATGATATGAATGTTATGCTATGACCGAATCATGCGCACGCACATGCAAGTTGCTATGTCGACACAGACTTGAAGTTCCCACTTTTCGAGCAGGTAGCTAACCTCTCAGGCGTCGTCCGTCGTGGCCAGACGGCGACAGTGGAGCGGGCGTCTCCACTACTAGGTGGTATCACACTACCTATCCTAGGCCCCCGTACGCCTCAACGCTAAGAACACAACAGCGGAGCTCACATGCGTACTATGGCTCAGAAGGGGTCTTGGGTAAATGTGCACCAAGAACACAGCCCAACCTGGCCTTTGATTTCGAACCGGATGGAACCTCGGAAACGCACGAGGTGCAAGCCCAACCGTTCTCATGGCGCGGAGGAGATCTCGGTTTATGGACACCAAGTATCTAACCCTACCGCCCAAGGTCTACCCATTGGCTCCCATCGGTGTGACGACTGGAGAACCCGTAGACCTGCCACATTCATTATCTCAATATCGCGACACGATGAATCGTCGCACATTACATGCCCCAAACAACTCACTCGATGCTACCCGTAGGGAGACTTCAACTCTAAGCATCGGTTGTTAATAAACCCCTTGGGCTCGGATTACGGTTACAAAATACTTCTCACATAGTGTTCATCATGTCCACGCCCACCTATTCAATAAATTCACCTCAACACTACGCATAATAGATATGTTCAACACCAAATTGTATAAATATATCCTATACCAATCTCAACTCCTAATATCTAGCCTTCCCATCCAATCCATTTCTCTACCAATACATGGTTATACCTTATTACACAACCAAATGAGTAACTATGCTAAATTATAGTAACAACAACATTATAGATATATGGGAGCAAGACAACAAATGAGCAAATCACAACCATTGCAAGGGTGCTAGCATTATAAAATAACAAGTGCATTAACATAGGATAGCCTGATACTAAAACTGAGATTCCCGGAGCTACAAGAATCCGATCACAATGCACAACCCCTCGTTGGAAAGGTATTCGCGAGGGCTATGACTTTCGTGTTGAGTCGATCGCCCAGATCTGGTCGCAACATACCAGAAATTCAACTCGAATACGTACAGGAAACAGTTTCCTGTACAGGAATTCTCCCGAACGCAGCGGACTCGAACCAGCTTTCCCATGGCTACAGGTATCGCATGGAAACGAGCAACCACTCGTTGGAAAGGTAATTTCAAGGGCTACAACTTTCGTGTTGAGTCGTTCACCCAGATCTGGCCAGAACACCTCCTAAATTGGCCACGAAGGTCGCCGCGTGCAGAAATCAGATTTCTGCACGCATCTTAAGGCGAGATGAACGGCATCCGTTCATCTTCTTCCTTGCAACGACCTCGCATAAACTTCTCCAGAAATCACACCCAACCTTATTTCTCCTTTCAAAGCCAAACCCTCAACGAAAACCCCTCTCATCTCCACTTTGAATGATGAGAAGGTTGAGGGAGACTAAGCCTAGAAAACCTAGGCATGGCTTATCCTAAGAACTCTCCTCCTCACCATCAAGACTCTATGGAGTCGATGTCTCTCCTAAAATAACTATAGATCTAGCACCAAGGGAGAGGGGAGGAAGCTCACCTCAAGTCCAGCGGTACCACCATGGCCGGCCATGAGCCTCGCACTCCTTCGCGGCGGCATTGTTTTTCCCTTGACGGCGGCGGCGTTTTGATTCCTCCAAGAATGGCTCCGGCAAGCTCCTTTCCCCTTCCTCCAGCAAGCTCTCTTCCTCTCAGAATTTTTGGGGCTGAAAAGGGGAATGAAAGCTAGGGTTTCCAACTTTTTTCCTTTTTATACACCGCAGACACGGGTAGGCACACGGCCGTGTTCCTACCCGTGTTCAGGTGACACGGCCGTGTCGCCTGCCGTGTTTAGGGCCGTGTTCATCCCAGAACATCTTCCTGCCGGGTCGGGGTTGCGGCACACGGGTAGAGACACGGCCGTGTCTCGACCCGTGTCCTTGGCACACGGCTAGGGACACGCCCGTGTCCCAATACCCGTGTACCTCTCTAACTCGAACTTAATATTGGCATGAGGCACACGGGTATGGACACGGCCGTGTCCATACCCGTGTCAGCCAAAATCACCGTTTTGCCTTGTTTTCCTCATTTCCCATACGTTCGCACCCGTTCACCCACACCCCCATTGGGCTCACCACAGCCCTCTTGACTCAAATACGCAATCAAGGGGCCTAGCGCGAATTGGGACGTTACAAATCCTATAAACAAAATAAAAGATTTCGTCCCCGAAATCAGGGTAAGGCTATGAGAGTGAAACACATAAAAGGGAACTATGCTTTCAAATAAAATTCTTACCTGGAGTAAATAATTCCGGGTAGCGCCCTTGCATCAAATCCCTTGGCTCCCATGTGAACTCCTCCTTCCCATGATTAGACCATAGCACTTTCACCAAGGGAACACTTTTGCGGCGCAAGGTTCTCGTCTCGTTATCAACGATCCGCACCGGCTCCAGTCGCACAGACCTATCAGACGCCACGGCACCATCCGCCGTGGGGATATATTGTTCAGGCCGCAACAAAGCCTTCTGAAGCGACGATACATGGAACACGTCGTGAAGGTTCTCCAGCTCCGGTGGTAACTCCAATCGATAGGCCAGAGGGCCAATCCTTTCCACTACGACATAGGGCCCGACATACCTTGGGCTGAGCTTCTTGACTCCACGTACCCGCGACACTCCGTGCATCGGTCGAATCTTCAGGAACACCTTTTCACCCACTTGAAACTCCACCATACGGTGCCTTGCGTTGTAATATTTCGCCTGTCGGCTTTGAGCCTCTAGCATTCGATCCCGGATCAACCTAACCACCGCGTCCGTGTCATCAATATACTCATTTCCCAATGTCTTCGGATCTTCGTCTTGCACCCAGGACAAGGGTGTTCTACACCTCCTTCCATACAAAGCTTCATAAGGTGCCATTCCAATACTGGCTTGATGACTGTTATTATAAGAGAACTCCACGAGAGGTAAGAGTCTCTCCCATGGTTCTCCTTTATCTAGCACACATAACCGCAGAAGGTCCTCCAATGTTCGGATGGTTCGTTCAGATTGCCCGTCCGTTTGAGGGTGAAAGGCCGTGCTAAAGGTGAGGTGCGAGCCCAAATAATCCTGTACAGCCCTCCATTCTCTTGAAGTAAACCGACCATCCCGATCGGAGACGATCGTCTTCGGCACACCATGGTACCGCACAAATTGCTCCACAAAGAGACGCACTAGGACGCCCACCTGCGCCTCCTTCTTCATTGGGATAAATCGGGCTACTTTGGTCAACCGATCAACTATCACCCACACAGAATCATTCCCCGAGCGCGAGCGAGGTAACCCGTGGACGAAGTCCATGGAGATGTCCTCAAATTTCCATTCGGGGATGGGCAACGACTGTAGCATTCCACCGGGGCTTCTGCACTCCGCCTTCACCATTTGGCAGGCCACACAATGAGTAACAAAGTATTTGACATCCCTCTTCATGCCCGGCCAACACATTGTCTTTCTCAAATCGGCGTACATCTTCGCGATCCCCGGGTGCACCGAGTACTTGGAGCAATGGGCCTCCTTTAGAATATCCTCCCGAATGTTGTCGCCTTCGGTGACGTAAAGCCGGCCACGAAAATGGGCGAGGCCATCTTTTAGGGAGTATTCTTCCGTAATCCCATCCTCCATTGACCTGAAAGCCGGGGTTAAAGCCGCATCCTTCTTTTGTTCCGTCCGGATCCGGTCTCGTATGTTGCAAACTATACTCATCGCGGCCAAATATTCCGTATACTCATCCGATTGATTCTTAAAGACCAAAGTGACTTCCATCTCTTGCAGTGTCTGGATTAACTCCATCCTCATCAAGTGGGATTCCGTGCTCGTTCCCGGTGCCTTTCGGCTCAAGGCATCAGCTACGGAATTAACCTTCCCGGGGTGGTAGTTCAAGGTGAATTCATAGTCGCACAAGAACTCCAACCACCGCCGCTGTCTCAAGTTTAACTCCTTTTGGGTGTGAACGTACTTCAGATTTTTGTGATCCGAGTAGATCTCGCAGTGGACGCCATATAAATAATGCCTCCAAATCTTCAAGGCGAACACCACCGCTCCCAACTCTAGATCATGCACCGGGTAGCTGGCTTCATGCTTCTTCAACTGTCTTGAAGCATAAGCGATCACATGCCCATTCTGCATCAACACAGCTCCCATCCCTTGATACGACGCATCCGTGTAAACTTGAAAGCCCTCCTTCCCAGATGGAAGAGCTAGGATGGGTGCAGTCGTCAATCTGTCCTTCAACTCTTGGAATGCAGCTTCACACTGGGGTATCCATTCAAACGGCACACCCTTCTTGGTCAGCGTAGTAAGGGGAAGGGCGATCTTCGAGAAGCCTTTCACGAACTTGCGATAGTACCCGGCAAGTCCAAGAAAGCTCCGTATGTCGGCCGCTGACTTCAATGGCCACCACTCCTTCACGGCCCGCACCTTGGCCGGATCTACTGCTAGCCCCGCCCCACTAATCACATGGCCCAAGAACGCGACCTCTCGAAGCCAAAACTCGCATTTGCTGAACTTGGCAAACAAAGTGTGCTCCTTTAGCTTCCTCAGCACTAAAGTTAGATGTTCGGCGTGTTCTGCTTCAGTCTTGGAGTAGACTAGGATATCATCGATGAACACGATGACAAAGATGTCCAAATAAGGGCTGAACACCTTGTTCATCAAGCTCATAAAGGCGGAAGGGGCGTTTGTGAGCCCAAACGGCATCACGGTGAATTCATACAAACCATATCTCGAACTGAACGCCGTCTTCTGAATGTCATCTTCTTGTATCCTCAGCTGATAATATCCCGAACGCAGATCTAACTTGGAGAACCAATACGATCCCACCAATTGATCAAATAACTCATCAATGCGCGGTAGGGGATAGGTGTTCCGCACCGTTAACCGGTTCAACTCTCGATAATCAATGCACAACCGCAGGGTGCCATCCTTCTTTTTGACGAACAAAACGGGCGCTCCCCAAGGCGACGAGCTTGGGCGAACGAACCCTGCTTCCACCAATTCCTGAAGCTGGACTCTAAACTCTGCAAGTTCCATCGGAGCCATTCGGTATGGAGCCCGCGAGACGGGCTTGGCACCCGGAATTAGCTTGATTTGGAAGTCCACTTCCCTATGCGGGGGTAGTCCCGGCAATTTCTCGGGAAATACCTCGGGAAATTCTCGCACCACCCGCACATCCTTGACCTCTAATGTCAATTTCTTCAACTCGAAGCAAATCACATAGACCTCGTCCCCTTCCATATGAGATTTCATAACTTGGATTGAAGATAATAATATACGGGGTGCGAATTTAATACCTTGGAAGATGACTTCCGAGTCTCCATGCCTCAACATAACTTGCTTCTCCACACAATTGATCCTGGCGTGGTGCCAGTCCAACCACTTCATGCCCAGGATGAGGTCGAACTCCGGGATTCTTAACACTGTAGCCGGAGTTTCAAAGAACTTTCCTCCAATAAGGGTGTCGAAGTCGCAACTTGCTGACGACGTCATCTCAGAGCCGTCCGGAAGGCGCACCCTTTGAGTAATGCCCGGGAAGTGTTGCACTCAAAACATATCACCTCACGTCGGCCCCCAGGTTGTTGATAATATTGCTGCTGCGGTGGTGGAGGTAAAGCTAGTGGTTGCGGAATTGGGTACTCCACCCGATAGTTCCGGTTGACCCACCGACCGCCTCTGTGGTTTCCCCTTCCTCTGCCATGATCATTCCGCCTTCTATTACTAGGGCCGACTTCAATTACTCCTTCCGCGGGTCTCTTGCCACATCCCATATGGTCCGCCTCCAGTCTCTTTGCCATGTCGATGATTTCTGCCAGGCTTCCATCGGCTATAAACAAAAGGGCCTGCCTCAGGGGGTCCCTCAACCCTTTGTAGAAGCGCTTCGCGTAGCCTCTATCGTCCAACTCATAGGAATCGGCAAACCTAGCGAGGTGTTGGAAGTCCCTCTGGTACTCCGTTACCGAATTCGATCCCTGCTTCAGCTGCAGAAATTTTTCTTCAAGTCCATCCCGAGCAGAAGAAGGGATGAAGTGATCCAGAAAAGCCTCGGTGAACTCGTTCCAACTGATGTCCGTGTACAACCGTCCTTGGAAGATGGAGCCCATGAGGGACTTCCACCACCTTTTGGCGTGCAGCTCTAGCAGCGTCACTACCAATGTCACCGCCATGCTGTTCGGACATCTTATGCCAGCCATCAATTCCTGCACGGTATCAAGCCATTCCTCGGTGCGCACCGGCGATTCTATCCCAAGATAGGCAGGAGGGGACAGGGCACGGAAGGTGCTCAACCTGTTGGAGCCTGGCGCTTGTTGTTGCACCGGAGCTTGCTGGGCTTTAAATGCATCCAATATGGCTGACAGCGTTTGTCCTAGTTCCGACTGCTGGAATTGTGAAGGGACGGAAGGGGTAGGAGTGCCCCCAACCGGCTCCACCTGCGCTGGGACTTGTACGCAAGGTACAAACTAGGGTCAGGTTGGCTAAAACTAATGTCAAAGTTGGACAACTTAGTGTGAATTACATATGGGCACACCACTGCTTCCGCTAAGTCGGTTTGTCCCCAAACCAACTAATCGAACGGGAGTGGCCCATTGTTACATGACTGCTTTAGTTGAAGATCAGCTAAGTCTGATACCATTTGTAAGACCCCCCTCCCGGAACACAACACACGGCACGAGGGGAGTCTTATGCCCGAAATAGCCGCCTTGCGGTAGCACTAACACACGGGTTAGCCTTTAACACAAGACGCCTATTCCGCCGGCTACAATCCATATCACAACAATTATGCCAACCCAACCATAACAGAAAAGTAAAAGCAAAAGCAGTTCAGTTCACAGCTAAGCTTAAGTCCAAAAGAGCGGAAGATAACAAGCACAACAGGCTTGTACAAAAGAACAAGAGTCTAGAAATGTTCTGCCAAACGGCTACATGAAAACACTCACGACTGTCACTGACGGTGCCGATGGCACCACCACCTCAGGTCCTATCATCCGGGCCTGGCTGTCCTGCTGCATAGTCCGTAGCTGCTCTACCTGCGGGGTTTCCTCCTAAAAAGGAAGACGTAGCAACCGTTAGTCATAAGACTAAGTGGCTTCACATTCGCTCCCCCGTCGACTCCTCGGCACCGGGCGGAGAAAGGAACAAGGTACAATATGTATATATATAAGCAAGTAAACAAGCAGGTGACTGTAAATATAGTGGAGTATAAACTACGCTACACAACTAGCAGTTCTACAAATATCAATAATATATGACAGCAGGTATAATTAATCAGAATAGTAACTTAACTTATAAGAGTGCCCATACAAACTTATAAGTTAAGGATCGGGTTAACAGTAAAGTAACTCATCGTATAGGAGTGCCCATACAAACTTATACGATGAGGATCTTGTGTATGCAATGAATGACATGATATGAATGTTATGCTATGACCGAATCATGCGCACGCACATGCAAGTTGCTATGTCGACACAGACTTGAAGTTCCCACTTTTCGAGCAGGTAGCTAACCTCTCAGGCGTCGTCCGTCGTGGCCAGATGGCGACAGTGGAGCGGGCGTCTCCACTACTTGGTGGTATCACACTACCTATCCTAGGCCCCCGTACGCCTCAACGCTAAGAACACAACAGCGGAGCTCACATGCGTACTACGGCTCAGAAGGGGTCTTGGGTAAATGTGCACCAAGAACACAGCCCAACCTGGCCTTTGATTTCGAACCGGATGGAACCTCGGAAACGCACGAGGTGCAAGCCCAACCGTTCTCATGGCGCGGAGGAGATCTCGGTTTATGGACACCAAGTATCTAACCCTATCGTCCAAGGTCTACCCATTGGCTCCCATCGGTGTGACGACTGGCGAACCCGTAGACCTGCCACAGTCATTATCTCAATATCGCGACACGATGAATCGTCGCACATTACATGCCCCCAAACAACTCACTCGATGCTACCCGTAGGGAGACTTCAACTCTAAGCATCGGATGTTAATAAACCCCTTGGGCTCGGATTACGGTTACAAAATACTTCTCACATAGTGTTCATCATGTTCACGCCCACCAATTCAATAAATTCACCTCAACACTACGCATAATAGATATGTTCAACACCAAATTGTATAAATATATCATATACCAATCTCAACTCCTAATATCTAGCCTTCCCATCCAATCCATTTCTCTACCAATACATGGTTATACCTTATTACACAACCAAATGAGTAACTATGCTAAATTATAGTAACAACAACATTATAGATATATGGGAGCAAGACAACAAATGAGCAAATCACAACCATTGCAAGGGTGCTAGCATTATAAAATAACAAGTGCATTAACATAGGATAGCCTGATACTAAAACTGGGATTCCCGGAGCTACAGGAATCCGATCACAATGCACAACCCCTCGTTGGAAAGGTATTCGCGAGGGCTACGACTTTCGTGTTGAGTCGATCGCCCAGATCTGGTCGCAACATACCAGAAATTCAACTCGAATACGTACAGGAAACAGTTTCCTGTACAGGAATTCTCCCGAACGCAGCGGACTCGAACCAGCTTTCCTGTGGCTACAGGTATCGCATGGAAACGAGCAACCACTCGTTGGAAAGGTAATTTCAAGGGCTACAACTTTCGTGTTGAGTCGTTCACCCAGATCTGGCCAGAACACCTTCGAAATTGGCCACGAAGGTCGCCGCGTGCAGAAATCAGATTTCTGCACGCATCTTAAGGCGAGATGAACGGCATCCGTTCATCTTCTTCCTTGCAACGACCTCGCATAAACTTCTCCAGAAATCACACCCAACCTTATTTCTCCTTTCAAAGCCAAACCCTCAACGAAAACCCCTCTCATCTCCACTTTGAATGATGAGAAGGTTGAGGGAGACTAAGCCTAGAAAACCTAGGCATGGCTTATCCTAAGAACTCTCCTCCTCACCATCAAGACTCTATGGAGTCGATGTCTCTCCTAAAATAACTATAGATCTAGCACCAAGGGAGAGGGGAGGAAGCTCACCTCAAGTCCAGCGGTACCACCATGGCCGGCCATGAGCCTCGCACTCCTTCGCGGCGGCATTGTTTTTCCCTTGACGGCGGCGGCGTTTTGATTCCTCCAAGAATGGCTCCGGCAATCTCCTTTCCCCTTCCTCCAGCAAGCTCTCTTCCTCTCAGAAGTTTTGGGGCTGAAAAGGGGAATGAAAGCTAGGGTTTCCAACTTTTTTCCTTTTTATACACCGCAGACACGGGTAGGCACACGGCCGTGTTCCTATCCGTGTTCAGGTGACACGGCCGTGTCGCCTGCGGTGTTTAGGGACGTGTTCATCCCAGAACATCTTCCTGCCGGGTCGGGGTTGCGGCACACGGGTAGAGACACGGCCGTGTCTCGACCCGTGTCCTTGGCACACGGCTAGGGACACGCCCGTGTCCCAATACCCGTGTACCTCTCTGACTCGAACTTAATATTGGCATGAGGCACACGGGTATGGACACGGCCGTGTCCATACCCGTGTCGGCCAAAATCACCGTTTTGCCTTGTTTTCCTCATTTCCCATACGTTCGCACCCGTTCACCCACACCCCCATTGGGCTCACCACAGCCCTCTTGACTCAAATACGCAATCAAGGGGCCTAGCGCGAATTGGGACGTTACAGCTGGTCTCCTAGATCTCTCAGCCTCTCAATTCAATCCCAAGGTCTCCACAACACAGGGGACAAATAAATCAAGGATCTACTGCCTGCTGTAGCACTATCGCCGCACGGTATCTGGCAGAAATGTGATTCTACCCAGTTTTCCAGGTGCTCCTTGGATTTAGCCCCAAAGGTTCCTTATTGCCATCTACTGTGTAGAAACCCAAAAACAAACAACACGGAGTCTTCTTCACCCAGTACAAGCATAATGAAAACATCACCAATTCAGACCAACCTGTCTAAATCGGCTTCATACACCATGCCTATGTTCGTACTTCGATTCTGAACTCTATATGCAAAAACTACGGGAATATACCGTATCTACCCGAAGGAAAACCCTCACGCTCACTGCACACTCGCGGGAGAGAGTTACCTATACAATAGGATGAGGACTTCACATGTCCAAGGAGAGAATAGTTACCCTTTGAACTCTCTTCAGTGTCGTGCCAAATACCAAGATGGATGAACTCGACCGCAACGATCTTGCCTCTATAGATCCGGACTCGGCTTACGAATCGGAACTTCGAAACTCCAGTGGTGGCGAGATCTCCTTCCTCTTCTTCCTTCTTCACTGTCACTTCTCTCTAACCCTTAGAAAGAGAAGTTCCAAAGGAAAATGAGGTTTAAACTCTACACACTCGGCCATATACACGCAGGGATAGCCCCCAGCCGTCGGGTCCCTTACCAAAACAGCAGACGACCACAATTTAATGTAGAAATCAGTTTACAAGTGCTACCGCCGTGTGGTAAGAAGTTACTATCGCGCGGTACCTTAAACGGTTAGCTTCTTAAGGATGCCACCGCCCCTAAACTCGAATCAGGCATTGACATGTGCATGCGTCAAAACTGCTCTTCTACCGATCCGCTCTAAGGATAATGCCGTGCGATAACATCCGAAGAACTTGGCCAAATAAATAGCCAAAACTACCGCTATCGCTAATTATACCGCCACGCACTAGCAAGAAATGAGGCATTGAGAGCATTGAGTGATCCGATCTACCGCCACGCAGTACTCACTACTGTTGCATAGTACCGTAGAGCTCGACGCTTTCTCGAGAGCTCGATGCACACCTTGGAGCTACCAATGCACGGTAACTAGCTACCGCCGGGCAGTAACCCCCAGTGAAGCATCTCACGCCTCTAGAAATTTTTGGCGTCATAAATCTCCCCCACTTAAAGAAATTTCGTCCCAAAATTTAATGTTACGGGAAGATATAAAAGTAAAGAATACATCAGATTACCTTAGAGAAATAGATCAGGGAACTCCTCCCTCATAGTTTGCTCGCGCTCCAAATACAGCTCCTCTCTACCATAGTTGTCCCAAAGGACCTTGACCATTTTAATGGACTTGTTTTGCAGCATCTTGACCTCTACGTCCTCAATCCGAATGGGATTGACCTTCGTCGTTAACCCATTATTGAACAGCACTTGATCCACAACAATCACTTGAGTAGGCTCTTGAATGTACTTCCACAACACTGAGATATGAAATACATCGTGCAAACCGCTCAACTGCACCGAAAGAGCCAAACGGTAGGCGGCTTCACCACTCTGCTCCAAGATCTCAAAAGGCCCAATATACCTCGGACTAAGCTTCTTTAAGCGTTGAATCCTTGATACACCCTTAAATAGTTTTATCTTGAGGTATACCCATTCGCCCACCGCAAACTCTACGTTCTGATACTTGGCATTGTGGTACTTGGCCTACCTATCTTGAGCAATCAGTAGCCATTCTCGGATCAACCGTATTGTTGAAGTAGCATCTTCAACGTCCCTTCGCTTGTACAGCTTCGATTCTCCAATTTCTACCTAAGCCAACGACGTATGATAACTCCTTCTGTACAGAGCCTCAAAAGGCAATATCTGAATACTAGCTTTGTAGCTATTATTATACACGAACTCAACCATAAAAAGATGGTCCTCCCACTTTTTACCGAAATCTAGAGCACACATGCGAAGCATATATTCCTATGTTCTATTCACCCTTTCAGTCTTAACATCTGTCTGTGGGTGAAAAGTCGTGCTGAAATGCAGCTTGGTACCTAACAACTGATGAATGAGCCTCTAATTGTTAGATGTGAAACGACCATCTCGGTCACTAATGATGCTCCGGGATACGCCGTGCAACCAGACTATGTTGTCCACATAATGCTTCGCTAATTTCTCAGTTGAATCATCCTTCCTATTGGGTATTAAGTGTGACACCTTCGTTAAGTGATCAATGACCACCAAAATGGCATCGTTCCCCTTGTGCGATCTCGACAAACTGTGCACAAAATCCATGGAGATGTCATCAAATTTCCACTCTGATATAGGCAAGGAGTTTAGGAATCCGCCAGGCTTATGGCATTCGGCCTTCACCAAGGCACAGGTTTGACATTTGCTACATACAATGCTATGTCTTTCTTCAGACATGGCCACCAGAATAGTTCCTTCATGTCCTTGAACATCTTGGTGCTCCTGGGTTGAATCGAGTATTTTGTAAAATGCACCTTATACATCAATTCTTCTCGCAACTTCCCCATGTTGGGGATGCACAATCGGCTTCCTTTCCATAAGAGGCCATCGTCAATAGAGAACTAGTCATTCGATCCATCAACTGTTTCTGCCCAGTGACATTTCAAGCTCACATCCAACTCTAAGGCATGCCAAATCCTGTCTACGAGGTCATATTGAACCTCCGTCCAACCCAAACATGTGTTTGCACTAACGCCCTTGTCAACACAAGAGATTTCCAAGGCCTCTAGATCCCGAATAAGCCGCTCGTCGTGCATCTGTAACCAATTAGCTCGAGCAGGGCTCCTACGGCTCAAAGCATCTGCCACAATGTTCCCCTTCCGAGGAATATAATGAATCTTGTAGGTGTAATCCCTAAGGATCTCCATCCACTTTCACTAACGCATGTTCAGATCCTTCTGATCCATCAGATACTTTAGGCTCTTATGATCTGAATAGATATCTACCTTTACCCCATATATATAATACCTCCAAAGCTTGAGAGCGAATACCATGGCCGCCAATTCCAAATCATGGACCGGGTATTTCCTCTCATGCACCTTCAACTGGCGTGATCCATAGGCTATCACCTTCATATGCAGGAGCAGAACACATCCTAATCCACTCCCAGATGCGTCACTATAAATTTTGTAGCCCTTCAAACCACAAGGCGAACATAAGACAGGTGTCGTGGTTAAAAGACACTTTAGTTCTTCGAACGCTTGAGCGCACTCCGGTGACAAAAAAAACTTCTGATCCTTCCTTGTCAGAGTAGTGAGGGGAAATGTTATCCGCGAGAAGTTCTCCACGAAGCGCCTTTAATAGCCAACAAGCCCCAGAAAAATTTGGACTTCCGCCATAGTAGACAACACGGGCCACTCCCGTATCTCAATTATCTTTGCAGGATCAACCGCAATACCTTCTCCACTAACTACATGACCAAGGAACGCTACCAAGGACAACCAGAACTCACATTTGGAGAACTTGGCATACAGTTGGTTCCTCCTCAACATCTCCAATACCATATGTAGATACTTGAAATGATTTTCTTCGCACAGTGAGTACACCAGTATATCATCGATGAAGACTATCACGAACTGGTCCAAGTACTCTATGAATGTCCTATTCATCAAATCCATAAACACTGATGGCGCATTCGTCATCCCAAACAGCATGGAGGTGAATTCATAATGCCCATAATGTGTGCTTGAAGCCGTCCTTGGAATGTCCCTTTCCCTTATTCTCAGTTGATAGTACCCGGATTTCAAATCTAGCTTCGAGTACACAGTTTACCCAACCAGCTGGTCGAATGGATCATCAATCCATGGGATAGGATATTTATTCTTCTATGTCAGCTTATTCAACACTCGTTAATCAATATAGAGTCATAAGCTTTCGTCCTTCTTTTTAACAAAAAGGACTGACACGATCCATGGTGACGAACTTGGATGCACATATCCTTGGTCAAACAGCTCTTGCAGCTGTACCTTCAATTCCACATCTCCTTAGGCGCTAAGCGGTACGGGGAGTATGACACAGTCTTGGCGCCTGATACCAGCTCGATGGTGAAGTCCATCTCGCGTTACGGTGGGGCTCCGGGGAGATTTTAAGGAAAACATTAGGAAACTCAGATACAACCGGGATACTATCCAGACTTGGCTTGGGCTTTGAAGTCTCCACTAAGGTGAAAAATAGCCATGCACCACTACGAACTTCCTTAAATACCTGGATAGTAGAAATAAAAGTCTTGATTGATCCCCTCATGCCAGAGAATGTAGTCTCATGCTTTGTATCCACCCCCAGTCTGATCACCTTGCATTTGCAATCAATGTACCCACGCTGCTCCGAGATCCAATCAATGCCAAAGATCACATCAAACTCCACTCTCAGTAGTAGCGATGCTTGCAATCCAAACTCTTGACTCCCAATCCGTACCATCACGCAACAAACTCTATCCACGCGCATAGAACACCTGTTCGGAAGCAACACGTCCAATTTATCCCTTGCCAACGAAGACGGCGCTCCGATGCACGATACAAATTCCTCGGAAAAAAAGGAGTGCGAAGATCCCGTATTGAATAGTGCTCTCGGTGGACAATTAAAGATCAGAATGAATCCTAGCATAACAAGTCACAAGCTAACGCGCATAAGGTAACAAGTATGGAAAGCTAAATGTGTTGTTCACGAAATCATACATGTCACCACATCAGCCTGCTTTATGGTCTCCTACTGGCCAAGGTTGTAAACTCTAGGCTGGGTTGGAGCGTAGTGGGATGTGGTTAACTCTACCGCCTTTTCCCTTCTCCGTATGAGTTGCTCCAGGCTTCTTCTCTGACTTCTGGAGCCCACTCCAACAGTCTCGGGCAATATGTCCCTACTTGCCTCAATTATAGCAAGTAATCAGGCCTCGCACCGTAGTACCTCCAGACGTACCCGAAGGTATGGCTGGACCCGAAGTCCGAGCCTTCTTGTTCAACTTATGAAACCTAGACTTTGACTAACTTGGTACCTTGAATTTCGACTTCTTTGTGCTTAATTCCTTCTTATCCTGAACCCTCTTCATATCTTTCTCCAGAGATCAGGAGGTATTGACAAGAGTTGGAAAACCCTGCGTCATCGACCCAGAGAGTAGTAGCCTTAGCTCATCACGCAGACCCTCATAAAACAAGTTTGTCTTACGCTCCTCGTCAGTGAAAGTAACGCCATCATAACGTCCCAACCTCGTGAACTCGTGGAGATACTCATCGAGGCAACTATCTCCCTACGTCAGTCTCTAGAACTGAATCTCCATGTCGATTATCTGTATCGAGGGGAGGAATTTTGCCAGGAATAACCTTGAGAACTCGTCCATCGAAACATCGGTGAGTTGTCTTCCAACCAAGAGGTGCATCTCCAACTCTTCCCACTACAGTCGTGCCTCTCCATCCAAAAAGAAAGCGACTATGGTTGACTTCTTCCATTCTTTTGTTTCAGTCGCTGTCATGACTCTCTTAACACGAGAGATACAATCCTCGGCCTGGGTTGGGGTTCCAGTGTGCGCAAATATAGGAGGATTGAAGCTCATGACATGTTTGAGTTATTTCTCTGTCGCTCTTCTTGGCACCAATGGTTCTACAGCCACTCTTTCTACCACTCAAGGCTCTGCCGCACGATGCGAGACCTGCTCCATAAAAGGCAGGGGGTTATGCTTTCCACCTTGGTTGGACTTCCATCATCCAAACACCACCTCAGCCACAAGTCTTATTGTTTTAGCCGAAGGAGGGGTTACAGGTACGTCATTAGGTCTACTGATTTCCGCCGAATGCGGACATTCCGACTATCCAGCACCACTCCTAGTCAACTATTATTGCAGGACACACCAATAAATGACCCAAAAATTTTCAAAAAATCAATCATAGGAACACGCATGTTCCTCAAAAATGTGTATTTTCATTCTTAAGTGGACATTCATGGGTTTTTTTCATGTTATATAACGATGACGCACATGGCTGTGCTCACCACCCTTAAGAAGAATTCGTCCACGAATTCTACTAAGTAAGACTGACACCATAGTCTGATACCAACTTATAACACCCCCATCTATCACATGGGATATAACAGAAGGTCCGGCCGTGGCCCCACGCCATATTCCACGGACAATCAGTAGAGTTACATATTAATACAAAAGTACTATGATACCATATTAAAACCTAACACAGAGCATTCTAGTGGAAGCTTTTAAGTAAGTTAGAAGAACCCATCACAAAACATGAATGTCCACTATAACCCAAAGCAGGAATGAAAGAACAAATACACATACAGCCTTGGCCTTATGGCCTTATAATATTCAACTTGGAATAGAGTGTTTTACATACCTTGGCACGTAGGCCGGCCATACATGAAAACAGTAAAAGTAAACACATTGCTTTGGCCTTAAAGGGCCATACAGCATCAAGGGATTTAGCCCTCTACTTGCCACGTGGCTTACATATTCCCGCATAAGAACAATACACTGAATGGTGGAAAATAAAGACAATGGTGAGCTAAAGCTTACTAAATTATAACGACCCCGCCCCTCACTCAGGGAGGCAGAGCTCCTTCCCTGCAATGTATTAACAAATCCAATCATAGTAATGAAAGTGCAATTTAAGCACACTTCACCACAGGCATAGGCATGAACGACCATACAGCTCATGCACGCATGGAACATTCTCAGTGTCCGGATAAAAGCTAGGGACCACCACTGTTCATAAGACGACATCAAACATGAGCATTTTGGTAGTCTTTATGACATGCGCAAGGCCTAAGACCCGTAACTATGGCAGTGACAGGTAACACTACCCACGGACACTCAGCATAGCTAGTGCGTAGGTTTGGCCCTTTCCCGTTGCTCACATTGCCGGGAAAAGACAACCGCAGTGCGGGTCGGCCTCCCCATACGCATTTCTCCAATCAATACATAACCCCGTTATGTGAGCCACCCAGCAGGGCTACCAGAACTCTCAGCCCCACAATTCAAGCCCCAGGTCTCCACGACACAGGCCACAAACTGTAACATCCCATTTCCGGCTAGACCCCTAGGAGTCGGTTGGTCGTGATAGAACCCTAGGAAGCCCAAAAATTGAAATACATCAACCGAGATTTCAGGTCACGGGTTGGTCACGCCTGTGACCGACCCATCACGCCCGTGACCTAGGGCGTGACTCCTTCGACGGTCGTCGATCTCATGGATACGATCGTCGGGCGCAGAATTTTAAACCCGGGCCTGTCACGCCCGTGACCTAGGGTGTGACCCCTTCGACGATCGTCGATCTCAGCGGGATGATCGTCGAAGCGCATAATTTGCGTCGTGGCCCTGTCACGCCCGTAACCCAGGTGTCATGCCCGTGATCAAGGGCGTGACCCCCTTCGGCGATCGGTGATCTCAACGAGACGATCGCTGTCACAACCCGCATTTTTCTCATTAATAAATAAATCAGAGCACGAGATAACTACGAGCTGTGATGCCACGTCAAGCAGGGGATAACTGCTGACGCTCAGGCAACACTCTAAACCTTCAACTCATAAGTTAAAATGAATAGAAAACTGATTTTAAATTAATTGGTCGTATCCCTCGTCTTAGTGGATTAGAAAGTCCACGGTTTGAAAACTATTTTTATACGTAGCGGAAAAATACTTCATTTATGTTTAACATCCTAAAAGAGCGCATAAGTGTCCTAAGAGGACAACTTACACTATGCAAGACCCTAGATTTCAATTTATAATATTTATAAAGAAAACAATCTTTTTACGCATTTGGAAAATAATGTATGAGCTTTTATAAAACATGCTGATCATGCAATACATATAGAAGTTCTTATAGGTTGTAAAGTAACTAGCAACCTAGCATAAAACATTCCCAGAGAGCAAGTGAAACTACCACAAAACAGGTAAACTAGCAGCTAAGCAAAGACTTAGTATCACCAAGGAAAATCACCATCGAGCGTCAACAACCTGACACGAACTCGCTGGCGAGCATGTATGTCTGTACTACCACAAAGCTAAAGAACTACCTCAACAGGTAAGGAAAACACTGCCACCACGCAGTCCACAAAGAAACTCCTGAAATTAGCCGCTCAGCCGGCTACAGACCTGAACCTGAGGCATTCAAAAGAAGAAGAACTCAACAAGAAATAATAAAACAAGTGGCAAAGAAACATCAGATAAAAATCGAATGAGAAGAGCAGAAAGAAAAGGGTTACCAACCCTGCAAGGGAAATGCTGAAAACCTCAGCTAAGAATTCAAAAAAAAGAGACAAAATTTAAGTGTAACAATTAGAAAAGTGAGAGAAATGCAACAAGTGCTAAAACGTACCAAACTCCGCTCAAGCCTGCAGAGGCAAAAGGGAACCAATATGCGTCAAATGAACAATATGAAAGGAACTAACAGTCCTAAACTTGTAAATCGCTAGCACTGGCACAAATCCCAAACCTGTGTCGGAGACTAAGAACAGTCACAACCGAACAAGCAGGTCCAGGTGTCTCAAGAGTACTAAAGGGGCCGCCACAGTGTCCACACACATAGAGTTCCAACCTCTTACAGGAACCCAAAATGTCCAAAGGAGGTAATGGTGGTGGCCACGACTCGAACTCCCCTAGTACCATACTCCCTCAGAAACCCAGCTACCACATGCTAAGGATCCACGATTCGGCGCCAAAACTAGCCGACAACACCACTTAGAAACTACCAAGTTCTACAACCAAAACCCGCCGAAATAGACTAAACCTAAATTTGGCGACACTCGCCGAATTATTTCCCACTACCCGCCGAATTATTTCCCACTACCCACCGAATTATTTCCCACTACCCGCCGAATTCAACTTAGAAAATAAATTCCGATTTCTTCCTAGTTTAGGCCGACTACAAGCCCTAACCTAGGAATATTTCTAATCTCACCTACACTACTCCGGTATTCTACGACAAGGAGAGACAATAAGGCGAAAAGATACAACCCATGGAGGCACGCAAGAGGGGAGAAGTCCACTTGCCTCAAATCGTTCTTGAAAACGTCCACCCAAAAAACTCCACCACGTAGATCCGTCCAAAAGGGGGCACGCGGAGACGAGATCTACGAAAAAAACGGACAACCGGGGTTAGGGCCGAAAAAATCTATGGCGAAACGGTCACCGAAACGGGAAAAGCTTACCGCGATCTCGAAGCTCTCGCCGAGAGCTTTCCAACGCCGCGATCGGATCGAAATTCCGTCCACCGGATCGGCGGTGGCGGCCGCCGGAAGATTCGCGAACGAGAGGTTTCCGCCTCGATTTCTCTCGCACAGGAGGGGGGGCTGCTGGTTCGGGGAAGAAAGGGGGCTTCTTTTTTTTTTTATATATATATACTTAAGAATAATAATATTAATAATAATATTATATTTATTACTAATAATATTATTAATAATAATATTAATAATAATATTAACAAAAGGGGGGGCTGCTGGATCAGCGGGAAAGGCAAGGGGGGGGGGGGCTGATTCGGTGAGAATGGTAAACCATTCTCACCGATTCCCTCTCCCCCTTTTTCTTTTTTTTTATATTCTTTATATATATATATGTAATAATAATATTTATAATTATTAAAAAATGATATAACATTATATCGTTACGGAGGGTCAAACGCGCGTCGAATCGAACGAAATTCGCACCGTAGGCAAATGACGACGCTACGAATCCAACGGCGAAGTCGAAATCGAATTCCGACGCACCGTTTTCGAGATAAAAATTTCTAGAGATAACGGCGTACGCGAAAACATACAAAACTTCAATCGCGCGCCGAGGCTCCAAAAATGCTCGGAACGCGACGAAACTTGACGAGCAAGTCTAAAATTAGCCGATCAAATTTTCTAATGTGAAATTTTCCACTCCCGATGCAAATCCCAAAATTTGGCCGGTCAAACCTAACGAACGCAAAACGCGCTAACGACAAAGTCGGTATCAAAATCCGACGAACAAAACTCGGGCAAAATTCCTCCCGAAGCCAAAACACAAGCATTCCCCAAGAGGCTCCACCGAGTCACCAAACAGACTCCGGCTCGCTAGGGAATCTTGCTACCAGGCATCACCAAGCCACGCAGGAAACCTAAAGAGCTAAGAGCACGCTCTAACAACGTCACATGACCAACACGCGCTAACATAACGCTCTGACGTCATACTACGTCAAATAAGAAATTAAATAATTCACTGGAAAAAAAGTCGGGGGCGTTACAGTCACTCCCCCTAAAAGAAAGTTTCGTCCCGAAACTTTACGCATAAAAACTTCTACCATAGAAGGAAAAACAAACCAAGGGTTATCGAATGCATACCGAGCAAAGCTAGGAGAACAGATGAGGATGCCCTCCCTCATAGCTGACTCCAACTCCCAAGTCGCGCTCTCCACGTCTTGGTTTCTCCACAGAATCTTTACCATCAGTATTGTCTTCCTCCGCAACACTCGATCTTGCACATCCAGAACACGAATAGGAACTTCCACGTAGGAAAGGTTAGGCTCCAACTGGGGCACTGCATCCAGAACTTGTCTGTCACTTAGCACGCACCTCCGCAATTGGCTCACGTGAAAAACATTGTGCACGCCAGGAAAATTTGCGGGCAATTTCAACTTGTAGGCTGACACACCAATCCGCTCCACAATTTCAAATGGTCCCACATACCTCGGGTCTAACTTGTGGTTCTTACCGAACCTCTTCACTCCAACCATCGGGGAAACCTTAAGGAATACCATGTCCCCCACAGAAAATTCCAAAACGGATCTACGCCGATTGGCGTTCTTCTCGTATCGCTCTTGAGCTATCCGAAGCTTCTCTCGAATAAGCTTTACAGAGACTTCCATTTCTTCTAAGGCATCTGGACCTAACAGCGGCCTCTCACCAACCTCAGCCCAAAATAGAGGAGTTCTACATCGTCTTCCATATAGCGCTTCGAAAGGAGCCATTTGCAGACTCTCTTGATAACTATTATTGTATGCAAACTCCATCAACCTCAAGTGTTCATCCCACGCTCCTCCGTGGTCTAATATATAACAACGGATCATATCTTCCACAATCTGATTAACACGCTCAGTTTGACCATTGGTCTGTGGATGATATGCGGTAGAATATCTCAAGTTAGTTCCCAATCCTTCTTGAAGGCTCTTCCAGAAACGAGACGTAAACCGGGAGTCTCGATCTGATACTATACTTACGGGTACTCCATGTAACCTGATAACTTCATTCAAATATAGCTCCGCTATCTTTTTCATCGAGTAACCAATCTGAAAGGGTACGAAGTGCGCACACTTTGTTAATCTATCAACAATCACCCAAACAGAGTCATGCCCTCGGGGAGATCTCGGCAAACCAGTAATGAAATCCATTGAGATACTCTCCCACTTCCAAGCTGGAATCTCTAAAGGCGCTAACTTTCCACCAGGCCTTCCATGATCAGCCTTAACTCTTTTGCACGTAAAACATTTTGACACAAACCTTGCAATGTCACCCTTCATCCCAATCCACCAGGCAATCTGTTTCAAGTCCTTGTACATTTTTGTAGACCCTGGATGGTAGGTCACACTTGAACCGTGTGCCTCATTGCACAACTTAACTCGAATATCTCGAAAATTGGGGACGCAAAATCTACTGCGGTACTTTAGAGTACCCGCGTCATCGATCGAAAAGTCAGGTAGCTCCCCCTTCTCAGTTCTACTATGAAGGTGCAATGGATCAGGATCGTCCTTTTGATGAAGCCTCGTAAGAGAAATCCATGAAGGCTCAGACACTTCCAAACTGCTTGGCGAGTGATATCTACCAACTGAAATATCCATTAAAAGGAACTCTTCTACTAACAACTCAGCGGAGAGATTGAAAATTTTCCCTGTCTTCCTGCTTAAGGCGTCGGCTACCACGTTAGCCTTACCCGGATGGTATAGGATCTCCACTTCATAATCAGCCACATACTCTAACCATCTACGCTGGCGCAAGTTCAACTCCTTTTGAGTGAAGACGTACTTCAAACTCTTATGATCTGTATAAATCTTGCACTGTGCGCCATACAACAAGTGTCTCCATAATTTCAATGCATAGATAACTATTGCGAATTTCAAGTCATGCGTAGGGTAGTTCCTTTCATGAATCTTAAGCTGCCTTGACCCATACGCAATCACTTTTCCTTCTTGCATCAGCACACAACCAAGACCCACGTGGGACGCGTCCACGTAAATGGCATAGTCTAATCCTTCCGTAGGCAATGTCAATATCGGAGCAGTGCACAGTCTATTCTTTAGCTCTTGGAACGCTTCTTCGCACTTATCGCTCCAAACAAATGCTGCATTCTTCTGCGTCAACTTGGTCAATGGCGTAGATAATGTAGAGAAACCCTCTACAAATCTTCTATAGTAGCCAGCCAACCCTAGGAAGCTTCTTATTTCTTTGGGTGTGGCAGGCCTCGTCCATTCCATAACTGCGGCTATCTTTTCTGGGTCGACAGAGATTCCGTCCTTGTTAACCACATGACCCAGGAAAGAAACCTGAGGCAACCAGAACTCGCATTTACTTAGCTTGGCGAACAACTTATGGTCCCTCAGGGTAGATAAAACTAGACGCAAATGTTGGTCATGCTCCTCAACATTGCGTGAATACACCAACACATCGTCTATAAATACGACTACAAACTTGTCCAGAAAGTCCTTGAAAACTCTGTTCATCATGTCCATGAAAGAAGAAGGTGTGTTGGTCAAACCAAACGACATCACCAATAATTCAAAATGTCCATGTCTGGAACGGAAGGCAGTCCGCGGGATATCTGATTCACAGATCCTTAACTGGTGGTAGCCCGAACGAAGGTCAATCTTAGAGAACACGGCGCTGCCTCGTAGTTGATCAAACAAATCATCTATCCTCGGCAACGGATACCTATTCTTGATCGTTACCTTATTTAGCTCTCTATAATCGATGCACAACCTCATCGATCCATCTTTTTTCTTAACGAACAAAACGGGAGCACCCCAAGGCGAAGAACTCGGCCTTATAAATCCATTCTCAAGCAACTCGTCTAACTGGATACGCAACTCCTCCAGTTCGCGTGGGGCCATTCGGTAAGGCGCCTTGGCAATCGGACGCGTACCCGGCTCCAAATCTATAACAAACTCCACGTCTCGATCAGGCGGGAGACCAGGAAGATTAGCTGGAAAGACATCAGAAAAATCACGAACCACTGGGATCTCCTCCAAACACGGCAAACTAACCTTGGTTTCTAAAACCGAAACCAAACAAGCAAAACATCCGGAATCTACAAGCTTCCGAGCACATACCGCCAATATAGTCGGAGAATCCTGGCGCGGATAACCGTAAACACTCCCGGGCTGACCGTTGTCCATCCTGAAGTCCAAGCGCTTACCCTTGCATTGGATCACAGCATCATATTTGGACAACTAGTCCATGCCTATGATCACATCGAAGTCTTCCAGATCCAACAGCTTCAAATCAGCAATTGCGAGAAAATCGCATAGCAAAATTGGACAACTCTGAATACCCTGATCTGAAACTACAGATTCCCCTGAAGGAAACTTGACACAGAACGCATCACCAACTCGATCGAGATCCAAATGGTAACGCTCTACGAAGGCTCTAGCCACAAACGAGTGGGTAGCGCCAGAATCGAACAGAACACGCGCCCAACGGTTCTTTACCTTAAATCGTCCTATAAAATTGCACACGCGACTAAGGAAACGAATGCTCAAAACTATAACTATGAGCTAAACATTAAAACTAGGGGAGAATCTAACCTGATATCACTTGCGTGGACGTCTGAGCTTCCTCCATAGAGACCACGTTCAACTTTCCTTTTCCCTTATCCACTCGCTGCGGCGGCGGCAAAGCCTGAAGAGGAACTGGCTGTAGAGTAGGCTGAGCTTGCGGGCACTAACACTTGAGATGACCCTCTTGACCGCACAAGAAACAGCTTCTCGCCTTCTTCCAGCAATGGGCAGCATCGTGCCTCGGCTTCTTGCATACAGAACAAAGCAAGTCTTTCCTTAGGATACCTTGGATCGCATGAATCTGCTCTTTCTTCTGAGCTCCTAATCTTTGATAGCACCTTTCCAATGGATGGCCCGGTCGGCCACAGAATTTGCATACCTCTTTGCTTCTCTTCCTCGGAGCAACATCAGGGACGTGGGTACTCTTACCCTCATCAGACTTTCTTTTATCTTTTCTCAGTTGTTGACCTCGATTCTTGGCGTTATCAATTGCCTCTACCTTTAAGGCAGCTTCCACCATCCCAGCATAACTTGATGTCGCATAGGCACTTGCTAACTGCTGGACGTCACTCCTTAGCCCAGCCAGAAATCGCTTGCTTCTATTTTCATCGGAACTCACCAAGTCTGGGGCAAATCGGCTTAGCTTACTAAACTCGATTTCGTACTCACTAACCATGAGCTGCCTCTGCTTTAAGTGCAGGAAATCATTCATCAGACGGTCCCTCTCGACCGATGGCAGAAACTTGCTCAGAAGTAGCTCCTTAAAGGACTCCCAGGAACACCCGTCCTTCAGACCTTCTTTATCCCTCAGCCACCAGCCCTTTGCCAACCCTTTGAGCTGATATGCGGCTAACATCACTTTCTAATTATCAGTGATCCCGGAGTATGAGAACATCTCCTCGATTGATATCATCCAATCGTCTAAGACCATGTAATCTGCCTTGCCATCATACGTCGGAGGCCTAAGTCGCTGAAATTGAGAAATAAAGGTCATCTCTGGTGGCACCACGACCGGAGGCACCAGAGGAGCAGGGGGAATAGGAATAGCTTGACCCACAGCAGGGTCCTAAACTCTCAGAATTTGTCCTGCCATAACTGCTAACAGGGACTGGACCTGAGACTGCAAATCCACTACTTGCTTTGATAAGGCTTCATTGCTTTGTCGCAGACCTTCTATCATTGCACTGCTCTGCGCACCTGAAGATTCTCCCACTGATTGGGGAGTCGACCTTGTCGAAGGACGCCTCGACATTCTAATGGAACAACAAAACACTAATCAAAAACCTGGCCCACCCACTAGAACCAAACAACATAGTACAAACAATACATACTTAAGTACTTGCTCATGCTGCTAACTTGCTCTGGGATTTTCAATAATGATGTTATGCTTATCCTACGATGATTCACTATCATCACACTAACTCTTGTGCCTAGATCGGGAGTGCATGAATTTATATTCTTTTTGACTCAAAAATTATGTGTGTACACATGTCATCCTGCAAATCTTTAGCTTGGCACGTTGTGCTTATGCAATGTTATGCTATGCATGATTGTGCTATGCATTCTAAAAAAAGGTCTTAATGCATGTTATGAGCGACGTACACATGAAAATGTTATGCACCCCATAAATACATAACATTTCAATGCATCAAAAAAGAAAACGTGCTAGTCGCATTCATGTGGTGAGGTTATGCACCCCATAAATACATAACCCTCACATGTTGCCTCCTATGGTGGATCCATATACAAACACATATTATGCACCCCATAAATACATAATATGCCCCGTATACTTCATGTTATGCTATGAGTGTAGTGTCCGTGCTTCAGCCAAGACGTACTGATGACATGTCGGTGTGTGTATGATATGACGCTAAACATCTAATACTAACAGGGAAAGGTTGCCCGACAATTTGTCAAGCAACCTCCCTCTGATACCAACAGTCACAACCCGCATTTTTCTCATTAATAAATAAATCAGAGCACGAGATAACTACGAGTTGTGATGCCACGTCAAGCAGGGGATAACTGCTGACGCTCAGGCAACACTCTAAACCTTCAACTCATAAGTTAAAATGAATAGAAAACTGATTTTAAATTAATTGGCCGTATCCCTCGGCTCAGTGGATTAGAAAGTCCACGGTTTGAAAACTATTTTTATACGTAGCGGAAAAATACTTCATTTATGTTTAACATCCTAAAAGAGCGCATAAGTGTCCTAAGAGGACAACTTACACTATGCAAGACCCTAGATTTCAATTTATAATATTTATAAAGAAAACAATCTTTTTACGCATTTGGAAAATAATGTTTGAGCTTTTATAAAACATGCTGATCATGCAATACATATAGTAGTTCTTATAGGTTGTAAAGTAACTAGCAACCTAGCATAAAACATTCTCAGAGAGCAAGTGAAACTACCACAAAACAGGTAAACTAGAAGCTAAGCAAAGACTTAGTATCACCAAGGAAAATCACCATCGAGCGTCAACAACCTGACACGAACTCGCTGGCGAGCATGTATGTCTGTACTACCACAAAGCTAAAGAACTACCTCAACAGGTGAGGAAAACACTGCCACCACGCAGTCCACAAAGAAACTCCTGAAATTAGCCGCTCAGCCGGCTACAGACCTGAACCTGAGGTATTCAAAAGAAGAACATCTCAGCAAGAAATAATAAAACAAGTGGCAAAGAAACATCAGATAAAAATCGAATGAGAAGAGCAAAAAGAAAAGGGTTACCAACCCTGCAAGGGAAATGCTGAAAACCTCAGCTAAGAATCCAAAAAAAAGAGACAAAATGTAAGTGTAACAATTAGAAAAGTGAGAGAAATGCAACAAGTGCTAAAACGTACCAAACTCCGCTCAAGCCTGCAGAGGCAAAAGGGAACCAATATGCGTCAAATGAACAATATGAAAGGAACTAACAGTCCTAAACTTGTAAATCGCTAGCACTGGCACAAATCCCAAACCTGTGTCGGAGACTAAGAACAGTCACAACCGAACAAGCAGGTCCAGGTGTCTCAAGAGTACTAAAGGGGCCGCCACAGGGTCCACACACATAGAGTTCCAACCTCTTACAGGAACCCAAAATGTCCAAAGGAGGGAATGGTGGTGGCCACGGCTCGAACTCCCCTGGTACCATACTCCCTCAGAAACCCAGCTACCACATGCTAAGGATCCACGATTCGGCGCCAAAACTGGCCGACAACACCACTTAGAAACTACCAAGTTCTACAACCAAAACCCGCCGAAATAGACTAAACCTAAATTCGGCGACACCCGCCGAATTATTTCCCACTACCCGCCGAATTATTTCCCACTACCCGCCGAATTCAACTTAGAAAATAAATTCCGATTTCTTCCTAGTTTAGGCTGACTACAAGCCCTAACCTAGGAATATTTCTAATCTCACCTACACTACTCCAGTATTCTACGACAAGGAGAGACAATAAGGCGAAAAGATACAACCCATGGAGGCACGCAAGAGGGGAGAAGTCCACTTGCCTCAAATCGTTCTTGAAAACGTCCACCCAAAAAACTCCACCACGTAGATCCGTCCAAAAGGGGGCACGCGGAGACGAGATCTACGAAAAAAACGGACAACCGGGGTTAGGGCCGAAAAAATCTATGGCAAAACGGTCACCGAAACGGGAAAAGCTTACCGCGATCTCGATGCTCTCGCCGAGAGCTTTCCAACGCCGCGATCGGATCGAAATTCCGTCCACCGGATCGGCGGTGGCGGCCGCCGCAAGATTCGCGAACGAGAGGTTTCCGCCTCGATTTCTCTCGCACAGGAGGGGGGGCTGCTGGTTCGAGGAAGAAAGGGGGCTTCTTTATATATATATATATATATATATATATATACTTAAGAAAAATAATATTAAAAATGATATTATATTTATTACTAATAATATTATTAATAATAATATTAACAAAAGGGGGGGGGCTGCTGGATCGGCGGGAAAGGCAAAGGGGGGGGGGGGGGGCTGATTCGGTGAGAATGGTAAACCATTCTCACCGATTCCCTCTCCCCCTTTTTTTTTTTTTTATATTCTTTATATATATATATGTAATAATAATATTTATAATTATTAAAAAATGATATAACATTATATCGTTACGGAGGGTCAAACGCGTGTCGAATCGAACGAAATTCGCACCGTAGGCGAATGACGACGCTACGAATCCAACGGCGAAGTCGAAATCGAATTCCGACGCACTGTTTTCGAGATAAAAATTTCTAAAGTTAACGGCGTACGCGAAAACATACAAAACTTCAATCGTGCGCCGAGGCTCCAAAAATGCTCGGAACGCGACGAAACTTGACGAGCAAGTCTAAAATTAGCCGATCAAATTTCCTAATGTGAAATTTTCCACTCCCGACGCAAATCCCAAAATTTGGCCGGTCAAACCTAACGAACGCAAAACGCGCTAACGACAAAGTCGGTATCAAAATCCGACGAACAAAACTCGGGCAAAATTCCTCCCGAAGCCAAAACACAAGCATTCCCCAAGAGGCTCCACCGAGTCACCAAACAGACTCCGGCTCGCTAGGGAATCTTGCTACCAGGCATCACCAAGCCACGCAGGAAACCTAAAGAGCTAAGAGCACGCTCTAACAACGTCACATGACCAACACGCGCTAACATAACGCTCTGACGTCATACTACGTCAAATAAGAAATTAAATAATTCACTGGAAAAAAGTCGGGGGCGTTACAATCGCCGAGCGCGGAATTTGCCTGATGACCCTGTCACGCCCGTGACCCATTTGTTACGCCCGTGACCTAGGGCGTGACCACCCTTCGACGATCGTCGATCTCAGTTCGTCGATCGTCGAACTGAGAATTGGCCACCCGGGCCTGTCACGCCCGTGACCTATGTGTCACGCCCGTGACCAAGGCCGAAACGTCAGCCGGACTAGAAATTTCGGTAACCGACGTTGTAATCAATTCTGATTATGGGAAGTTACACCAGGAATTTTATGGGCCGTTTCCTACTCTAATTATTTAATTAAATAAGGAAATGTTGGTCCAATAGGAAATCGCCACCTGACAAACACCTCTTCGTTTCCAGCGTTTCAACTGCCTCTACCATAACCGAAACACCATTAAGCGGAGCCTTCATGACCATAATTGCTTACCTCTTTCCCCTCCCCACTTGCTGATCTATAAAAGACTCCTTAGAGCAAGAAGAAAAGGTTACACACTCAATCAAACTGATTCAGATTCCTCCCCTTGCTGTTGAAGAATTTCCGGCGACGCCGCCACCGCACAAATGGCTTCCCGACGGTCTGCACGCCTCCAGCCCGCGAACAAGGTCCTCTCCTCCCTCTTCTTCTACGGATAGATCTTAGAAATCGTTAGGAGAGATATCGAGCTCAAAAGAGACAGATCAGGTGAGCGTTTCCATGGTTTTCCAAAAATTTCATGGTGGCGGGTTCGCCGGAAACCGCCTCTCCGGCGGCCGTGCCGCCGCCCGACGGTAGCCCTCACCTCAAAAGAGGTGGTGGTGGCAATGGCCGGCCAGGGAGATGGCTGGGTGGCCAGGAAATGGCTTTAGAAAAGCTACAGGTTTCAAGTTTTTTTTTTAGGTTGCTGGTTCGGGCTAAAGGAGAAGATGAACAGTAATATTTTATTATACTATATATTAATTAATTCCCTTTACTATGCACTAGGTTTAAACTGAAAATTATTGCCCATAGGTGCTGAAACTTAAAACGTGGTCAACATAGTAAATGTAGCCCTTGAAGTCTAGTTTAATTCAAAATTTATTTCACTCGATTTGGAGTCCTGGTTAGACCACATCACACTTTTTGGTGAGGTCTATCCATAGGGCTGTTTTGACCTTAGAAAAATTCCCCACTCAAATCCAGTCATCAAAATGACTTGAAATTTTGGGTGTGGACTAATCTTACCTATATCTAAGTACTATCTAAAAATTAGGATTTTTGGAAAATAATTTCTATAGTTTTTGGAAAAATTCAATAATCTTAGTATAATTTAATTAGATGGCTAAATGACTTCCAAACCCTCCCAAATTTTGGTGAGTGGTCCCTGGTTTTATCATAAGGTTCTGGTAAAAATTTTATCTCATTTGGAGATGTTTTGATTAAGTTTTTATCCAACCCTAGGTTGATCCTTATAGGATAATTTAGGATCAAACACCCCCTTGGTATTTGAGTGGCCATATCACCTCAACAGGGGCTGATATTTTGGTCACTGACTTTTTAGGGCATGACACACCCTCCAAGGGAGTTTGGAGTGGTTTGGTGTAGGGTAGCCTTAGAACCCTAGGGAAAATCCCTTAATGGAGGTTTTTGGGGTTATGAAGGTCATGGGGTCAAATGACCTTGGACTGACTTAAAATTTGGTGGAGAGAACCATAAGGCCAGTATAGTTCCCTGGACAAAAGTTTAGGGTATTTGGAGACAGCTAGGCCACCTAAAATCCTAACCCTAGTTTAAGTCACCAACCTTAATTTGAATTATTAAGCTATCAAATGAACTCTAAATCAAGTAAAATTTGAGTAGGGTGATTTCCTAATCTAAATGGCCATGTTATAATTTTGTTGAGATTTTTGGGTTAATTTATACAGTATTTCATTTACAACTCTAATTGTGCGATATTTATTTTGATGATTATGGAATTTCTGTTCACTGGAATATTATGAAATCTTGGATTAGGGCATCTTATAGCATGTTATACCTTCTGTATTTTTCTTGGAAATTTCAACTGATTATTTCTGGTACATATTTCTTTAATGTACTAGTTGTTACATGGAGTCAAAGATACAAATAATGTCCATTTACTATTTGGAAAATTATGAAATTGGGTCAGTGAGTGTTTCAAATTATGATAGTCACCCTGTAATTTTCTCTTGAATTTTAGATGGATAAAAACAGTACCTCCTTCATTAGGTTAGGAAAATTAGTATCTTGAATTAAAATAAATTTAGAGTTCAAATGTTGGAGCAAAATTATGGTACTTGGTTTATGATGGTTTTAGGTCACTATATAGCTTCTATAATTTTCTTGGGATTTTTGGATATATATTTACAGTACTTCCTTCATAATATAGTAAAAGTGGCCTAAAATGATAAATTAGGAAATGTGGGCCTAAACACCTTTGAAGTTTCTCAAAACTTGGAATTGCTATTTAAATGTCTCATAGTATTTTTACTGATTTTATGATGATTTATTATTGACTCATTAGTGCACTTCATGTTCATACTAGGGCATTCGGAATCTTAGAATAAATAAATTAAATGCCCGATAAATAGGAAAATTTGGAAATCTTGGTCTTAGCTATATTATGTCACGATAGACCTCCAGTAAATATTATAGGAGATTCGGAAGACCATTTAGAGTACCTCCCCTTATACTCCTCACATAAGCTTAGGATGGTCTGCGTTTAGTAAAAACTGCAGAAGCTGAACTAGAGTGGGTAATGAACTTGGAAGATGGAATTTTGGTAGTTTGCTGGTTTGGATAGGGTGAGTTAAATCAAGTTTATTATTGGAAGTCAGGATAAGTAGAGTGTGAGACTGGTTAAGGTTAAGTGGCGTACGGGAATGACGAAAGATCGTCCGCCCCGAGTAGCAGTGGAAGAGTCTTAATACGCTAGGGCTAGATCTAAAGTAACTTAAAGGGGATCGGGTTAAGGGAGAACAACCAATAACAATAAGTGCCTTGCGAAAGGGAACTTCGGGCCGTAATGCCGCCGTCTTGGTTTCTAGTGCCCTTTGAGAGCCCTTCACGGGGTATGCCGGGGGCAGTCCTGGGCTAACGTAAACCATAGGAATAATAAATTAAAAGAGCAACTAGTATAACTAGGGTTGCACATACATGCACCTCGGTAGCTAGGAAGGTAGAATAATTGGTTTGGTTGCCATTCAAATGGTAGCTCTGAAGGTAGATGCACGGACGGGAAAGTCCGGGGAGCCGAGGGCTCGAGGGTTGGAGTACAGAATAAAGGTGGTGGGTCTTCGATATCTGATTGTCGTTCACACCGGCATCGGTATGTTGACTCGGCGGTGTGGGACACTTAGCCAAAGAAAGTCTGGTGGGTACAGCCAGCAGTAGTACGCGGATACTCTAGGTTGTGTTCTTCTAGGGGCGTACGGAAGGGCTAGGCCCGGTAGTGTGGATACCCGCCTAGGAGTGGGGGGGCCGACCCACTGTCTCCGTTTTCCACTACGGAGGTTCCTGGGAGTGAAGCTAGCTGCCCGAACAGGGGGAACTAAAGGTCTGTGCGCATAGAGTCATGTGCGTGTGTTACACTTGCATGAATCATGGCATAGCATATCACTACACTCATATTTGCATACAACCGACACCCCAACGTATAATTTGATATGGGACTTTTTATACGATGGGAGCCTTGCAGATGACCCCATAACTTATAAGTTTGTATGGGCATTCATATAAGTTAAGGTTACTTACTTATTTACTTGCTTGTTTACTTACTGTTCTCAAGCTGCCTTTTTATACAATTGCTACTTATTACTTGTCCTCCTTATTACTTACTGTCATAGGATTGTTAGACCTACTTTATTCTAAATAATTGTTAGATTAGCTCCCTTGTCATCTGCTTGATTATTCTCCACTTTTAAAGCTTCCCTTTCCTCCTCTCCGCCCGGTGCTTAGGAGCCGTGGGGGGAAGGGGTAGGGGATGATAGGGCTTAGTCTTTATGACTAATGGTTTTCTAACCACAACATTACAGGAACTCCGGATGGGAGACAGGGACCAGCAGTCCAGGGACCAGTACCAGCGGAGTACGGTGCGCATAGAGGTGGGTCAGTCTAGCACCGGTGCACCTGCGACCAGCTCCGTGAGTGATTAGTATTTTTATAGCTTCCGCGATGAGTGATTTGTAGTGAGGACTCTGATGTACCGGGCTCGAGCCCATTTATCTATTTCCTGTTATTATCTACTGATGGACTGGATATGATTTCACTTTTATTTACATGTTTCTGTGGACTTGTTTACATCTTATGTAAAATTACTTCTCTCTCTTGTGATCGAAAAGGGCCGGCAGAATTGGCGTTTTGTAGTGGCGGCCTTTCCGTGAGTCGGTGCCACCGCAAAGCGACAATTCTGGGCTAAGACCCCGGTGGTTTAAAAAAAAAGGGGGGTCTTACACAAACAAATCAAGGATCTACCACATACGGTAGCACTACTGACGCGCAGGATATCTGGCAGAAATGCGATTCTACCCAGTTTTTTGGGTGCTCCTTGGAGTTAGCCCCAAGGTGCCCTACTGCAATCTACCGTATAGAAACCCAAAAACAAACATCACGGAGTCTTCTCCGTCCAGTACAAGCATAATGAAAACATCACCAATCTAGACCAACTTGTCCAGATGGGCTTCACACACCATACCTATGTTCGTACTTCGATTCCGAACTCTATATGCTAAAACTACGGGGATATACCTTATCAACCCGAAGGAAAACCTCACGCTCACCACACACTCACGGGAGAGAGTTTCCTATACAAAAGGAAGAGGACTTCACATGTCTAAGGAGAGAATTGTTACCCTTTGCACTCTCTTTAGTGCCATTCCAAAGACCAAGACGGATGAATGCGACTGCAACGATCTTGCCTCCACAGATCCAGACTCGGCTTGCGAATCGGAACTCTAGAACTCCAATGGTGGCGAGATCTCCTTCCTTTTCTTCCTTCTTCACTCTCACTTCTCTCTAACCCTTATAAAGAGAAGGTCCAAAGGAAAATGAGGTGTACCCTCTACATGCTCGCCATATACCCGCAGGGATAACCTCCTGCCCTCGAATCCCTTACCAAAACTAGCGGACGCCCACGATTTAAAGGAGAAATCAGTTTACGAGTGTTACTGCCGCGCGGTAAGAAGTTACCGTCGCGCGGTACCTTAAATGGTTAGCTTATTAAGGATGCCACCTCCCCTAAACTCGAATCAAGCATTGACACATGGATGCTTCATAACTGCTCTGCTAACGCTCCGCGGTAAGGCTAATGCTGCGCGGTAACATCCTAAACTCTGTGTGACGTAAAAGTTGTTAGTCATGACTCGCGCAGACTATCTTTGAATTAATTGTATCGCATTATGTTTCGCTTATTTTTTGCTTTGAGACTTCTTCGGCAAGGGTAGGCCACTCCCCGGATTGAATACTTATATTCTCCGGTGAGCCATTTCCGATCAGGATCGGACACTTCCAGGTTAAATATTTACATTCTCTAGAATCCGCTTCTTTTACCGGGATAGATCGTACAACCGGATTGAATACTCACATTCTCTTGCAGTTGGATTGAATACTCATGTTCTCCTCGATTACTACAGGCCAATAACCCGTCATCGCCAGGGCCTGCCCCCCTCGTGATTGCACCTCCGGATTGAATACTTACATTCTCCAGCAATCAGCTCATTGTCAGGCTAGATCACGCAACCATATTGAAAACTTATATTCTTTAGCAGTTGGATTGAATACACACATTCTCCTCTATTACTATAGGCCAGCGCCCTGCTATCGCCAGGGTCTGCGCCCCATATGGTCGCATCATCGGATTGAATACTTACATTCTCTAACACCTAGATTGAATATTTACATTCTCCAATAGTGCTCTCTTGGACAAGTTCAGCCCCACAATCGGATAGAATCCTTACATTCTATGGCCCTTGGATGGAGTTAAGACACTCTCTAACGTTATAATAAGCTTGCATTCCACCAGCTACCAGGACTCAAACCATGAAAGATAAAAAATCAAGGATAACGCTATCATAACAAGTAAGGTCGCAAATACGCTACATAAAATCACCAAAGGGTGACAACAGGCATGCACTAATAATGACAATCAACAGTGAAAAACAAACATACAATAGACTCAACCAAAGAAGATACAATCATACAAGCTTAATTAAACCACGCTTTTATACATCAGTCACACCCACACCAGAGTCATGATTCTGGCTCTCGTCATCTGAGTTATCATCAAAATTGAAGTCAGATACGTCACAACCTAAGCTCCTGCAAACCAGGTGAAAAGCCTTTGAGACTCCACATCTAAGAGCTATTTCACAAACATCCTCCATCTGGGGCTCAACCTCTCAGGTCTAGGAATCATTGCGAACCACCTCTGCAAGCAGGCCATGACCATGCAGAAAGTACAAAGAACCTCTGTACTCCTCAAGGCCTGCTGTCTACATGTCAAGTACCCACTCTTTAGAAGAAAAGCGCGCTATTTCCGCCTCGGAAGCCTCCAACTTCACTTGCAATCGAGAACTCTCCTCCTATACAGTCTTCAAAGTCTGCACAATCTTCTCTGTCATTAACTTCTCGGTCTATAGCAATACTCGGGCATCCTCTATCTCGGACTTTAACTGTAACATCCCTAAGACTTCTAGACCCCTAGGATTGTTTTGTCATGAGTAGGTCATGACAAAACCCTGGGAAGCACTAAAGGGTTTGGGTGAACATAGGAATTAGGGTGGAAATCACCTTGTTCTGCCTATAACACATCCTCATCGCCAGACCTAAGGTTGTACCTTAGGGCTTTAACTTGACCCCAGAACCCCACCACAACACCCCTAACCCCTTAGGAGGTCAATGAGTCACCAAGGACCCATTGGGGTCAACCCTAAAGGTCAATTTGACCAAGGTCAACTCCACCCTAGGATTAGGTCAAACTAGCTCAAAAAGGCTAACTCAAGCTCAAACACAAAACCACCTTGGGCTGTAAATAGTGAGTTGCAGTTACGATGACATTTTGAAAACATTCGGCCTTCGGCTGATATAAGACCTGTCAAATTTGTCGAACGGAGTTCGACGAACGAAATAAATTCGTCGAATAGAGTTCGACGAATAGGTTTTATTTGTCGAACGGGGTTCGATGAACAGATCAAGTTCGTCAAACAGAGTAAGAAGAATGGAGCAAATTCGTCGAATGGAGTTCGACGAACAGGTTATATTCGTCGAACGGGGTTTGACGAACGGAGAAAGTTCGTCAAACGAAGTCTAACGAATGGAGCAAATTCGTCGAGCTGGGTTCAGATTTCGTCAAAATGGGCTAGGGGCATTGAGTGCGTTGAGTGCACTCAACACCATGGGCTGATTAGCATTGAGTGCATTGAGTGCACTCAACGCCATTTTACTTAGGAAGATTTTGGCTCTAGGCGTTGAGTGCGTTTAGCGCACTCATCGCCATAGACTGCTTGCCATTGAGTGAGTTGAGCTCACTCAATGCCATTGTACTTAGAAGGTTTTCTTGCTCGGGGCATTGAGTGCGTTAATTGCACTCAATGCCATAGACTGATTGGCATTGAGTGAGTTGAGCTCACTCAACGCCATTTTACTTAGAAAGATTTCTTGCCGATTTCATGTTGAGTGTGGTGTCTTGACTCAACGCCATTTTACTTAGGAAGATTCTAGCTCGGGCGTTGAGTTCGTTAAGCGCACTCAATGCCATAGACTGATTGGCGTTGAGTGAATCTAGCTCACTCAATGCCATTATACTTAGAAGATTTTCTGGCTCGGGGAGTTGAGTGCGTTAAGTGCACTCAACGCCATAAACTGATTGTCATTGAGTGAGTTGAGCTCACTCACTTCCATTTTATATAGAAAGATTTCTGGCCGATTATGGCGTTGAGTGTGGTGTCTTGACTCAACGCCATTTTACTTAGGAAGATTCTGGCTCGGGGTATTAAGTGCGTTAAGCGCACTCAACACCGTAGACTGCTTGGCATTGAGTGTGTTGAGCTTACTCAACGCCATTATATTTAGAAGGTTTTCTGGATCGGGGAGTTGAGTGCGTTAAGTACACTCAATGCCATAGACTTATTGGCGTTGAGTGAGTTGAGCTCACTCAACGCCATTTTACTTGGAAAGATTACTGGCCGATTTAGGCGTTGAGTGTGGTGTCTTGACTCAACGCCATAGACTGATTGGCATTGAGTGAGTTTAGCTCACTCAATGCCATTTTTCTTGGAAATAGTTCAGACCGATTTAGGCGTTGAGTGTGGTGGCTTGACTCAACGCGGCATTGAGTGGTCTCAATGCACTCAACGCTTTTGGACTTGGAATTTTTGGCTACTCTAGGCATTGAGTGTGTTGAATGAACTCAACGCTTTTACCTTAGAAGAATTCTCGGCCCAATTTGCTGGTTCTTATCAACATACTGAACTGGGTTTTCGAGAATTGCACCAAAATGAATTAATTGGCCCCGGTCCTTTCAATAGGACTTACTTAATACAATAATAAGTGGTCCAGAAGTAGGGTGCCATGTGGTAGACGGTTTAACCCAAATTCCAATTAAATGAAGAGAGAGGAAGTGGAAATTCATGTTGTTTTAATTCCCTTGACCCCTCGTCTCTCACCCAACCAAAGGAGATTCATCTCCCCTCATCAATTAGAGGAAATCAAGGGACTTTCCATGCCCTTTCAGTGACTGGGTGCAGTGAACCCACTTAACCGAAAAAGCCCCTTTATGGCCATTGAAGATTGACCCTCCCCCTTCCCCAATTGGTTATTTTAAAAGCTTCACAGGGAAGAGAGGAGCTATTTCCACTCTTTCCCTAAAGAAATCAAAGCCCATCATTTTACAGTTGCAGAGCACCAATAAACTCGGTGGTCAGAAATGGTGCGGAGGCAACGCACTCACATTCAAGCCACAAACAAGGTCCTCCTCTACTCCTTCATGGGTTAGATCTTGTGAATCTTTATATATAAGAATCAGGCTCAGTTGAGCCGATTCCAAGCTTCAAATTCCTTAATTTTTGGATTTGGGCTTCCTCTCGGGTTTGCCGGAAATCGCCCCTCCGACGCCCGTGCCGCCGCCCGGCGATAGCCCCCACCTCAACAGAGGTAGTGGTGGTGGTCTGCTATGGAGGTAGTTTGATGGCCGGCAAATGGACATGGAAGTGCTCCAGGTCAGGCTGATCGCAGCCGTTGGCTGGAGGAAGAAGCAGGAGGCACTCGATCCTGCTTTAAGATCTGTGCAGATCAAGATGTATTAAATTTTGTATATATATATTTCTGTCACAAAAAATCACCTTCCTTAGGATTTCAATTAAAAATACTTAGGGGCCGTTTCAGAAAAAGTGGTCAACATGAAACTTATAGCCCTATTGGTCTAGTTTATTTTAAAATTTATTCGAACCAATTTGGAGTTCAGGCGAGACCACAACACTCATTTTTGTGAGGTCTATACTTAGGGTTGAATAGAGATTTTTTGGGGTGCCCCCATCAATCCTGACATCCAAATGACTTGAAATTTGGAGTGGGGGTCACTCTTATCTATACCTATAACATATCCAAAAATGGGAATTTTTATAAATAATTTTCCTATAGTTTTTGTAAAAATTTATTAAACCATGTATGAATTATTTTATGGGTCTAATGACCTCTAAACCCACCTAAATTTTAGTAGCTGACTCTTAGGATCATCTTATGACTTATAAAAATCTCAACCCAATTGGGTTTTATTTGAATGGGTTTTGGTGTGACCAAAGTTGGTCCCTTAAGGGTAATTTTGGGCAAAAGAGTGTTTGTGGCATAGAGGAGCCATTACTCACCCAAAGGGGTTGAAACTTTGGCCAGAGGCCCAAGGTTAGTTTAAACACCACCTCATGGAGTTGCAGATGGGTTGGGGTGGATTTGCCCTAGGACCCTAGATAAACCCCTAAGGTTGAACTTTGGGGGTTGGTGAAGGACATGGTGTGATATGTCCATGTATGGACTTGGGGCTTAGTCCATGTGATCTTAGGGTGGTGAAATACCCTAGGAAGGAAGTTGGTAGTATTTGGACACATGCACCCCACTTTAATCACATAGAAATTATTTAGGTATATACACCTTGTGGAATAAATAAGGGGTCATATGACTTTGGACCTTCATGAGATTTTGGTAGGAGTAATTTTATAGTAATATTAACCTCTCAAATTTATTATTGGATGTTTAGAAAACAGTAACTCATACTTGTAGGTATAGTTTTCACCTTGCCTCTTTTGATGATATTGAAGTAACTTTGGTATAATTGTCTTAGAATGATATGAAACTCTAGCAAAGTTAATCAAATACCATTTGTAAGCACTGATAGATTATTTGGAATAATTGAGTATCTCCCCTTAGTGCTTCATGTATAAAGCGAACTAGTGCACCTTATTCTGATAAATAGATAATAAATATTATTTCTTGCTGAAATATTGTGTTACTTGGTTAGAGAATCTTTTAGGGCATAATAATGTCTAGGAAATTATTACATGTTATTTGAAATGAGTTTATAAGAATGTTTCTTTACAAAGTGCACTCTAATGAATTTATTTGAAGTTTTTTCTATATAACCCACTGACCTTGTAATTGCATGAAACTTAGTCACTAATGTTTTATGATCATAAAAAAGCTCTGGTTATTTTTATATAATTTTTGGACTATGAATTGTTGTACTCCCTTCATTTCCTCTATTATCTAAATCACTTTGAATAAATTATTTAGAGGTTTTTTTTATTTATGAAAATCTGTGAAATTTGGTATTCTCTGATATTTTGCCATCTTACACTATTCATAATTTTTGGGTGGCCAAAACTTAAGGAAATCTAGTACTTCATGATCAAAATTACCCATGGCTTAATTTTTGGGAAAATTTAATAAATGCCAAATAAATTAGGAAAATTACAAGCTTCTAGATTTAGGCTAAATGTGTAATGATAGACCCCTAATAATTATCTTAGGGCATTTGAATGAAAATTTAGAGTACCTCGTGTCATGTACATCATATAGCTTAGGTTGGTTTACATTTCGTAAAACTGCGGAAACTGTGATAACATGTGGAATGGACATAGGGAGATGGGGTTAATAGATTACAGATTTTGTAAGGTGAAAAAGAGAACTTCATTAGGAGTCATGATGAGGAGAGTGTTAGGTAGACTAGTGTTAAGAGGTGATCGGGATTGACGAAAGATCGTCTTTCATGTGGAGAGAGAGAGTGTGTCAAAATACACTAGGGTTAGATCCAGTGTAATATTAAAAGGGATCGGTAATTGGGTAATAACCAATAATAGTAAGTGCCTTGCGAAAAGGAACGATGGGCTTCATCTACCATCATAATTCCTAGTGCCCTGTGAGAGCCCCTCACCGGGAATGCCTTGGGCAGTCCAAGGTTAACGTAAGCAGTAAGTCTAATATATTACAAGTGTAATTAGAAATACTTTAGGATTAAACTTACACTCACACTCCTCGTTGTTGTGGGAGTTAGATTGGGTCTCACGAGTAGTTGGCTTGGTGGTTCTGGTGATGAGCAGGTTTGCCCAGCAAGCCGATGGCTCGGTAGATATTTGTGACGGACGGGATAGTTCAGGGAGCTTTGGCTCGGTGGGAAAACATATTAATGTTGCATGTGCATAAGATATAAGGTGGTGGGTCTTCGGTATAGGAGATTCATTGCACCGACACCACTACGTTGAGTCGGCAAGTGTTGTTTAGCACTTAGCCAAATAAAGTCTGGTGGGCCAGCCGACAAGAGTACGCAGGAGCTCCGCTTAGTACACCAGTGTTAAGGCATATGATAGGTCTGACTAGTAATGCTGATACCGGTTTAGAGGTGGGCGAGGCATAACCTCCCGCTTCTATTTGCCACTACGGAGGTATCCTGGGAAGTTTGGCTCCAGAAATGGGGAACTAATGGTCTGTGTGCACAGAGTAGGGTGTGTGTGTTGCACTTGCATGTTCTTATCATAGAATACTTGCATGACATAGCATTGTCATTTCATATAACCCTTGAAACCTATTGTATAAATTGGTATGGGACTCTTTATGCAATAGGCCTTGCAAAATGACCCCTTGGTGTATAAGTTTGTTTGGACATTCTTATAGGTCATGGTTACTTTCTTAGTTTACCTTCTTGTACTTTACTCCTCACCTTGTTCATGTGTATACACATATTGTGTACCTACTATTTGCTTACTTGTGCTTGCTGTGATATTATTCTCATGATAGACTAGTTCCGTCGTCGCATGCTTACTTTTGTTAATCTCCACCTTAAATACCTTCCCTTTCCTTCTCCTCGCTCGGTGCCTTGGAGCCATGGGGTAGGGGTAGTGTATGATAGGACTTAGTCTTTTAGACTAATAGTCATTGACCAAATCATTTTAGGGAATCATAGAGCCGAATCAGGAGATACTGCCCCAGAGGTCGGTGCGCTTGGAGACGGGATAGTCTAGCACGGGAGTTTAGGAAGCAGGGATAGTAAGTCCCGATCATTAGTAGTTATTAAAGATTTGCTTACTTGTTTAGTGACTTGTAGTGAGGATCATGATGTATTGCACAGGAGCCCTATTATTTGTACTTTGATTTATCATTGTTATGGACTCTCCCTTTGTTGAGATTTATATTATATTCATGTGATTTTTGTGGACCAGTGTTTGGGTTTTTACATTACTCATATACTCACTCTTCTCTTTTGCGATCGGTAAGGCCAACAGGATCGGCATTTTGTAGTGATGACCTTCCTGGGTGTGTTGGTGTCACCGCAAAGCAGCTTTTCTGGGCATAAGACCCGGTGGTTTAAAAGAAAAAAAATGTGTGCTTACAAACTGGTATAAGAGGGAAACCTCGATCGGAAGAGTATAAGCCCACGAACTCTGGGTCACCCCCGCTCGAGTTTAGTGTGGGGACAAACTAAGAAGCGGAAGCTGTGGTGTGCTCATATGAGGGATCACATGTAATTGTCCACTTTTAACTAGGTTTGGGTCAAATTTCTTACAACAGACCTTTGTTATGCAGCCCCCGACACATCCTACACCGTAGGGCAGAGCCCAGCAAACTTGGAATATTTCACCACCTCCACCGGCTCCCACTCTATTTCTACAGTCAGAGATGGGGCAGAATCTGATGGCCATTCTGGAGGTCTTTTGGGCCCAGCAGGCTCCGGCTCCGCAGCCGAACCTGGGGGCCAATTGGTTAAACATCTTCCGAGGACTCTCTCCCCCAAATTACATTAGGACGGATTCGGTCGTACAGACAGAAGAGTGTCTTGATATCATGTTTGAGATGCTGACCGGGATATGGTGCCCGTAGGAGGAGAGGGAATATCTGGTGGTCTCCTTCTTGGAGTCCCGTGCCAAGAGATGGTGGAAGACACTACTAGATACGACATTTGCAGATCGGGAGGTTGCTAAAATCACTTAGGAAGAGTTCAGGGCCGCACTGTTGGAGCACTTCATCCACAGTTTGCAAGAGACGAGCTGGAAGACAGGTTCCTGCAGCTGAGGCAGGGCAACAGGACGGTGTTGGAGTAATACTGGGAGTTTAATCACTTAGCCCGGTTTCCGGACTCCTATCAGCTTGACGAAGCGGGGTATACCAAGAGGTTCTCTAAGGGCCTCTGAGAGGATCTAAGACAGGATCTTCTATTTGTATCCGACGGGCCTATACCTCAGGTTATGGAGATGGCAAAGAGGATGGAGCCTAATTGGCACACGACTCGAGGCCGGAAGAGGCCAACTGAGGATGAATGTCGGGGAGGAAGGAATGATAAGTGGAGGAGCCGCTTTGCTGATAAGAGAAGTGTTGAGGACCAACCCTGCCAAGAGGTGAGACAAGATTCGAGGGAGCTGGTGGTATTGGCCCCATAACCTCTTCAAATGCGGGAGATACAGAGGCCAGGGGTGTGTCACTTCCCTCGCCCGAGTGCTACAACTGTCATCAGGTAGGGCACATTCGAAGAAGCTACCCCATGAGAGGGGTACGTCTACCGGTACCATAGGCTGCCCCACCCACTTAGCAGTTTGTAGGCAGAGTTCGTGGAAGAGACGTGGTTTCCAGGGTAGAGATTGGAGGCAAGAGAGGGAGCAGGTGTATGCTCTGGACTTGGCTCCACCTCGGGACCCGGGCAGGGTGATTGTAGGTATGCTAGTAATTTTACATTGTTATTTACTTTTGGAAATTTTGAAACAACAAACAATAGTAGCATAATAGAAAAAGGAAAGCATACGCCTAGTGACCTAACTATATCCAAATAAATAAGAATAGTTATGGTGTGCGGCAAACCTGCCCATACCTTGGTGGATACGGGGGTGTCGCACAACTTCGCCTCTTAGGAGTTCGTAAAGGGACTGGAGGGATTCAGACATTATTCGGGAGTCGCTAGGAGGGTGCGTCTCCCCAACGGGACGAAGGTCTTAGCTACTGCTAAGTGCCTCCTAAAGGTGACTATTGATGGTCTGACACTCGAGGCCCCAACGAGGGTCTTGAGGATGCCGGACTTTGACTTGGTCCTGGACATGACAAGGCTTACTTGGAACCATGCCCAGATAGATTGCCCGACAAGGAAGGTTGTACTGAGATATGATGGCACCTTCGCGACATTCAAAGGTAGTAATCCCGTCTCCCATAAGCTGTTATCTTTTATTCAGGTCGTCAAGGCCCACATGCAGGGAGATGAGGTCTATCCGGTGTTCTTTGAGATGGTCGAGGTCAAGACGGTGGTTTCCGATATAGCGGTGGTGCGGGACTTTGCTGATGTGTTCCCAGAGAAGCTACCAGGATTGTCGCCGTATCGGGAGAAGGATTTCTAGATCAAGTTGGTTCCTGGAGCTAAGCTAGTGTCTAGGGCTCCCTATCGATTGTATCCAAAGGAGCTGCTGGAGTTCAGGAGTCAGCTGAAGGAACTGGTGGAGGATGGATTCATTAGGCGAAGTTCCTCGCCTTGGGGAGCTCCGGTATTATTTGTGAAGAAGGATGAGACCCTTAGGTTGTGCATTGACTATCATGCACTAAACCGATTGACAGTCCGTAACACATATCCACTGCCAAGGATCAATGAGTTATTTGATCAGTTAGAGGGAGCACATTAGTTCTCGAAGCTGGATCTGAGGTCGGGATACTATCAGTTATGGATTCAGGAAGAAGACATCCTGAAGACGGTGTTTAGCACAAAATATGGCATGTACGAGTTTATAGTGATGCCCTTTGGGCTCACGAATGCTCCATTGGATTTAATGAGCTTGATGAACCGGGTGTTCGATCTGTACCTCGACAGGTTTGTTATTTTATTCATAGATGACATGCACATTTATTCGAGGATGAAGGAAGAGCATGCACAACATCTATCCCTGACTCTAGAGAAGCTCAGGGAGCATCATTTGTATGTCAAGTTCAGCAAATTCCAGTTTTGGCTGACGGAGGTGGCCTTTTTAGGCCACATTATCAGTGGAGCAGGATTGGCGGTGGACCCCACGAAGATTCAGGCAGTGCGAGACTGGCCTCAGTTGAAGACGGCCACGGATGTCTGAAGTTTTCTGGGATTGGCCGTGTACTACCGAAAGTTTGTGTAGGGATTCTCTCAGATAGCCCTTCCACTCACTTCTTTGATGAAGGACACTTCGTTCATTTGGATGCCGTAGTGTAAGGTGGCCTTCCAGGAGTTGAAGGGTCGGCTTACATCGACCCCTATCCTCACTCTTCTCTTTGGGAAGGAGGGATTCCAGGTGTACACTGATGCATCATTTTAGGGGATGGGTGTTGTACTGATGTAGCATGGGCATATGATAGCATATGCCTCCCTCCAGCTGAAGAAGCACAAGCAGAACTACCCTGTGCATGACTTGGAGATTGGAGTAGAGGTGTTCGCTCTGAAGATTTGGTGGCATTATCTTTATGGTGTGCACTGCGAAATAATTTCGGATCACAAGAATCTGAAATATGTTGACAAGAAGAAGGAATTGAATATCCGCCAGAGACAATGGGTAGATTTTCTGTCTGACTATGAGTACACGATACACTATCACACAGGGAAGGCGAATGTGGTGGCTGACGCACTGAGCCGGAGGACTACCACTTCAGGAGCAGAGCCCCAGTTGGTGGCTATGGATTTGATATGGATTATGGAGGATATACAGATTACTTTGGTGTCCTTGGACAAATCAGAGCTTTATGAGGAGTATCTGGCCGCGATGAGCACTACCGATGATATTCGAGATCGTATCATGGCCAAGCAGAGAATGGATGATAAGCTGGAGCTAGTATTAAGGACCTTAGAGGCAGGCACGGTCGGGGAGTATACAGAGAGAGATGGTTTGTTATGCTTTAGAAGATGGGTGTACTACAGGCTGGGGACAGGATTTGGGAGGAAATTATGACCGAGGCTCACTATAGCAGGTACTCGATACACCCAAGCACCACTAAGATGACGGCCGACCTGAAGAGTACGATGTATTGGGTGGTCATGAAGAGGGATCTCACATACTTCATGACCCATTGCGAGGCGTGCCAGTTAGTGAAGGCAGAGTGCAAGAGTCCGGACGGATTGTTGCAACCACTTCTGGTACTGGAGTGGAAGTTCGATGATATCACCATGGATTTCATACACGGTCTTCCTCGGTCACATATGGGGAACGACTCGATATGGGTGATCGTCTATCGATTGATGAATGTTGGGAATTGTCTTCACAATACCCCAGATTTGTGGGAAGTCAGACCTGAAACTAAGATGAATTAAGTTGTATTTGATGTTGTGTTTAAGTTGTGCATGCAGGACTCTATTGCCAAGTGTAAACCAATGTCAGTCTATAGTGGGTCATCAAACACAGGACCATAAAATGTAATTCCTCATTGTGTGATCCAAGGTGTTGACTCATATATAGCCTCTCTATTGGGGTACACTTTGTTTCCATGCACTTGGACTACTGGACTCTGGAGTATTGAAGACTTTCTCAGAAGAAATTTTTTCTAAGTCCACATACTCGAGTAGTATCTTCTATATACTCGAGTAAGTGACTTAGTAATCGAGTAGATTGGATTACATACTCGAGTATTTCTCAAGTTACTCGAGTAAGTGTTCTGATCGTACTCGAGTTGATCTAGACTTCTCATCTCAAAATGTTTCTAAGTCTATATACTCGAGTAAATCCATTCATATACTCGAGTACCTCTTTTCCTTACTCGAGTAGGTGTTTGTGTACTCGAGTAGAGCCTTAGTCATACTCGAGTAGTCTTTTAGTTATACTCAAGTAGGGCTAATTGTTCAGTCTAAATATTTCTAAGTCCACATACTTGAGTAACTTCGCTCATATACTCGAGTAAGTGGCTTAGCACTCGAGTAGATCCTTCTTATACTCGAGTAGACTGGCTTAGCACTCGAGTAGATTTTTCTTATACTCGAGCAGTTTGGATTAGTACTCGAGTAGATGTTTCTACTTACTCGAGTAATCTGTCTAGAGTAACTCGGGTAGTTCTTCCAAGGCACTCAAGTAGTCATTTCTATTACTCGAGTACATGTTTCTCTTATCTACTCGAGTAGCAGACCTTTATACTCGAGTATCTTATCTAACCCGAGTATGTCGGCTCAGAATTCCAGAAATCGTTAAGTCCAGAATTGACAGAGATTTGAAATTAACCTTTTTCTGATTGGTCCACGTGTCAATCTAAATTACAATTATGACCGTTGGAGATAGCCTATAAATAGGTCCTTTTAGATTTGACTAAATACGCGTTTACAGAGATTTTCTTTTAAGAAAGAGAAAATCCCAAAATCTCTAATTTTCTCATCCGCCGCCATTATCGTTTTCGGAAGAAGCTCTGGATCGCCTTCTCTCAGCCGCAGCTATCGATCTCTGATTCTCTAGCGATCCAGACTCAAGAATAATCATCCGATCTCTCCGTGCTTCATCGTATCTGATTTACTTTCTTGATCGTGGTGATTCCAGATCTCAGAATCGTGGATCTCAGTCAAGTCTTCTTCAACTGTTTCTATTCAAACCGAAAAGCTCTCAAGAAGAAGATTACGTCAAAGATCCAGATCTGTGATATTCTTGTTTGTAAACTTTATTTAAACAAATTTCATTGTAGGAGATCTTTCTCCGAGTGGTAGGAAGTTTTATCTTCAGAGTGTAGATCCGTTTGGGATCGAGTTTTGTAGGAACGTGGTTCCGAGGTATAGGATTGTTAGATAGTGGAGTAGCCAAGTCTAGTGATTTGCTAGATCAGTGAGAAAAGTGGACGTACCCAAGATTGGGGAACCACTATAAATCTCTTGTCGTCTGTGTGATTGCTTGATTACGGATCTGTGCTGTGTTATATTTTTTATTCCGCATTTGACATGAAATTCACATATTCACCCCCCCTCTAGGTGATTTAGGTTGACAACTTAGCGCTCTCAATTTATATCAGAGGCGAAGGTTGATCGTTAAAAGGTTAACACCTTGATCTAATCCTCACCAAGTTGTCTCTAGAGAAGTATCAAGCATGAGTAAGACCAAGGATTTTGCTAAGCTCCCTATCTGCACCAAGAATAATTTTCCTATGTGGAAGGAAAGAGTTAAGTTCTTCATGGAAGCAGTAGACCCTCGGATCTTCATGATTGTGGAAGAAGGTCCGCATGTTCCTATGACTGCATCAACAATAGACCCAACCAAAAAGGTCCCAAAGAAGTTGATGGACTTGGATAAGGACGAGATTGCACTTGTCTCCCTAGACAAGAAAGCTAAAAATATTATCGCAAGTGCAGTCGATGACTTAATCCTGCAGAATCTAATTCACTGCCAATCAGCTAAAGAGATGTGGCAGTCCCTACTTACTTTAATGGAAGGTACTGAAGAAGTGAGGGATGATCGGAGGTCCCTACTGAATCAGAAATATGAAGCCTTCTGATAAGGTCACAAGGAACCCATAGCTGACACATTTGAAAACTTCTTTAAGATAGTCAATGGACTGAGAGTGTATGGCCGAGTCTTTACTAATGGGGAGCTGAATGATAAGTTTCTGAGATCTCTCACCAAAGAATGGGACAATAAAGTCTGTGCCTTCCGAGAGTTTGGCAGACTAGCAGAGACAGATCCACAGAATCTATTTGGCAAGCTGATGTCCTATGAACTGCAAATCAACTCCAGAAAAGCCGAAGAAGAGAATAGTCGCTTCTCCTCAAAAGAGAAGTCGGTTGCTTTAAAGGCGGACAGTTCAAGGAAGGGCAAATCTGCCACACCAGCACCTCCTCAAGAAGTAAGTGAAGAAGAAGGCTCCGAGCCAAGCACCTCAGGCTCAGAACTATCTGAAGGAGAGTTCTCATTGCTCTCGCGGCAGTTCAAGAAGTTCTTGAATAAGAAGAAGCAATGGAGAGGCAAAGACACCTCATACAGAAGATCACGACATGACGGTGATCAGCGAAAGAAAGGCTCAAGTAGCCATGACAGGTATAACTCTAAACAGAACAAACAGATTTCAACTGACATCGTTTGTTATTGTTGTAATCAGCCAGGTCACGTCATCGCTGACTGCCCTCACAAGAAGAAAGAGGGTGGAAGAAGAGAGGAAATGAAACCCTCATACCACAAGAAGAGGACAGAGAAGAGCTTATTAGCCAAGAAGAGCAAAACTCTCAGTGACTCCGAATCATCTGAGTCGAGTGAAGAAGAGGAAGCTTACTTCGGGCTCATGGCTCACTTTGATGATGAACAAGTCCCCCAGTTCACTGGGGAGGTAAAATCTCACACTCCTCTCTCTGAATCTGATGATGATAATGATTAAGAGGGCTATTCCTCTGAAGATGAATCTGAACTCATGGGACAGTATAAGGAGTTACTCACGGCTTACGAAAAATGTCGCAGAGTCGTGAAAACTCAAGCCAAAGAAATAAAATCTCTACAGGCTAGTGAGAGCATCTTGAGGGAAGAAGTCACCAAGACTAATTCTCTTCAAGAGAACTTCAATGTTGCTATGGAAGAATACAATCAAGCTCTCAAGCACCTCGACCTTAAAGATGAAATCATCAAAGAATTGGAACAACTACTCGAGGCTGAGAAGAAACTTGTTGAGAGTTTCTCCAAGCCTAACACAGTTCTTCCACTCGTTGTTGAGTTCTCAGCTAAGGCCAAGGGTGCTGGTATAGGCCACATTGGTGCTTCTAGTAAATCTTCTAGGAGAAACAAGGCCAAGAGAAAGAATAAGGCTGCCCAGAAGGCTCTAGCTAAAGAAAAGGGGAAAGCTCCCTTGGAACCGGTATTGTTCAAGAAAGTTATCTTTCCTACGAACGAACTTGACTATGAGTCCACCTATGGACACTTCTCTAGGCCGATCCCCGAGAAGCCTAAGTCAAGATACCAAGGTTGCACTCGTCCTCGTAACTTTGGCGAGAGTGTCTTTAAGGCACCTTATGAAGAGATTCAACTTCAGAACTATGGACCATATGCTCATGGTCATAACATCAAGAAGACACCAAAGGTAAAACCTATTGTGGAAAAGCCTATGAAGAAGAAGACTTCATGTAGCTACCATAATCATGAAGCTTCTTCCTCCAAGAGTGAAGTTCCTGCTAGACCATCACTTAAGAAAATCAAGCAGGAATACACTAGGCAAAGATTAAAACAGGTTCGATTGTTGGTGCTGTGGCAAAATTGGTCATTTTGGCATCGATTGTTGGTTCAATCCTAGAAATGTTGCAACCCCTCAAGTTAGCAACATGAGAATGACCACTCATGAGGCTAATGCTCGTAGGGGGAGTATTCTAACTCGAGACCAAGGACCCAAACTTGTTTGGGTTCCTAAGGCTAAGTGATTGTAATTGCAGGTATGTCCAAAGACCACCAAAATGCTAATCTGGTACTTGGACAGTGGATGCTCTCGGCATATGACCGGGACAAGAAGCCTACTCCAGAATTTCACCTCAGTCTGCAACGGACCAAATGTCATCTTTGGAGGTTCAGATCGAGGAATAACTAAAGGATACGGTATGATTACTAACGGTAGTGTATCCTTTTCGGATGTAGCCTATGTTGAAGGATTGGAACACAATCTCATCAGCATAAGCCAACTATGCGACAAAGGATACGTGGTTGAATTTCATGCTGACAAGTGTTTGATAAAATCGGTTGACAACATGGAAACTGTTTTATCAGGCACTCGAAGCAGAAATATTTTCTTTTTAAATTTCATTTGTATTGACTCCTCTACACCAGTATATCTTTTAGCAAAAAGTAGTGCATCTCTCACTGACCAATGGCACAAGAGACTAGCACATATTAATTTCAAAACTATTAATAAACTATTCTCCCAAAACTTAGTACGTGATTCCCCGAATGTCAAGTGCGTTATAGACAGTCTTTGCCACGCCTGTATCAAAGGCAAGCAAACAAGGAGTTCATTTAAAAGCATAATAGGCAAGGATTCCAATAGAATCTTACAACTTCTCCATATGGACTTGTTTGGTCCACTGCAAGGTAGAAGTTTGGGAGGTAAGGAATATACGTTGGTTATTGTGGATGATTACTCGCGCTTTGCGTGGGTGTTCTTTCTGAAACACAAGTCAGACACCTTCAGTACTTCATTAGTTTTGTTAGGCAAATCCAGAATGAATACAACTGTTCCGTAGTCAAAATTAGAAGTGACAATGGAACAGAATTCAAGTCTGGAGCCATGACAGAATTCTACGAAAGTCAAGGTATCTTTCATGAGCTTTCCTCTCCTCGCACTCCACAGCAAAATGGAGTAGCTGAGAGAAGTTACAGAACACTCATAGAGGCTTGCCGGACTATGTTGAGTGATGCCTCACTTCCAGAGTATTTCTGGGCTGAAGCCGTCAACACCGCTTGTCACGTGCAAAATCGAGCTCTCATCAACAAGAACCACGATAAGACTCCTTACGAACTTTTAAAAGGCAGGAAACCAACCATTTCATATTTTAGAATCTTTGGCTGTAAGTGCTTCGTACTTAACAACGGCAAGTATCGCACTACCAAGTTTAGCGAGAAAAGCTTTGAAGGTATTTTTGTAGGTTATAATAGCCATAGTAAGACCTATAGAGTATTTAATAGAGAAACTCTGGTGGCAGAAGAGTCGATACACCTTGTATTTGATGAGACGAGTTTGCTGCAAAGCAACTCTTCTAGTGTGCTCATTGAAGATGCAGGTACCAAGATGAAGGAACTTATCTTGGATGAGCCTACTCAAGATTAAGATGAGACGTTCATCAAGATCACCTCTACAACCCCTATTGGAGAGGTAGATGATCAAGATGAAGAACACATCCCAGCTGAAGATGCAACACCAGTGGCTGAAGAGATCCCAGATGCAAGGATTCTAGAGTTCAGACACTTGAAGGATCATCCCTTAGATCAAATCATAGGAGATCCTCAGGATGGTGTCAGAACCCGGAGAGGTACAACAAATGAGAATTTATTCTTGAGCTTTCTATCACAGGTTGAACCTAAGAAGTTCGAGTAAGCAAACTCGGATGCATCCTGGATACTAGCCATGGAAGAAGAGTTGAATCAGTTTAAACGTTACAAAGTTTGGACACTTGTTCCTAGACCCAAGAGTAAGAATGTCATCGGGACAAAATGGGTCTACAGGAATAAGATGGACGAAGATGGAACAATTATAAAAAATAAAGCAAGACTTGTCGCCAAGGGCTATCGTCAAGAAGAAGGAATCGACTTTGATCAAACATATGCTCCAGTGGCAAGACTGGAGGCGATCAGGCTATTCCTTGCTTATGCTGCACTTAAGGGCTTTACCGTCTATCAGATGGACGTCAAGTCCGCCTTCCTGAATGGTGACATAAAGGAACAAGTGTATGCAGAGCAACCGCCAGGTTTTGTTGATTCAAACTTTCCCAATCATGTTTACTTACTGCAAAAAGCATTATATGGTCTTAAACAAGCTCCCCGAGCTTGGTATGAGACGCTGTCTATCTTCCTTCTTGAGAGCAAGTTCACAAGAGGAAAGATAGACAAGACATTATTTCTTAGGGAAATAAAAGGCAAGATTTTGCTGGTACAAATATATGTTGATGACATTATTTTTGGCTCTACGGATGACAACCTCTACAAGAAGTTTTCTAAACTTATGCAAGGGAAGTTTGAAATGAGCAGTATGGGAGAGCTGAAGTATTTCTTAGGACTTCAGGTGAAACAATCTGAAGATGGAATTTTCATCTCACAGACTAAATTCACCAAAGAGCTACTTAAGAAATTCGGAATGGAGAACGCAACCTCTATGAGGACTCCAATGGCCTCAGCTATGTCTCTTGACAAGGATGAGAAAGGGAAACCTTTTGATGAAACCAAGTACAGAAGTATAATTGGGTCCTTGCTCTACCTTACCGCAAGTAGACCAGACATAATGTTTTCCACATGTGTATGTGCTAGATTTCAGGTGAACTCTAAGGAATCTCACTACATTGCTGCAAAGCGAATCTTGAGATACCTCAAAGGTACACCAAATCTTGGCTTATGGTACCCAAGAAGTAATGATAGTGAACTAATTGGATTTTCAGATAAAGATTTTGCAGGAAGCAAAGACGACAGGAAAAGTACTTCCGGGACTTGCCAATTTCTCGGAAGGAGACTTATTTCCTGGAGCAGTAAGAAGCAGAACTGTGTAGCCATCTCAATGGCTGAATCAGAGTACATCTCTGCAGGCAGCTGTTGTGCACAGCTTCTATGGATCAAGAATCAATTTGAAGACTACAATATGAAGTTCCAGAACATCCCTCTGCTTTGCGACTCTTCCAGTGCAATAGCAATCGCCAACAACCCAGTCTCCCACAGCCGGACAAAGCACATAGAGCTTCGATATCACTTCATCCGGGAGCATGTGGAGAATAGAGACATAGATCTACAATACGTCTCCACAGATAGGCAAGTTGCAGATATATTCACGAAGCCGCTAGATGAGACCAAGTTCTCATTCTTCAAAACTGAACTTGGGATGCTCAACAAAGAAGATTAGTGGTCTCTATCAAAGTCTCAGAGTTAAAAGTTGGTGGATGTAAAGATCAGTGCTTCGAGAAAAATATTTTGTTAAAGTGACTTACTCAAGTAAGTGTACTCACATACTCGAGTACTTGGAAACAATCACGAGTAGTTACACGACTACACTCGAGTACATTACAATATACTCGAGTAACTCAAAGTATCTACTCGTGTAGGTAAAAAATTCACTCGAGTACATATTCTTCATACTCGAGTACTTAGTAACTCACTCGAGTACTTCATGATCTACTTGGTCTTCGACTTACTCGTGTAGGTTACAACAGATTACTCGTGTATGCCGATATATACTCGAGTACTGGAAATTCCATAACTTTGAAAATCTCATTTTTCTCTTTTCCCACACCTCGATTTTTTCTGCCCCCCATAAGGTATGTTTTATTTTAAAACCCAATCTTAAACCTAATTAGGGTTATGTATATAAATAGAAGGATCCCGTAATCCATCTCCACGAAACCTTTCTCGAGTACTCGTCGGCGCTTCGCCTTCCAGAACCGCAGAGCGTTGTCTTCTCCAGAATCCGTTACTCGAGAACTCGATGGCTCCTCCATCCAAGATCGGAATCGGGTCCGAATTGGTTATAGATGGAATCGCCGATCTCTCTGATGACTTCCGAAACCTTCTCATTCTCCTTGACACAGCCGGGCTGTCGTTCCTATTACAGATGCCGTGTAAGATCCTATTTTCTACAGTAGAAGAGTTCTACAAGAATCTGAAGGTCAAGCGAAATGGTACAGTTCTAAAATCAAAGGTCAGTGGAATCAAAATCCGTCTGGACAAAACTTCTTTAGCTACTCTGTTAAAATTGCTAGTGGTGGATGAAGAAGATGATCTGACTCCTGAAGATTTCGAGAGAACCAGTTTCTTCTGTGGAATAAACCCGTATGAAGCATATTCGTTCCGCCGTGCAGATTACAATTAAGAGGGCAAATTCCTTGTGGATGTGATTGCCAAAGTTCTTCTATGCAAAACCTATTCCCTCAGAGAAATTTCCCAAAATTTTTTTATGTTATGCAAGCCAAAATATGCCGGAAGAAATTTCAGTTTGGAATGATGATATTGGACAAGATCAAAGAAAGTGTGAAAAAACCAAGCTATGTCAGGATTATCTCCCTCCTCCTCCATGAGATTAATCCTACAGTGTTTGATTTCTCCAAAGGAACTCCCCTCCATCACATAAAGAAGGTATCCATCTCCTTCATTCAAAGATATGAAATCCAACTCAAGAACACTGCCCAAGCCTCCAAAGTCATTATGGATGAAGATGTCCCCAGCCCACAGCATTTTGTTGATGACAGGACTCCATCTCCTTCTCTACATCAAGCTACTGACACCCTGGGTGCAGTAGTTGAGGGGGAGGCTGCCTCATCTAGCTCCCAGATTCTGATTACCGAACTTTTCTCCCAGACAGTCAGAGATCCTTCTCCTCCTCCTCCTCCAGAAGATATTCCAATAGATGTGCAAACTCCAGCAGATAATCAAGTTTCCCCAGAGATTCAAGTTCAACAAGACCTTCTGTCCACAACTACAGAGATTAATAAACTTATTGAAGAACTAAGGTCAGACTTTCCCCTACCTCCAGCAGACCCAGTTGTTGGTACTCCTGAGGTTCAGGTACAAGATGAACAAATCCCTCTCAAGGAACCCTCTCCATCCTCAGCTCAGTCTCCCATTGAAGAAGCAGAACAACATGATAGTATCTTCCTGTCCGATGAAGAGGAGTTATCCCCAGAACCTATTGAGCCTCCTCTAAGGACATTAGCCTTCACTCTCCCCTCCTTCATAGATCCCCTGGATTCAGTAGAAATCACTCCCACCAAGAGAACTGCTAGCTCAGTGGTTGTGAAAGAAATCCTTCCTTCGGCTCCCTCAGTCTCTCAACTCCCTCAGGTCTCTACTTCTCCCAGTGCTCCATCTTCTGCTTCCCTCAGCTCCTCAGACATCATCAGTAAGATTGAGAAGATGCTCCAAGAACAGAGAAATTACTTTGATGAGTCTCTGAAATCAGTTAACAACAAGGTCTCTGCTCTTGAAACTGAGATGAGCAGAGGCTTTGCAGAAATTCAAGCCAACACTGATGAACTTAAACAACTCTTCAAAATAGGTGGAAAAGCGATAGATCACACCATCACCAGCATGGGTGAAGTCAGAAATCAAGCTGAAACAGTGGCACATAACCAGATTCTGCTAGACCAAAGAGCTGAAGCCAATATGATGAAAGTTTGTGATGAAGTAGGCACATTCAGAGATGAAGCTATTAAAAAGCTATCTGTAGAAATCAGCAAGGGGGAGAAAATAGTGAAAGAACAAGTTGAGAAAATTTCTGCTGAAATCTCTACCAAGTCTAAAGAGACCCTGGATGGATTAGTTAACACCATGAAAGCAGATATTCTAGCACAGCTACAGTCTGTCAAATTCTACATTTATGATACTGCAGTTTGGGTACATAATCAGAATTTTCCAGAATTCCAGCTCGACCCCTCCATCATTCCTAAAAGCTTAGACCCTCTTGAGGAACATCCTCCATCTGATGCCCAGGTTCATGCTACCATTCCAGAGGCAGTGCCAGCCTTCTCTCCCAGACCTGCTGGAGAGATGTCTGAGCCTCCTCTTTCATATTCTTATGTGTGGAAAGAGGATGTCCCTGCCAGCTCTCAGGGGCACTTTGATCGAGGTACTTCCTCCTCTAGAAGACCTGCTTATCAAGGTGGCCCCAGCAAGAAAAGAAAATATGGTGACGGCGCTTCTGCTAGCCGTTCTGCACCTAAGAGAGAGCAAGCTCAAGCTTCAGAGGGCAGATCAGAGTCAGTACATTCAGAAGTTTGGAGTCCAACCTCCAAATCTTTAATCTTTGACACTCTAAAGCTGGTAACTGATTTTGGGGAAAATAAAGACAAATTCTACAGCTACTCAGAAGAAAGCCTATGATGTATCTCAAATCAAGATCAGATTACATGACAGACAATGGGGATTCAACAATCCAGCAGCTCCTCCAAGGCCAAAGACTTATTTTCCTAAACCCTTCAGTTATTTGGAAAGGCAAGAGCTGAAGAATGCTAAACATCACAGAGAGAATTACCCCTGAAAGTGTTTTGTGGAACTGGAAAATCTTTCTATTTAATATATCTAAATCTGATTATGGTTCCCTTATTTGCTATTATTCTCTGTTTTAGTCATTTTCTATTGCTTGTTGTTATAAATGATCATTTCTTTTCTAGAAATTCATCTTAGTGCAAAGGGTGCTGACTTCTACAAATAGGGGGAGATTGTTGGGAATTGTCTTCACAATACCCCAGATTTGTGGGAAGTCAGACCTGAAACTAAGATGAATTAAGTTATATTTGATGTTGTGTTTAAGTTGTGCATGCAGGACTCTATTGCCAAGTGTAAACCAATGTCTGTCTATAGTGGGTCATCAAACACAGGACCATACAATGTAATTCCTCATTGTGTGATCCAAGGTGTTGACTCATGTATAGCCTCTCTATTTGGGGTACACTTTGTTTCCATGCACTTGGACTACTGGACTCTGGAGTATTGAAGACTTTCTCAGAAGAAATTTTTTCTAAGTCCACATACTCTAGTAGTATCTTCTATATACTCGAGTAAGTGACTTAGTACTCGAGTATATTGGATTACATACTCGAGTATTTCTCAAGTTACTCGAGTAAGTGTTCTGATCATACTCGAGTTGATCTGGACTTCTCATCTCAGAAAGTTTATAAGTCTATATACTCGAGTAAATCCATTCATATACTCGAGTACCTCTTTTCCTTACTTGAGTAGGTGTTTGTGTACTCGAGTAGAGCCTTAGTCATACTCGAGTAGTCTCTTAGTTATACTCGAGTAGGGCTAACTGTTCAGTCTAAATATTTCTAAGTCCATATACTTGAGTAACTTCGCTCATATACTCGAGTAAGTGGCTTAGCACTCGAATAGATCCTTCTTATACTCGAGTAGACTGGCTTAGCACTAGAGTAGATTTTTCTTATACTCGAGCAGTTTGGATTAGTACTCGAGTAGATGTTTCTACTTACTCGAGTAATCTGTCTAGAGTAACTCGGGTAGTTCTTCCAAGACACTCGAGTACTCATTTCAATTACTCGAGTACATGTTTCTCTTATCTACTCGAGTAGCAGACCTTTATACTCGAGTATCTTATCTAACCAGAGTATGTCGGCTCAGAATTCCAGAAATCGTTAAGTCAAAAATTGACGGAGATTTGAAATTAACCTTTTTCTGATTGGTCCACATGTCAATCTAAATTACAATTATGACCGCTGGAGATAGCCTATAAATAGGTCCTTTCAGATTTGACTAAATACGCGTTTATAGAGATTATCTTTTAAGAAAGAGAAAATCCCGAAAACCCTAATTTTCTCATCCGCCACCATTACCGTTTTCGGAAGAAGCTCTGGATCGTCTTCTCTCAGCCGCAGCTATCGATCTCTGATTCTCTAGCGATCCAGACTCAAGAAGAATCATCCGATCTCTCCATGCTTCATCGTCTCTGATTTACTTTCTTGATCGTGGTGATTCCAGATCTCAGAATCGTGGATCTCAGTCAAGTCTTCTTCAACTGTTTCTATTCAAACCGAAAAGCTCTCAAGAAGAAGATTACGTCAAAGATCCAAATCTGTGATATTCTTGTTTGTAAACTTTATTTAAACAAATTTCATTGTAGGAGATCTTTCTCCGAGTGGCAGGAAGTTTTATCTTCCGAGTGTAGATCTGTTTGGGATCGAGTTTTGTAGGAACGTGGTTCCGAGGTGTAGGATTGTTTTTGCAATCCAAGATAGTGGAGTAGCCGAGTCTAGTGATTTGCTAGATCAGTGAGAAAAGTGGACGTACCCAAGATTGGGGAACCACTATAAATCTCTTGTCGTCTATGTGATTGCTTGATTACGGATCTGTGCTGTGTTATATTTTTTATTCCGCATTTGACACGAAATTCACCTATTCACCCCCCTCTAGGTTATTTAGGTTGACAACTTAGCGCTCTCAATGAAGGTGGCAAGATTTATACCGATCAGGAAGGATGCTTCAGTGGGTGACTTGGTGCGGAGGTTTGTGGAGCAGTTCGTCCGATACCATGGAGTGCCGAGGATGATAGTGTCCGATCATGATGGATGATTTATATCTAAGGAATGGAGGTTGGTCCAGGCTTGTTTAAGGACCCGGTTGACATTTAATAGCTCCTTTCACCCTCAGACGGATGGGCAGACTGAGCTCACCAATCGGACACTAGAGGATTTGTGTCCTCTTTGCATACTGGACCGCGGAGATCCATAGGAGAGGTAGCTACCATTGATTGAATTCACGTACAACAATGGCCACCAGTCCAGCATCGGCATGGCCGCTTATGAGGCTTTATACCGGCGGAGATGCATGACTCCTTTATCCTGGATCTAGGATGAGGATCCGAAGGCACTTGTCTCAGAGTTCGTCGAGAATACAGACGCTCAGGTGCGGTTGATTAATGACAGGATGTTGGAGGCCTAGAGTAGACAGGCCAAGTATTACGATGCTCGACATCGTCAGGTAGAGTTTTAGGTAAGAGATTTGGTTTTTTTGAAGATACGACCGATGCATGGAGTCTCGCGGGTGCGTGGTTGGAAGAATCTCAGCCCAAGATACATGGGCCTTACAGGATCTTAGAACAGATACGCCGCTTGGCTTACATACTGGAGCTGCCGCCAGAGCTAGACGGTTTGCACGACGTCTTCCACGTCTCCTCCCTCAGGAGAGCTCTACTTCGGCTAGAGCAGCAGATTACGACTACAGATGGGCCTATAACTACTGATCAATCGGTGCAGCTAGAGCCAATCTAGATAGATGATTCTGGGATGTGAGTCTTGCGGTGAGAGAAGGTTCCGCTGGTCAAGGTCTTGTGGAGGAATCATGGACAAGAGGAGCATACGTGGGAGCTGTAGGACTTGATGTAGCAAAGGTACCCGAGACTTTTCACGTTAGGTATTCCTTTTAACCTCTCGGGATGTTACATTTTATTTCTCATACTTAAAACCCCGTAGGCCAAACCTGAATATTAAGGATGAAATTTTTATTTTTATGTATTGAGATTTGTAATATCCCTTAGACTTCTAGACCCCTAGGATGGTTTTGTCTTGACTAGGTCATGACAAAACTCTGGGAAGCACTAAAGGTGAAAGTTTCAAGTGTCGACTAAATCCACCTATGGGGGGGGGGAATAGGTGTCATGCAGTCTTTTGCGGAATTAAATTTACCTACACAAATTAACAAACACAGCACAGAAAACACATAAAGAATTATAGTGGTTCCCGATTTGGGTACGTCCACTTTCCCCCTTCGACCTATCACCCACCAAGGGACGACTCGGTCACTTCTCCAAACGGATTGAAATCGAATCCTCACACTACGGAAGGAACCCTTCCAACAAAGGAGTCACAACTCCACAACCACAGGTTGCACCCAACCCTTACAATAAGGAATGAAAATTCCTTTACAACAAACCAAAATTTAATGTAAAAGAAAATACAAACAAAGCTTTTGGAGATTCTGATGTCCTTCTTCGTTCGTTGAAGCTTTCTTGAAAGTTACGAAGAGTCCACAACCAGATTTCTCTCATGGAGAGGATCTTGTCAAGATCGGCGGCGGCAAGTGATTGCGGCGGCGATACTTTGTAGATCCAAACTTCTTGACGAAGCAAGCAAGGTCTACCAACAATATCAGTCAGATCAATCGTCTCCACCGATTCGGAATGGAGAACTAGTCTCGTTCCACGAATCGAGAGACAAGAGATCTCAAGAGAGATGCGTGAGACGCTAGGCTCACCTCGGTACTGTTGTCGGAAGATCAAAGAAGATCGGATATTAGCGGCGATGACGAACTGCGAATGGAGACAAGCGATCGGCGGTTTCCGCGATCGGCTAGGGCACGGCGATGGCTACTTTTGATTTCGCGTGAATAATTGTCTGTAGAGGTTCAAAATACATGTATATATATACCCTGATCCAAACCTAAAGACCGTTGTGGGGATGACAAGGAGAAACCCTAGCCCCGGCCGAAATAGCGCATGGCAGGTAGGTTTGGTCCAGTGAACGAGGAAATTTGCCAAAGGCAAAATCGGCGGGAATCATTGGTGATTCCCATCGATGTCGGCGGGAATCACTCACGATTCCCGTCGATTCTGCCTTGGCAGAATCCCTGTCTGGAAAACTGTCAGCCGTAATCAGTCTGTAGGAAGGGCTGACGGATTCTCGTTGAATCGGCGAGAATCACTAACGATTCCCGTCGAAGTCGGCGGGAATCACAAGTGACTCCTGTCGAAGTCGGCGGGAATGACTTAGTTATTCCCGTCGATTTTGACTTAGAAGATTTTTCTCTTCCTTCCTTCGAAGACTTGGTCTTTGACCCATCTTTGCTCCTTCTTCTGCTCTTGATCTACCTTAACCCTGTACTTGAAAATAAGTACACTCCAATAGAGAGAGCACACGTGAGTCAACACACTGATCTAATCAACAAGGGATTACATTGCGCAGACCCGTGTATATTGACCCACTGCACCCTGACATTGGTGTGTACTTAGCATGGAATAGCTGCAAGCACAATTTGATAGAATTGTCAAATACATTTTCAATTCACCTTAGCTTGTTCAGGGGCTTCTTCAAATCAGGTCAATTGAGGATGCAATACCTAACAATCTCCCCCTATTTGAAGAAGCCTAAACCCTACAAGCTAAGGTGAATAGAACAGATGGGAATGAAATTCATAGATTGAAAATTCAATTGAGAGTGAAATTAATTACCATTTTCCTGAGAGCAACATAACATTTCATTGGCAGCCACCTTAGTCTTGGCTGAGAGGGTAATCTCCCCCTTTTCGGCTTCTGCAAATCTGGGACTTCACTTGGAGCAAAATGCTCCCCCTCAGTTCTTGCATCTATGCTCGATCTTGAGTTCCTAGCAGATGCTTCCCCTTGATCCAAGAGCCTTGAGCCCTTCAGTCTTCATGCTTCTGTATTTTGTTTCATCAAAAGGTTTCCCTTTCTGATCCTTGTCCAGAGACACAGTGGATCCCATTGGAGTCCTCATGGAGGTTGCATTCTCCATTCCGAATTTCTTGAGGATTTCATTTGTGAACTTCGTCTGAGAAATGAAAATTCCATCCTCAGACTATTTCACTTGAAGTCCCAAGAAGTACTTCAGCTCACCTATGCTACTCATTTCAAACTTCCCTTGCATAAGTTTAGAAAACTTCTTGCACAGGTTGTTGTCCGTTGAGCCGAATATTATGTCATCGACATAGATTTGCACCAGCAAAATCTTTCCTTTGACTTCCCTAAGAAACAATGTCTTGTCTATTTTTCCTCTTGAGAACTTGTTCTCAAGAAAAAGATAGAGTCTCATACCAAGCTCGAGGAGCTTGTTTTAAGCCATATAATGCTTTATTAATAAAGTACACATGATTAGGGAATGTTGGATTAACAAAACCTGGGGGTTGCGCGACATATACTTCCTCTTTCAAATTTCCATTTAGGAATGCAGATTTCACGTCCATCTGATAGACAGTGAATCCTTTGTGAGAGGCATACGGCAGGAATAATCTGATCACCTCGAGCCTTGCAACTTGTGCAAAGGTTTGGTCGAAGTCAATCCCCTTCTCCTGTCTGTAACCTTGAGCCACCAGTCTTGCATTGTTCTTGATGATGAAACCGTGTTCATCCATTTTATTTCTGAAGATCCACTTAGTGTCGATCACATTCTCTTTCTTTTGTCTTGGAACAAGCGTCTAGACGTTGCATCGTTCGAATTGATGTAGTTCATCTTGCATGGGCAATATCCATGATGCATCTTTGTTTGCTTCGTCAAACTTCTTTGGCTCAACCTGTGACAGAAAACTTAGGTGCAGAATCTCGTTAATTGTACCTCTGCGAGTTCTGACACCGTCCCGAGGATCTCCTATGATCTGATCTCTTGGGTGATCCCTCACGTGTCTGAGCTCTAAGAGTCTGGCATCTGGAGCTCCAACACTTCTCGGGCTCCTCCCTCTTCTAGGAGAATTTCTCTATCCTAACCGTCATCTTCTCCAGGTGGCATTAAGGTGTAGACCTAGACGTACTTGGGAGTTTCATCTTTAGCAGTCTCATCGAGACTTAACTGTTCAAGCCTTGCACCAGCATCTTCAAGAATGCCACTGGAAGAATTACTGTGAAGCAAGGTTCCTTCATCAAATACAATATTAATGGACTCCTCTACCACTAGGCTTTTCTTATTGAAAACCCTATATGCCCGACTATGGCTACTATAGCCCATGAAGATGCCTTCGAAGCATTTTTCTCCGAATTTAGTATGTAGGTACTTCCCATTATTGAGTACATAGCATCTGCAGCCAAAAATCCTTAAATAGGACATGGTCGATTTCCTTCCTTTTAATATCTCATAAGGCGTCTTACGATGATTCTTGTTGATCAATGCTCGGTTCTGCACATGACAAGCCGTATTGACAGCCTCTGCCCAGAAGTACTCTGGAAGAGAAGCGTCATTCAACATTGTCGTACATGCTTTAATGAGCGTTCTATTTCTCCTCTCCGCAACTCCATTTTGCTGAGGAGTACTGTTGGGTATTGTATCCACAATGTACATGATTTGAAGAAGCCCCTGAACAAGCTAAGTTGAATTGACAATGTATTTGATGACTTTCTATCAAGTTGTGCTTGCAGCAATTCCATGCTAAGTACACACCAATGTCAGGGTGTAGTGGGTCAATATACACGGGTCTGCACACCGTAATCCCTCGTTTAGCAGATCAGTGTGTTGACTTATGTGTGCTCTCTCTATTAGAGTGTACTTATTTTCAAGCACATGGTCGAGATAGATCAAGAGCAGAAGAGGAGCAAAGATGGGTCAAAGACCAAGTTCAGAGGAAGGAAGAAAAATCTTCTAAGTAAAAATCGACGGGAATCATTAAGTGATTCTCGCCGATTCGACGATAATCACTAGTGATTCTCGCCGAATCGTCGAGAATCACTCGTCGATTCCCGCCGATTTCATCTGGCTGACTGTCCTCCTTCAAGAATTCTGCTAAGGCAGAATCGACGACTGATTCTCGCCGATTCGTCGAGAATGACGCTGCATTCCTGCCGATTCGTCGAGTATGACTTTGCTTTCCCGCCGATTCCCTCCGGATGAAAAGAGTTTCAACTGGAATCCTGCCAAGGCAAATTCGACGGGAATCTCAAGTGATTTCCGCCGACTTCGTCGAGAATCACCAATAAATCTCGCCGAATTTTCCTTAGGCAAATTTTATCTGTTCGCTGGACCGATCCAGGAAGCCGTGCGTTGTTTCGGATGGGGATAGGGTTTTTCCTTGTGGGCCCCACAACGGTCTTTAGGGTTGGCTCGGGTATATATACATGCTTATTTTTGAACATCTACAGTAATCTTTCACGAGAAATCAAAGCCGCCGAGTGTAACCTAGCCGATCACGGAAATCCTTCTGTCGCCGTCGCCGCTCTCAAGTTAGTCTCCGCCGCTAATCTTAGAGGTTCTCTTTGATCTTCCGATGACAGGACCGAGGCAAGCCTAGCGTCTCATGAATCTCTTTCGAGATCTATTGTCACTCGATTTGTTGAACGAGGAACGCTCTTCATTCCGAATCGATTGAGACGACTGATCCGATTGAGATCGTTGGTAGACCTTGCTTGCTTTGTCAAGAAGTTTGGATCTACAGAGCATTGCCGCCGCAATCACTTGCCACCGTCGATCTTGAAAAGATCCTCTCCAAGAGAGTGCTCCAGTCGTGGACTCTTCGTCTTCATCAAGAACGCTTCAACGAACGAAGAGGGACATCGGGTTTTCCACATGTTTGTTTGTATTTCTTGTACATTCAATTTTCATTTTCATATAAAGGAATTTTATTCCTAGTTGTAAGGGTTGGGTGCAACACGTGGTGGAGTAGTGTCTCCTTCGGTTGGAAGGGTGCCTTCCGTAGTGTGAGGATTGGATTTCAATCCGTTTGGTGAAGTGACCGAGTTGTCCCTTGGTGGGAGATAGGTCGAAGCGGGAGAGTGGACGTACCCAAATCGGGGAACCACTATAATTGCTTGTGTTCTTTTCTGTGTTGTGTTTGTTATTTGTGCAGGTTATTTAAATTCTGCAAAAGACTGCACGAGACCTAGTCCCCCCCCCCCATAGGTTGACTTAGTTGACACTAGATACTTTCAAGTGGTATCAGAGGGAGATTGCTCATTAATAAGGTTAACATCTTGAGTAAGATCCCGCATCTAGTGTCAAGAAAAAAGAAGATCTCTGAAATGGAAGGACTCAAGTATTCAGGGAAGATCCCAGTGTGTACCAAGCTGAACTTTCCTATCTGGAAGGAAAGGATCAGGTACTACATGGAAGCAGTCGACCCCCGACTCTTCATTATAGTGGAGGAGGGACCTTATATCCCCACTAAGGCCTCCACCATTGATCCAACCAAGCAAGTGCCCAAGAAATTTTCCGAAATGGATAAGAATGAGATGGTGCTTGTCAGACTTGACAAGAAAGCTCAGAACATTCTCTTAAGCGCCGTCGATGATTCCATGATGCAGATTTTCTGCAACTGCAGGACTGCCAAGGACATATGGCACTGCCTAATAATCCTGATGGAAGGCACTGATGAAGTAAGGGATGATCGAAGATCCCTTCTAAACCAGAAGTACGAGGCCTTAAGGCAAGGTCCCAAGGAATAAATCGGAGTGACATTCGAGAACTTCCTGAAGATCGTCAATGCCCGGAAGGGCTATGGCAGAGTGTTCACCGATGGTTAACTAAATGACAAATTCCTTAGATCCCTTACTAAGGAATGGGACACCAAGATCTGCGCCATCAGAGAATTTGGCAGGCTGGCAGAAACTGATCCCCAGATTCTGTTTGGGAAACTTCTGTCCTATGAGCTTCAGGTGAACACCAGAAAAGCTGAAGAAGAAGCCGATAAAGCCGCTGCCAGAGAGAAGACTGTGGCCCGAAAAGCCGATCACTCAAGGAAAGGCAATGGTGTAGCCTCGTCCCGCACTCGGAAAAAGGATGAGGAAGAAGACTCTGAGCCATGCTCTTCCGGCTCAGAGCTATCTGAAGAAGACTTCTCCCTCATCACTGGGGAGTTCAAGAAGTTCCTCAAGCTGAGGAATCAAAGAAAAAGAGACGGCTCCTCCTCCAGACATCAGAAGAAGAATTATTCTTCTGACAGGTATGAATCCAAACAAAATAAACATCGCTCTGATGACATTATTTGCTTTGGATGCAATAAGCTAGGTCATGTCGTTGCTGACTGCCACCAAAGCAAGAGAGATAAGGGGAAGGGAGAGGAGCACATGTCCTCTAGAGATAAGAAGAAGGAGAGGAGCTATATAGCCAAAAAGCCCAAGACACTGAGTGAGTCTTATTCCTCAGACTCTAGTGATGATGAGGAAGCCTACTTCGGGCTAGTGGGTCGCTCTGACTCAGAAGGAGACTGCCCCCCCCCCCCATTTAATGGGAAGGTAAAAGATCGTACCCCCCTCTGACTTTGAATATGAGTCTCCTGATAATGATCTCGAGGACAACCCATATGCCCATGAAGCTGAGCTCCTCGAAAAGTATGAGCTTCTGCTCAATACCTTTGAGGAATGCCGGAAGAGGTTGAAGACTCAGAAAAAGGAAGTCAAATTCCTTAAGGCTGAGGGTGTGTCCCTAAGAAAAAAGATCACTAGCTTGATCTCTCTCCGACAGGAATACCTGGGCCTGACTTCTGAGCACTCAGAGTCTCTAAGGCTCCTTGACCTAAAACAGGAAGAAATCAACAAGTTGGAAAAATAGCTTGCGGTAGAAAGGAAGATTGTCAAAAGCTTCTCCATGCCCAAGAACATTCTTGCTCTGGTTGATGAATTCTCTGCTCAGGCTAAGGGGGCTAGCTTAGGGCATGTGGGTATGCCTGGCAAATTATCCAGGAGAAACAGAAAGCATAGGAAAAATAAGGTTGCTAAGAAGGCCTCAGCTGCGGAAAAGGGAAAATTTCCACTCGATCCTGTTGTATTATGAAAGCCTAGCTTTCCTTGCAATGAACAGGACTTTGATTCAACCTATGGCCACTTCTTCCAGCCCTCGGTTGAAAAGCCCAAGAGCCGGTATGATGGTTGGACCTTCCCTCGAAACTACGGTGAGAGTGTCTTCAAGGCACCTTTTGAGGAAATCCAAGTGGAGAATTATGGCCACTTCTCTAGCGGCTATAATAGGAAGCAGGCACCAAAAGCCAAGTCTATTATACTGAAGGAATAGGAGGTGAAGAAATCATGTGACTGTTGTCATCATGACGCCTCCACCTCCAGATCCAAGGCCCAGGCTGGACCCACCATTCCAAGGGTGAAGCAGGAGCCTAGGAAAAGGTACAACAGATTTGACTGTTGGTGCTGTGGCAAAGTTGGTCACTTTGCCGTGGATTGCTTGTTTAATCCAAGATTAAACGAGACTCCTCATGTTAGCAATGCGAGGCCGACCACTCGTAGGGTTAACCACCTGAGGGGGAGTATGCTAACAATGAATCTAGGACCCAAGTTCGATTGGGTTCCTAAGGGAAACTGATTCTGTTTTGCAGGTATGTCCAAAGGCCACCAAAACGCCTATCTGGTACTTGGACAGTGGATGTTCCCGGCATATGAACGGGACAAGAAGCCTGTTGCGTGATTACTCCCCAGTCGAAAATAGACCCAAAGTCATCTTTGGAGGATCTGATCGAGGAGTTACCAGAGGTTATGGTATGATTTCCAACGGTGTATTCTCTATCACTAATGTGGCCTATGTTGAAGGGTTAAACCATAACCTGATCAGTGTAAGCCAATTGTGTGATAAAGGATACAACGTTAAGTTCTGCAAGGATAAGTGCTTGATAATATCGTGTGCCTCTTCGGAGACGGTATTAACTGGCATTAGGAGCAAAAATATCTTTTGTTTAGATTTTCTTAGCTTAGATTCTTCTACCCCCGTGTGCCTAGTAGCAAAAGGCAGTGCATCTCTTTGTGAACAATGACACAAGATATTAGCACATATTAATTTAAAGACAATTAATATGTTGTTTTCTAAGAACTTAGTAAGGGATGCCCCTACTATTAAGTGCATCAAAGATAGCCCTTGTCCTGCATGCCAGAAGGGCAAACAGACTCGGGCTACCTTTAAGGGCATTGCAGACAAAGAATCCTCCAGATGTCTCTATCTTCTGCATATGGACTTGTTCGGTCCAGTGCAAGTTCATAGCTTAGGAGGCAAATCGTATATTCTAGTGATTATTGATGATCACTCTCGGTTTACGTGGGTGTTCTTTTTGAAACGAAAGTCAGATACGTTTGACATCTTCACTAATTTTGTCAAGCAGATCCAGAACGAACTTAACTGCTCCGTGGTCAAAATCAGAAGTGACCATGGAACAGAATTCAAGTCTGGTGCTATGACAGAATTCTGTGAAGAACATGGTATCTTTCATGAGTTTTCCTCCCCGCGTACTCCTCAACAAAATGGTGTTGCGGAGAGGAGAAATAGAATACTCATTGAAGCATGTATGACAATGTTGAATGACGCCTCTCTTCCAGAGTACTTCTGGGCTGAGGCTGTCAACACGGCTTGTCATGTGCAGAACCGAGCATTGATCAACAAGAATCATCGTAAGATGCCTTATGAGCTATTGAAAGGCAGGAAACCGACCATGTCCTATTTAAGGATTTTTGGCTGCAGATGTTATGTACTTAATAATGGTAAGTACCCACGTACTAAATTCGGAGAAAAATGCTTCAAAGGCATCTTCATAGGCTATAGTAGCCATAGTCGGGCATATAGGGTATTCAATAAGAAAACCCTAGTGGTAGAGGAATCCATTAATGTTGTTTTTGATGAAGGAAGATTGCTTCATAGCAATTCTTCCAGTGGCATTCTTGAAGATGCAGGTGCAAGGCTTGAACAGCTAAGTCTCGATGAGACTGCAGAAGGTGCAACTCCCAAGTACGTCAAGGTTTCCACCTCGACGCCAGCTGGAGAAGTTGATGATCAAGATGGAGAAACTCTCCTAAAAGAAGGAGAAGCTCGAGAAGCTGTCATAGCTCAAGATGCAAGACTCCTAGAGCTTCGACATGTGAGGGATCATCCCAGAGATCAGATCATTGGAGATCCTCGTGGCGGTGTCAGAACTCGGAGAGGTATAATTAACGAGATTTTGCACCTTAGTTTTCTATCACAGGTTGAGCCAAAGAAGTTCGACGAAGAGAACAAAGATGCGTCATGGATATTGGCCATACAAGATAAACTGCATCAATTCGAACGATGCAACATTTGGACGCTTGTTCCCAGACCAAAGAACAAAAATATTATCGGCACTAAGTTGATCTTTAGAAACAAACTGGATGAACACGGTGTCATCATAAAGAACAAGGCCAGGCTGGTGGCTCAAGGTTACAGATAGGAGGAGGGGATTGACTTCGACCAAACCTTTGCACCAGTTGCAAGGATCGAGGCGATCAGATTGTTCCTGGCTTATGCTTCTCACAAAGGATTCATAGTCTATCAGATGGACGTGAAATCTGCGTTCCTAAATGGAAATTTGAAAGAGGAAGTATATGTCACGCAACCCCAAGGTTTTGTCAATCCTACATTCAATAATCATGTTTATTTTCTTAATAAAGCATTATATGGCTTAAAACAAGCTCCTCGAGCATGGTATGAGACTCTGTCTAGTTTTCTTCTTGAGAACAAGTTCTCGAGAGGAAAAATAGATAAGACATTTTTCTTAGGGAAGTCAAAGGAAAGATTTTGCTGGTGCAAATCTATGTCGATGACATAATATTTGGCTCTACGAAAAACAATCTTTGCAAAAAGTTTTCTAAACTTATGCAAGGAAAGTTTTAAATGAGCAGCATGGGAGAGCTAAAGTATTTCTTGGGACTTCAAGTGAAACAATCTGAGGATGGAATTTTCATCTCTCAGACGAATTTTACAAATGAAATCCTCAAGAAATTCGGAATGGAGAATGCAACCTCTATGAGGACTCCAATGGGATCCACTGTGTCTCTGGACAAGGATAAGAAAGGGAAACCTTTTGATGAAACCAAATACAGAAGCATAATTGGATCCCTGCTCTACCTTTCTGCTAGTAGACCGGATATTATGTTTTCCACATGCGTTTGTGCCAGATATCAGGTTAAAACTAAGGAATCCCATTATGTCGTTGCAAAGTGAATTCTTAGATACCTTAAAGGTACACCAAATCTTGGCTTGTGGTACCCAAGAAACAATGATGTCGAGCTGATAGGCTTTTCAGATGCTGACTTTGTAGGAAGCAGGGATGATAGGAAAAGCACTTCCGGGACATGCCAATTCCTCAGAAGAAGTCTTATTTCTTGGAACAGTAAGAAGCAGAATTGTGTCGCAACCTCCACGGCTGAATTTGAGTACATCTCAGCAGGAAGCTGTTGCGCATAACTTCTATGGATCAGAAATCAGCTCAAAGATTATGACTTGCAGTTCAGCGAAGTTCCGATGTATTGCGACTCCTCGAGCGCAATAGCAATTGCGAACAATCCTGTGTCACACAGCAGAACAAAGTATATTGAAGTGCGCTATCACTTCATTCAGGAGCATGTAGAGAACAAAGATATATCTCTCTGCTATGTCCCCACAGATAAGCAGGTTGCAGATATCTTCGCGAAGCCCCTAGACGAGGCCAAGTTCAGTCTCTTCAAAACTGAACTCGACATGCTGAACTATGAAGAGTGAAGACTGTAAGGCTCAAGGCTCTTGGATCAAGGGGGAGCATCAGCAAGGAACTCAAGCTCGAGCACGGATGTAAGAGCTGAGGGGGAGCATGGGGCTCCAAGTGAAGTCCCAAATTTGTAGAAGCCGAAAAGGGGGAGATTACCCTCTCGGCTAAGGCTAAGGTGGCTGCCAACGTTAAGTATGCTCTCAGGAAAATAGTAATGAATTTCACTCTCAACTTAATTATTAGTTTATGATTTTCATTCCCATATGTCGTATTCACCTTAGCTTGTAGGGTTTAGGCTTCTTCAAATAGGGGGAGATTGTTGGGTATTGTATCCACAATGTACCTGATTTGAAGAAGCCCATGAACAAGCTAAGTTGAATTGATAATATATTTGATGACTTTCTATCAAGTTGTGCTTGCAGCTATTCAATGATAAGTACACACAAATATCAGGGTGTAGTACGGGTCTGTGCAACGTAATCCCTCATTGAGCAGATCAGTGTGTTGACTCATGTGTGCTCTCTCTATTGGAGTGTACTTATTTTCAAGTACACGGTCGAGATAGATAAAGAGCAGAAGAGGAGAAAAGATGGGTCAAAGACCAAGTTCAGAGGAAGGAAGAAGAAATCTTCTAAGTCAAAATCGACGGGAATCACTAAGTGATTCTCTCCGATTCGACGGGAATCACTAGTGATTCTCGCAGAATCGTCGAGAATCACTCGCCGATTCCCGCCGATTTCATCTGGCTGACTGTCCTACTTCAAGAATTCTGCTAAGGAAGAATCGACGACTGATTCTCGCCGATTCGTCGAGAATGACATTGCATTCCTGCCGATTCGTCGATTATGACTTTGCTTTCCCGCCGATTCCCTCTGGATGACAAGAGTTTAAACTGGAATCCTGCCAAGGCAAATTCGATGGGAATCTCATGTGATTCCCGCCGACATTGTCGATAATCACCAATGATTCTCGCCGAATTTTCCTTAGGCAAATTTGCTCTGTTCGCTGGACCGATCCATGAAGCCGTACGTTGTTTCGGCCGGGGATAGGGTTTTTCCTTGTGGGCCCCACAACGGTCTTTAGGGTTGGCTCGGGTATATATACATGCTTATTTTCGAACATCTACAGTAATCTTTCACGAGAAATCAAAGCCGTCGAGCATAACCTAGCCGATCGCGGAAATCCTTCCGTCGCCGTCGCCGCTCGCAAGTTAGTCGACGCCGCTGATCTTAGAGGTTCTCTTTGATCTTCTGACGACAGGACCGAGGAAAGCCTAGCATCTCACGCATCTCTTTCGAGATCTATTGTCTCTCGATTTGTTGAACGAGGATCGCTCTTCATTCTGAATCGATTGAGATGACTGATCTGATTAAGATCGTTGGTAGACCTCGCTTGCTTTGTCAAGAAGTTTGGATCTACAGAGCATCGCCACCGCAATCGCTTGCCGCCGCCGATCTTGAAAAGATCCTCTCCAAGAGAGTGCTCCGGTCGTGGACTCTTCATCTTCATCAAGAACGCATCAACGAACGAAGAGGGACATCGGGTTCTCCACAAGTTTGTTTCTATTTCTTGTACATTCAATTTTTGTTTTCTTATAAAGGAATTTTATTCCTAGTTGTAAGGGTTGGGTGCAACCCATGGTGGAGGAGTAATGACTCCTTCAGTTGGAAGGGTGCCTTCCGTAGTGTGAGGATTGGATTTCAATCCGTTTGGTGAAGTGACCGAGTCATCCCTTGGTGGGAGATAGGTCGAAGGGGGAGAGTGGACGTACCCAAATCGGGGAACCACTATAATTGCTTGTGTGCTTTTCTGTGCTGTGTTTGTTATTTGTGTAGGTTATTTAAATTCTGCAAAAGACTGCACGAGACCTATTCCCCCCCCCCATAGGTGGACTCAGTTGACACTAGATACTTTCATGTACGCGGGGAGGAAAACTCATGAAAGATACTATGTTCTTCACAGAATTCTGTCATAGCACCAGACTCGAATTCTGTTCTATGGTCACTTCTTATTTTGACCACGGAGCAGTTGAGTTCGTTCTGAATCTGCTTGATAAAATTAGTGAAGATGTCAAAGATATCTGACTTTCGTTTCAAGAAGAACACCCACATAAACCGAGAGTGATCATCAACAATCACTAGCGTATACGATTTGCCTCCTAAGCTATGAACTTGCACTGGACCGAACAAGTCCATATGCAGAAGATAAAGACTTCTGGAAGAGTCTTTGTCTGCAATGCCCTTAAAGGTAGCCCGAGTCTGTTTGCCCTTATGGCATGCAGGACAAGGGCTATCTTTGATGGACTTAATTGTAGGGGCATCCCTTACTAAATTCTTGGAAAACAACATATTAATAGTCTTGAAATTAATATGTGCTAATCTCTTGTTCCATTGTTCACAAAGAGATGCACTGCCTTTTGCAATTAGGCACACGGGGGTAGAAGAGTCTAAGCTAAGAAAATCTAAGCAAAAAAAATTTCTGATCCTAATGCTAGTTAATACCGTCTCTAAAGAGGCACATGATATTATCAAGCACTTTTCCTTGCAGAACTTAACTCGTATCCTTTATCACACAACTGGCTTATCAGGTTATGGTTTAACCCTTCAATATAGGCCACGTCTATGATACAGAATACACCGTTGGAAATCTTACCATAACCCCTGGTGACTCCTCAATCAGATCCTCCAAAGATGACTTTGGGTTCATTTTTGACTGGGGAGTAATCGCGCAACAGGCTTCTTGTCCCGGTCATATGCCAGGAACATCCACTGTCCAAGTATAAGATTGGCATTTTGGTGGCCTTTGGACATACCTGCAAAACAGAATTAGTTTCCCTTAGGAACCCACTCGAACTTGGGTCCTAGATTTCTTGTTAGCACACTCCCCCTCGGTTGGTTAACCCTACGAGTGGTCGGCCTCGCATTACTAACAAAAGGAGTCTCATTGTATCTTGGATTAAACCAGCAATTCACGACAAAGTGACCAACTTTTCCACAACACCAACAGTCAAACCTTTTGTACTGTTTCCTAGGCTCCTGCTTCACCCTTGGAACGGTGGGTCCAGCCGGGGCCTTGGATCTAGAGGTGGACACATCATGATGACAGCAGTCACACGACTTCTTCACTTCCTGCTCCTTCAGTATAACAGGCTTGGCCTTTGGTTCCTGCTTCCTATTATGGCCGCTAGAGAAGTGGCCATAATTCTCCACTTGGATTTCCTCATAAGGTGCCTTGAAGACACTCTCATTGTAGTTGCGGGGGAAGGTCCAACCATTATACCGACTCTTGGGCTTTTCAACCGAGGGCCGGAAGAAGTGGTCATAGGTTGACTCAAAGTCCTGCTCATTGCAAGGAAATCCAGGCTTTCTGAATGAAACAGGACTGAGTGGGGACTTTCCCTTTTCTGCAGCAGAGGCCTTCTTAGTCGCCTTATTTTTCCTCTGATTTCTGTTTCTCCTGGATGATTTACCAGGCATAGCCACATGCCCTAAGCCAGCCCCCTTAGCCTGAGCAGAGAATTCATCAACCAGAGGAAGAACGGTCTTGGGCATAGAGAAGCTTTTGACAATCTTCCTCTTTGTCGTAAGCTGTTCTTCAAGCTTGTTGATTTCTTCCTATTTTTGGACAGAGAGCCTTAGAGAATCTGAGTGCTCAGAAGTCAGGTCCAGGTGTTCCTGTTGGAGAGAAATCAAGCTAGAGATCTCTTCTCTTAGGGACACTCCCTCAGCCTTAAGGAATTTGACTTCCTTCTTTTGAGCGCTCAACCTCTTTTGACACTCTTCGAAGGTATTGAGCAGAAGCTCATACTTTTCGAGAAGCTCAGCTTCACAGGCAGATAGACTGTCCTCATGGTCATCCTTAGGAGACTCAGAGTCAGAGTCAGAGAGGGGGTGCGATCTTTTACCTTCTCAATAAATGGGGGACAGTCTCCATCTGAGTCGGAGCGACCCATTAGCCCGAAGTAGGCTTCCTAATCATCACTGGAGTCTGAATAGTCAGATTCACTCAGTGTCTTTGGCTTTTTAGTAATGTATCTCCCTTCCTTCTTCTTATCTCTAGAGGACTTGTGCTCCTCTCTATTCCCCTTCTCTCTCTTGCTTTGATGACAGTCAACAATCCCGTTACCTGGCTTATTGCATCCAAAGCAGATAATGTCAGTAGAACGATGTTTGTTCTGTTTAGACTCATACCTGTCAGAAGTGTAATTCTTCTTCTGATGTCTGGAGGAGGAGCCATCCTTTTTTTTTTCTGATTCCTCAACTTGAGGAACTTCTTGAACTCTCGAGTGATGAAGGAGAATTCTTCTTCAGATAGCTCTGAGCCGGAAGAGCATGGCTCAGAGTATTCTTCCTCATCCTTTTTCCAAGAGCGGGACAAGGCTGCACCCTTGCCTTTCCTTGAGTGATTGGCTTTCAGGGATACAGTCTTTTCTTTGGTAGTGGCCTTATCGGCTTCTTCTTCAGCTTTTCTGGTGTTCAGCTGAAGCTCATAGGACATAAGCTTCCCAAACAGAATCTGGGGATTAGTTTTTGCCAGCTTGCCAAACTCTCTCGTGGCGCAGATCTTGGTGTCCCATTCCTTAGTAAGGGATCTAAGGAATTTGTCATTTAGTTCACCATTGGTGAACACTCTGCCATATCCCTTCAGGGCATTGACGATCTTCAGGAATTTCTCGAATGTCACTCCGATTTCTTCCTTGGGACCTTTCCTGAAGGCCTCATACTTCTTGTTAAGAAGGGATCTTCGATCATCCCTTACTTCATCTATGCCTTCCATCAGAATGATCAGGCAGTGCCATATGTCCTTGGCAGTCCTGCAGTTGTTGAAATTCTGCATCATGGAATCATCGACGGCGCTTACTAAGATATTTTGAGCTTTCTTGTTTACTCAGACAAGCACCATCTCATCCTTATCCATTTCGGAGAGCTTCTTGGGCACCATCTTGTTCGGATCAATGGTTGAGGCCTTAGTGGGGATATAAGGGCCCTCCTCCACTATCATGAAGAGTCGGGGATCGACTGCTTCTGTGTAGAACCTAATCCTTTCCTTCCAGATGGGAAAATTAAGCTTGGTGCATACTGGAATCTTTCCTGAATACTTGACTCTGTCCATTCCCGGGATCATCTTTCTTCTTGACACTAGATATAGGATCTTACTCAAGGTGTTAGCCTTATTGATGAGTAACCTCCCTCTAATACCAATTGAAAGTCTCTAGTGTCGACTAAATCCACTTATGGGGGGGGGGATAGGTGTCGTGCAGTCTTTTGCGGAATTAAATTTACCTGCACAAATTAACAAACACAGCACAGAAAACACAAAGAATTATAGTGGTTCCCCGATTTGGGTACGTCCACTTTCCCCCTTCGACCTATCTCCCACCAAGGGACGACTCGGTCACTTCTCTAAATGGATTGAAATCCAATCCTCACACTACGGAAGGAACCCTTCCAACAAAGGTGTCACAACTCCACCACCACGGGTTGCACACAACCCTTACAACAAGGAATGAAAATTCCCTTACGACAAACCAAAATTGAATATAAAAGAAAATACAAACAAAGCTTTGGTAGATTCTGATGTACTTCTTCGTTCATTGAAGCTTTCTTGAAAGTTACGAAGAGTCCATAACCAGATTTCTCTCTTGGAGAGGATCTTGTCAAGATAAGCGGCGACAAGTGATTGCGGTGGCAATACTTTGTAGATCCAAACTTCTTGACGAAGCAAGCAAGGTATACCAACGATCTCAGTCGGATCAATCATCTCCACCGATTCGGAATGGAGAAATAGTCTCGTTCCACGAATTGAGAGACAAGAGATCTCAAGAGAGATGCGTGAGATGCTAGGCTCGCCTCGGTACTGTCGTCGGAAGATCCAAGAAGATTATAGATTAGCGGCGATGACGAACTGCGAGCGGAGACAAGCGATCGGCGGTTTCCGCGATCGGCTAGGGCACTGCGTCGGCTACTTTTGATTTCGCGTGAATAGTTGTCTGTATATGTTCAAAATACATGTATATATATACCCTGATCCAACCCTAAAGACTGTTGTGGGGCCCACAAGGAGAAACCCTAGCCCTGGCCGAAATAGCGCATGGAAAGTAGGTTTGGTCCAACGAACGAGGAAATTTGCCTAAGGCAAAATCGGCGGGAATCGTTGGTGATTCCCGTCGATGTTAGCGGGAATCACTCACGATTCCCGTCGATTCTGCCTTGGTAGAATCCCTATCTGGAAAACTTTCAGCTGGAATCAGTCGGCAGGAAGGGCTGATGGATTCTCGTCGAATCGGCGGGAATCACAAACGATTCTCGTCGAAGTCGGCGGGAATCACAAGTGACTCCTGTCGAAGTCGGCGGGAATGACTTAGTGATTCCCGTAGATTTTGACTTAGAAAATTTTTCTCTTCCTTCTTTCGAAGACTTTGTCTTTGACCCATCTTTGCTCCTTCTTCTGCTCTTGATCTACCTTAACCCTATACTTGAAAATAAGTACACTCCAATAGAGAGAGCACACGTGAGTCAACACACTTATCTACTCAACGAGGGATTACGTTGCGCAGACCCGTGTATATTGACCCACTGCACCCTAACATTGGTGTGTACTTAGCATGGAATAGCTGCAAGCACAACTTGATAGAATTGTCAAATACATTTTCAATTCACCTTAGCTTGTTCAGGGGCTTCTTCAAATAAGGTCAATTGAGGATGCAATACCCAACAAAAGGGTTTAAGTGAACATAGGAATTAGGGTGGAAATCACATTGGTCTGCCTATAGCACATCCTCATCGCCAGACCTAGGGTTGTACCTTAGGGCTTTAACTTGACCCCATAACCCCACAACAAAACCCCTAACCCCTTAGGAGGTCTATGGGTCACCAAGTACCCATTGGGGCAACCCAAACGGTCAATTTGACCAAGGTCAACTCCACCCTAAGATTAGGTCAAACTAGCTCAAAAAGGCTAACTCAAGCTCAAACACAAAACCACCTTAGGCGGTAAATAGTGAGTTGTAGTTACCATGACATTTTGAAAAAATTCGGCCTCTGATTGATATAGAACCTATCAAATTCGTCGAACGGAATTCGCCGAACGGAATTTGCCGAACGGAGTTTGACGAACGGAATAAATTCGTCGAATAGAGTTCGACGAACGGGTTTTATTCGTCGAACGGGGTCTGGCGAACAGAGCAAGTTCGTCGAAAGGAGTTCGACGAATGGAGCAAATTCGTCGAACGGAGTTCGACGAACGGGTAATATTCGTCGAACAGGGTTTGATGAAGAGAGCAAGTTCGTTAAACGGAGTCTGATGAATGGAGAAAATTCGTCGAGCTAGGTTCAGAGTTCGTCGAACTTAGCTCGAGGAATTGAGTGCGTTGACTGCACTCAACGCCATGGGCTGATTGGCATTTAGTGCGTTGAGTGCACTCAATGTCATTTTACTTAGGAAGATTCTGGCTCGGGGCATTGCGTGTGTTAAGCGCACTCAACGCCATAGACTGTTGGCGTTGAGTGAGTTGAGCTCACTCAATGCCATTATACTTAGAAGGTTTTTTGGATGGGGAGTTGAGTGCGTTAAGCGCACTCAATGCCATAGACTGATTGGCATTGAGTGATTTGAGCTCACTCAAGGCCATTTGATTTAGAAAGATTTTTGGCCGATTTAGGCGTTGAGTGTGGTGTCTTGGCTCAACGCCATTTTACTTAGGAAGATTCTGGCTCGGGGCGTTTAGTTAATTAAGCGCACTCAACGCCATATACTACTTGGCGTTGAGAGAGTTGAGCTCACTCAACGCCATTATACTTAGAAGGTTTTCTGGCTTGGGGTGTTGAGTGTGTTAAGCGCACTCAACGCCATAGACTGATTGGCGTTGAGTGAGTTGACCTCACTCAATTCCATTTTACTTAGAAAGATTTCTGGCCAATTTAGGCATTGAGTGTGGTGTCTTGACTCAATGCCATTTTACTTAGGAAGATTCTTGCTCGGGGCATTGAGTGCATTAAGCGCACTCAACGCCTTAGACTGCTTAGCGTTGAGTGAGTTGAGCTCACTCAACACCATTATACATAGAAGGTTTTCTTGTTGGGGCGTTGAGTGCATTAAGCGCACTTAACTCCATAGACTGATTGGCGTTGATTGAGTTGAGCTCACTGAACGCCATTTTACTTGGAAAGGTTTTTTGACGATTTAGGCATTGAGTGTGGTGTCTCTACTCAATGCCATAGACTGATTAGAGCTGAGTGAGTTGAGCTCACTCAACGCTATTTTACTTGGAAGTAGTTCAGATCGATTTAGGAGTTGAATGTGGTGGCTTTACTCAACGAACTCAATGTTTTTGGACTTGGAATTTTTGGCTACTATAGGCATTGAGTGTGTTAACTGCACTAAATGCTTTTACCTTAGAGGAATTCTCTGCCCAGTTTGCTGGTTCTTATCAACAGACTGAACCGGGTTTTCGAGAATTGCGCCAAAATGACTTGATTGGCCCCGGTCCTTTCAATAGGACTTACTTAATACAATAATAAGCGGTCCAGTAGTAGGGTGCCACGTGACAGATGGGTTAACCATAATTCCAATTCAATAGAGTGAGAGGAAGTGGCCATTTATGTTGTTTGAGTTCCTTTGACCCCTTGTCTCTCTCGCAACCGAAGGAGATTCATCACCCCTCATCAATTAGAGGAAATCAAGGGACTTTCCATGCCGTTTCAGTGACTGGGTGCAGTGAACCCACTTAAGCAGAAAAGCCCCTTTTTGGCCATTAATGGCTATTGAAGATTGACCCTCCCCCTTCCCTAATTGGTTATTTTAAAAGCTTCACCTGTTTCCACTCTTTCCCTAAAGAAATCGAAGTCCTTCGCTGTACGGTTGCAGAGCACCGAAAAACTTGGTGGTCGAAAATGGTGTGGAGGCAAAGCACTCGCATTCAAACCGCAAACAAGGTCCTCCTCTACACCTTCTTCATGGGTTAGATCTTAGGAATCTTTAGATATAAGAATCGGGCTCAGTTGAGCAGATTCCAAGCTTCAATTTCCATGAATTTTCGGATTTGGGCTTCCTCTCAGGTTCGCTGGAAACCACCCCTCAGGCGGCCGTGCGGCCACCCGGTGAAAGCCCCACCTCAACGGAGGTGGTGGCGGTGGTGGCCGGCCCTAGTGGTGGCTGGGTGGCCAGAAAATGGAAATGGAAGTGCTATAGGTCGGGCAAATCGCAGCCATTGGCTAGAGGAAGAAGAAAGCCAGCAGCCACTCGATCCTGCTTTAAGATCTGTACAGATCTAGATGTATTAAATTATATATATATATATTTCTGTCACAGAAAATCACCTACCTTAGGATTTAAATAAAAAATACTTAAAGGTCGTTTCAAAAAAGTAATCAACATATAACTTGTAGCCCTATGGGTCTATTTTATTTTTAAATTAATTTGAACCAATTTGGAGTTCAGGTCAGAGCACAACACTCATTTTTGTGAGGTCTATACTTAGGGTTGAACAAAGATTATTTGGGGGTGCCTCCATCAATATTAACATCCAAATGAGTTGAAATTTAGACTGGGGGTCACTCTTATCTATACCTACAACATATACAAAAATGGGAATTTTTTGAAATTATTTTCTTATAGTGTTTGTAAAAATTTAATAAATAATGTATGGATTATTTAATTGGTTTAATGACCTCTAAACCCACCAAAATTTTGGTGGCTGACTCTTAGGGTCATCTTATGACTCTGATAAAAATCTCAGACTAATTAGGTTTGATTCGAATGGGTTTTGGTGTGACCAAAGTTGGTCCCTAAAGGGTAATTTAGGGAAAAAGAGTGTTTGGGGCCATAGAGGGGCCATTACTCACCCAAAGGGATTGGGACTTTGGAAAGAGCCCCAAGGTTTGTTTCAACACCCCCTCATGGAGTTGAATATGGGTTGGGGTGGATTTTCCCAAGGACCCTAGATCAAACCCTAAGGTTGAACTTTGGGGGTTGGTGAAGGGCATGGTGTGATATATCCATGAATGGACTTGGGGTTTAGTCCATGTGATCTTAGGTTGGTGAAATGCCCTAGGAAGGAAGTTGGTAGTATTTGGACACATGCACCACACTTTAATCACTTGGAAATTATTTAGGTATATACACCTTATGGAATAAATAAGGGGTCAAATGACTTTGGACCTTCATGAGATTTTGGTAGGAGTATTTTTATAGTAATATTAACCTCTGAAATTTATTATAGGATGTTTAGAAAATAGTAGCTCATACTTGTAGGTATAATCTTCACCTTGCCCCTTTTGATGATATTGAAGTAACTGTTGTATAATTGTCTTAGAGAGATATGAAACTCAGATAAAGTTAATCATACCATTTGTAAGCACTGATTGATTATTTGGAATAATTGTGTATCTCCTCTTAGCGCTTCATGTGTAAAGTGAAGTAGTGCATCTTATTTTGATAAATAAATAATAAATATTATATCTTGCTGGAAAATTATGTTACTTGGCCAGAGAATCTTTTAGGGCATAATAAAGTCTAGGAAATTATTAATTGTTATTTGGAATGAGTTTATAAGAATGTTTCTTCACAAAGTGCACTCTAATGGATTTATTTGAAGTATTTTTCAATATAGCCCACTGCCCTTTTAATTGCATGAAACTTAGTCAGTAATGTTTAATGATCATGATAAAGCTCTGGTAAATTTTATATAACTTTTAGACTATGAATTATCATACTCCCTTCATTACTTCTAATTTTTTGAATCACCTTGAATTAATTATTTAGAGGTTATTTTATTTATGCAAATCTGTGAAATTTTCTATTCATTGATATTTTGCCATCATACACTGTTCATAATTTTTGGGTGGCCATAACTTAAGGAAATCTAGTACTTCATAATCAAAATTACCCATGGCTTAACTTTTGGGAAAATTTAATAAATGCCAAATTAATAAAGAAAATTACAAGCTTCTGGATTTAGGCTAAATGTGTTATGATAGACCGCTAATAATTATCTTAGGGCTTTTGGATGAAAATTTGGATTACCTCCTGTCATGTCCATCATATAGCTTAGGTTGATCTACATTTTGTAAAACTGTGGATACTGTGATAACATGTGGAATGGACATAGGGAGTTGGGGTTAATAGATTACTAATTTGGTAAGGTGAAAAAGAGAGCTTCATTAGGAGTCATGATGAGGAGAGTGTTGGCTAGACTAGTGTTAAGAGGTGCTCAGGATCGATAAAAGATCGTCTTTCATGTGGAGAGAGAGAGAATCAAAATACACTAGGGTTAGATCCAGTATAATATTAAAAGGGATCAGGAATTGGGTAATAACCAATAGTAGTAAGTGCCTTGTCAAAGGGAACGATTGGCTTCAGCTACCATCATAGTTCCTAGTGCCCTGTGAGAGCCCTTCACCGAGAATGCCTTGGGCAGTCCGAGGTTAACGTAAGCAGTAAGTCTAATAGATTACAAGAGTAATTATAAATACTTTAGGATTACACTTACACTCACACTCCCCAGTGTTGTGGGAGTTAGGTTGGGTCTCACGAGCGGTAGGCTTGGTGGTTCTGGTGATGGGCATGTTTGCCCGGCGAGTCGATGGCTCGGTAGATATTTGTGACGGATGGGATAGTCCGGGGAGCTTTAGCTCTGCGGGAAAACATATTAATGTTGCATGTGCATAAGATATAAGGTGGTGGGTCTTCAGTATTGGAGATTCGTCGCACCGACACCAATACGTTGACTCGGCAAGTGTGGTTTGGCACTTAGCCAAATAAAGTCTAGTGCGCCAGCTGGTAAGAGTACGCAGGAGCTCCGCTTAGTGCACCAGCGTTGAGGTGTACGATAGGTCTGACTGGTAGTGCTGATACCGGTTTAGAGTTGGGCAAGGCCCAACCCACCACTTCAGTTTGCCAGTACGGAGGTATCCTAGGAGGTTAGGCTCAAGAAAGGGGGAACTAAAGGTCTGTGTACACAGATTAGGGTGTGTGTGTTGCACTTGCATGTTCTTATCATAGCATACTTGCATGACATAGCATAGTCATTTCTTATAACCCTTGATACCTATTGTATAAATTGGTATGGGACTCTTTATGCAATAGGCCTTGCAAAACGACCCCTTGGTCTATAGGTTTTTTTGAGCATTCATATAGGTCATGGTTACTTACTTAGTTTACCTTCTTGTACTTTACTTGCTCACCTTATTCACGTGTTTACTCATATTGTGTACCTACTATTTGCTTACTTGTACTTGCTGTGATTTTATGCTCATGATAGACTAGTTCCGCTGTCACCTGCTTACTTTTGTTACTCACCACCTTAAATACCTTCCCTTTCCTTCTCCCTCCTCGATGCCTAGGATCCATATGGGAGGGGTTGGGGATGAAAAGACTTAGTCTTTTAGACTAACAGTCATTGACCAAATCATTTTAGGGGATCGTGGAACCAAACTAGGAGATGTAGCCCAAGAGGTCGGTGTGCTTGGATACGGGACAGTCTAGCATAGGAGTTCAAGAAGTGGGGATAGTGAGTTCCGATCATTAGTAGTTGTTATAGATTTTCTTCCACGTTGAGTGACTTTTTGTGAGGATCATGATGTATCAGGCAAGAGCCCTCTTATTAGTACTTTGATTTATCATTATTGTGGACTCTCCCTTCGTGGAGATTTATATTATATTTATGTGATTTTTGTGGACCAGTGTTTGGGTTTTTACATTACTCATATACTCACTCTTCTCTTCTGCGATCGGTATGGCCGACAGGATAAGCGTTTTGTAGTGACAACCTTCCGGGGTGTGTTTGTGTCACCGCAAAGCAGCGGTTCTGGGCAAAAGACTCGGTGGATTAAAAGAAAAATATGGGGTCTTACATTGGTAGGGGTATGAGGAGTGGTTTGAAAACTCCTTATCAAAGAGGTCTCGGGTTCGATCCCTAGTCTCAACAACTCGCCTGTCGATAGAGAGGGGTTTGGGTGCAAGGTTTGCAGACCTGGTTAGGCTGAACCCTTTCGAGTGTGGTGCTGGGGGTGCCAGCAGTCATTCCTGTGAGCATGGTGCTGGGGAGCCCTTTACAAAAAAGTGCACTTTTTATAACGGCCTCCCCAGCACCATGCACGTAAGGACGGCTACTAGCACCCCCAGCTCCATGCTCGGAAGGGTTCAGCCTAACCAGGTCTACAGACCATGCACCCCAACCCCTTTCTATCAACAGGTGGGTTGTTGAGACCGGGGATCAAACCCGAGACCTCCTTGATAATGAGTTTTCAAACCACTCCTTATCTCAATAACCCACCTATGGATGGAGAGGGTTTGGGGTGCATAGTATGCAAACCTGGTTAGGCTAAACCCTTTCAAGCGTGGTGCTGGGGGTGCCGGCGGCCATCCTTGCGAGCATGGTGCTGGGGAGGCCGTTACATTAACTCAGATCCAATCCGCCAAAATCGGGATACTTATCGATCTAAATCCTCCCTAGAAGCTGTAACTAAAGCCAGATACCCGTCCTTCAAGCTCATGTATTGATCATTCTAAGAAATGGTAATCTGATCTTGTGTCTCGATCTACAAGAAAAAGACGGAGAAAAATCAGTGCAAATGCAACAACGAAGGAGAACAAAAAATAATCAAACTCGCTTACCACTTAATTCATCACCTTCAAAGAAGAAGACAACCTCGGAGGAGCCGGCTCCACAGGGGGAGCCCAGGGGGACAAAACATCCGAGCACCTTAACCTCAGGAGTGGGCCCTCCTCGACCACCAAAAGGAGTAGTCTTACCCTAAGAAACCAAACAAGGCACCATACCATCATCACAATGAATGAAAGTCTTTGATTTCAAGGGTAGCTAAACCCTAGAGGGGGTGAATAGGTTTTTAGGTCTTTTTAAGATTTTCCCTCCTATTAGTGTGATGTGATTAGTTCATAGTACTTTCAAGAATATCACACACAGTACACAGATAGTTTATAGTTGTTCCCCAGAGTATAGGTACGACCACTATCTCTCCTGCCTTTCTAACCGTGTGTTAGACAAGGCACTTCACCAGAAACTCGGCTCCTAAGAGCGTACAACATGATCCCGCAGGACCACTCAGTCTCCTCCAAGACCTACAGCTCGAGCACAAAGCCCTACAACTCAGTGATCAAAAGATCACCTACCTTCAGGCCAAAAGGCCCTACCACTCAGGCTAGGAGGATAGCCCTACCTCAAATCTAAAGGATCCTACAACTGAGTTTCACCCTTGAATCCTACCACTCAGGCCAAAGCCCTATACTCAGATTCTTAATAGAATCCTACCACTCAGATCTATATAAGATCTTACACTTAGCATTTATAATTAGGCTTACAACTCAGATCTACAAAGATCCTATAGAAAATAAAGTTTGTGGTGTTAAATAGACGAAAGAGAAATGATCTATGTGTCTTTCTCCTTCTGTCCTGAGAAAACTCAGTCCATATTCCTTCTTCACAGCTCCAGAAAATAGTCTTCAGAATAAGCTCTGCTCAGGCTGTGAAGTAACTGCTGTAGGAGTAGGTCTTGGTTGCTTTTCTCTCAGAGAAATATCTCTGATTTGTTGTTGCCGGTGTTGATCACAACATCTAACTTGATGACCTTTTGGGTTCAATCGATTTTTAACTTCTGCTTTGAGCTCTACAACAATGGCGAGGAAGAAGACGAAGTTTTTTCGCTTTTTCAAAAAGATAAACCCTAGCAAAGATCCTTTCTTCTCCTCCGATCTAATTCCTTTTATTATTCGTCATCCAACGGCGCTCTTGACTCGTGGGCCAACCATTAATTGCAGATTTATAGCCTCCCTTTTACAGAAAAATCTTACAGCAGGCCGCCGATGCCATTAGTAGTGTACTGCTGCTTTCCCGCAATGAGTTTGAATTATGTTGACTTTTGTTGACTTTTGCTGACGTCAGTATCTGGGCACTTAGCCAAATTCTTAGTTCCAACTCAGGCGTTGAGTGAGCTAGCTTAACTCAACGCTTCTGGACATAGCCAATTCTTCAGCCTTGCTCTGGAGTTGAGTGTGTTGAGTGAACTAGCTTCACTCAACAAATCTGGACTTAGCCAATTCTTCTGCCTTGCTTAGGCGTTGAGTGCATTTAGTGAACTGGCTTCACTCAACGCCTCTGGACTTGGTAAATTTCTTCTGTACAGTCAGGCGTTTACTGCGTTGAGTGATTCTTCATCACTCAATGCCCCTAGACTTAGCTGTAACCTTCTTTATCTGCTAGGCATTGAGAGTGTTGAGTGAGCCTTCATCACTCAACGCTTTTGTCCTTAGCTGCTCTCTAGAGTTTGCCAGCATGCTGAGGCATTGAGTGCGTTGAGTGAGTGGTCCTCACTCAACGCATCTGAACTTAGACAGATTTTTCTTTCCATCTTTCCTTAAGCTTTGACATCACATGACGCTTTCTTCTCTGGCGTTGAGTGAGGTGTATTCACTCGACGATTCTAGACTTAGCCATAATTTTTCTGTTCATCTTTCCTTGAGCTTTGTCATCACACGATGCTTTTTTCTCTTGCGTTGAGTGAGTTGTATTCACTCAATGACTCTAGACTTAGCTATAATTCTTGACAGAATCTTCAACTGCTTGAGCTTTAATAAAGTAGCTTGATTCAATGCTTCTTTCTTCAGGCCTCGAGTGAGCTATCTTCAATCGACGCTTCTAGACCTAATTGATTTACTTCTTGCCACTACTGAAGCTTTAACAGACTCAGCTATACTTAATGCCTCTTATTATATGGCATTGAGTGAACTGTCTTCACTCAACACCTGTGGACTTAGCCGTATTTCTATATTGCAAACTACTGGGCTTTGACTGTCCACACCTTACTGCTTTTTGGCATCTAGCATTGAGTCAATTGGCTTCACTCAACGCCTGTGGACTTAGGCGATTTTTCAGCTTGCCAACATCCTTCTTATCATCTGGCATTGAGTGAACTTGTTTCACTCAATGCCTGTAGACTTAGACAGATTTCTATCTCTCCACTTCTCTACCTTGTGACCAGCTATCACAACCACTTGGAATACCCATCCAATCAATGTGATAAGGACCAACCTGCATGCTTGAACTAGAACATACATCAAATAAAAATATATGTATACCATTAACTTGTTTGACTTCTACAAATCTTAAATATTGTGAGTAATGGGCCAAACAATCTCCCCCTATTTGAAGAAGTCAAAACCCTCAAACAAAATTCAGAGTCAAAGCTATACACTAACATATGTAGCAATAAAACATTAAATTGGAAAACTTCAAGAGTATCAAGCTATAGGTTACTGAAATCACACTTTCCTTGCCTGCAGGGTGATCATCATCACTTCCTGCTCCCCCTATTTTGATGTTGTCTAGCCTTGGTCACTTCCTTGATCATTTACTTCTCCCCTTTTTTGACTTCTGTAGAATATTCAGGGAGGTGGTTGCCTCTGATTATCTTCTCCCCCTTTTTGAGTTCAGATAATCAAATGTTGCAGCTGCTTGCTTCTTCTCTATAGGAAGCTAAGTCTATTCTTGTATGGTGGTCTTGCTCCCCCTTAATAGGAGCATCAGTACTTGATCCCCCTCAACACGAGCATCTTCTATCATTCTATCTGATAGACACTCTAGTCCATTCCAGTCTTGATATCACTTGTGTTCTTCACACCCTGCAAGAAGTTGTAATTCCTGAAACCAAAAACAAAGTGAGGAGCAACTGAAGCTAGACCAAGTTCAACATCCCTAACATAACCTTAAAGGTGTTGAACTTAGCTTCATCTAATGGATTGGTGAAGATGTCAGCCACTTGCTTGTCTTTAGGGACAAACTCAAGACTAATATCTTCACATTCCACATGCTCTCTTATAAAGTAATACATAATCTCTATGTGCTTAGTCCTGCTATATGAGACAGGATTCCTAGCTATAAAGATTGCACTAGTAGAGTAACAAAATAAAGGGCTTCTACTTATCTGAATGATATCGTCCTGGAGCTGATGCTAGATCCATAGCAAATGTGCACAGCTGCTCCTAGCTGCTATATATTCTGACACTGCAAATGAAATTGCAACACTTGTTTACTTCTTACTGCTCCAAGACACTAGTCTTCCTCCTATGAACTGATAGGTGCTTAAAGTGCTTTTCCTGTCCTCTTTACAGCCTGCAAAATTTGCATCTGAATATCCAGTTAGCAGCAGAGTAGTGAGATTTTTTAGGGCATGCCTGATACCTAGCACAAACACATATAGGATACATGATGTATGGCCTACTTGCAGTAAGGTATAGAAGGGAGCCAATTATCCTTCTATACAAAGTTTCATCAATTGGTTTCCCTGCCTCATCTTTATCTATAAGCATACTTGACCCCATGGGAGTTTTATGGTGGAGGTATTTTTCATACCAAACTTTTTGATAAACTACCTGGTGAACTTAGATTGGGATATGGATAATCCATCTTCAGTCTATCTTACTTGGAGGCCTAAGAAGAACTTAAGCTCAACCATACTACTCATCTCAAACTTCTCATGCATAAGTTTGGCAAATTTCCTGCAAAGGTTGTCATCCGTAGATCCAAAGATTATATCATCAACATAAATCTAGACTAGGATGATCTTGCCCTTGGATTCCCTTAGGAATAGGGTCTTTTCTATCTTCCTCCTTAAGAGTTCGTTCTCAATAAGGAAGCTAGACAATGTCTCATATCATACTCTAGGGGCTTACTTCAGCCCATATAGAGCTTTCTAAGTCTATAAACAGAGTCAGGTGAGTTAGGAACAATAAAACCTGGAGGCTATTCAACATAAACCTCTTCCTTTAAGTTACCATTCAGAAAGGCTAACTTCACATCCATCTGGTAGAATTTGAATCCTTGGTATGCAACATATGCCAGGAATAGTCTAATAGCTTTCAATCTAGCTACTGGGACAAAGGTTTGATCAAAGTCAATACCTTCTTCTTGCATGTATCTTTTAGCCACCAGTCTAGCCTTGTTCTTAACTATAATGATATTTTCATCAATTTTATTCCTGTAAATCCACTTGAATCCAATGACATTATGTCCTTGTGGTCTGGGAACCAGCTTCCAAGCCTTATACCTCTTCAACTAGTTCCATTCCTCTAGCATTAATACAATCCAGAACTGTTCTATGTTTGCCTCTTCAAATCTCTTGGGCTCAACCTGTGATAGGAAACTATAATACAAAGCTGTATTCAGAATTTTACACCTTGTCACCACTCCTTGGTTAGCATCACCAATAATCTGGTGTCTTTGATGAGCCCTTAGATGCCTGACTATTGGAGGCAATCTTGCTCCAGCTTCCTTATCTTCATCGTCTCCATTCTATTGATCATCATCCACAACCTGTGTGCCTTATGCCTCTTCTAGAATGCACACTTTGTCAACATCATCTTGAACTATTAGAGCAGATTCCTTGATAGTCAACTTGTCCATCATTAGATCTGTACCTGCAAGACTAGAAGATGAGTTTGGCAGCTCACTGTTAATCATAGTTGACGCATATAATACTATATTAACATACTCTTCTACAACTTGACTTGTCAAGTTATAGATCTTATACGCCTTACTATGATTGATGTACCCAACAAAAATTACCTCATAGGACTTGGCAGCAAACTTATTCACATGGTACTTCCCATTATTAAGAACATAACACTTGCTACCAATGATCCTGAGATAGCCTAGGTTTGGTTTTCTGCCCTTCAAGATCTCATAGGGAGTCTTCTTGTGGCTCTTGGTAATAGAGGCTCTGTTAAGGACATGACAGGAAGTATTCACTGCCTCAGCCCAAAAATATTCTGGGAGAAATTTGTCACTCAACATGGTCCTTCCAGCCTCTATGAGAATCCTATTCTTCCTCTCAACAATCCCATTTTGTTGGGGTGTTCTTCGAGAAGAAAATTCTTGGTGAATCCCTTACTCTTCATAGAACCTTATCATTCTATCAGACTGAAATTCATTCCCATGATCACTTCTTAATTTGAATACAGTATTGCCCAATTCATTTTGAATTTGCTTAACAAATATCCTTAAGACATCAGGGGTTTCAGACTTTTTCTTCAAAAAGAAAACCAATGCAAATCTAGAAATGTCATCAACAATCACAAAGGGTGTAGACTTTCCTACCTAGACTATAAACTGGCATAAGACCAAACAAGTCTATATGCTAGAGGTATAAACACCTCACAGAGTATTTGAACCCAATGCTCTTGAAAGAAGCTTTGGTCTGCTTGCCCTTTTGGCATGCAGAGCAAATTCCTTCCTTAGTGCATTTTATTTCAGGACCATTTCTAACTAGCTCTTCACTAAAAAGCTTGCCAATTGTCTTATAGTGCAAATGAGCTAGTCTCTTATGCAATTGGACACGATTTAAGACATTCTCATTTATAACTAGGCATATAGGAGAGCCTATATCTAAATATAGAAAATTTAAACAAAAGACATTCCCACTCCTAGTACCTGTCAAGATGACCTCTTGGTCACAACCTCTTAATATGGCACTCATCCTTATGGAATACTATGTCATAGCCAAGATCACAGAGTTGGCTTATGCTTATCAGGTTGTGTTGCAAACCTTCCATATAAGCTACTCTTGTGATAGTGACTATGTCATTTGTGATCTTACCATAACCTTTGGTAACTCCTCTATCAGATCTACCAAATTATCACTTTGGGTCCATCCTTCACTAGAGTGTACTCCATCAAGTTACTCTTTGTTCCATTCATGTGTTTGGAACATCCACTGTCCAAGTACCATATAGGGTTATAGGAACTTTGACTAACCTGCAAGACATAATTTAGTTTACCTTAGGACCCCAATAGGTATTGGGTCTTAGGTTCTGATTATTCTGAAAAGAGACTTGTCTACCAACAGCTTTTCTGACGGGTGGACAAACTATTGCTCTAGCCAAACTATGATTATGCCATCAATCTATGGCATAGTGGCCCACTTTCCCATAGCACCAATACTCATGAATATTGTACCTTCTTTTCTGAGCTGGTCTGCTAGCTGTGCTGACAACATCTCTCTGTCTTCAAGGAACATCAACAGCCTATCTCAGGTTCCTTTCAGCTAGGATCTATTTGAAGGTAAGTCTTCTAGTAGACTTATTTAGCATGGTCTTAATGCCATAAGTAGCAGTCTTCTTTGCAAAAGACATGCTCTTGATAGCATCAGAAATAGTCAAATAAGGATTGCTGATATACTGACTCTTGGTCAGAGTCTTTGCTGGATGGCCCTGAAATTTGACTGCAGCCACATTCTTGAGAGTGGGGGCTGGAGCACCAAAGACAAATGGTCCATGATGGGCCATTTGAATTTATTCATGGGCTATCTTGAAGGCACTCATCCCCATTCCTCTTCTCCTTCCATTAGAAGGTACACTTGTATTCTTCTAAGAAGAGTTATCATTCTTCCTGTGACCATACATGGAGTCCTAGTCATACATGTTAGAAGGGAGTATTAACCTTTAAAAGGTAATGGGTGGCTGAACTGGAGATTTTACCTTCCCTTTGAAAGGGGCAGCCCTTGTGTTTCCCTTGAATCCTAAGCCTCTCTTGTTTTTCTGAGAGGAGAAGGAGTCAATGATGGGCAACACAGAATTGAGCTTAGAGTAGCTAGCCACAATCCTCTTCTCCCACTGGAGTTTCTCTTCCAGATCTCTAATGAGACTGTCCTTATATTTATGGTGCCAATCTGAATGAATGTGATGCTCTTCAGTTGGCTAATCTCCCTTATTTTTTGTTCCAGTAAGGTTGCTGACTCAACTGTAGAGAAGAAGCATACTGAAGAGAGATAATCTTCTCAGCCTGCTATTTGGCAAGCTTCTTGCTTTTCTTCAAAGCATTCAGAAGTTTAGCATACTTATCAATCAGTTGATTGATATCTTCCTCAGATTAAAAGTTACCTTCATCCTTGGATGAAGATGCTTCAGAATTGGGACTAGTCTCATATTCTGACTCAGATGATAAACTGGACAGAGAGTGTACCTTAACTGGACCAGGCTGTTCCTGGCAAGATTCCTCATCAGACCTTGCCATCAACCCATAGCAGCTGATGTTGTCTTCATCTCTTTCATCCTCCTTTGAGTCACTGTCTGACTGTGACAGAGTGGCCTCGATCCTACAACTCAGATTCACCCTTAAATCCTACCACTTAGGCCAAAGCCCTACACTCAGATTTTTAACAGAATACTACCACACATATCTATACAAGATCCTACACTTGGCCTTTATAATTAGGCTTACAACTTAGATCTAGAAAGATCCTAAAAAAATAAAAGTTTGTGTTGTTGAATAGATAATAGAGAAATAATCTTTGTGTCTTCCTCCTTCTATGGTGAGAAAAATCAGTCCAGATTCTTTCTTCACAGCTCTAGAAAATAGTCTTTAGAATAAGCTCTGCTCAGACTGTAAAGTGACTGCAGCAGGAGTAGGCCTTGGCTGCTTTTCTCTCAGAGAAATATCTCAGATATTGTTATTACTGGTGTTGATTGCAGAAGCTAACTTGATGACCTTTTGGGTTCAGTCGATTTTTAACTTCTGCTTCGAGCTCTACAACAATGGCGAGGAAGAAGACGAAGTTTTTCTACTTTTTCAAAAAGACAAACCCTAACAAAGATCCTTTCATATCCACCAATCTTATTCCTTTTATTATTCATCATCCAACGGCTCTCTTGACTCGTCGTCCAAGAATTAATTGCAGATTTATAGCCTTCCTTTTATAGAATAAATCTTACAGCAAGTCTTCGGTGCAATAAGTTATGTACTGCAGCTTTCCCGCAGTGAATTTGAATTCCGTTGACTTTTGTTGACTTTTTATGACGTCAGCATCTGTGGACTTAGCGAAATTCTTAGTTCCAACTCAGGCATTGAGTGCATTGAGTGAGTTGGCTTCACTCACTGCCTTTGGACTGAGCCAATTCTTCAGCCTTGCTTAGGCGTTGAGTGAACTGGCTTCACTCAATGAATCTGGACTTAGCCAATTCTTCTGCATTTCTTAGGCATTGAGTGCGTTGAGTGAACTGGCTTCACTCAATTCCTATGGACTTGGCAATTACTTCTGCACTGCCAGTCGTTGAGTGCGTTGAGTGAATCTTCATCACTCAATGCCCCTGGACTTAGCTACAACTTTCTTTATCTATTGGGCATTGAGAGCATTGAGTGAACCTTCATCACTAAACGACTTTGTCCTTAGCTGCTAGCTACTCTGGAGTCTGCCAGCTTGCTGAGGCGTTGAGTGCATTGAGTGAGCTGTCCTCACTCAATGCATCTGGACTTAGACAGATTTTTATGTCAATCTTTCCTTGAGCTTTGACATCACACGACGCTTTCTTCTCTGGCATTGAGTGAGTTGTATTCACTTGACGATTCTGGACTTAGCCAAAAAATTTCTATCCATCTTTCCTTGAGCTTTAACATCAAACGACGCATTCTTCTCTGGTGTTAAGTGAGCTATATTCAATCGAAGATTATGTACTTAGCCAGAATTCTTTATAAAATCTTCAACTGCTTGAGCTTGACTAAAGTAGCTTGATTCAATTCTTCTTTCTTCAGGCATCGTGTGAGCTATCTTCACTCGATGCTTCTAGACTTAGTCAATTTTCTGCTTGCCACTACTGAAGCTTTGACAGACTCATCTATACTCGATGCCTCTAGTTATATGGCATTGAATGAACTGCCTTCACTCAACGCCTGTGGACTTATCTATATTTCTGTCTTGCAAACTACTAGGCTTTGACTGTCCACACCTTAATCAATGCTTTTTGGCATCTGACATTGAGTGAACTAGCTTCACTCAACGCCAGTGGACTTAGGCGATTTTTTTAGCTTGCCAACATCCTTCTTTGTCATCTGGCGTTAAGTGAACTGGCTTCACTCAATGCTTTTAGACTTAGACATATTTCTATCTCTCCACGTCTCTATCTTATGACCACCTGCCACAACCACTTGGAATGCTCATAAAGACTTATTATGAGTTTGAAGTGTAATTTGTGGAGTTTAGAGGTGTAATTTGTGGAGTTTAGAAGTGTAGAGATAGAAATGTAATTTGTGGAGTCCTATTTTTTTTGGACATGATCTGTTGTAGTTTAACGAAGTCTTTGTGTTGGTTTTTAGATTTTTTTCCATGGATCTTTCCCGATTTCACAGATCTACCTTATATAACCTTGGATCTCTTACCCTATATGTTTTTAAGTAAAAATTGTGGGGAAATGGATTTTTGGGGGAGATCCAGTGGAAGAAGACAAAGTGCAGCATGTCATGCTACTGCACAACGCTAGCAGATTAGCGCGTCGCGGTTGCCTCCAGAAAACAATTTGTTTGGCTTTAAAAAAACATTCTTCATGGTCTCCCAAGTTATTGCCTCCTCTAGCTCCCAACCACCTCGCCGAAGTTTCTCAAAATGGTCTCGAGTTCCTGCATCCACATTTCCTGCTATAGACTAGGCGACGATAAGCAAGTCGATGGTCATCGATATCAATGATCGGTACACTCATATCTATGGTTATTTGGAGCACTCAGGCATACTCTCTGTGATTTCCTCTGGTGATCCTTTTTCTTCAATCCTCACTCGAGAGTTCTGCAACAACCTCAAGAATCATGCTCACTCACAACTGGGTGGAGGAGTGTAATAATGTATTGGGACTGAGATTATGATGATACTCTACGAGGATCTTGAATAGAAGTACTTCTGGACCCACAATTCTTCACACGATGACATTATTGAGTCCTTTAGATCTAGTCGGAACTGGAGAGACGTCAACGAGGTTCGCCATGGTGTGGAGGAATGTCGAGACCTCATCACCTCCGTGGACACACTCATGCCAGATGCTTGCATCATCCAAGACTTTTTGCATCACTTGCTGATGTTTAAGGCCGGGTATACCAAGAAGATCACAACCCAACTTTCTATGGTGACATTCTGTATTATAGTAGGAAAGGACTTCAGCATCTCTGATCTCAACCTATCGATGATGTGCTACACCTATCAGCTAAAGTCTCCTGACCGCCAACAGATGAACACTCTGCCTTTGGGAGGTGTGATCTAGGGTATCCTCATGGAGAAGTACCCTGCCATCGACTGGTCGACGTACCCTATTGACAGCTGCCCCCAGATCTATATAGTAGCTGAGATTCCTACTACATCACGAGCACGGCCACTAACTACACATCATATGTTACCCCGTACAGGGTCCCTTAGGGAAACTAGTCGGGACTTCTATAGTATGGTGGAGGAGGTGAAGGGTATGAAGAAGATGCTCAAGAAAATAATGAGCAAGTTCAACATTTCTCTGACTTCTTCTGAGGAGTAGTGTCCTACGATTATTTATTATTTCATATATATATATATTTGTGTTGTAATAAAACAGTTTGAACACTTTTTCTTGTAGTTGCACTTTTCGTAATATCGATTATGTGGTTAGTTTCATTACTTTTGATTAGCTTTGTGTTATCATCCAGCTTTTCATGATTCTTCATTATTCTTCTTATTTTTTATGAAACTCTCTATGGTGCTAGTGCAAAACATATAACATAAACATAGTACGCAATAAGATAAGCATAATTACAAAAAACGAGAAAAGCAAGAAACCAAAAACACACTGGTGTGCATATCGTGAAGTAAGATATAGTGTAGTTTGAAACGCCCCTGATTTTTTGATGTTTAATTTAATTCTTTTATTGGCATAAATTTGACGTCAGGGCATTACATTGACCCTTAGTTGGTGATTACCGTTGTCGGAGCGTGATTTTTGTTCGTTGGTATCCAAGGTTTTGGTTTAGGAGTATTGGCTTGGCTAATTTCTCCTGTATTTTGATATTCCCTTGCGAGCCGGGGTTCATTTTGGAACACGGTGGAGCCTTTTTGGGAATGATGATATTTTTACTTCGGGAGATTTTTTCCCGAGTTTGGTTTGTCGGATTTTAATTCCGACTTCGCCTTTTAATTCGTAGCATCGACATTTAGCTACGGTGTGATTTTCATTGAAATCCGTGTTGGTGTGAATTTTGAGTCGTTTGGACAATAAAATAATGATAAATTATTATTATTATACTTATATCTATAAATATAAATAGCCTTGCGATAAGACGGAAACCCTATTCATCGTTTTTTTCTTGAAACCGTCGGACTGTTTGCGTAAGAGAGAAGAGGCGGTCTTTGGAGAGCCTTCGACCGTCGATTATAGCAGCTCCGGTGTACGAAATCATTGTCGGAGAGTAAATCCGGATAACTCTCACCTAGATCTACGCTTTAACAGTAAGTTTTTCCCGTTTCGTGGATTTTTAGAGGTTTAGGTTGTGGTTTTGACCTTTCTTCCTCTCGAAAGTTTCAGGTTTTTCTACTTAGGAGTTTTTGCGGCCAGATCTATAAAAAAAGGAGTGTTGATGTTGCCAAAGTTCGGCAAGGTTTGAGGCAAGTGGTGGTTTTCCCCCTAGCTTGTTTTTTGTTTCTTATTGTCCTGATTTTCTTTCCTGTACAAAAATTGGACTAAGAGTAGGGATTTCCTCCTTGTCAAATTTTCTTTCTATAGATTTTTTGTGCATGTGGTGGTTTTCCCCCTTGCTTGTTCTTTATTTTTCCTCTTGCTAGATCCTTTCATGTATAGAAATTAGGATTAGGGTAGAGTATTACCATCATGATCTGTTGGGCAGTATCGGCTTTTCCGGCTAGGTTTAACATAGTCGACCTGTAGAAGATAGTTGAGAAAACTTAGTTGATTATGGAATTAATCTGGTTAGGGTAATCTCATTGGGTTTGACATTTCGGTTAAGTTAAATGTGTCTTATATGGCTGATTAAGCTAAGTCGGAAATTAATCCATGATGGTAGTAGGTTAATTCGTCGAACTGAGCCTTAGACTTAAGTAATTTTGTTGGGCAGGTTATGCATTGAGTGTAATCCTAGCATTTAAGCTCAGTTTGTAGTCTAAGGCAAAAGCATTGAGTGTATTACACACACTAAATGCCATCGAGTAATTTTTAGAGGCTAAGTATTAAAGCATTGAGTGTTTTGAATACACTCAATGCCATCAAATATTTTTATAGTCTAAGTCAAAAGCGTTGAGTGTTCTCTATACACTCAACGCGACATTGAGTGAGATGAATACACTCAACGCCATCTTTTAAATTCTGAGTCTAAGGCAAAAGCGTTGAGTGTGATCTATACACTCAACGCGCCGTTGAGTGTGCTGAATACACTCAACGCCGTTGTGTAAATCTGAAGCTAAGTTAAAAACGTTGAGTGTGCTGACTACACTCAATGCGGTGTTGAGTATATTGAATACACTCAACGCCATCGCCTTATTTTAGAGTCAAAGTGTTAAAGCATTGAGTGTGTTGAATGCACTCAATGCAGCGTTGAGTGCGGTGAATTCACTCAACGCCATCGGATTATTTTGAGCTTAAGTGTAAAAGCATTGAGTGTTTGTTATACACTCAACGCGGCGTTGAGTGAGCTGAATGCACTCAACGTCATCCTATTTTCTGGTTGGCGTCGAGAGCGTGGAATGCACTCGATGCGGCGTCGAGTACACTCGACGCTTTTCTAGGGACTTAGTTTATTTTTGCTGATTCATGGTATATCACAAGTAGGCTAGTTTTGCTAAATAAAATTTGTATTATGCCTGCTGTATTCGTCAAGTACACTCAACAAATCAGCATGGAATTGGCATTTTGCGGCCAATTTGTACCTAACTCATCAAGTTTGGTCTTAAGCCAATTCTTTTCGAAAATTATCCCTCCATTTGTTGTTGGAGAAGTCCAATGTTTTGGTTATGTGTTTTCTGTGTCTTGGCTATGTTTGCCGGTATTTTGGTAGATTTGTTGACCCCGATGGGTTTATGACTGTGGGTGTGCTGGTCGAGGTGTCTCCCCCCACAGGTGTCGGTTGTTTTCTCGATTTTGGGAGTGAAAAGATTTAATACCTCCTTTCCTTGGGCCCTTGTGAAGTGTTAATGTGGGCGTGTCAGTGGAGGTATCTCCGCCCACAGGTACCAGATTATGCTGGTATTTTTGCTAACTAATGTTAAGCTGACCAATTTCTTACATTTATATACTTACTTGTATATGCATCTTATGAAGCTTAGTTCTTTATTGCACCTGGTGCAATTACCTTACCCTTGGATTTGGTAAGTTAATCATTTACCTCTATTTAATATCTTACTTCGTTGAGGTTTTGTCAGCTACTCTTGGTTTTGGGGTTGGTAACCCTTTTGCCTCCTTGTTTATTGCTTTTACTGACCTTCCTATCACCACTTGTATATTTTTACTGAGGTATTCTTTTCTTTTGAATTCCTCAGGATTGGAGAAGTGGCTAGTTGAGCGGTTAAGAGTTTTAGATTTAGGCTAGGGTTCTGCAGATGTTTATTCCTCACCGGTTGTGAGGTAGTTTTTGTTTACTTTTCCTTTAGTTCAGAAATACATTGTTTTGGTGGGTTAGTGTCAGGTTGTTGACGCCCACGTGATTTTGTTTAATGTTAAGTACTTGATAGTTGCTAAGTAACTTTTGTAGGATTTATTGGTTCCTACTTTCTTTTTGGGAGGTTTTATGCTAGGTTGCATGTTAGATATTTTAAAAGTATAAAAGTTCCATTTCTATTACCACATTCATGTCATCTTTTAATGCTAAGGTCACCATATTTTAACTAACGTACAAACTATTTCTATACTTATATTAAAAACTTAGAGGTATGCATTTCATGAGTTGTCCTTTGGGATGTTTATGCCCATGTAGGGTGTTAACCATTGTAAATATATTATTTCTCCGGAGCATATAATTATATCTTTACTTGTGGACTAGTGACCCACTGAGCCGAGGGATTCGGCTAATTAATTAAACTTAACTTGATTTTCTTCATAAATACTTATGAATTTCAAATAAAATCTAGAGTCGGAGTCTTGCCTAAGCGTATGCAGTTATCCACTGCATGACGTGGATTCACGGCACGTGTTTTATCTTACTCTGATATACACTTAAATTCGGAAAAATGCAGGTTGTGACAATTGGTATCAGAGGGATGGGTTGTTTGACAATTGGTCGAGCAACCATCTCTAGCTAGTGTTAGTTGTCTAGTGTCATTTCATACACACACCGATTTATCATCGGTACGTCTTGGCTAAAGTATGAACACTACACTCATAAGCATGATAAGAAGTATATAGGGCATATTATGTAGTATGGGATGCATAATATGTGTTTGTATATGGATTCTCATAGGAGGCAACATGCAACTGTTATGTAATATGGGTGCATAATAATCATCACATGAATTCACATTAGATTTTGATTTTTGTTGCATGCGATATTATGTAGTATGGGATGCATAATATTTCGTGTGTATGTCGCTCATAACATGCATTAATGCCTTTATTAGATTACATAGCACAACATATATAGCATAATATCGCAGAGCACACGTGCTAAGATAAAGATTTACATGATGACACATGTACACACATGGTTTTTGGGTCAAAAAGAATAAGAATTCATGCATTCATGGTCTATGCACATGAGTCAATAGGATTATGGTATATCATCCTAAGTTTAGGCATCACATCATTAATACTATCCCCAGAGCAAGTTAGCAGCTTAAGCAAGTATTTATACATGTATTGTCTGAACTAAGATTGGTAGTTCTAGCGGCAAGATAGGTTTTGATTAGTTATTAATTATGATATTAGGATGTCGAGACGTCCTATGACAAGGTCGACTCCCTAGTCAGAGGGTGAGTCATCTGGAGCTTAGTATGAGGCCATAATAGAAGGATTACGGCAGGGTAATAAAGCTTTGTCTAGGGAAATGTTGGAGATATAATCGCAGATCCAATCCTTGTTGACTGCTATGTCAGGATAGCTGCTTAGAGTTCAGGACCCTGTTGTGGGTCAGGCTGTTCCTGCTCCTCTAGTGCCCCCATCTATGCTGCCACTAGAGATGAACTTTATTTCACACTTCCAGCGACTGGGACCTCCTACCTATGATGGTAGGGCAGACTTCATGGCTTTGGACAACTGGATTATAGCCATCAAGGAAATGTTCTCTTACTCTAGAGTTTCTGCCGACCAGAGAGTGGTGGTCGTTGCTTATCAGCTCAAGGGACTTGCAAAGAGTTAGTGGCTGAGAGAAAAGGAAAACTCTAAGGATGGATGTTAATGGGAAGCCTTCAAGGAGCTATTGCTGAGAAAGTTTCTACCATCGGCCGAGTAGGACTGCTTGATGAACATTTTTCTACACCTGAAGTAGAGGTAGCTCACAGTGAGTGAGTATGAGGTGGTATTTAGTAAGCTGAGCCGGTTTACCCCTAACATGGTATCCTTAGAGTCTAGCCGAGTTAAACATTTTCAGAGTGGTCTTCAGAATGACATTCAGCAGCTGCCTAGTGCGTATGGCTCTGAATGTTATACTGAAGTTGTGGAAGCTGCTCTAAAGGTCGAGGTGATCGACAATGCCAGGAACCGAGGAATACAGCTGAGAAAATAAAAAGAGGAAGTCTGATGAGGGAAAGAAGCCCCAGGTATCAGGTTCTGATTAGAGAAAGAGAAACAAGGAGATATGGAGTTTCTGTGGCCGACCAGGCCACCCGTTCGAGAAATGTTTCAAAAGAATAGGAGCCCAGAAGAAGGAGCATGTTCATGCTATTCAGGGTGCTCCTAGAGGAGATCTTGTGTGTACCCTTTGTATGATAAGGGGGCACAATGCTTCCCATTGTTGGAGCAAGGATAGAGTGTGCTACAAGTGTTGACAGAAAGGTCACCTGAAGGCAAATTGCCTCGAGATTAAGCCCACGCTGCAGCCAGTTCCACTACAAGCTTTGTCAGCGCTGTAGCAATTGGATAAGGGAAAGGGCAAGCTGAACGTGGTATCTTTAGAGGATGCACAGACGTCTATTCAAGTTATCTCGGGTCAGATTATAATCTAGTTCTAGTTTTTTTTCTTCAGTAAATAGTTATAGTTCTGATGATCATTCACTTAGTTGCATATTCAATTTTATAGGAAGGTTTAAGGTAAAGAACCGCTGGGCGCGTGTTCTATTCGATTCCGGTGCTACCCACTCATTTGTGGATATTGATTTCGTAGAGCGTAATCGTTTGACTATCGATCGGGTTGGTGATGCGTTTAGTGTCAAGTTTCCTTCTGGTGATTCTATATATTGGACCAAGGTATTCAGAGTTGTTTGATTCTGTTAGGTGATCTTCTAGCGGTTGTTGATTTGAAGGTGTTAGAACTGGAAGATTTTGATGTGATCTTAGGCATGGACTCTTTGTCTAAATATAATGAAGTTATCTAGTGTAAGGTTAAGCGCTTGGACTTCAAGATGGACAATGGTCAACCCAGGAGTGTTTATGGCTATCCGCGACAGGTTTCTCCGATTATTTCTGAGGTATGTGCTCGGAAGCTTTTAGATTTCGGATGTTTTGCTTGTTTAGTTTCAGTTTTGGAAACTAAGGTTGGTTTGCCATGTTTAGAGGAGATCCCCATGGTGTATGAGTTTCCTGATGTAATTCCTGATAATCTTCCTTGTATCCCGCCTGAGAGAGACATTAAGTTCATTATAGATTTGGAGTCGGGTACCCGTCCTATTGCTAAGGCGCCATACCGTATGGCTTCGCGTGAACGGGAGGAGTTGCATACCCAATTAGACGAGTTTCTTCAGAATAGTTTTATTAGGCCGAGTTCATCGCCTTGGGGTGCTCCTATTTTGTTTGTAAAGAAAAAGGATGGATCTATGAGGTTGTGCATAGATTACAGTGAATTGAATAAGGTAACTATCAAGAACAGGTATCCCCTGCCGAGAATTGATGATTTGTGTAACGTCCCGAAACTCAAAAGAGGAATGGGCAGCGTTTAAGACAAGTTTGGGTCCTGTTAAGGGCCATACGGCCTGGGACACAGGCATGTCCAGGGCTGTGTCGTGCCCGGGTTGGACGATTTTTCCGCGTGGTCGACGAAATGAAATCGACGATCCTTGGAGGTCGAGAACAGGGCCTGAGACACGGGTGTGTCCAGGGCCATGTCCTGCTCGGGTTGATTGTCGGGCTGTATGGAGAGAGTTACATGGTCTGGGACACGGGCGTGTCTCAGGGTGTGTCTGGCACATGGCCTGTAACACGGGCGTATCATAGGGCCGTATCCTCTTCGGGATGTTTTTGTCATGTGTCGATTGAGGAACATGCCCAGCAACACGGGTGTGAACTGTATGATACGGGCGTGTCAATTGTGATACGGGCATGTCAATTGTGACACGGGCATGTCTAATCCCAGGTCCTATTCGGGACGCGACAATTTCAGTATCGATTGAGGCACACGGCCCAAGACACGGGCTTGAAAGGGTCGAGCAAGACATTGATGTCTACTCTTCTGGTGGTTAAGGTAGTTTATGCTGGTGTCGAGCTGTTCTTCACACTAGTGGAGGCTTCAAAGCCTAAGCCTACTTTGGACAGTATCTCAGTGGTATCCAAGTACCCTGATGTGTTCCCTGACGATCTCCCTAGAGCCCAACCGCAGCAAGAGATTGACTTCACAATTGAGCTAGTGCTAGTGCCAAGCCTGTGTCACGCTCTCCGAATCGGTTAGTGCCTAAGGAGATGGTGCAACTGAAGGTTCAACTTGAAGAACTGTTGGAAAAGGGTTATGTGCATCCAAGTTCGTCGCCTTGGAGCGCACCGGTCTTTTTTGTTAAGAAGAAGGACGGAAGCTTGTGACTCTGTATCGATTTTTGAGAGTTGAATAAGTTAACGGAGAAGAACAAGTACCCGATCCTAAGGATTGATGATCTGTTTGATCAGTTAGTCGGCTCATCGGTGTACTCGAAATTGGATCTTAAGTCCGAGTATTATCAGTTGAGGATAAGAGAAAGTGATATCCCCAAGACAGCTTTCAGCACGAGATATGGGCATTATGAGTTTACCGTCATGCTGTTTGGGCTGACTAATGCGCCATCCATGTTCATGGATCTGATGAACATAACATTCAGAGAGTACCTGGACCACTTTGTGATAGTCTTTATTGACGACATATTGGTGTACTCGCAGTGCGAAGAGGATCACTTCAAGCATCTGTATTTAGTGTTGGAGACGCTGAGGAGGAACCAACTATACGCCAAGTTCTCCAAATGCGAGTTTTGGTTGTCCTCTGCAGCATTCCTCGGTAATATAGTTAGTGGAGAAGGGATTGCGGTGGATCCGGCGAAGATAGTTACGATACGGGAGTGGCCTGTGTTGTGTTAAGTAGCGGAAATTCGGAGTTTTTTGGGACTTGCCGTCTATTACAGGCTCTTTGTAGAGAACTTCTCGCGGATAGCGTTACCCCTCACGACTTTGATGAGAAAAGATCAAAAGTTTGTGTGGTCGCCAGAGTGCGCGCAAGCTTTTGAAGAGCTGAAGAGTCGGTTGACCATGATGCCTATTCTATGTTCGCCTAGTTGGGACCGAAGGTTTTGAGATCTACAGTGATGCTTCGAGCAGTGGTTTGGGTTGTGTTCTGCTATAGCACCGGAGAGTGATAGTTTATGGCTCGCTCCAGCGGAAGGTGCATGAGAGAAATTATCTGGTCCATGACTTGGAGTTAGCGTCCGTGTTATTTGCTCTGAAGTTGTGGAGGCACTACCTGTACGGTGTAAAGTTCGATATCTACACCGATCACAAGATCCTAAAATACTTGTTAGATCAAAAGGATATAAACATGTGGCAATGGAGATGGATGGAATTCCTGGGGGACTACACATTCAAGATTCATTATGTGCCTGGGAAAGGCAATAAAGTTGCGGATGCATTGATTCGCAGGGCTCCTGCGCGGGCAAACTGTGTAACGCCCCGAAAACTCAAAAGAGGAATGGATGGCGTTTTTAGGCCAAGTTGGGTTCTGAGTAGGCTGACACGGCCTGTGATATGGGTGTGTCACAGGGTGTGTCGTGTTGGGGGTCGACGTTTTTCCAAGAGGTCGACGATTTTCAGTTTACGAGTGTCGACATTGGGCACACGACCTGTGATACGGGGGTGTCACAGGGCGTGTCGGGTGCGAGGTCGATGATTTTTGAGAGGTCAATGATTTTTAGTCGACGAGCGTCGACACCGGGCACACGACCTGAGATATGGGTGTGTCATAGGTCGTGTCCTTCTCATTCAGTTTTGCACGTTATGTTTAGGGCAGTACATGGCCTGGGATACGGGCGTGTCCCTAGGCGTGTCTAGCACACGACATGTGACACGAGCGTGTCACATGGCTGTGCCCTTTACGGGACGTTTTGGTCCTATGTCGTTGGGGGCACACGGGTCGTAACATGGGCCTTTACATGGGCATGTCACATGTGACACAGGCATGTCACATACGACACGGGCGTGTTCCAAGCTGTGTCACAGGCCATATCCTGGTCAGGATTTCTTGTTTGACGGCGAGTGATAGAACATGGCCTTAGACACGGGCGTGTCACAAGCCGTGTTTGTCCCAGGAAGTTTATTTTCAGGGCGAATCATGGCCGTTTGTTTCCTTCTCTTGGGATCCAAGGGTTGTGGTTGGTCAATGCTGGATCTTAAGGTCGGGAATAGGGTTTTCAAACCCACTCTTCCCATATTCTTCCTCTTCTAAGTGTTAGATAGAGGGGAGGGCTAGGAGGAAGAAGGAGATCAACTCCGGCTGTCGGTGAAGCTTCAGAGCCCTGTTTCGCGAGCGGAGTCCAGATCCGCGAAGGCAAGATCATTGCGGTGGTGTTCATCCGACCAAGTTTCTCTATGCTAGGAAGAGAGGTCGTAAGGTAACGACACTTCTCCTCTTGGTTTTAGGATGCACGTTTAGCATCTTTTCTTGATTTGAGCTCCAGATCTCTCAAATGAGAGGGGTTTGGGTTGCCATGGTTCAAGAGGAACCTCCGGGTTGATTGTGTCCGTCCCCGACATGTTTTTGCATTAGAGATCTTCTCCGTTAGTGGATTAGGCATTGTGGGTGAAGCTGAAGTCGTGACCGTTAGTCTGACTCGGTGATGTTGCATAGTGAGCTTTGAGGATTCGGTAGAAATCCGTTACGGCTAGATGTCATTATGTTTTATGCGTTTTTCCCCTTTTTCTTGAGTGAGTACTCGCAGCAGGAACCGGGCAAGGTTAGCTCCGCTTCGGCGGTAGATGGTTTCCTTGGTGCACGGGAACGTTGCGGTATAAATGATGGATTAGGGTGGGAAATTATGGTTGTGCTGTGCTAAGGTGTGGCTACGTCTCTGTGGTCGGCTGGCTATCCCGTGACGTGCATGTCACTTGGGGAAAGTGTCCTTGCGAGACTAGTCCCCTTCTGTTAGACTGACGAGAATGCCCTGCGTAGGGCATGCCAGGGCAATGAAGCCACGAGCGGGTGGGGTCCAACAAGGGTTCTTAGAATCAGTTTGTGTGTGAGATGGAATCCTGACGTGAGAAGTCTTAATTTGCAGGCAAGCCCGAGGTTTAAGACCCATGTGCGGGTGGGGCCTTTGCAAGATTTTTGTGTAACGAAGCTTGGGCCGTTAGGGACATAGTTGTTCCCTTTTGTTTGTGGATTTATGGCAATGGGGAAATGTAAGCACCCAGTGTTTGATGATGTGTTAGATGCATACGTAATAGGGTTCCTTGGGCAAAGCCCGGGTTTGCATACATGTTGCATAATAGGCCCCTTTCACTCTGTTCTGAACATAAAAAACGTATTTGTTGTATGAGACATCCAAACCTATTTTAAAGCTTTATATATATTTGCATTTGGTATTCGAAGTGCTGACCTGCAGGTTGGAGGGGTACCCCGGGGTCCGTTAGGGGCGGCCGGGAGGAGATGTGTTGGTTATAAAGTAGAGGTCAGCCTTTGCTGACCCACATTACTTAAAATCTTTACAGGGCAAGGATCGCAAGCAGGAGCTAGTGCGCAGGGCGAAAAGCCCTAAGCCTCATGAAGTGTTGCTGTATTTTTAGCTTGCTTCCTTTTCTCATCCTGTATGATCCATGTTTTGGACATTGTCCGGCTTGCACGCCGAGGTAGCTTAGGAGTGTTTTTGCACGTTCATGTTTGACCTTGTGATCTTTATTTGATGGACTCTTTTGTGTAAGGCCCTAAGGCCATTTGATACTCTTGATAGTTGTGGATAACTTCTAGTCGTGTTGCTTTGTTTCTGTTGTGTTTAGTTCTGAGTTTTGAGTTTGGGTAGTAATATCATCTTATAATGATGAAGCTGTGGCGACTGTATATTGTGGGGCCCTGGCCGGACCCATATCATATGACCATTACAGGGGAGGTGTTATAATTTGGAATCAGAGCCAGGTTAGCGTTCCAAGGAAAGGGCTCGTTGTCAAAAGTCAAAAATCGAGTCGCGTATAAGAAGTTATCCACGTAGGAGTATCGCGGGACCATGAGCGTCCTTGTGTTTGAGTCTTGCGATTTGAGACTAATTTGTGTTTTCTTTGCTTGTGTTAAGAGTGCAAGCAACGAGGCGGGAATGTCGAGGCCAAGAGAAGAGCTCTCGGCGAGTAGCGCTACTGCGTATAGTCCTTTAGGAATGGGGGTAACCCCGTCCGACTTCTGTCGCATGCTTGCAGAAGTAATGGTGACAGCCCAAGCTGCAGCGGCAGTGCAAGTAGCAGCACCCATTGCTCAGGTAGCAACTCCTGCTACCCCAGATACGGCGACAGCCATGTCGGGCGAGGAAGCCAGGTGGGCAGAGCCGCTGGCTGAACGGGTGATTGTCGGGCATGGTGACCGGCAAATGAAGTATTTCCTGAGCTTCCACCCTCCAACCTTTAAGGGAGTCGGCAGGCCAACAGATGTAGAGGAGTAGAGATGCTAGAAGAGAAGAAAGCTGAGTTTATAGCCTTCATGTTGCAAGGAGATGCCAAGTTATGGTGGGTGAGCCATAGTGGCCGGCAGTTTCCGGGACGCATCCCGTCCATTGATGAGTTTGGGAATGGTTTTCTAAAAAAGTACATTTCGGCGTCGGCAAGGTTAGCCCTCCAAAGGAAATTTCTATACTTTGTGCAGCAAGACAAGACCGTGGATGAATATGTTTAGGAATTCACTAGATTGGGTCGTTATGCGGGAACAACCATGACGGACGATGAGGAGAGAGACAAGCTCTTCTACCATAGATTGAGGGAAAACCTGAGGCAACCACTCATATCCATGAAACACGCGGGTTTCAACGAATTGGTTAAGGCGGCCAGGATTTTGGAAAATGATATGGAGAGAACCCAGCATCACAAGGGTTTCACACCCAAGCAAGGGGAAGGGAAGCCTTCTCAGTCTCACGGGAAGTTGGAAGGGAGCAGATGGAAGAAGAAGCCTCACCCATACAAGTCTAGTGAGAAATGTAACTGGATGCCCAGAGGGTCTCGCTCTAAGGGACCTCTTACGTGCTATAATTGTGGAAAGGAAGGGCACATAGCAAGATTTTGTACTCAAGGGGGCACTGATCAAGAACCAAGGTAGGAGCAGACTGTGCGCTCCGGCCCCAGTGCCGTAGAGAAAGGGAAGATCGCGGAGTCGAGCGCTTCTCGGTTTCAACCGGTGCAGCCAAGGGCCTATAACCTTGGGCAACAGGAAGCGATCCGTCAACCCGATGTGGTGACGGGTATGAGAGTTTAACTTCAACCTTAGGTTTTCATGCTTTCAAGCTGTTTATATTTGTTGCATATGTTTAGGCTTTGTGAGAGTTTTTGGGTACCCCGCTAGGGTACTATTTGATACGGGAGCGTCGCACTCCTTCCTTGTGGAAAGCTTTATCCAGAGTATTGGAGTAGAGTCTTTCTCAACGGACGCAGAATTGAAAGTGCGCATTCCCAATGGGTCATTTATGACTACCAGGGCTAGATGACGTATATGTTGGAGTTTAGATGGAGTCGACTTCATGTTGATGGACGCAGTCTTACTGTAACGCCCCCGATTTTTTAGTGATTTGTTTGGCATTACGTTGACGCGTTTTCGTCTTTGCCATTTGTTGGAGCATGGTCTTAGCTCTTTAGGTTCTTTGGTGGCTTGTTTTGTAGCCTTTTGAAAAGATTCCCTAGCAAGCCGGGTTTGTTTTGGTGACCGGTGAGGCCTCTTGGGGGATGCTTTTGTTTTGGCTTCGGGTGGTGATAACTCGAGTTCTGTTCGTCAAAAATTGATTTCGACTTCGCAGTTGTGTTCGTATCGTAGGTATTTAGCTACGGTGCGAATTTCGTCGAATTCCGAGGTCGTTCGGTTTTCGTGTCATTTTGGTGCTTTGTGTTTATGAAATAAAGAATATTATATTATAATATATATTATTATTAAGTATTTATTTATTTAAGGGTTTCGGTGCCTTTATATATAAAGACTTAGAATAGGGTTTATTATAACTGCTAATCTTCTCCATTCGAAAAAAAAAAACGTCGTCTGTGCGAGAGAAACAAAACCGGCAGACTGCCCATACCTTCGGATGCCGATTTCGGGAGATTTAGTGATCGGAATTTGGTTTTGAGAGTGGATCTGGATTGCTCTCGCTTAGATCTACATTTCTACGGTAAGACTTTTCATTTTTGTGGTGATTTTGGGTAGATTGAGATTTTGGATGACCATCTTCTTCCCCTAAACCTCCAGATTCTCGGCTTGGAGTCCTTGCTGCCATAACCGAGAGGAAGGAGGGATGTTCAAGCTTTAATTTCTGGAAATCGAGGCAAGTAGTGCTCCTAGCCCTTGCCAAGTAGAAATTTCTTGCTGTTATCTCTGTTTTTCGCCATTAATGCTTTCAGGTTCTTATCAAACCCCGATTTAGCCATGAAAAATGTTGCTTAAGCACGCTAATTATACTCTTGCCTAGATTTTTCCTTTAAGAAGTCCTTTTTTTACATCTTAATTTGAAATTGTTCTAATCCCTGCTCTTAGAACTAGGGTTTACTGTTAAACTTGTAGGATTTCGTAGTTTCAGCAGCTGCTAAGTCTACTATTAGGTTATTGATGAATATATAAGCCGAGTTTTGCTTGATTAGGCTCGGGTTGAGTAGATTCGGCCTGACAGTAGAGGTAGCAGCAGCAGGGAATTTTTCTACTCTCCTAAGTCTTGTCTAATAAAGAGATTCTGGGCTAATGGTAGTGGTCTGATGTGATAGGATGAGTGTGAGAGTTTATTTTCAAGTTACTATACTTCAGCGTTGAGAGGTTAAGGAAATGCAGAATTTTTATTTAGGCTAAGTCAAAAGCGTTGAGTGAGTGCACCTCACTCAATGCCTAAACTGTTAGGCCTCTGGCGTTGAGTGTGGTGCACTCACTCAACGCCATTGTCATTTCGTGGCTAAGTGTCCAGGCGTTGAGTGAGTGGTACTCACTCAACGTCGTGGCTGTTTGGCGTTGAGTGAGGTGGATTCACTCAATGCCGCCACCTTTCCTAGCGGCCAAGTGTTTTGGCATTGAGTGAGTTAACCTCACTCAATGCCGTGGCTGTTTTGGCATTGAATGAGGTTAATTCACTCAATGCCACAGCAAGTTTTGCATCTAAGTGGTTAGGCGTTGAGTGAGTGAACCTCACTAAACGTCGTGGTTGTTTTGGCGTTGAGTGAGATTAACTCACTCAACGCCACAACCAGTTTTGCGTCTAAGTGGTTAGGCATTGAGTGAGTGAACCTCACTCAATGTCATGGCTGTTTTGGCGTTGAGTGAGGTTAACTCACTCAATGCCACAGCCAGTTTTGCATCTAAGTGGTTAGGCGTTGAGTGAGTGAACCACACTCAATGCCGTGGCTGTTTTGGCATTGAGTGAGGTTAACTCACTCAACGCCACAGCTAGTGTTGCGTCTAAGTGGTTAGGCATTGAGTGAGTGAACCTCACTCAACGCCTTGGATATTTTGGCATTGAGTGAGGTTAACTCACTCAATGCCACAGTCTGTTTTTGCGTTGAGTGAGTGGGCCTCACTCAACGGCGTGTCGTGCGATTCTCAACGCTTTCCCCTTATCTTTATTTTCTCTCCCGAGTGAATTCCCTTATTTTGAGGTTCCTTGTCGGCTATATTTTTCCAAAGGCCGAATCGTGGGTTATGGTTAGTAATGGTGTTTTGAAGCTCTTAATAGGGGTGGTGTTGTGTGATTTAGCCGTTGCCACACTTTTTATCATGTTCCAGGTACGGGCTGGCAAGTGTGTGGGGGGTCCCTAGTGCTTTCACATGTAGACCCTTGGGCATTGTTTCTTAGAAATGGTTGTTTGGGGGACAGAGTTTTCCTCCTACCCGAATCCATGTTGTTTTGCTACTGCCATCTCTCACAATTTAGGATGTTAGATGTTTCTTCCTTAGTAGCTTGCAACATTTTTCTTTGGCTCATGGTAGCCTTGTAGACTCTGCAGGATTTTTGCAGGGTTGTTGCTGTTTCCTCGCACATAGTGCTTTTCTTTTTGTCTTGCCTTGGACAGTGTGTGCTTGTTACTGTCTTGCTTACTCTTTTTTCTGACCAGTTAGGTTAACACTTTCGTACAACTTATTTGTTTTTGCTTGCTGAGGTTTCTTTTCTTCTTTGAATGCCTCAGGTTCAAGATAGTAGTCGATTAAGCGTGTAGTTTTGCTGTGCTGTTGCTGGTGGTCTCTTGTATTGTAGCGATCAGTTCCTTTGTCTTGGTAGGTAGTTTTATGTTTCTTTCTTACATACATAAATACTTGTCAGTGGGTTCATGTCAGTTTGTTGGCGCTCATTGGTAGTTTTTCCTTGATACTAGATATGTTATCTTTTTGCTGCTACCTTCCTGGAGATTTGTCTGCTTGTTCTTGGGATGTTTTATGCTAGGTTGCTAGTTACTTTAAAACCTATAAACAATACTATATGTACATCATAATCAGCATGTTTTATAAAACTCAAATACTATTTTCCAAATAATGTAAAAAGATCATTTTCTTATATATAGTATAAATTAAATGTAGGGTTTTGCATAGTATAAGTTGTCCTCTGGGGACACTTATGCACTCTTTTAGGATTTCAAATGTGAATAAAGTATATTCCGCTTTGTATAATTATAGTTTTTTTTAAAAAACAGTGGACTAGATGATCCACTGAGCCGATAGATACGGCCTTTAAAATATAACTAATTTTCTAATCATTTAAACTTAGGAATTTTCATAGTCTTGTTAGATGGTGTTCGCTTGAGCGTCGACAGTTATCCCCTGCTCGATGTGGCATTACGACGCATATTTTCTCATACTCTGATACTTCATAAATTCGGAGAAAATGCGGGTTATGACAGTTGGTATCAGAGGGAGGTTGCTTGACAAGTTTGTCGGGAATCCTTTCCTTTTGATAGCATTAGAAGTTTAGCATTATGTCATTCACGTACCGATATGTCATCAGCACGTCTTGGCAAAAGCACGAACACTACACTCATAGCATAACATGAAGTATATGGGGCATATTATGTAGTATGGGATGCATAATATGTGTTTGTATATGGATCCACCATAGGGGCAACATGTGAGGGTTATGTAGTATAGGATGCATAACCTCACCACATGGTTGCGACTAGCTTGTTTTATTTTCGTTGAATGAGAATGTTATGTAGTATGGGATGCATAACATTTTCATGTGTACGCCGCTCATAACATGCATTAGGGCCTTTTTAGAATGCATAGCACAAACATGCATAGCATAACATTGCATAAGCACAACGTGCCAAGCTAAAGACTTGCAGGATGACATATGTACACACATAAGTTTTGAGTCAAAAATAATAAAAGTTCATGCATTCCAAATCTAGGCACAAGAGTTAGAAAGGTGGTGGTAAATCATCCTAGGTTAGGCATAATATCAATTCTTGTAAAAAAATAAACTCCTAGAGCAAGTTTAGCAGCTTTAAGTTCATATTTATGTATGTATTGTCTGTATTTGTAGTTAGTTCTAGCTGTTGTACTAGGATCTGACTAATGTTGTTATGATTTTAAGATGGCAAGACATCCTTCAACGAGGTCACTCCCTGTCTGATGGTGAGTCATCTGGAGAGCAGAGTGATGCGGTGATCGAGAGCTTGCGACATAGCAACGATTCCTTGACCAGGCAGTTGGTGGAGATGCGGGCCCAGATCCAGTCTCTGGTGGCAGTTGTGGCAGGACAGGATTAGGGAGTGCAAGACCCTATAGGGGGGTTAGCTGATCCTCCCCCTCCTACTCCCCTGAGACCTCCAGTGGTGGTGTCAGTAGAGATTGCCTTTATCTCACAGTTTCAGAGGCTTAGCCCTCCTACATATGATGGGAAGGAAGATTTCATGGTCATAGATGATTGGCTGATCTCTATGGAGGAGATGTTTGCATACTCCGGTATTGCAGATGATCAGAGAGTGATGATATCCTCCTATCAGCTAAAGGGTTTGGCTAAGTGATGGTGGCTTAGGGAAAAGGAATGCTTGGTAGCCGGTTGCTCTTGGGGATTATTCAAGGAGATGTTGCTGAGGAAGTTCTTGCCTTCGGTCGAGCGTGACCGTCTTATGAACGACTTCCTCCACCTGAAGCAGAGGCAACTCACGATCAGTGAGTATGAGATAGAGTTCAGCAAGTTGAGCCAGTTTTCCCCTGGGTTGGTGAGTATTGAAGCTGATCGAGTCAAGCGGTTCCTTAGTGGCTTGAGGAGCGAGGTTTAGCAGTGGGCTAGTGCATATGGATCAGACACTTATATAGGGGTAGTGGAGGCTGCTCTGAAAGTGGAGGAAATTGAGACCACAAAGAATAGAGGCCAACAAATGAGGAAGGACAAGAGGAAGTCTGCTGAAGAGAAGAACCCACAGGTACCCGGTGCTGCTACGGGAAAGAAGAGCAAAGTAGTGTGTAGCTTCTGTGGCCGGTCAAGCCACCCTGTTGAGAGGTGTTTCAAGAAGGCGGGAGCTCAGAAGAAGGAGCAAGTTCATGCTATTCAAGGTGCTCCTAGGAAGGATGTTTCCTGTTCTGTTTGCAAGCAACCCGGTCATGATGCTACCCATTGCTGGTCCAAGGATAAAGTCTGCTATCAGTGTGGACAGAAGGGCAATATCAAGACAAGGTGTCCTCAGGTCCAGCCTATTCTTCATGCAGTTCCACTTCAGGCATTACCTCCGCCTCAGCATGTGGACAAGGGAAAAGGAAAGCTAAACGTGATCTCTTCCGAGGAGGCTCAAGCTTCGACTCAGGTCATCTCAGGTTAGTTGTTTTCCTAGCCTGAAAGCTTTATTTACTAGAATGGTTATAGTTTTGTTTTGGTAGTTCCTTAGTTGCATATGTACTCCTATAGGGAAATTTAAGGTGAAGAACCGCTGGGCGCGTGTTCTGTTCAACTCCTGCGCTACCCACTCGTTTATGGCGAGAGCCTTTGTAGAGCGTTATCGGTTGATTCTAGATCAAGTTCGTGATACCTTCCGCGTCAAGTTCCATTCTGGTGAATCTGTGTTATCAGATTTTGGCATTTTGGATTGCCCTGTTTTGTTGGGAGACTTTCTTGCGAAGGCAGACTTGAAGATGAATTATCTAGTGGACTTTGATGTTATTTTGGGTATGGACTGGTTGTCTAAGTATGATGCGGTTATTCAGTGCAAAGGGAAGTGCCTGGACTTCATCAAGGACAACGGTCAGCCTGTAAGTGTGTATGTTGATCCGTGTTAGGTGTCTCATGTCATTTCTGCGGTATGTGCTCAGAAGCTGTTTCATTCTGATTGCTTTGCTTATTTAGTATCGGTGGTTGGGACTGCTGTTAGTGTGTCGTGCTTGGAGGAGATTCCAGTTGTACGTGGTTTATCTGATGTTTTTCCTGATGACCTACCTGGTCTTCCTCCCGATCGGGATGTTGAGTTTGTGATTGATTTGGAACCAGGTACGCATCCTATTGCTAAGGCGCCGTACTGGATGGCCCCTCGTGAGTTGGAGGAGTTGCGAGTCCAGTTGGATGAGTTGTTGACAAAAGGCTTTATCAGGCAGAGTTCGTCGCCTTGGGGTGCTCCTGTTCTATTTATGAAGAAGAAGGATGGGTCGATGAGGCTTTGCATCGAATACAGGGAGTTGAACAAAGTCACCATTAAGAACAGGTACCCTCTGCCGAGGATCGATGACTTATTTGATTAGTTGTGTGGTAGCACGGTGTTCTCCAAGATCGATCTTCATTTTGGCTATCATCAGCTCAGGATCCGTGAGTCAGATATTCCATAGACTGCGTTTAGATCGAGGCATGGACACTTCGAGTTTCTAGTGATGTCGTTTGGTTTGACCAACGCACCATCAACTTTCATGGATATGATGAACCGGGTATTCAAGGATTTTCTAGACAAGTTCATTGTGGTATTCATCGATGACGTGTTGATCTACTCTCGCAGTGCTGAGGAGCATGAGCAGCATCTGCGCTTGGTTCTATCGGAGTTGAGGGACCACAAGTTATTCGCCAAGCTGAGCAAGTGGGAATTTTTGTTGCCTCAGGTCTCGTTTCTGGGCCACGTGGTGAATAAGGTTGGGATCTCGGTCGACCCGAAAAAGATCGCAGTAGTGATGGATTGGAGCAGGCCGGGCACGCCCAAGGAGATTAGAAGCTTCCTAGGGTTGGCCGGCTACTATAGGAGGTTCGTGGAGGGTTTCTCTACCCTGGCTGCACCTTTGACCAGGTTGTACACAGAAGAACACGGCCTTTGTCTGGAGCGAGAAGTGTGAAGAAGCCTTCCTGGAACTAAAGAATAGATTATGCTCTGCTCCCGTTCTTACTCTACCTATGGAGGGTGCGGAGTATGATGTGTATGTGGATGCTTCACATGTTGGTCTGGGCTGCGTGTTGATGCAGGCTGGAAAAGTGATTGCGTATGGGTCAAGGCAATTAAAGACTCATGAGGGAAATTACCCTACGCATGACCTTGAATTTGCAGCGGTGATTTATGCGCTAAAGTTGTGGAGGCATCTACTTTATGGTGCCCAGTGCAAGATCTTCACAGATCATAAAAGTCTAAAGTACATGTTCACTCAGAAGAAGTTGAATCTGCACCAGCGGTAGTGGCTAGAGTATGTGGCCGATTATGATGTGGAGATCAAGTATCATCCGGGCAAGGCCAATGTGGTGGCCGACGCCCTGAGCCGGAAGATAGAAAAGATCTTTAATCTCCCTACCGATCGCTTAGTGGAAGAGTTCCTTCATATGGATATCTCCATGGGATGTTGTGGCATGCAGAGCAGTTTGGCAGTGGTAGAGCCGTCTTGGATTTCACTTACCAGGTTGCACAAGAAGGATAATCCGGATATTCTGAACTTATACCTCAGGACTTAGAGAGGGGAGTTGCCGTATTTTTCTATCGATGATGCAGGTACTTTGAAGTACCGCAGCAGGTTTTGCATTCCTATTGTTGGAGACATACGGGTATTGTTATGCAGAGATGCTCATGGATCCAGTGTTGTCTACCATCCAGGATCTACAAAGATGTACCATGATTTGAAGCAAATCGCTTGGTCGTATGGGATGAAGGAATACATAGCCTGATTTGTTGCTGAGTGCCACACTTGCAAGCATGTGAAGGCCGATCACGGAAGGCCTGGTGGAAGGTTGACTCCGTTGGAGATCCGACTTGGAAGTGAGAAAGTATTTCTTTGGACTTCATTACGGGCTTACCGAGATCTCCAAGGGTATTTGATTCAGTTTGGGTGATCGTGGACCGATTGATGAAGTGTGCGCACTTCGTACCCTATAAGATAGATTACCCGATGAAGAAGATAGCAGAGCTGTACTTGAACGAGGTCATCAGATTGCACGGTGTGCTAATTAGCATCATTTCAGATCGAGACTCCCGATTTACTTCTCGCTTTTGGCAGAGTCTGCGGGAGGATTTGGGTACAGATTTGAGGTATTCTACTGCTTACCACCCACAAACCAATGGGAAGACAGAGTGGGTGAACCAAGTAGTTGAGGATATGATCATATGCTACATTTTGGACCACGGAGGAGCGTGGGATGAGCGTCTGCGGCTTATGAAATTTGCATATAATAATAGTTATCAAGAGAGCTTGCAAATGGCTCCCTTCGAGGCATTGTATGGGAAGCGTTGCAGAACTCCCTTGTTTTGGGCTGAGGCTGGTGAGAGACCTTTGTTGGGTCCGGATGCGCTCGAGGAAATGGAAGTCGCAGTGAAGCTTATTCGAGAAAAGCTTCGTGTAGCTCAGGAGATATATGAGAAGAACGCCAACCGGCGTAGGTCTGACTTGGAGTTTTCTATAGGGGACCTTGTGTTTCTTAAGGTTTCCCGGATGGTTGGTGTTAAGAGGTTCAGTAAGAACCGGAAATTGGACCCGAGGTATGTGGGCCCGTTTAAGATTGTTGAACGGATTGGCGCGTCAGCATATAGGTTGGATTTGCCAGCAAACTTCCCAGGTGTTCATAATGTATTTCATGTAAGCCAATTACGGAAGTGTGTGTGAAGCAGTGGTCGAGTCTTGGATGATGTGCCCCAGTTGGAGACTAATCTTTCAAATGTCGAGGTGCCGGTCCGCATCTTGGATACTCAAGATCGGGTGCTGCGGGCAAAGTCTATCCCGATGGTGAAAGTTTTATGGAAGAATCAGGATTTGGAAAGTACGCCTTGGGAGTTAGAGTCGGCTATGAGGGAGGCTCACCCTCATTTGTTTCCCTGATTTGATTGGTATGTTTTCTTCTTGTAACTTTTGGGTTGTTACTTTTCCTTCTATAGTAGAAGTGTTGTGCGTAAAGTTTCGGGACGAAACTTTCTTTTAGGGGGAGTGACTGTAACTCCCTCGGTTTTTCTGTGATTTATTTGGCGTTATGTTGACGCATTTTTGGCTTTGCCATTTGTTGGAGCGTGTTCTTAGCTCTTTAGGTTCTTCGGTGGCTTGTTTTGTATCATTTTGACAAGATTCCCTAGCAAGCCGGGTCTGTTTTGGTGATCGGTGAGGCCTCTCGGGGAATGCTTTTGTTTTGGCTTCGGGTGGTGATAACCCGAGTTCTGTTCTTCAAAAATTGATTTCTACTTCGCAGTTATGTTCGTAGCATGGGTTTTTAGCTACGGTGTAAATTTCGTCGAATTCCTAGGTCGTTCGGTTTTGCGTCGTTTTGGTGCTTTATGTGTTTATGAAATAATGTATATTATATTATAATATATATTTTTATTAAGTATTTATTTATTTAAGGGTTTTGGTGCCTTTATATATAAAGCCTTAGAATAGGATTTATTATAACTGCTCATCTTCTCCATTCGAAAAAAAAACACCGCCTGTGCGAGAGAAACGAAACCGGCAGACTGCCCCTACCTTCGGACGCCGATTCCGGGAGATTTAGCAGTCAGAATTTGGTTTCGAGAGTGGATCTGGATTACTCTCGCTTAGATCGACATATCTACGGAAAGACTTTTCATTTTCGTGGTGATTTTGGGTAGATTCAGATTTCGGGATGACCATCTTCTTCCCCTAAACCTCCAGATTCTCGGCTTGGAGTCCCTGCTGCCATAACCGAGAGGAAGGAGGGCTGTTCAAGCTTTAATTTCTAGAAATTGAGGCAATTAGTGCTCCTAGCCCTTGCCAAGTAGAAATTTCTTGCTGTTATCTCTGTTTTTCGCCATTAATGCTTCCAGGTTCTTGTCAAAACCCAATTTAGCCATGAAAAATGTTGTTTAAGCACGCTAATTATACTCTTGTCCAGATTTTTCCTTTCAGAAGTCCTTTTTTACATCTTAATTTGAGATTGTTCTAATCCCTGCTCTTAAAACTAGGTTTTGTTGTTAAACTTGTAGGATTTCGTAGTTTTAGCAGCTGCTAAGTCTACTGTCAGGTTGTTGATGAATATATAAGCTGAGTTTTGCTTGATTAGGCTCGGGTTAAGTAGATTCGGCCTGACAGTAGAGGTAGCAGCTGCAGGAAATTTTTCTCCTCTCCTAAGTCTTGTCTAATAAAGAGATTCTGGGCTAATGGTAGTGGTCTGATGTGATAGGATGAGTGTGAGAGTTAATTTTCAAGTTACTGTATTTCAGTATTGAGAGGTTCAGGAAATGCGAAATTTTTATTTTAGCTAAGTCAAAAGCATTGAGTGAGTGCACCTCACTCAACGCCTAGACTATTAGGCCTCTGGCATTGAGTGTGGTGCACTCACTTAACGCCATTATCGTTTTGCAGCTAAGTGTCCATGCGTTGAGTGAGTGGTCCTCACTCAATGTCGTGGCTGTTTGGCGTTGAGTGAGGTGGATTCAGTCAACGCCGCCACCTTTCTTAGCGGCCAATTGTTTTGGCGTTGAGTGAGTTAACCTCACTCAACGTTGTGGCTGTTTTGGCGTTGAGTGAGGTTAACTCACTAAATGCTACATCCAGTTTTGCGTCTAAGTGGTTAGGCGTTGAGTGAGTGAACCTCACTCAACGCTGTGGCTGTTTTGGTGTTGAGTGAGGTTAACTCACTCAACGCCACAGCCAGTTTTGCGTCTAAGTGGTTAGGCGTTGAGTGAGTGAACCTCACCCAATGTCGTGGCTGTTTTGGCATTGAGTGAGGTTAACTCACTCAACGCCACAGCAAGTTTTGCGTATAAGTGGTTAGGCGTTGAGTGAGTGAACCTCACTCAACGCTGTGGCTGTTTTGGCGTTGAGTGAGGTTAACTCACTCAACGCCACAACCAGTTTTACTTCTAAGTGGTTAGGCGTTGAGTGAGTGAACCTCACTCAACGTCGTGGCTATTTTGGCATTGAGTGAGGTTAACTCACTCAACGCCACAATCTTTTTTGGCGTTGAGTGAGTGGGGCTCACTCAACGTAGTGTCGTGCAATTCTCAACGCTTTCCCCTTATCTTTATTTTCTCTCCCGAGTGAATTCCTTGATTTTGAGGTTCCTTGTCGGCTATATTTTTCCAAAGGCCGAATCGTGGGTTATGGTTAGTTGTGGTGTTTTGAAGCTCTTAATAGGGGTGGTGTTGTGTGATTTTGCCATGGCCATACTTTTTATCTTGTTCCAGGTACGGGCTGGCAAGTGGGTGGGGGGTCCCTAGTGCTTTCACATGTAGACCCTTGAGCATTATTTCTTGGAAATGGCTGTTTGGGGGACAGAGTTTTCCTCCAACCCGGATCCATGTTGTTTTGCTACTGCCATCTTTCACAATTTAGGATGTTAGATGTTTCTTCCTTAGTAGCTTGCAACATTTTTCTTTGGCTCATGGTAGCCTTGCAGACTCAGCAGGATTTTGGAAGGGTTGTTGATGTTTCCTCGCACGTAGTGCTTTTCTTTTTGTCTCTCCTTGGACAGTGTGTGTTTGTTACTATCTTGCTTACTCTTTTTGCTTACCAGTTAAGTTAACACTTTCGTACAACTTATTTGTTTTTTCTTGCTGAGGTATTCTTTTCTTCTTTGAATGCTTCAGGTTCAGGATAGTTGCCGATTAAGCGGCTAGATTTGTTGTGCTGTTGCTGGTGGTCTCTTTTACTGTAGAGATTAGTTCCTTGGTCTTGTGAGGTAGTTTTATATTTCTTTCTTACAGACATATATACTTGCCAGTGGGTTCGTGTCAGTTTGTTGGCGCCCACTGGTAGTTTTACCTTGATACTAGATATGTTATCTTTTTGCTGCTACCTTCCTAGAGATTTGTCTACTTGTTCTTAGGATGTTTTATGCTAGGTTGCAAGTTACTTTTAAACCTATAAACACTATTATATGTACGTCATAATCAGCATGTTTTATAAAACTCAAACACTATTTTCCAAATAACGTAAAAAGATTCGTTTTTTTATATATAGTATAAATTAAATGTAGGGTCTTGCATAGTATAAGTTGTCCTCTGGGGACACTTATGTACTCTTTTAGGATGTCAAATGTGAATAAAGTATTTTCCGCTGTGTATAAGTATAGTTTTTTTAAAAAAAACTGTGGACTAGATGATCCACTGAGCCAAGGTATACGGCCTTTAAAATATAACTAATTTTTTAATCATTTAAACTTAGGAATTTTCATAGTCTAGTTAGATGGTGTTCACCTGAGCATCGACAGTTATCCCCTACTCGACGTGGCATCACGACGCGTGTTTTCTCATACTCGAATACTTCCTAAATTCGGAGAAAATGCGGGTTGTGAAACTTACCGTTGGTCGAGTTTGATGTAATATTGGGGATGGACTTGCTAGCAGAGCAGCGTGCCAGTATTGACTGCCTGTCCAAGGTGGTAACCCTGAGGGGCGAATGGCAAGCAGAAGTCAAGTTTGAGGGCCTTCACGGAGTGGCCTGTTCCCTATTTTCGGCTATGCAGTTAGTACGGGCGGTTAACCAAGGAGGTGTAGACCTTGTCGCATTGTTGGAGGTTAGCCTTTCCAGGTTATCTCTAGGAGAAGTACCCGTAGTGGCAGAGTTTGAAGACCTGTTTCCTGAGGAGCTTCCGAGAGCACCTCCTCGGTGGGAGATTGATTTCTCTATTGAGCTAGTGCCATAGGCTAGGCCGGTGTCACGTCCTCCCTTTAGTGTGGCACCAAATGAGTTGGCCGAACTTAAAGTTCAATTGCAGGAGCTTTTGGATCAGGGGTATATCAGACCCAGTTATTCACCATGGAATGCGTCGGTGTTGTTCGTGAAGAAGAAAGACGGTAGTATGCGGCTGTGTGTAGACTACCGAGAGTTGAACAAACTGACTATTAAGAAAAAGTATCTGATTCCTCGGATAGACGATCTATTCGACTAGTTGGTGGGGCCGGTGGTGTATTCCAAGTTTGACTTGAAGTCAGGATACTATCAGTTATGAATCCGAGACGAAGACATACCCAAGACCGCATTTGACATGAGGTATGGTCACTTTGAATTTTCGGTGATGTCGTTCAGGATGACGAAAACACCATCCGTATTTATGGACTTGATGAACCGAGTTTTTCGCAAGTACTTGGACTCATTTGTAGTCGTCTTTATTGATGACATCCTTGTTTATTCCAAGTTAAAAGAGGAGCACGAGACTCACTTGAGGTTAGTGTTGCAAGTGTTGAGAGAGAACCAGCTTTATGCGAAGTTCTCAAAGTGCGAATTCTGGTTAGAGAAAGTGGCATTTTTGGGCCATGTGATTAGTGGAGATGGGGTGGCAGTAGATCCAACGAAAGTGGAAGCCACCAGAGATTGGCCAGTTTTGAGGACCGTGGTAGAATTCTGGAGTTTTCTTGGACTAGCCGGGTACTATCATTGGTTCGTGGAAAACTTTTCGCGGATAGCTCTACCCCTCACTTCACTAACTCATAAGGATCAAAAGTTTGTGTGGACAGAAGAGTGAAATCAGGCATTTGATACCCTGAAGGAAAGGCTGATGATGACTCCAATCCTAAGTCTGCCGAAGGTGACTGAAGGATTTCAAATTTTCAGCGATGAATCCGGATGCGGTTTGGGGTGCGTTTTGGTGCAACGTGGCAGTGTGATCGCCTTTGGGTCTAGGCAGTTGAAGCCTCACGAGAGAAACTACCCCGTCCACGATCTGGAATTGACAGCGGTAATTTTTGCGCTGAAATTGTGGCGGCACTACGTTTATGGTGCGAAAGTGGAGATCTTCACGGACCACAAAAGTCTGAAGTATCTCGTAGATCAGAAGGACTTAAATATGCGGCAACGTAGGTGGGTTGAGTTCCTTGGGGACTACGATGTGGCGATTCAGTACATGCCAGGCAAAGCCAATGTGGTGGTTGATGCCTTGAGTAGAAAATACTCTAGGCAAGGAGATTGGATTGAAGCTCATGATGAGCGATTGAGACGGTACTGGGAGTCCCTAAGAATCGAGTGTGTGGCTAGAGGCGAGTCTAATGTGGCTCGGTTGAACTGGATTGAAATGCAAAATGATTTATGTGATCTTATTCGGTAAGCGACCCGTTTGGATGCGGATTTCCAACCATACGTGGAGGAAGCTCAACAGGGTGAGGGTAAGCGCCTGGGAGATGATTGATGGGATCCTTAGGAAGGTCGAGAGGATTTGTATATCGCAGTTCGGCAAGCTCCGTGAGGAGTTGATGTTTTAGGCCCACTTCACAAAGTACTCCATTCACTCGGGTAGTATAAAGATGTACTTGGATATAAAGAAATTCTACTGGTGGCCTGGTTTGAAGCGGGACTTAGCTTTGTATGGGGGACGGTGCCAAACTTGTGCCTTGGTGAAGGTCGAGTGTTCAGAAGCCGGGTGGGTTTTTGAAGCCTCTTCCTATCCCAGTGTGGAAATTTGATGATATCTCCATGGATTTTGTGCATGGGTTACCTAGATCGCAGCAGGGTAACGATGCAATTTGGGTGATCGTGCATCGCTTGACCAAAGTGGCACACTTTATCCCAAATCGGAAGGAGGACGTTGTGGAGAAGCTGGTGGAATTGTACGTTCGCAACATTGTGCGACTGCATGTTATTCTGAAGATCATAGTTAGTGATCGCGATGGACGTTTCACGTCTAAGGATTGGAGGTTGGTGCAGAAAAGCCTTGGAACGAAGCTAATATTCAGTACGGCCTTCCAACCTCAAACTAATGGGCAGACTGAGAGAACAAACCGTACTATGCTGAGGATGTGTACTCTTGACTTCGGCAAGAAATGGAAGGATCATTCCTTCATGGTAGAGTTTGCATATAACAATAGATACCAAGCAAGTATAAAGATGGCGCCATATGAAGCTTTATACGGGAGGCGGTGTCGAACACCGATGTATTGGAACGAGGAGGGAGACACCAAGCTTTTGGGAAAAGAAGTGGTAGCTGACGCTTGTGAGTTGGTGCGAACCATTTAAGAGCGCATGAAGGTAGCTCAAGATTGGCAAGCAAAATATTTTAATGCTCGCCACAGGAATGTGGAGTTTGCGGTAGGCGGCTGGGTTTATCTAAAGATCAAGCCGTTCAAGGGCGTTTCGCGGATTCGCCGACTCAAGAAGTTGAGTCCGAGGTTTTGGGGACCATTCGAGGTTATAAAACGGGTGGGAGAAGCAGCGTACCGGTTGGCGTTGTCCACTGAGCTGAGTGGATTGCACGATGTCTTCCATGTCTCCGTCTTGAGAAAAGCTTTGGTAGAGGATAGCGTGGTGATCGAATCGGCCACAGTGCCAATAGGAGAGGACTTGAGGACGCGAGTTCATCCAATCAGTATAAAAGATTCAGAGATTCGGCAGTTGCAGAACAATGAGGTTAAGCTCATAAAAGTTCGTTGGGACAACTGTGGTCACGAGGAGCTTTTGTGGGAGCGAGAGTAGGCCATGCTTGAGGTGTACCCCGAGCTTTTCTTCTCAGGTACTGCTTAAGTTTTATGTATTTAAACTTTTTAAAATTTCGGGACGAAATTATTTTAAGGGGGGAGGAATTGTAACGCCTCGAAAACTTAAAAGAGGAACGGATGGCGTTTTCAGGCCAAGTTGGGTTTTAGTAGGCTGACACGGCCTGTGATACGGGCGTGTCACAGGGCGTGTTGTGCTGGGGGTTGATGTTTTTTCGAGAGATCGACGATTTTAAGTCGACGAGTGTCGACACTGGGCACACGGCCTGTGACACGGGCGTGTCACAGGGTGATTCGTGTGCGAGGTCGACGATTTCCGAGAGTTCGATGATTTTCATTCAACAAGCGTCGACACTGAGCACAAAGCCTGAGACACGAGCGTGTCATAGGCCGTGTCCTGCTCGGGTAGTTTTGCACATTGTGCTGAGTGCAGTACACGGCATGGGACACGGGCGTGTCCCAAGGAGTGTCTAGCACACGGCATGTGACACGGGCGTGTCACATGGTCGTGTCCTTTGCGGGATGTTTTGGTCCTGTGTCGTTTGGGACACACGGGCAGTGATACGGGCATTGACACAGGCGTGTCACATGCGACACGGGCGTGTCCCAAGCCGTGTCACAGGCCATGTCCTGGTCGGGATTTCTGGTTTGACGGAGAGTGAGAGAACACATCCTTAAACACGGGCGTGTCACAAGCCGTGTTCGGCCCAGGAAGTTTATTTTCAGGGCGAATTGTGGCTGTTCATTTCCTTCTTTTGGGATCCAAGGGTTGTGGTTGGTCAATGCTGGATCATAAGGCCGGGAATAGGGTTTTCAAACCCACTCTTCCTGTTGGGTACATTGGAAAATGTGTACCTGATTTGAAGAAGCCCAACTTAGCTCAATGATATACATCAAGGTGTATTTGATGTTGTTTTGAGTTGACATGTGCAGGTGAAGAATTAATAAAGTATGCAGAAAAATTCTAAGTCCAAGTGTCGATACAGAGAAGGATGTGTCGACACATAGAAGAAATTAGTCGACACAACACTGGGAAGCAGTGTCGACACATAGTAGTTAGTCTACAACAATACTGGGAAAGTGTGTCGACACAGAAGAAGTAAGTCGACACAACACTGGGAAGCAGTGTCGACACGGAAGAAGTAAGTCGACACAACACTGGGAATTTGTGTCGACACATAAGAAAAGCGTCGACCTTAACATTGGGAAAATGTGTCGACACAGAAGAATATAGTCGACCTCAAATTTGTCGACACCAGCAAAATGTGTCGACACAGAAGAATATAGTCGACCTCAAGTTTGTCTACACCAGCAGAATGTGTCGACACATTGTGATTGAGTCGACACATTATAGCAGAGTTAAAAGAAGACTGTGTCGACACCTGAAGGCTAAGTCGACACTTACTAAGTTATGATTCTACAACAACTGTGTCGACACACAGGACTTGTGTCGACACACTGAATAGTCAAGACCAAGTTATTTTCAGAAGAAGCTGTGTCGACTCAAAGGCAACTTAGTCGACATCACTGAAGACTGTGTCGACACCAAAGTCAATTGTGTCGACACAGATAGACAGATGGTCTCGACACTTTCTGACAGACTGTCTCGACAACTTGTGGTTCAAGACTAAGGCACAGGACTTGTTTGAAGACTTGACAGCTGTGGGTTGTCACCGGTTAACTGAAGCTGTCAGACTTGTCAGAAAACGGTTAGAAACCGGATCAGCCGGTTACCATGAAGAAAGTCTATAAATAGACAGATTCAGAAGGAGAAAGTAACTTTTGAAAACATTGATAAGAATCAAAAAGTTGAGAAGGATTACAATCCAATTCATTTCAAGAAAGTGCTAGGCACTTAAGAAGATCTTCTCCGGAAGATCTAAGAAGACTATCTAAGGATAGATCAAAGAAGAGTTCTAATCAGAATTCAGAAGAATCATTCAAAGTGCTGGATAGAGAGAGATCAAGCCAGAATTTGAAGAAGAAGAAAGAAACCACCAGTGGATTCTCAAGAAGCTGTTTGGAAATCAACTCAACTAAGTTCATATTCAAGAAGCTTTGAAGAAAGCTCAGATACAGTTGATTTCATCAGCTGATCAAGAATTGTCTTGGCCTTTTCTCTCTCAATTTAGGCAAGACAGTTAAATAATCTTTTCTATATTTCTGTAGGATCTGTTTACACAGATCTGAGTTGTAAGCCTGTGTTATAAAGGCTGAGTGTAGGAGTGATGAACTCTGAGTGGTAGGGCTGTTTGCCTGAGTGTAGGAGAAGGGTCTTCTCTGAGTTGTAGGCCTTGGGGCAAGGCTGAGGTAGGGCTGTTGTGCCTGAGTTGTAGGAACCAGTTTGGTTCTGAGTTGTAGGATCTGTTGATCTGAGATTAGTGGAAGTTTGGCCGAAACTAGCATACTACTAGATAGGTGAAGGGGGAAAGTGGATGTACCCAGACCTTGGGGAACCACTATAAAACATTGTGCAATCTGTGATGTTTTATTTTCTGTGATTACTGTGATTATTGTGTTAGCCATTAAATTGAATTCTGCCTAAAAGTTTTTATAAATAAGTATAACCTATTCACCCCCCCCCCTCTAGGTGTTTAGGTTGTCTTGAAAGTAAAACTATCAAGTGGTATCAGAGGGAGGTTCCTCAAAAAGGACTTAACAGTCTGAGGTAGATCTGAAAGGCAGATTCAAGATTCAAGAAGATGGGTTCTGGAGAGAATCATAAGGAGCTAGGGTCTATGAAATTACCCATATGCAGGAAGGAAATCTTTGGGATCTGGAAAGAAAGAGTCAGATTGTTTATGGAGGCATCTGACCCAAGGATTTATATCACAGTTCAGGAAGGGCCCTTTATCCCAAAGAAGATTTCAGCTGTGGATGCAAATATCCAAATACCAAAGACTTATTCAGAAATGACCAAGGATGAAATCATCTTGGCAACCATGGACAAAAGGGCACAGAACATCATTGTTAGTGCCATAGATGATTCAACATTTCAGAATCTGATTCACTGCAAGACCTCCAAGGAGATGTGGGACACATTGATTGTCTACATGGAGGGATCTGAAGAAGTAAGGCTGGACAGGAAGTCTATGCTAAATCAGGAGTATGAAAGCTTTAGACAAGGAAAATCTGATAGCATAACTGAGTGCTATAAGAAATTCTATAGAGTTGTGAATGAGCTAATATCCTATGGAAGAGTCTTCAGTACCTATGAACTGAATGACAAATTCTTAAGATCCTTATCAAAGGATTGGGATACAAAGATCTGTGCCATAAGAGAAGTGGCTAAATTAGCAGTGATATCTCCTCCAACCCTGTTTGGAAAGTTGCTATCCTATGAAATGCAACTTATGGTGAGGAAGGAGGAAAGAAACTCAAGAGGAGAGCATAGAGAAAAGACTGTGGCATTCAATGTAGAAGCCACTAGAAAGAATAGGAGGATATCACCATCTCCTCCTAAGGAAGTTACAGAAGATAGTTCTGAAAGTTCAAACAAGGATTCTGAAAGCTGTGATTCAGATGCAGATTTTGCTGCATTCACAAGACAATTCCAGAGGTTCTTGAAGAAGAAGCAGTGGAAGTCTAGGCCTTCCCCATCACAGTAAGTTGATGACTATTATAAGAAGAAAAGGTCATCAAGGAAAGAGAAGAGCAGATCAAAGCCCAGCAAAGCCACTACTTCAAAGATTGTCTGTTATTGTTGCAATAGGCCTGGACATGTAGTGGCTGATTGTCCTGACAAGAGAAAGGAATCTTCAGAAAAGAAGAAGACTTATCAGAAAGGCAAGAAGGAGAAATCCTTTGTAGCAAAGAAAGATAAGAGTCTATCAGACCAGTCAACTTCAGAGTCAGAATCTGAAGCTGAAGCATATATTGGACTATATGCTGCATCTGAAGAAGAGGAGTTTCTGCAGTTGCTAGACTCCATCAATGAACAAAAGGATCAGCAGTGTATGGGGCTGATGGCAGGATCAGGAGAGGACATATGCCAGAATCAGTCTGGTCATAATAAGGTACAATGTCCTTCTATTACATCTGTTTGTTGTACAAGTGAAGAATCAGCTACATCTGCATCAACAGATATAGATGCATCTGAATCTGAAGGAGATGTCTATCAATTGATAGACAAGTATGGGGACCTGTTGCAGGCCCTTAAGAAAAGCAAGAACCTGGTTAAATCTCAGGCTCAGGAAATGGCTGAACTAAGGTTTGCTACAACTGAGTTAGAAAAAGTTATTGATCAAAAATTAAATGAAATTGCCAAGCTGAAGAATATAACTATTATTCAGATGGGCACAATTAATTATACTAATGATCAAGTGAAGAGTCTGGAGGCCAGACTTAGAATTGAAAGGGATTTAGTGGCTAGTTACTCTAAGCCAAAATCTGTCTTACCCTTGATAGATGAATTTGTCACTCAAAAGGGTAAGGCTGGATTAGGATTTAAAGGTAACTCCAGGGCTGGCAGATTCAAGAGGAAAGGCAAAGCTCCTGTTCAGCCACTAAACCTTTCAGTCCCCATAAAGTTTAGTAAGGTGAAAGTGCCTTCTAACAAATATGATCATGAAGACATTCAAGGTCATATTAAGACTAATGTTCTGAAGAACAAGGGTGTAAATGCAAGCAGACCTACCTATGGTCATAAACCCAATGGTTTTAAGAAATCAGTAGGTGAAGTTGCAACAGCACCAGCAATGAACAGAAATTCTTCTGACAAGGATGTATCTAGATCTAGATACAATAAGTTTGAATGTTGGTGCTGTGGCAAGAGAGGCCATTTTGCATTAGACTGCTGGTATAACACAAGTGTTATAAAGAATAAGAGTCTACCTGTTAGAAGAGGTTATGATAGCTTTATTAATGCTAACCTGAACCAAGGACCCAAGACTTACTTGGGTTCTAAGGATAAGTAATTCTGTATTGCAGGTGAATCCAAGTAACCATGCCCCTATATGGTACTTGGATAGTGGTTGTTCCAGGCACATGACTGGAACAAAGGGGCTGCTGAAGGAGTATTCATCTGTCAAAGATGGACCTAAAGTGATCTTTGGTGGATCTGAAAAAGGAGTCATCAAAGGGTTTGGTAACATTTCTTCTAACCTAATTACTATCACTCAAGTGGCTTATGTAAAAGGTTTGAAACATAATCTAATAAGCATAAGCCAGCTAAGTGATTTAGGATATGACATTTCATTTGTTAAAGATGGATGTCATATCAAGAGGTCAAGTGATCAAAAGATCATATTGACTGGGTATAGGAAGAGAAATGTATATTGTCTTAATTTTGAATGTGAGAATAAGGCTTCTCCCATCTGTCTTGTAGCTGATGACAATGCTTCTCATTGTGTTAAGTGGCACAAGAGATTGGCTCATCTAAACTACAAGACAATTGGCCAACTCTTTAGCAAAGAGCTAGTGAGGAATGGACCTCAAATTAAGTGTATAAAGGAAGGGATATGCTCAGCTTGTCAAAAGGGAAAGCAGACAAAATCCTCCTTTCAAAGCCTTGAAAACAAGGATTCTGTGAGGTGCTTATACCTCTTGCATATGGATCTTTTTGGTCCTATGCCAGTTCATAGTCTAGGTAGGAAGGTCTACACTTTTGTGGTTGTAGATGACTATTCTAGATTTACATGGGTGTTCTTTCTGAGACAAAAATCTGAAACCCCAAGTGTATTACTTAATTTTGTAAAGCAAATTCAGAATGAACTGAATAGTACAGTGGTCAAAATCAGAAGTGACCATGGTACTGAGTTTCAATCTGAAAGCATAACAAACTTGTGTAAAGACTTTGGGATTTTCCAAGAGCTCTCCTCACCTAGAACACCTCAGCAAAATGGAATTGCTGAAAGAAAGAATAGAACATTAATTGAAGCTGGTAGAACTTTATTGAGTGACACCTCTCTCCCAGAATATTTTTGGGCTGAGGCAGTTAACACTGCTTGTCATGTCATCAATAGGGCTTCTATCACCAAAAGCCACAGAAAGACTCCCTATGAGATTGTGAAAGGCAGAAAACCAAATCTATCCTATTTTAGGATCTTTGGTTGCAAGTGCTATATACTTAACAATGGCAAGTCATATTTGACTAAGTTTGCTGCCAAATCCCAGAATGGGATATTTGTTGGGTACAGCACAAATAGTAAGGCCTATAGAGTCTTCAACTTAACTACTCAAGTTGTTGAAGAATCTGTGCATGTTGTATTTGATGAAACAAGATTAATCAATTGTGAGTTGTCTTGTAGATCAAATGACTCAATAGGTATAAGCAAGAGGATGGACAAGCTCTCCATTGCTGAAGCTTCAAAGGAAGATGGAGCATTGGAAAATGAAGGCTGCTGTCCAGGGGGAGTACAAGAGATAATGGAAGCTGATGAAAACCAAGAGGTTCAGCAGAATGAAGAAGCTGGAGATGCTCAACCTGAAGGGAATCTTCCTTCAGCTATAAGATATCTAAGAGATCATCCTGCTGATCAGATAATTGGTGATCCAAGACAAGGAGTGCAAACTAGAAGCAGAAATCAAAGCACAGTTTTGCATTCAAGTTTCTTGTCTCAAATGGAACCTAAGAAGTTTGAAGAAGCTATCCAAGACCAACACTGGATTGATGCTATGCAAGAGGAGCTGAATCAATTCAGAAGGTGCAAAGTTTGGGAGCTTGTTCCTAAACCAAGAGGCCAGAACATAATTGGCACTAAGTGGATCTATAGGAACAAGCTAGATGAAAGTGGGATAATAGTGAAGAATAAAGCAAGGTTAGTTGCAAAAGGATACAGGCAGGAAGAAGGGATCGACTTTGATCAAACCTTTGCTCCAGTAGCAAGGCTGGAGGCAATCAGAATGTTCCTTGCCTATGCAGCCTACCAAGACTTCAAAGTATACCAGATGGATGTGAAGTCAGCATTTCTGAATGGTGATCTTAAAGAAGAAGTATATATAGAGCAACCATCAGGTTTTGTAGATCCTCTTAAACCTGATTCTGTGTATAAGCTTAGGAAAGCTTTGTATGGGTTAAAACAAGCTCCAAGGGCTTGGTATGAAACCCTGTCTACCTTCCTCATTGAGAATAAATTCTCAAGAGGAAAGATAGACAAAACTCTATTCCTTAGGGAATCCAAAGGTAAGATCATCTTAGTTCAGATCTATGTTGATGACATAATCTTTGGATCTACTGAAAACAACCTTTGTAAAAAGTTTGCCAAACTTATGCAAGGGAAGTTTGAGATGAGCAGTATGGGAGAACTTAAGTTCTTCTTGGGACTCCAAGTAAGACAGACTGATGATGGATTGTCCATATCCCAGTCTAATTTCACCAAAGAATTAATTAAGAAATATGGTATGGAGTCATCCTCCATCATGAGAACTCCTATGGGAACAAGTATGCCTATATGCAAAGATGAGGCAGGTAAACCTGTTGATGAGTCATTGTATAGAGGAATAGTTGGGTCTCTACTATATCTTACTGCTAGTAGACCAGACATTATGTATGCAACATGTGTCTGTGCTAGGTACCAAGCCTGCCCTAAAGAATCTCATTATACTGCAGTCAAAAGGATTCTGAGATATCTAAAGGGCACTCCTAATCTAGGCCTTTGGTACCCTAGGAATAGAGATTTTCTACTAACAGGCTATTCAGATGCAGATTTTGCAGGATGTAGAGAGGACAGGAAAAGTACTACAGGTACTTGTCAATTCCTGGGAGGAAGACTAATATCATGGAGTAGTAAGAAGCAGACCAGTGTGGCAATTTCCACAGCTGAGTCAGAGTATGTTGCTGCTGGAAGCTGCTGTGCACAGCTATTGTGGATGCAGCATCAGCTTAAGGATTATGGTATTCAGGTAAGTAGAACACCCCTTTTATGTGATTCTAAGAGTGCTATTTCTATTGCTAATAATCCAGTTTCTCATAGTAGAACTAAGCATATAGAAATCAAATATCATTTTCTTAGAGAACATGTAGAAAAAGGAGACATCTCATTGGAATTTGTAAAAACAGATTATCAAATAGCAGATGTATTTACTAAGCCTTTAGATGAAACCAAATTCAATAAATTCAAAATTGAATTAGGTATGTTAACCATTGATTAATGTATTAACAAAATCATTAACAATGCAATTGAAGTGGTATGTAAGTAAGTTAAAGTAATAACAACATAATTAAGTGTTAAAAAAAGGACACATTGAAGTAACACTTACAAGTGGTGTTGAACCAACAGAAATTGGCAAAGTAAGAATGTGTCGACACATTCAGTAATAATGTGTCGACTCAGAGAAATAATGTCGACAAGTCAGAAATATTGTGTCGACACAGAGAATATGTGTCGACACTTAAGAGTTATATTGTCGACTTAACCAGAAATGTAATGTCGACTCAACCAGGATAATGGTGTCGACACTTACAGAATATGTGTCGACACTTATCCTTAGAGTCGACACAGAATTTCTGTCTATCTACTATGTATCCAAGGTGTCGACATAACCACAAATTGGTGTCGACACATAGTAGGCTGAAGTAATGTCGAGACAATAGAAGTTTGTGTCGACACATTCCGTCTGTGTCGACACATTTAGTCTGTTTTTTGGCGCCTTTTGAACTTCTTTCAACAGAAGGTATAAATAGGTCAAAAACTCTTTCTGTCGACACGCTTCCAAGGTTTTCGAGACTAAAACCCTGTGTCGACAGTCTATCTTTCTCTCTTCTCTCAAGATTTCTCGACGAATCGATGGCGCCAAGGATTGAAGACAACGTCAATGAAGGGTATGAGTTAGTGCGCCAGGCCTTTGCAGATGCGCCGCCAGATGTTCAAGGGGTTATCACCCTCCTCTCCGAGTCAGGGTTAGAATTTCTAATCTCAGAACCGACTAAAATCTGGAAGAAGGAGGTGCACGAGTTCTTTATCTCTGCATCAGTCCACTCAAATGGCCTCAAGATTAAGTCCAATGTTCAAGGGACTAAGGTGAAGATTACTCCAAGAAGTTTAAGAAAGATCTTTCAATTACAAGTAGTTGAGAATGAAGAGAAAGTTCCTAGTTCTAAGACAAGGGAAGCCCTTCAATGGTGTGGACTGGACTCGAGCATGAAGATTGGAGCTGCATTCAATAGGAAGGGTATGAATCAGCAAGGGAAGTTCTTGTCTGAAATTGTTGGGAAAGTGATCCTCTGCAAGACAGGTGGACATGATAGGATTTCTGCCTATATGTTCAGCCTTATGACCAGGATTGTTTTTACAATTCCTACTGATTGGTCAGGAGTACTCTTTGACAAGATCAAAGAAGGAATCAAGAAGCCCAACATGGCTAGAATCATGAGCTTATATCTCACTGGAGTGATTCCTGAAGTGATGCAGCAACTGCCAGGGACTAAGATCAATCATATGAGAAGAATGGATATGAGACTGTTCTCTAGGTGGGATAGGGTGCTGTCCAAGGATGTGCCTGAAGAGAGCAGGCCAGACACCCCTGTGAAATCCCCTTCTCCAACTCAAGAAACTGAACAACAACAAGATGACCCACTCAGGACACAAGTTGAAGAATAGCCTGACTCAACTATAGTCCAGCAAGTGTCAACACCTGCACAGATGCAGGGGGAGCCAGTTCACTCTCCTGCTCAAAATGTATCTACTCCTGATCAGGTACAAGTGTAGGGGGAGCTAATGTATTTTACTATAAAAGACATTGCTCATATTCTTATTACTGCACAGGTTCAGGGGGAGCTAGTGTCCACTCCTACTCTAGATACTACAATTACTGAACGAGTACAGGAGAAGCTGTTGTCAGTACAAGTGCAAGAGGAAGCACAGTTAGACTTATCTCAAGATTTAACTGCTACAGAAGAAACAGCTCAACTGGAATTTACTCTGGAGGAGTTATTCCCTGATGCTGATACTACTACTGATAAAGTAGGAGAAGGACCAGAAATTGAGAAGTCCATAGGTATGGAAATTGATCAGGAAGCTGAAGTTGAGCCACAGGTTGAGGGGGAGCCAGTGGATGTTGAGACTGTACAACATGGCACTGAAGCAGATGTTTCTCCTCCTCCCAAAGAAAGAGTTCAAATTGACAGCACTTCTGAGTCAGAAACTGAAGAAGCCAGGGTGGCTAAAAAGAGAAAACTTATGGTCTTTCAGAGAAGGAGCAAGAGCTATAAGCAGGCTCTACAGTCTACATCACATCACACTCCTTCTGCCTTTGATTATAACAAGTTTATGGTAGATCTACAGGTGAAATTGGATGAACATAGAATGGCTCTGGAAAAGTATGTTGATGAAAATAGCAAGTCACTTCAGTTTGACTTAGCTCAGGATATAAAGTCCATCCAGTTTCAAGTCAACATGCATAAGAAGGAAATGACAGATTGCTTCCATAAGGGTGGTAATGCTGTAGTATATCTGGCAAAACAACAATAGACTATCATCCCTAAAGTGGATGACATTGCTTTAAAGCAAAGCTATGTCTTGGAAAATCAGTTAAGAATGAATGATAATTTAACTGAATCTCATCATGAGATAATAGAGGAATTGTAAAAGATTTTTCCAGGCAAGCCTGCAGATAAAACAAAAGAAATGGAAGAATTTGAAGCTGCTATTGCTTCTGTTAAGACTGCAATCACTACCTCTCAAAAAGAAATATCTGAAAAGCTTCAAAAGTTAAAACCATTTTTTGAAGAGGGTGTCAATTATCTGGATGGCCAAATCAGATTTCAAAAGGAAGATCTCAGAGATCATGTTTCAAGAGAAGCCATAAAGGGGGAGAGGATGCTAGTTCATGCAGGCTCAGAGCACTCCAAATGGGTGACCAATAGTATTCGAGCCATATTAGGATATCCCCCATTGTGTGATGATGCTATGGTGGCTGAGTCAGGAATACAAACAAGTCTACTTGAAGGCAATCAACCTGAGGTTGCCCAAGTCATTTACCCCCCTCCAGATTTTGATATGATTGATCAGCAGGTTCAAGGGATGTATAGTCCTCCAAAGGAGGTTACTAATATTGTAATTGGGAAGGTTGATAAGCCTGAGGCTACTTTGAAAGACCAGCAAGATGCTCTTCTATCTAAGAAAAGGTTTAGAGAGCAGGCTGAACTTAAGCCAGACTTTGAGCAGTGGAGTCCTACTTCCAGAAATATAATACTCACTGCATGGAAGGCTGTCAAAGACCAAGTGTAGGAAAGAGGCAAGTGGTACAATGAGATGGAATGGCAGAAGTATGAAGCCAGGCAAGAGGCCATTGTACAGTTTAGAAGAAAAGCCAAGCTGGGTAGGCTGCCTACAGATGCTCAGGAGCCAAGCAAATATTTTCCAAAGCCCTTTCATTATTTTGAAAGGCAAAGGCTCAAGGAAGAAGCTAAGAAGAAGGCTGATCTAAAAGGCAAGAAGCCAGCTGAAGATTCTGAAGCTCCTGTGAAGGCTCAAGTTCTATCTGGCAAAGGGATTGTCATTAAAGAGCCTGATCAGTCTTAGTTTTTTTTAGTTCTTTCAAAGTATTTTGTAATATTTTGATTAAATCATTAAATGTAATTCTCTGTATTCAAACATTATCAGGTTATAAACAAAATGTTGTTTGGCATCATATAATGTTCATTCTGTGATGGATTGTTTTTATGTTTTGTTTATATTAAGTATTCCTGTTATGTCATTTATCATCAGTTTATACTTTATATAAATGGTGTATATCATTGGCTATAGGGTTATGACTTCTCCAAATAGGGGGAGATTGTTGGGTACATTGGAAAATGTGTACCTGATTTGAAGAAGCCCAACTTAGCTTAATGATATACATCAAGGTGTATTTGATGTTGTTTTGAGTTGACATGTGCAGGTGAAGAATTAATAAAGTATGCAGAAAAATTCTAAGTCCAAGTGTCGACACAGAGAAGGATGTGTCGACACATAGAAGAAATTAGTCGACACAACACTGGGAAGCAGTGTCGACACATAGCAGTTAGTCTACAACAATACTGGGAAAGTGTGTCGACACAGAAGAAGTAAGTCGACACAACACTGGGAAGCAGTGTCGACACAGAAGAAGTAAGTCGACACAACACTGGGAATTTGTGTCGACACATAAGAAAAGCGTCGACCTCAACATTGGGAAAATGTGTCGACACAGAAGAATATAGTCGACCTCAAATTTGTCGACACCAGCAAAATGTGTCGACACAGAAGAATATAGTCGACCTCAAGTTTGTCTATACCAGCAGAATGTGTCGACACATTGTGATTGAGTCGACACATTATAGCAGAGTTAAAAGAATACTGTGTCGACACCTGAAGGCTAAGTCGACACTTACTAAGTTATGATTCTACAACAACTGTGTCGACACACAGGACTTGTGTCGACACACTGAAGAGTCAAGACCAAGTTATTTTCAGAAGAAGCTGTGTCGACTCAAAGGCAACTTAGTCGACATCACTGAAGACTGTGTCGACACCAAAGTCAATTGTGTCGACACAGATAGACAGATGGTCTCGACACTTTCTGACAGACTGTCTCGACAACTTGTGGTTCAAGACTAAGGCACAGGACTTGTTTGAAGACTTGACAGCTGTGGGTTGTCACCGGTTAACTAAAGCTGTCAGACTTGTCAGAAAACGGTTAGAAACCGGATCAGCCGGTTACCATGAAGAAAGTCTATAAATAGACAGATTCAGAAGGAGAAAGTAACTTTTGAAAACATTGATAAGAATCAAAAAGTTGAGAAGGATTACAATCCAATTCATTTCAAGAAAGTGCTAGGCACTTAAGAAGATCTTCTCCGGAAGATCTAAGAAGACTATCTAAGGATAGATCAGAGAAGAGTTCTAATCAGAATTCAGAAGAATCATTCAAAGTGCTGGATAGAGAGAGATCAAGCCAGAATTTGAAGAAGAAGAAAGAAACCACCAGTGGATTCTCAAGAAGCTGTTTGGAAATCAACTCAGCTAAGTTCATATTCAAGAAGCTTTGAAGAAAGCTCAGATACAGTTGATTTCATCAGCTGATCAAGAATTGTCTTGGCCTTTTCTCTCTCAATTTAGGCAAGACAGTTAAATAATCTTTTCTATATTTCTGTAGGATCTGTTTTCACAGATCTGAGTTGTAAGCCTGTGTTATAAAGGCTGAGTGTAGGAGTGATAAACTCTGAGTGGTAGGGCTGTTTTACTGAGTGTAGGAGAAGGGTCTTCTCTGAGTTGTAGGCCTTGGGGCAAGGCTGAGGTAGGGCTGTTGTGCCTGAGTTGTAGGAACCAGTTGGGTTCTGAGTTGTAGGATCTGTTGATCTGAGATTAGTGGAAGTTTGGCCGAATCTAGCATACTGCTAGATAGGTGAAGGGGGAAAGTGGATGTACCCAGACCTTGGGGAACCACTATAAAACATTGTGCAATCTGTGATGTTTTATTTTCTGTGATTGCTGTGATTATTGTGTTAGCCATTAAATTGAATTCTGCCTAGAAGTTTTTATAAATAAGTATAACCTATTCACCCCCCCCCCCTCAAGGTGTTTAGGTTGTCTTGAAAGTAAAACTATCACTTCCTATCTTCTTCCTCTTTCTAAGTGTTAGAGAGAGGGGAGAGCTAGGAGGAAGAAGGAGATCAACTCCGGCTATCGGTGAAGCTTCGGAGCCCTGCTTCGCGAGCGGAGTCCAGATCCACGAAGGCAAGATCATTGCGATGGTGTTCATCCGACAAAGTTTCTCCATTTCTAGGAAGAGAGGTTGTAAGGTAATGAAACTTCTCCTCTTGTTTTTAGGATGCACGTTTAGCATATTTTCTTAATTTGGGTTCCTGATCTCTCAAATGAGAGGGGTTTGGGTTGCCATGGTTCAAGAGGAACCTCCGGGTCAATTGTGTCCATTACCGGCATGTTTTGGCATTAGAGATCTGCTCTGTTAGTGGATTAGGCATTTTGGGTGAAGCCGAAGTCGTGACCGTTAGTCCGAGTCGGTGATGTTGCATAGCGAGCTTTGAGGATTCGGTAGAAATCCATTACGGCTAGATGTCGTTATGTTTTATGCGTTTTTCCCTTTTTCTTGAGTGAGTACTCACAACAGGAACCGGGAAAGGTTAGCTCCGCTTCGGCGGTAGATGGTTTCCTTGGTGCGCGGGAATGTTGCGGTACGAATGATGGATTAGGGTGGGAAATTATGGTTGTGTTGTGCTAAGTCGTGGCTACATCTCCGTGGTTTGTTGGCTATCCCGTGACGTTCATGTGACTTGGGGAAAGTGTCCCTACAAGACTAGTCCCCTTCTGTGAGACTGACGAGAACGCCGAGCGTAGAGCAAGCCCAGGCAATGAAGCCACGAGCTAGTGGGGTCCAGCAAGGGTTCTTAGAATCAGTTTGTGTGTGAGACGGAATCCTGACGTGAGAAGTCAGAATTTGCGGGCAAGCCCGAGGTTTAAGACCCATGTGCGGGTGGGGTCTTTGTAAGATTTCCGTATAACAGCGCTTGGGCTGTTAGGGACATAGTTGTTCCCTTTTGTTTGCTGATTTATGACAATGGGGAAACGGAAGTACCCAGTGTTTGATGATGTGTTAGATGCATACACAATAGGGTGCCTTGGGCGAAGCTCGGGTTTGCATACATGTTGCATAATAGGTCCCTTTCACTCTGTTCTAAACATAGAAAATGTGTTTGTTGTATGAGACATCCAAACCTGTTTTAAAGCTTTATATATATTTGCATTTGGTATACGAAGTGCTGACCTGCAGGTTGGAGGGGTACCCCAGGGTCCGTTAGGGGAGGCCAGGAGGAGATGTGTTGGTTATACAGTAGAGGTCATCCTTTACTGACCCACATTACTTAAAATCTTTACAGGGCAAGGATCGCAAGCAGGAGCTAGTGCGCCGGGCAAAAATCCCTAAGCCTCATGAAGTGTTGATGTACTTTTAGCTTGCTTCCTTTTCTCATCCTGTATGATCCATGTTTTGTACATTGTCTGGCTTGCACGCCGAGGTAGATTAGGAGTGTTTTTGCACGTTCATGTTTGACCTTGTGATCTTTATTTAATGGACTCTTTTGTGTAAGGCCCTAAGGCAATTTGATACTCTTGATAGTGGTGGATAACTTCTAGTCGTGTTGTTTTGTTTTCATTGTGTTTAGTTTTGAGTTTTGAGTTTGGGTAGTAATATCATCTTATAATGCTGAAGCTGTGGCGACTGTATGTTGTGGGGCCCCGGCCGGACCCATATTATACGGCCATTACAGGGGAGGTGTTACAAACTGGTTATCAGTTCATGACGAGCGTTTGATTCGGGAGTTGGAGGCATTTGAGATCTCTTGTGTGGACAAGCAGACTAGTGCCGAAGTGCAATTGAACTGGACAGAAGTTAAGTATGACCTCGCTTATTGGATTCGACAGGCTCTGGATTTGGATAGCAACATGAAGCAATTCATGGATGAGTCTTTGGATGGGTCAAATTCCCAATTTGATGCTGTTGCTTGACTGCTATGGAAGGACAGTCGTTTGTGCGTCCCAAATGTGGGTAAAATACGGGAGGAATTAATGTACGAGGCTCATCATACTAAGTACTCGATTCACCTAGGGAGCACGAAGATGTATCGTGATATGAAGAAGTTGTTCTGGTGGCCAGGACTTAAGAAGGACGTGGCACTTTGCGTGTCGAAGTGTCAAACGTGCACCTTGGTGAAGACGGAGTGCCAGAAGCCCAGAGGTTTCTTGTAGTCCTTGCCTATCCCGGAGTGGAAGTTTGATGATATTTCTATGGATTTTGTTCATGGTTTGCCAAGATCGCAGAAGGGAAACGACGCCATTTGGGTGATCGTAGATCGATTAACAAAGGTGTCGCACTTCATTCTGAATAGGAAGGACGATTCAGTGGATAAACTGGCAAAACTCTATATGGATAACATTGTTCGATTACACGGTGTTCCCTTCAGCATCGTGAGTGACTGAGATGGGCAGTTCATGTCCAATGAATGGAGGTTGGTGCAACAAATATTAGGAACCAAGCTGAGTTTCAGCAAGGCCTTTCATCTGCAGACGGATGGTCAGATCGAGAGAGTTAACAGGACGATGGAGGACATATTTCGCATGTGCTTCCTGGATTTCGGGAAGCAGTGGGAAGATCACCTGTACTTTGTGGAATTTGCTTATAATAATAACTACCAAGCGAGCATTCAAATGGAGCCCTTTGAGGCCCTATACGGTAGAAAATGTTGCATGCTGTTGTCGTTGTTGGAAATGGGTGAGTCGAGGCTGTACAAATTGCATGAGGTGGAATACGCAACTTTATTGGTACGAACAATTCGAGAATGACTGCTGATCGCTCTGGACAGACAGGCTAAATACTATAATGCCAAGCATCAGATCGTTGAGTTCGCTATTGGCGACTGGGTGTATTTGAAGATTAAGTCGTGCAATGGTGTCTCACGGGTACAATGCTTGAAGAAGCTGAGCCCGAGATACCTTGGAACGTTTGAAGTTCTGGAGCGAATTTGTGAAATAGCTTATCGGCTAAAGCTATCAGTGGAACTAAGTTGTCTTCACGACGTATTCCACATATTGGTATTGCGGAAGGTGGTGCAAGAGCATTCACAAGTGATTGCGGTCGATCAAGTACCGGTTGAAAATGGGTTGACGATGAAGGTCAAGCCCGTTCGCATTGAGGACTAGGAAGTCAAGCGACTGTGTAACAAAGACATCAGGATGGTCAAAGTCCGATGGGACAACTGCGGTCGTGAGGAGCTTTCGTGGAAGCGAGAGCAGACTATGCTCAAAGAGTATCCCGAGCTCTTCTTCTCAGGTAACGTTTAAGTTTGAGTACTTTCTTTTCCTTTCTGTAATTTCGGGACGAAATTCTTTTAAGAGAGGGTGAATTGTAACGCCCCGAAACTCAAAAGAGGAATGGGCAGCGTTTAAGCCAAGTTTGGGTCCTGGTAAGGGCCACATGGCCTATGACACGGGCGTGTCCAAGGCCGTGTCGTGCTTGTGTTGGACGGTTTTTCTGCGTGGTCGATGAAATGCAGTCGACAATCGTTGGAGGTCGAGAACACGGCCTGAGACACGGGCGTGTCCTGGGCCATGTCCTGCTCCAGCTGTTTGTCGGGCTTTGTGGAGAGAGTTACACGGCCTGGGACACGGGTGCGTCTGGCTCACAACCTGTAATACGGGCATGTCACAAGGCCGTGTCCTCTTTAGGATGTTTTGGTCCAGTGTTGATTGAGGAACGCGCCCCACAACACGGGCATGTACTGTCTGACACAGGCGTGTCAATTGTGACACGGGCATGTCTAAGCCTGTGTCCTATTTGGGATGCGACGGTTTTAGCGACGATTAAGGCACACAACCCATGACATGGGTGTGTCTATGGGTAACACGTGCATGTCATAAGCCGTGTCACAGGCCGTGTCGTGTTCTGTATTTTCTAGGTTACGGCGAGTGTGGAATACGGCCTTAGACACGGGCATGTCACAAGCCGTGTTTGGCCTAGTAAATTTATTTTAAGTGCGAATCGTGGCCGTTCATTTCCTTCTTTTGGGATCCAAGGGCCCTTCCTGGTCCTTGCATAGATAAGGCTGGGAATGCGAGGTTGAAACCCTAATTTCCCATCAAGAATTCTCTTTCTAAAACCTTAGAGAGTGGGGAGAGTAAGGAGGAAGGAGAAGAATAAATCCGGCCACCGGAGAAGCTTTGGAGCCCCGATTCTCAATCTGAGCCCAGATCTGTGAAGGCGAGGCTATTGCGGTGCTTTCCATCCGACTAGATCTTCATGGCGCCAAAGAGAAACACAAGGGTAATGATTCTCTTCTTGGACATGTGAAGTCCTCTTTCCTTTTTGCATAGGAAGCTCGCTCTCGCGAGTACACGGTGAGTGTGAGGTATTACTTCGGGTAGACATAAATAGTCCCCGATGTATTGCATGTAGAGTCCGGAATCGAAGTACGGACATAGGCTTGGTGTGTGAAGCCTACCCGGACAAGTTGGTCTGGATCGGTGATGTTTCATTATGCATGAATGGTCGAAGAAGACTCCGTGCCAATGGTTGTTTTCGGGTTTTCCACGTGGTAGATTGCAAAAGGGAATCTTGGGGATTAACTCCAAGGTACACCCGGAAAACTGGGCAGAGGCGTGATTCTGCCATCTTTTTGGCCTGGGAGCCAACTTTCACATAACTGGGTTATGTAAAATTTGTGTAATCGGTTTGGGACTCGGGGAAGCTAGACTCGCGCATATGGCTTAAATTGACGTTGCGATGTGAGCAACGGGTTAGACAGAACCGTACTCGCTCTATGAGGTTCGGTTAAAGCGACCTTGAAAGTGAGGGTAAGATCCACCTTTACTCTAGAGAGGGGGGGGGGGTGAATAGAGTATTTTAAAGTAATTTTGAAAATTAAAAACTAATTGGCAGTGGAAGACTTAATTTAATTATAGTGTATTGTGCTTGCAGTAAACAAAATAAAGTAAAGCAAGAAACTAATTCACAGCACACAGCAAATAAAACACAGGCAACCAGAAGACATAAGGAGCTATAGTGGTTCCCCAATCAACCTGGGTACATCCACTCTTCTACCACCCTAGGTAGGAATCCACTGCAGGATGAGTTGATCAGGTGTCCTGAGCACCAATGAGCTTTTGATAAGGTGCTCAAAAACCAAAACAGATTTCTTGATCAGGTGTCTTGCCACCACTGTGTTTTGACAAGGTCTCAGAAACCAAACACAAAACTTTTGAAGGGAGTTTTGAATAACCCTTTTACAGCAAAAGAAAAGAAAAGGAGGTGAAGTTTTTCTTCTCTGTCAACAGTCAAAGAGAAGACTAATGGATTGATGATGTCAAAGATCCCCCTGAGATTTGCAGTTGTTCAGGAGAAGAAGCTTTGCACAGGGTGATAGGCCTTTAGAAGATGAGATCTCCAGCAAAAGATAATTTCAGCAATGACTGAAATGTGATGTGTTTGGAGTCTTGATTGATGAAGCCTTGAAAAACTTGAATCAGAGATGAGATACTGTAATCCTGTAGTTCTTGTGTGTGTCTCACAGATCTCATATATTGTTCTTAGTTTTCTCTTGTTATTGTTCTCTGTCTCTATTGTCTGAAATGATATATTGAAATCCAATCTTCTAGATAGCTGTTGGCCAGTCAAAAATGACTTCCTTAATTGATAACTGTCTCCGGAGAAAGTCCTAAGAAACATTCCCTTTAGTCTCCTTGAAACTTGCTCCAGATTGATTGAAACAGCTACAAAATCCTTTGCATTAAATGCTGGATATGAAGAAATTTGAATTCCATAACTGACTGAATTTGAAATCCTGACATCATCGATCTCTCAAGAAAATTGTCGATCTGAGCTCGACTATCGTCGACCTGAGCTCAGATACTGGATTTTAACTTGAGACAGAAACGTGGATCTGAGATCGACTATCGTCGAACTGAGCTCAAAGATCTGGATTTTAACTTGAGACAGAAACGTCGATCTGAGCTCGGAGATCGTCAAACCGAGTTCGATGACACGTTGAACTGAGCTCGACGATAATTACCTTAGTCTTCTGCACTCGCAATCTGAACTAGGAGGTCTTGGGGGTAGCTTTCAAACCTAAGTACTAAGCCTTAGACCTATTCTAGTTGACCTTTAAATCTATACAATGAGGTCAAGACACAATCCTATGGACATAGTGATCCTTACCCAAATCAGTAATAGGGTGTTCCAACAATCTCCACCTATTTGGGTTAGGATTACTATTTACAAGATTTAGGAATTTAAATGCAGATAAGCAGAAAAAATACACCATTGTAGAAGATTAAATAACAGTATTGCATAAGCACAACAAATTTGTTCAGAGTGAGAGATATATATAGTTTAGTCTTACACTATCAGTCCTTTTCCTTGCCCTTTTTGAAAAGGATTTCTCTATTGGGGTTTTCAACTTCTCTCTTAGATCTTCTGTCATCAGTAGCACCAAGGGTAGTTTGAGATTTGGCTCTAGGAACAACTGCCTTTGGGTGCAATTCCATTCTATCTAGCATAACAGAAAATTCTTCTCCAGACAACTAACCAGTATCAAGTCCAGTACTCAATTGAAAAACTTTTGTCAGAAGTGCGGGAGTGAGGGATACCTGGGTTCCTGAAATAGTCCCGACAACTATATTTTGATCCAGATTATGGGCTGTGTATACCCATTCTTTGATTTCATCTGCAGCCAGCTTAATCATTGTAGTCATGATTGCGACCAACTGTTGTTCCTTAAAAAGTTCTAGAATGTCCTTGAATATCTGATCAATGTCTTCAAATGAGTCCATGTCGATGTCAAATTTGGTATCAAACTTCATCGCGGCTAAGACAGTAACTGAAACGACCATATTTTTCCTACAAAAACAAACAAACAAGACCAAGTGCAGAAGGGTTTGGAGGGAAGAAAAGCTCTACAGAAAGTATGAATGCGCAAAAGTGAACGATGGCCGAAAAATGATTTTTATATCAGGGTTCGACGCAGAAAAGGAAAGATCGTTGAACTCAGTTCGACGATCTGGGCTTCTAAAGGAATCTGAAAGGTCTTCAACATCATCGATCTCCGTTCGACGATATTGGAGAGCGTCGAGCTCCGTTCGACGATCTCTGATCGGAAAGAGATAGCCTAGCACTATCTGGACAACGCTGAGCTCCGTTCGACGATTTCATGAGAATGTCGATCTCCGTTCGACGATCTTTGGGAAAAACGTCGAGCGCAGTTCAGAGTTCAGAAAGAACCTACAGACACTAGAGAAATTAAAATTTTTGTCTAGTCTTGGTCAATTTTTAAAGTTTAAAAATCTTGGATCTTAATTTAGACTCCCTCCATATAACATTCCTAACTGATTCAGGAAGAATGTGTGTTTCTTTTCATCCAAGAGTTTGGTGAAAATATCTCCCCTTTACAAAATAGTTGGGATATATTGAAGTTAAATTTTATTTTTTTCAACATTATCTCTTAAGAAGTGATGCCAAATCTCTATATGTTTTGTCCTACTATGGAGGACTGGATTTTGGGCTATAGAAATAGCACTGGTGTTATCACAAAAGATTTTTGACTTATTTAAGTTGTAACCATAGTCTAGGAGCTGATTTTGAATCCACAATATCTGTGAGCAACAACTACCTACTGCCATGTATTAAGCTTCAGCAGTTGATGAGGACACAGATGTTTGTTTCTTACAGAACCAGGAGACATGTCTGTCACCAAGAAACTAACAAGTTCCACTGGTGCTTTTCTTGTCTACTCTACATCCAGCATAATCAGCATCTGAAAATCCAGTTAATTCAAATCCTGAATCTTTTGGATACCAGAGACCTAGATTTGGACAACTTTTCACATACCTAAAAATCCTTTTTACTAATGTTAGGTGTGACTCTCTAGGGCTTACTTGGAATCTAGCACAGATGCATGTAGCAAACATTATGTCAGGCCTACTAGCTGTAAGATACAATAAAGAGACAATCATTGCTCTATATGTTGTCTGATCAACAAGTTTCCCATGTTCATCAGCATCTAATATAGCATTAGTAGGAATAGGTGTTTTCATAGAGGATGCTTCAGACATACCAAATTTCTTAACCAAATCTTTTGCATACTTAGTTTGAGAAATGAATATGTCATCAACATGCTGTTTGACTTGCAATCCTAGAAATAAGGAAAGCTCACCCATGCTACTCATTTAAAATTTTGAATGCATTAGGTTGGAAAACCTCTTGTACAATTTTGAATCAGTAGATCCAAAGATAATGTCATCTACATAAATTTGTACTAGTAGAATATTGGACCTATGGGTTCTAATGAAAAGAGTTTGGTCTACTCTACCCCTTTTAAAATCATTTTCCAAAAGAAAGCATGCTAAGGTCTCATACCATGCTCTAGGAGCTTGCTTGAGACCATATAATGTCTTATGCAATTTAAAAATATAATCAGGATGAGTAGGAGAGATAAAACTTGGGGGTTGTCTGACATAGACTTCTTCCTTGATATCTCCATTTAGAAAAGCACTCTTCATATCCATTTGATAAACTTTGAATCTTTTGTGAGCTGCATAGGCTAGAAATATTCTTATGGCCTCTAACCTTGCAACTGGTGCAAAGGTCTGGTCATAATCTATTCCTTCTTCTTGAGAGTATCCTTGTGCAACTAGCCTTTCTTTGTTCCTTACAATAATGCCTTGATCATCTAGTTTGTTCCTGAATACCCATTTTGTTCCAACATTGGGATGATCCTTTAACCTTGGCACTAGCTCCCAAACCTTGTTTCTTTTAAATTGATGTAACTCTTCTTGCATTGCAATGATCCAGTGTGGATCTTGTTCTGCATCTTGTATGGATTGAGGCTCAATTTGAGAAAGAAAGCAGGTGTGCATCAGATTTTTGTTGACCTGATTTCTGGTTTGCACACCAGCTGAGATATCTCCAATCACTTGGGAGATTGGATGATCTCTTGATGTTACTAAATCAATAGGGGGTGTTGATTGTTCACCAACCTGTGTTGTTATTTCCTCTTGTGGAACAACAACTAGCTCTTCAATGTGGTTCTCATCAAGATGTTGAGTGTCTTCTTCATCTTCACTGCTTTCACCTTTTTGTTGGATAGGTGAAGGTGTTGTATCCTCTTCAATGATGTTTAACCTGTTCAAATTCTCTGAAAGAGAATGTACCTGCAAAGGTTCTATGGTAGAAGTGTTCTTCTCCTTGTAAGACATGTTAGTTTCATCAAAAGATACATGTACAGATTCTTCAATATTAAGAGATGATTTGTAATATACCCTATAAGCCTTACTGATCATTGAGTATCCCAGAAACACTCCTTCATCAGCTTTGGCTTGAAATTTTGCTATATATTTCTTGTCATTATTATGTATGTAACAAATACAACCAAAATTTTGAAATAGTCTACTTTAGGTTTCTTCCCTTTGAGTAATTCATAGGGAGTTTTTCCCTTCAGCTTATGTATCAAACTTCTATTCAACACATAGTTTGAGGTGTTCACTACCTCTGCCCAAAAGGATAGAGGAAGGTGAGCATCTGTCAACAATGTAGTAGTAGATTCAATAAGGGTTCTATTTTTCCTTTCAGCTACCCCATTTTGTTGAGGAGTTCTAGGAGCTGAGAAAGTGTGTCTGATCCCTTCACTCTGACAGAACTCTTGCATAGGAAGAGAATCAAACTCTGTCCCATGATCACTTTTGATCAGGGTAATGTGAGTATTGAACTCAATCTGTATGCATTTGAGAAACTCTATCAAACACTTAAAGTTATCAGACTTCTTCCTCAGAAAGAACACCCATGTGAATCTAGAGAAGTCATCTGCAACTACTAAAGTGTAAGTTTTCCCTCCTAGACTTTATACTGTAATGGGTCCGAACAGATCCATGTGTAATAGATACAAAATTCTAGGTGAATCACTCTTATTTAGTGACTTAAAACTATTTTTAGTTTGCTTGCCTAATTGACAAGCCCTGCAAAGTCCTTCCTTCTTGTAGGGGCCAGAAGGTAGTCCTCTAACAAGGTTATCCTTGGATAGCATAGCAATGGTTCTAAGGTTTGCATGTCCTAGTCTCTTATGACATAGCTCATTTGGTTTACTAACAGAATTGAATAGACAAATATCTACCTTAGTTGATTGAAAATCTATAAGATAGATGTTACCTTTCCTTTTACCTGTCAACACTGTTATGTTGTCCTCTGATTTGATTTTGCATGAAGATTTGTTGAAGATCACTTGAAACCTTCATCCCATAATTGACTGATGCTGATTAAGTTGTGCTTCAGTCTTTCCACATAGACAACCTTCTTGAATGTGACTGACCCTATCTAGACTGTACCATATCCCTTAGTCTGTCCAAAGTTTGAGTCTCCAAATATGGCCTTGGGTCCAAGCTTGGCTTTGAAGGATGTAAGATTATCCTTGCTCCATGTCATGTGCTTTGAGCACCCACTATCCAGATACCATTGCTGGTTTATTATTGGATAGATCTTCACCTGCATATATAACAATTTATTTGTTTTTGACCCAGTTTACCTTGGGTGTAGGTTGATAACCTTTAAAATCTGAAATAAAAGACATCTCTGGTTGACTCTTATAGCATTCAGGATGATATCTCCTAGGAGGTATTATCCATTCAGCATAAGGGTTGAAGCCTTGGGATTTAGGACCTCTAGGATTGAAGTTTGACTTACCCTTAAAAAAATGTTCAAAGCTCTGAGCTTTGTTCGACGATCTCTGAGCTGAGTTCGACAATCTTGGGTCAGATCGTCGAGCTCCGTTCGAAGATCAACTTTGCCTGAGTTCAGAGTTCAGAGATCGTCGACCTGAGTTCGACGATTCAGCTTGAGATCGCTGAGCTCCGTTCGGAGATCGTCGAGCACTGTTCAACGTTTTCCTTTGAACCTTATTTTTCTTAGGAATATCAGAATTCTTCCTAGCTACCTCTATAACTCCCTTTCCTTTATCTGAGATAAATTTTATTGGGGTTGTTAAAACTATAGGTTGGTTGGATGAAGCACCCAAGCCCAGTGTGCTGTTAAGTCTTGAATTCACTGTGCTTGTGATATCCATCAGTCTAATGCTTCTCCCATTAAGGGATTCTTCAAGCTTCTTTGCCTGAGATAGTTCACTTTTCAGTGAAGCTATCTGCTCCCTACAACATTCTAACTCCTTAGTGAGTTTGAGGTTATATGATTTTAAAGTGATGTGTTCAGACAGTTGATTTCTGAGAGAGATAATCTCTTTCTCAGACTTGAGTAGGTCTAAACACATTGCCTTAAACTCAAATTTAAAGTCCTCTGAATCAAAATCAAAAGAGTCTATTACCTGATCTTCTTCAGTTTCAGGTTCAGATTCAGCTCCTGACTCTTGTTTTGCATCTGAATTATGTTGAGAGGCATTGATATCCATCATGCAGAAGTCCTTCTATTGGGCATCATCTTCATCATCACTTGAGATTGATGAAGTATCTGATTCTTCTTCAGTCTCACTCTAGGTCTCAGCTACAAATCCTTTCCTGGCATGCTTGTTCTTGCTAGAGGAGGATTTGTCATAGTTGTTTCTCCTAGAGTCTTTGTCTCTTTTCCTTTCTCTTTTATCTTTCTTGTCCTTGTTTTGGTTCTCTGGACATTCATGCACAATGTGGCCTGGTTTCCTGCATCCAAAACAAATAATCTCTTTATTACTGGATTTGTCATACCTTGGCTTTTCATGGCCTCTGGATGACCTTTTCCTGAAGTCTTTTCTAGCCATCTTGTAGAATATTTTGGCTAGTAGGCTCATTAGCTCTTCATTGCTTGTGACCTTATCTTCAGGCTATTCTTCTGTAGCTTTAAAAGCAATTGTCTTCTCCTTCTTCGTTGCTGGAGAGGCTGTCTTTTGCTCTTCCTCTCTATTTTTGATGAGCAACTCATAAGACTTGAGCTTGCCCAATAGAGCTTCAGTGGTGATATCATTCAAGCTTCTGGCATCCTTGATTGGCAAGATCCTTGAGTCCCAAGTGATGGGGAAGCACATTAGGTTCTTATCATTGAGTTCAGACAGTGAGATATCCTTGTCCAAAGTTTTCAATTCACTGACAATCAGACTGAGTCTGTTATACATGTCAGCTACTGACTCAGTTTCTCCCTTCTTGAAGTTGTCATACTGAGTTATGAGATGAGATCTTCTGTCCTTTCTCTCATCAGCAGATTCTGACACAAGCTCAGATAGCTTGTCCCAGATTTCCTTTGCTGAGTTACATTCATCTACTTTCTGAAATATATAATCAGACATTGTCTGAGCCAATATATTCATTGCCTTTGCATCAGTAACTTTCCACTTCTTGATGTCTGCATCTGTTCCTGAAGGGGGTGGAACAGCACTTGTACTTGTAGTTTCTGGAGGTCTTAGACACACTTTCAAAACAGAATTAAAGATATCCTTATCAATAGAATTCATGTATAATCTAATCCTTGCCTTCCAAAGTGCAAACATAGAAAGATTGAACACTGGAGGTCTGGTGCTTGCATAGTCTTTGTTCTGTTCCATGGATTTATATGAAAATAAATATAATAGAAATAACAACCCTCTATTAAAGATTGATCTTATCAAAGATCTTTTGGTTCAGGTGTTAGCCTGTAAAAACAACCAACTTAGTGAAGATCTAGTTGTTGAATAACCAACCTCCCTCTGATACCAATTGAAAGTGAGGGTAAGATCCACCTTTACTCTAGAGTGGGGGGGGGGGGGGTGAATATAGTATTTTAAAGTAATTTGGCAAATTAAAAACTAATTGGCAGTGGAAGACTTAATTTAATTATAGTGTATTGTGCTTGCAGTAAACAAAATAAAGTAAAGCAAGAGACTAATTCACAGTACACATCAAATAAAACACAGGCAACCAGAAGACACAAGGAGCTATAGTGGTTCCCCAATCAACCTGGGTACATCCACTCTTATACCACCCTAAGTAGGAATCCACTACAGGATGAGTTGATCAGGTGTCCTGGGCACCAATGAGCTTTTGATAAGGTGCTCAAAAACCAAAACAGATTTTTTGATCAGGTGTCTTGCCACCACTGAGTCTTGACAAGGTCTCAGAAACCAAACACAAAACTTTTGGGAGTTTTGAATAACCCTTTTATGGCAAAAGAAAAGAAAAGGAGGTGAAGTTGTTCTTCTCTGTCAATAGTCAAAGAGAAGACTAGTGGATTGATGATGTCAGAGCTCCCCCTGAGATTTGCAGTTGTTCAGGAGAAGAAGCTTTGTACAGGGTGATAGGCCTTCAGATGATGAGATCTCCAACAAAAGATAATTTCAGCAATGACTGAAATGTGATGTGTGTGGAGTATTTATTGATGAAGCCTTGAAAAACTTGAATCAGAGATGAGATACTCTAATTTTGTAGTTCTTGTGTGTCTCACAGATCTCAGATATTATTCTTAGTTTTCTCTTGTTATTGTTCTCTGTCTCTATTGTCTGAAATGATATATTGAAATCTAATCTTCTAGATAGCCGTTGGCCAGTCATAAATGACTTCCTTAATTGATAATTGTCTCTAGAGGAAAGTCCTAAGAAACATTCCCTTTTAGTCTCCTTGAAACTTGCCCCAGATTGATTGAAACGGCTACAAAATCCTTTGCATTAAATGTTGGATATGAATAAATTTGAATTCCATAACTGACTGAATTTGAAATCCTGACATCGTCGATCTCTCAAGAAAATCGTCGATCTGAGCTCAGAGACTGGATTTTAACTTGAGACAGAAACATCGATCTGAGCTCGACTATCGTCGAACTGAGCTTAGAGATCTGGATTTTAACTTGAGACAGAAACGTCGATCTGAGCTCGGAGATCGTCGAGCCGAGTTCGACGACTCATTGAACAGAGCTCGACGATAATTACCTTAGTCTTCTACACTTGTAATCTAAACTAGGAGGTCTTGGGGGCAGCTTTCAAACCTAAGTACTAAGCCTTAGACCTATTCTAGTTGACCTTTAAATCTATATAATAAGGTTAAGACACAATCCTATCGACATAGTGATCCTTACCAAAATCAGTAATAGGGTGTTCCAACAGACCTAATGTACGTGGTAATTGCCGTTGGCATAGATGGAGGGTTTTAGGCTTAGGCCAGAAATACTATAATGCTCACGAGATTTGCCGTCCTGGAGGTGGTGGTGAGATCACGGATTTTACTGGGTTCACCATGTAAGTGCCCTGAGAGTACGGGGTGTGTGGCCGTGCGGGCCTACACCTGTGGTGTATTGTGCAAAAGTTGTACTTTCACTTTTATCGTTGGATTATACTAATGCAATGCAGGGAAGGAGCACCGCCACCCCAAGAAAGGGGTGGGATCTTTTTAATTTGGTCAGCTTTAGCTGACTGTTGCTTTTATTTGCCACCGTTGCGGTGGATTATTGCTTGCAAGTGCTACAGAGACTAGTGATAAGTAGCGGGCTGAAGCTCTGGTTTCTTTGCTGGCCCTCGAAGGCCATGCGAATGTTTACTGATTATATTCATATATGACCGGCCTGCGTGCCGATGTTTGGAAGACACTGTTTATTTAGGTGAACTCTTGTAAGGCCATAAGACAAAGTACTTTTGTATTTGTACGCTCATTCCTAATTTGGGTTATTAGTGGACATTCATGTTGATGGCTTGGGTTCTTCTCTTTGCAACTTTTAAATTGCTTCTGTTAGAATTTACTATGTGTAGGACGTATATTATTGGAAGGATGGTTTCATCTAGTAACCCACTGGTCTGTCTGTGGTATATAGTGTCGGGCCCCGACTGAACCTACTGTTATATGCTATATGACAGATAGGGGTGTTACAATTTGTTTGATTAGTTACATGGTAGCGCTGTGTTTTCAAAGATTTATCTTCGTTCAGGCTACCATCAGTTGAGGATTCGTGAGACGGATATCCCATGGACTGCCTTTCATTCCCGGCATGGACATTTTGAGTTCTTGGTGATTTCTTTTTGTTTGACCAATGCACCCTCTTCCTTTATGGATATGATGAACCAAGTGTTCAAGGATTTCCTGGACCGTTTTGTAGTCGTGTTCATAGATGGCGTTTTGGTGTATTCCTGCAATGCTGTGGAGCATACCCAGTATTTGCGTTTAGTTTTGTCTGCTTTGAGAGAGCATAAATTGTTTACCAAGCTGAGAAAGTGTGAGTTTTGGTTGCCTTAAGTTTCTTTCTTGGGTCATGTGTTTAATAGAGAAGGGAATTCAGTTGACCCTGAGAAGATAGCTGTCATTATGGATTGGAATAGGCCCACCACACCCAAGGAGATAAGGAGCTTCCTAGGGTTGGCTTGCTATTATAGAAGGTTAGTATAGGGTTTCTATACATTGTCTGCGCCACTGACTAAACTGATGCAGATGAACGCAGCTTTTGTCTAGAGAGATAAGTGCAAGGAAGCTTTTCAGGAATTAAAGAGGAGATTGTGCACTGCTCTGGTGTTGACCTTACCTACGGAAGGAATAGAATATGTTGTATATGTAGATGCATCGCAAGTTAGACTTGGATGTGTGTTGATGCAAGAAGGCAAGGTAATTGCGTATGGGTCGAGATAGTTAAATATACATGAAAGGAACTACCCTACGCATGATCTAGAGTTCGCAGCAGTGATTTATGACTTAAATTTGTGGAGGGATCTGTTGTATAGCGCATTATGCAAGATTTATACAGATCATAAAAGTTTAAAATACGTTTTCACTCAAAGGAAGATAAATCTGAGCCAGCGAAGATGGTTAGAGTATGTTGTTGATTATGATGTTGAGATTCAATACCATCCGGGCAAAGCCAATGTGGTAGCCGATGCCCTGAGTAGGAAGACGGCGAAAATTTTTAACCTCTCTATGGATTCACTGGTAGAAGAATTTCTCTTGATGGATATTTCTGTTGGAAGTTATGACTCGTCGAGCAGTTTAGTTGTAGCAGAAACTTCTTGGGTTACTCTTACGAGGCTACATCAGACAGACGATCCGTACTTGCTGCACCTCTATCTTAGAATGGAGAAAGGGGAGTTGCCAGACTTTTCAATTGATGATGCGGGTACTTTGAAGTACTATGACAGATTTTATATCCCTGTTGTCAAGGACACTCGATTTAAGTTGTGCAGTGAGGCACACGTTTCTAGTGTTGCCTACCACCCAGATTCTACAAAGAGGTATCAAGACCTAAAGCAGATTGCCTGGTTGTTTTGAATAAAGGGTGATATAGCCAAGTTTGTATCTGAGTGCTTTACTTTCAAGCGAGTCAAGGCCGATCATAGAAGGCCGGGAGGCAAGTTGACTCCTTTGGATATTCCGAGCTGGAAATGGGAGAGTATTTCCATGGACTTCATTACTGGATTATCGAGATCTCCCTGAGGACATGATTTGGTTTGGGTAATTATTGATAGACTGACGAATTATTTCCACTTCATGCCTTTTAAGATTGACTACTCCATGAAGAAGATAGAAGAGTTATACCTGGATGATGTTATTAGGCTACATGGAGTGCCTGTTAGTATTGTGTCAGATCGAGACTCCAGTTTTACATCTCGCTTTTGGAAAATCTTACAGGAAGGGTTGGGTATCGATCTGAGGTACTCCATCACTTATCATCCGCAGGCTAATAGTCAAATGGAGAGAGTGAATCAGATCGTGTAGGACATGATCAGATATTATATTTTGGATCACAGAGGAGCGTGGGATGATCGACTCAGATTGATGGAGTTTGCTTATAATAATAGCTATCAAGGGAGCTTGCAGATGGCCCCGTTTGAGGCCTTATATTGGAGACATTGCATAACTTCCTTGTTTTGGGCCGAGGTTGGTAAGAGACTATTTTTTGTGAAGAATATCAGAGAAAAGCTCTGTATAGCTCAGGAGCGTTATGAGAAGAATGATAATCATCAAAGGACTTATTTGGAGTTTGCGGTTGGGGACCTGGTTTTTCTGAAGGTTTCCCCAATGTCTGGCATTAAGAGATTTGGAAAGAATCATAAGTTATACCTGAGGTATGTGGGACCTTTTAAGGTGGTTAAGCGTATTGGTGTATCATCTTATAGGCTGGATTTGCCCCCAAATTTTTCTGGTGTACACGATGTGTTTCACGTGAGACAGTTGCGGAAATGTGTGCTCAGCGACCGGCAGATTCTTGATGTTTTTCACCAGTTGGAGCCTAATATTTCCTATATTGATATTCCTATACGCATTCTGGATACTCAAGATCGAGTGTTGCGGAGGAAAACCATACCAATGGTTAAAGTTTTATGGCGAAGCCAAGACATGAAAAGCGCCACTTGGGAGTTGGAGTCATCTATGAGGGAGGCTCATCCTCATCTATTCTCTTAGTTTCTTACGGTCTGTATTTCCCTTTTATAATCTTTGATTATATTCCTTTTTTAGTGGAATATTTTGTGCGTAAAGTTTCAGGACGAAACTTCTTTTTAGGGGGAGTGGCTGTAATGCCCCTGATTTGTTGATGTTTAATTTAATTCTTTTATTGGCATAAATTTGGCGTCAAGGCGTTACGCTGAACCTTAGTTGGTGGTTACCGTTGTCGGAGCGTGATTTTTGCTCGTTGGTATCCGAGATTGTGTGTTTAGGAGTATTGTCTTGGCTAATTTCTCCCGTGTTTTTATATTCCCTTGCGAGCCGGAGTTCATTTTGGAACACGGTGGAGCCTTTTTGGGAATGATGATATTTTGACTTCGGAAGATTTTTGCCCGAGTTTGGTTTGTCGGATTTTAATTCCGACTTTGCCTTTGGATTCGTAGCATCGACATTTAGCTACAGTGCGATTTTTGTTGAAATCCGTGTTGGATCAAACTTTGAGTTGTTTGGACGATTAAATAATGATAAATTATTACTATAATAATTATATCTATAAGTATAAATAGCCTTGTAATAAGACGGAAACCCTATTCATTGTCTGCTTCTTGAAACCGTCGGCATGTTTGCATAAGAGACAAAGAGGCGGTCTTTGGAGAGCCTTCGACCATCGATTGTAGGAGCTCCGGTGTAGGAAATCATCGTCGAGGAGTAGATCCGGATAGCTCTCACCTAGATCTACGTTTCAACGGTAAGTTTTCCCGTTTCGTGGATTTTTAGAGGTTTTGGTTGTGGTTTTGACCTTCCTTCCTCTCGTAAAGTTTCAGGTTTTTCTGCTTAGGAGTTTTTGCGGCCAGATCTGTAAAAAAAGGAGTGTTGGTGTTGCTAAAGTTTGGCAAGGTTTGAGGCAAGTGGTGGTTTTCCCCCTTGCTTGTTCTTTGTTTCTTATTGTCTTGATTTTCTTTCTGTATAGAAATTGGAATAGGAGTAGGGATTTCCTCCTTGTCAAATTTTCTTTCTATAGATTTTTGGTGCAACAGGTGGTTTCCCCCTTGCTCGCTCATTATTTTTCCTCTTACTAGATCCTTTCCTGTACAGAAATTAGGATTACGGTAGAGTATGTCCATCACGATCTGTTGGGTAGTAGTGGCTTTTCCGGCAAGGTTTAACCTAGTCGACCTATAGAAGATAGTTTAGAAGACTTAGTTGATTATGGAATTAATCTTGTTAGGGTAATCTCATCGGGTTTGACATTTTGGTTAAGTTAAATGTGTCTTATATGGCTGATTAAGCTAAGTCAGAAATTAATCATTGATGGTAGTAGGTTAATTTGTCGAACTGATCCTTAGACTTAAGCAATTTTGTCGGGCAGGTTAGGCGTTGAGTGTAATGCTAGCATTAAAGTTCAGTTTTTAGTCTAAGGCAAAAGCGTTGAGTTTGCTGCACACACTCAATGCCATCGGGTAATTTTTAGAGGCTAAGTATTAAAGCGTTGAGTGTTCTGAATACACTCAACGCCATCGAATATTTTTATAGGCTAAGTCAAAAGCATTGAGTGTACTCTATACACTCAATGCAGATTTGAGTGAGCTGAATACACTCAATGTCATCTTTTAAATTCTGAGTCTAAGTCAAAAGCATTGAGTGTGCTCTATTCACTTACCGCGTCGTTCAGTGTGCTGAATACACTCAACGCCATCATTTAAATCTGAAGATAAGTTAAAAACGTTAAGTGTGCTAACTACACTCAACGCGGCGTTGAGTGTGTTGAATACTCTCAACGCCATCGACTTATTCTTGATTCAAAGTGTTAAAGCACTGAGTGTGTTGAATACACTCAACGCGGCGTTGAGTGCGTTGAATACAGTCAACGCAGCATTGAGTGCATTAAATACACTCAACGCCATCGATTTATTTTGAGTTTAAGTGTAAAAGCATTGAGTGCTATACACTCAATGCGATGTTGAGTGAGCTGAATGCACTCAATGCCATCCTGTTTTCTGGTTGGCATCGAGAGCGTGGACTGCACTCAACGTGGCGTCGAGTATACTCGACGCTTTTCTATGGACTTAGTTTATTTTTACTGATTCATGGTATATCACCAGTAGGCTAATTTTGCTAAAAAAAATTTTGTCTAGTTCTTCCTGTAATTGTCAAGTACACTCGACAAATCAGTATGGACTTGGCATTTTGCGGCCAATTTGTACCTAACTCGTCAAGTTTGGTCTTAAGCCAATTATTTTCGGGACTTATCCCTCCATTTACTGTTGGAGAAGTCCAATGTTTTGGTTATGTGTTTTTTGTGTCTTGGCTATGTTTGTTGGTATTTTGGTAGATCATTTGACCCCAATGGGTTTATGACTGTGGGTGTGCTGGTGGAGGTGTCTCCCCCCATAGGTGCCGATTTTGTTCACGATTTTGGGAGTGTCAAGATATAAGACCTCCTTTTCTTGGGCCATTGTGAAGTTTTATTGTGGGTGTGTCGGCGAAGGTGTCTCCCCCCACTGGTACCGGATTATGCCGGTATTTTTGCAAACTAATGTTGAGCTGACCAATTTCTTACATTTATATACTTACTTGTTTATGCATCTTATGAATCTTAGCTCCTTATTGCACCTGATGCAATTACCTAACCCTTGGACTTGGTAAGTTAATCATTTACCTCTATTTTATATCTTACTTCGTTGAGGTTTTGTCAGCTACTCTTGGTTTGGGGGTTGGTAACCCTTTTGCCTCCTTGTTTATTGCTTTTACTGACCTTCCTATCACCACTTGTATATTTTTATTGAGGTATTCTTTTCTTGCGAATGCCTCAGGATTGGAGCAGTAGCCAGTTGAGCGGCTAAGAGTTTTGGATTTAGGCTAGTGTTCTGCAGCTGTTTATTCCTCACCGGTTGTGAGGTAGTTTTTTGTATACTTTTCCTTTAGTTCAGACATACATTATTTTGGCGAGTTAGTGTCAAGTTGTTGATGCCCACATGATTTTGTTTAATGTTAAGTACTTGCTAGCTGCTAAGTCACTTTTGTAGTATTTATTGGTTCCTACTTGCTTTTTGAGAAGTTTTATGCTAGGTTGCATGTTAGATATTTTAAAAGTATAAAAGTATCATTTCTATTACCACGTTCATGTCATCTTTTAAAGCTAATGTCACCATATTTAAACTAGCGTACAAACTATTTCTATACTTATATTAAAAACTTATAGGTACGCATTTCATGAGTTATCCTTTGGGATGTTTATGCTCATGTAGGGTGTTAACCATTGTAAATAAATTATTTTTCCACAACGTAATTACATCTTTACTTGTGGACTAGTGATCCACTGAGCGGAGGGATATGGCTAATTAATTAAACTTAACTGGATTTTCTTCATAAATACTTATGAATTTTATATAAAATATAGAGTGGGAGTCTTGCCTGAGCGTCTACAGTTATCCCCTTTATAACATGGCTTCACGACACGTGTTTTCTTTTACTCTGATATACACTTAAATTCAGAGAAAATGCGGGTTGTGACATTGTTAGTTTAGGCTTAATTCACACAGATTGTGGATGTTATTGGATATGCGATCATGGTATCCAAGTGCGGCCCTATGGGGTGGTTCTCTTGGGTACCCAAACGATGTGTGATATACCTTGCGATGACACTGATGAATGTGCCCTATCGAGGTGTATAGGTCTGTTATTTTTTTACTATGGGCCTTCATTCATACTTTGGTTTAAGTTTATGTTTATGTTGCAAATTTCTATTGAGATTTCTATGAGTCTTTATGTCATGATCTTCAAGTGAATAGTATTGCGTTGAAGGTTTAGATATGTTGAAATGGTTCTCCAAGTTAAGATTCTCTGGCTTAGCATAAGGACTCATAGTGTAGTAGTTTAAAGAAAATCTACATTCATTTGTTCTTAAGTAAGGAGTAATTTGTTTTTCAAAGTGAGAATGATTTCTGTAGTTAGGAATTTCAATTGATTTACATTGAGGTTTTCTACTTCCTTTGATTGACTTAGCATTCAAATGACGATTTATATTTAACATGCTTTTAGGTTTTGTGTGAAGCTTAAGAGTTGTGTTCTGGGAGCTTTGATACATAATTTCCTTCAGCATGTTGATTTTTATAATCATTTCTTTATTTTTCATTTTGAGGTTATGTGTAACGCCCCCGATTTTTTCTGCGATTATTTTTATTCTCGTTTGGCGTTACGATGATGCGTTTCTGTGGCTTATGCTATTTGTGGAGTGTGGTTTAGCTCCTTAGAACTGAGTGCCCTATTCTGTAGCCTGTTGGCAAGATCTCCCTAGCAAGCCGAGTCGTTTTGGGTGACCCGGTGTGGCCTCTCGGGGGGATGTTTGTGTTTGGCTTTATTTGGGTATAACTCGAGTTCTGTTTGTCGAAAGTTAATTTCGACTTCGCCGTTGTGTTCCTAGCGTGGGTATTTAGCTACAGTGCGGATTTCGTCGAATTCCGAGGTGATTCGGTTTTCGCGTCGTTTTGGTGTGTTAATAGTATATGTATTTTATTAATTTGGATAAGTTTGTCTTGAACCAGCGGTTAAGGGCTGAAGCATTGTTTCTTGCGGCTGAAATATTCAGCAATTAATTCCTGCTTAGGTGGCAGCTTTGTATTGGCTTGTCTTTTTGAATTCTCATAATTTAATTAAGAGAATAGGCGGCTCATGTTCGGTTTTGCTGAACCGACGTGTCAAGCTTTAGTATAAAAGCTTTGTTTAGAAGTGGCGGCCCACTTCTTTTCCTCTTCTTCTTCCTGAGAGAGAAACCGTCGCCTGCTTTGTTCGGGAAAACAGAGGAGAAAATCGTCGTTCCTGCTCCCCTTCGGACGGTGATTCCGGGTTCGTTCGTGGACGGATTTCGATTCCGAAAGAGGCGTTGTCTTGCTCTCTCTTAGATCTTCGTTTCGACGGTAAGATATCCGTTTTTCGTGGAATTTTGGTGAGATTGGGATTTCAGTTTTGAGGATTTTCCGCCATTAATGTTAGGGAGAATGTTTTAGGTGCTGCTGCTGTTAGTGCCAAGCAAAGGAGAGGGAAAGCCATCCAAGCTTTGCCGGAAATCGAGGCAAGTGGTGTTCTTGCCCTTGTCATTCTCTTAATCTCTCGTTATTATTGAAAATCCCGGTTAGGCTTAGGGTAGAGGCCATGTTGATCTTGTATCTTGCTGAATTTTTAGGGCTTAGTTTCTCCTATTGAGCCCCCTTCTTTGTGTTGTTGGGGCCCAACCCGCCGGCATAATGTCGCCGATTTAATTCCAGATTACTGTCTAGTTGGTGGCTTGCGGGTGAAGCCGAGAGAGAGAGAGAGAGAAGGGGGTGCCTGCTATGTTGTTTTTGGAAGAGCCAAGTTTGGGCTCTTGGGTTGGCTTTGAGTGTGGTGCACACACTCAAAGCCTTCCCGAGATTTGTGTTGAGTGTGGTGCACACACTCAAAGCCTTTTGCGGGTTTGGAGTTGAGTGTGGTGCACACACTCAACGCCACACCTGGTCAGTTGTTAGTTTTTTTTGGCTAAGTACTGGGGCGTTGAGTGAGGTGAACTTACTCAACACCGTAGCCCCTGCTAGCGGCTAAGTACTTTGTCGTTGAGTGAGTCGACCTCACTCAACACCATTTCCGTTTTGGCGTTGAGTGAGGTAAGCTCACTCAACGCCGCAGTTTTCCTGTGAAGCCAAGTGTTTTGGCGTTGAGTGAGTCGACCTCACTCAACGCCATTTTGGTTTTGGTATTGAGTGAGTCGACCTCACTCAACGCCATCGCCTCTGTGCAGCCAAGTACTTTAGCGTTAAATGAGGTGTCCTCACTCAACGCCATAGCCTTTTCTGAGGCTAAGTACTTTGGCAATGAGTGAGTTGACCTCACTCAACGCCATTTCTGGTTTGGCGTTGAGTGAGGTCAGCTCACTCAACGCCCAGGTTTTCCTCGTGTCGGTTAAGTGCCAGGGCGTTGAGTGAGTGAACCTCACTCAACGCCATTGCTGTTTTGGCGTTGAGTGAGGTGGACTCACTCAACGCCATAGTTCTCTTTTGCGGCTAATTGTAAGGGCGTTGAGTGAGTGAGCTTCACTCAACGCCATTGCTGTTTTGGCGTTGAGTGAGGCCAGCTCACTCAACGCCACTTTCTCTATTTTTGGCTAAGTACCAGGGCATTGAGTGAGTGTACCTCACTCAACGCCATGGCTGTTTTGGCATTGAGTGAGGTTGGCTCACTCAACGCCAAAGTTGTTCTTGCAGGAGGCGTTTAGTGAGTGAGCTTCACTCAACGCCATGCTTGTTTTGGCGCTGAGTGAGGCTAGCTCACTCAACGCCAAGTTCTGGTTAGGCGTTGAGTGGGTCCCACTCAACGCCAAGCCATGTTGAGTTATTTCAACACTTTCCCTTACCTTGATTCTCGTTCCTGAGTGAATTCCTTGATTTGATTTCTTTTTGTAATTTCCTTGTCGGCCATGTTTCTCTTTCCTAATGGCCGAATCGTGGGTCGTGGTTAGTAGTGCTGGGTTGAAGCTCTTCATGGGGGAGGTGTTGTGCAATTTAGTCAATGCCACCCTTATTCTTCTATCTTGCTCTAGGTACGGGCTGGGCAAGGGGGTGGAAGGTTCCTTGTGCTTTCGCATGTAAACCCTTGAGCTTGTTGGCGTGGAAATGGTGGTTGAGGGACTGAGTTTGCCTCCAACCCGGATCCATACTATTTGTTTTTACTACTACCATTTCCCACAGCTTAGGATGTTAGAAGTTTCTTCCTTGGTAGATTGCAGCACTTTGGGCTCTTGGTAGCCTAGTAGGCCCTGCAGGATGTAGTTCCTGGACAGGGTGGTTGCTGTTTCCTTGCACGTAGTGCTTTTCTTATTGTCCTACTTTGGACAGTTATGACTTTTTCTTCTACATGTTGTTCTTCTTTCTTTCACTTTTTCCCCCTTGGTTGACTCTTTCATGCAGTTTTTACCTTGTTTTGCTTGCTGAGGTATTCTGTTTTCTTTTGGAATGCCTCAGGTTCTGAGCTGTAGCCAGTTTGGTGGCTAGGTTGCGGTGGTGTTGCTGGTGGTCTCTGGAATTTGGAGATCCGGTTGCTTTGTTAGTGAGGTAGTTTTCCTGTACTTTCCTTACAGACATACATATGTGCTAGTGGGTTCGTGTCAGGTTGTTGGCGCCCACTGGTAGTTTTTACCTTTGTACTAGATATATTACTTATGCTGCTACCTTTTTCTGGAGATAGTCTACTTGCTCTAGGGAGGTTTTATGTTAGGTTGCTAGTTATTTTTAAACTACAACTATTATTATAAAAAAGGCTCCTGATCAGCATGTTTTATAAAACTAAATCACTATTTTCCAATCACGTACAAGACCGTTTTCTTATACATTATATAAATTAAATATAGGGTCTTGCATAGCATAAGTTGTTCTCTTTGGACCCTTAAGCGCTCCTTAGGATGATAAACCTGAATAAAGTATTTTTCCGCAGCATATATGTAGTTTTAAACTGTGGACTAGATGATCCACCGAGCCGAGGGATACAGCCTCTAAAATATAACTGATTTTCTAATCATTAACTCATGAATTTCTTCTATTAAGTAAGTAGATGGTTTTGCCTGAGCGTCAGCAGTTATCCCCTGCTCGACGTGGCATCATGACGTGTGTTTTCTCATACTCTGATAATTTCTAAATTCGAAGAAAATGCGGGTTGTGACAGTTGGTATCAGAGGGAGGTTGCTTGACAAGTTAGTCAGACAACCTTTCTTTGTTTGCTTTTGGTAGTTCATCATCATGTCATTCACACACCGATATGTCATCAGCACGTCTTGGCAAAAGCACGAACACTACACTCATAGTATAACATTAAGTATACGGGGCATATTATGTAGTATGTGATGCATAATATATGTTCTTATATGGATCCACCATAGGGGCAACATGTGAGGGTTATGTAGTATGGGATGCATAACCTCACCACAGGGTTGCGATTAGCATGTTTTCTTTTTCGTTGCATGAGAATGTTATGTAGTATGGGATGCATAACATTTTCATGTGTACGCCGCTCATAACATGCATTAGGGCCTTTTTAGAATGCATAGCACAAACATGCATATCATAACATTGCATAATTACAACGTGCCAAGCTAAAGACTGGCAGGATGACATATGTATATACATAAGTTTTCAAATTAATATAAAAGTCATGCATTCCTTATCTAGGCACAAGAGTTAGTAAGGTGGTGGTTAACCATCCTAGGTTAGGGTATAACATCAAATTTTTGTTAAAAAGATAAACTCTCAGAGCAAGTTTAGCGGCTTTAAGTCTATATCTATATATGTATTGTCTGTACTTATTATTGGTTCTAGTCGTTGTATTAGGATCTGATTTGTGTTGTTATGATTTTAGGATGGCTAGGCGTCCTGCGACTCGATCGACTCCCCTGTTTGAGGGTGAGTCATCTGGAGCTCAGAATGATACGGTGATCGAGATCCTGCGTCAGAGTAGCGACTCCATGGGCAGGCAGTTGGAGGAGGTGCGAGCCCAGATTCAGTCTTTGGTGGCAGTTGTGGCAGGACAGGCTCAGGGAGTGCAAGTCCCTGCGGGGGGGGGGGGGGGGGGGTTAGCTGTTCCTCCTCCTCCTACACCCTTGAGACCTCCAGTGGTGGTGCCAATAGAGATGGCCTTCATCTCGTAGTTTCAGAGGCTGAGCCCTCCCACTTACGATGGGAAGGCGGATTTCATGGTCATAGATGATTGGCTGATCTCCATGGAGGAGATGTTCTCATACTTAGGGATTGCAGATGATCAGAGGGTGATGATAGCCGCCTATCAGCTTAAAGGTTTGGCTAAGAGTTGGTGGCTGAGAGAGAAGGAGAGTTTAGTAGCTGGATGCTCTTGGGAAGTGTTCAAGGAGATGCTGTTGAGGAAGTTCTTACCCTCGGTCGAGCGTGACCGCCTCATGAACGACTTCCTCCATCTGAAGCAAAGGCAACTCACGGTGGGTGAGTATGAGATAGAGTTCAGCAAGTTGAGCCATTTTGCCACTAGATTGGTCAGCGTTGAGGCTGATCGAGTTAAGCGATTTCTCGGTGGTTTGAGGAGTGAGGTGCAGCAGTTGACCAGTGCTTATGGGTCAGTGACTTATGCAGGTGTAGTAGAGGCCGCTCTGAAGGTGGAGGCTATTGAGACCGCGAAGAGCAGAGGCCAGCAAATGAGGAAGGACAAGAGGAAGTCAGTGGAGGAGAAGAAACCCCAGGTACCCGGTGCGGCTCCGGGGAAGAAGAGTAAAGTGGTATGCAGCTTCTGTGGCCGGTCAGGCCACCCTGTCGAGAGATGTTTCAAGAAGGCAGCAGCTCAGAGGAGGGAGCAGGTTCATGCGATTCAGAGTGCTCCCAGGAAAGATGTCTCTTGTTCTATTTGCAAGCGACCCGGGCATGATGCGGCCCAGTGTTGGTCCAAGGATAGAGTCTGCTTTCAGTGTGGGAAGAAGGGTCACATCAAGACTAGGTGTCCACAGGTTCAGCCAGCTCTTCCTGCAGTTCCATTGCAGGCATTACCCCCACCTCAGCGTGTGGACAAAGGAAAGGGGAAGCTGAACGTGATCTCTTCCGAGGAGGCTAAAGCCTCGACTCAGGTCACTTCAGGTTAGTTGTTTGTTGTTTTTCTAGCCTGGTAGTTTTATTTGCTAGAATAGTTGCGGTATTGTTGTGCTAGTTCCTTAGTTTTGTGTGCTCCTATAGGGAAATTTAAGGTGAAAAACCATTGGGCGCGTGTTCTGTTTGAATCCGGCGCTACCCACTCATTCGTGGCTAGAGCCTTTGTGGAGCGACATCGGTTGACCTTAGATCGTGTTCGGGAGTCCTTCTGTGTCAAGTTTCCCTCTGGTGAATCTGTGTTGTCAGATTTGGGTGTATTAGATTGCCCTGTTTTGTTGGGGGACTTTCTTGTGAAGGCGGAACTGAAGATGATTGATCTGGAGGACTTCGATGTCATTTTGGGTATGGACTGGCTGTCTAGGTATGATGCAGTCATTCAGTGCAAAGGAAAGTGCTTGGACTTCATCAGGGATGATGGTCAGCCCGACAGCGTGTATGAAGATCCGTATCAGGATTCTCCTGTCATCTCTGCGGTATGTACTCAAAGGTTGTTTCTTTCTGGTTGTTGTGCTTGTTTAGTCTCGGCGGTTGGAACCGCTGTTAGCATAACACGCTTGGAGGAGATTCCTATTGTTCGTGGTTTCGCCGATGTTTTTCCTGATGATCTTCCTGGTCTTCCTCCTGATCGGGATGTTGAGTTCTTGATTGATTTAGAGCCGGGTACGCGTCCTATTGCTAAGGCGCCGTAACGGATGGCCCCTCGTGAGTTAAAGGAGTTGCGAGTTCAGTTGGATGAGCTGTTGGCTAAAGGTTTTATCAGGCAGAGTTTGTCGCCTTGGGGTGCTCCTGTGCTGTTTGTAAAGAAGAAAGATGGGTCAATGCGGCTTTGCATCGACTATAGGGAGTTGAACAAGATCACTATCAAGAACAGGTACCCTCTGCCGAGGATCGATGATTTATTTGACCAGTTGCACGGTAGCACGGTGTTCTCCAAGATCGATCTTCGTTCTGGTTATCATCAGCTCAGGATCCGTGAGGCGGATATTCCACGGACTGCATTTAGATCGAGGCATGGACACTTCAAGTTTTTGGTGATGTCGTTTGGTCTGACCAACGCACCATCAGCCTTCATGGATATGATGAATCGGGTGTTCAAGGATTTCTTAGACAAGTTCGTGGTGGTCTTCATTGATGACGTGTTGGTTTATTCTCGCAGTGTTGAGGAGCACGAGCAGCATCTGCGCTTGGTTCTATCGGAGTTGAGGAACCACAAGTTATTCGCCAAGTTGAGCAAGTGCGAATTTTGGTTGCCTCAGGTCTCATTTCTAGGCCACGTGGTGAACAAGGATGGGATCTCGGTCGACCCAGAAAAGATCGCAACAGTGATGGATTGGAGTAGGTCGAATACCCCTAAGGAGATCAGGAGATTCCTAGGGTTGCCTGGCTACTACAGGAGGTTTGTGGAGGGTTTCTCTTCTCTAGCTACACCTTTGACCAAGCTAACTCAGAAGAATATGGCTTTTGTTTGGGACGAGAAGTGCGAAGAAGCCTTTCTGGAGCTAAAGAAGAGATTGTGCACTGCTCCTGTTCTAACCCTGTCTACTGAGGGTGTGGATTATGATGTATACGTGGATGCTTCGCTTGTAGGTCTGGGATGCGTATTAATGCAGGTTGGAAAGGTGATTGCCTATGGGTCAAGGAAACTGAAGACTCATGAGAAGAATTATCCTACGCATGACCTTGAGTTTGCAGCGGTAATTTATGCGTTGAAGTTGTGGAGGCACCTGCTTTATGGGGCTCAGTGCAAGATCTTCACTGACCATAAGAGCCTGAAGTACGTGTTCACGCAGAAGGAGTTGAACCTGCGTCAGCGGCGGTGGCTAGAGTATGTGGCCGATTATGATGTAGAGATCCAGTATCATCCAGGCAAGGCCAATGTGGTGGCCGACGCCCTGAGCCGAAAGACGGGAAAGATCTTTAACCTCTCCGCCGATCGTTTAGTGGAGGAGTTCCTCCTTATGGATATATTAGTGGGATGCTGCGGTTTGCAGAGTAGTTTATCAGTGGCAGAGCCGTCTTGGATTTCTTTGACCAGACTGCACCAGAAGGACGATCCAGATCTTCTGCACTTATTCATCAGGACAGAGAAGGGAGAGTTGCCAGATTTTGCTATCGATGATGCGCGTACTTTGAAGTACCGCGACAGGTTTTGTATCCCCGCTGTTGGGAACATTAGGAGTATGATTTGCAGAGAGGCTCATGGATCTAGCGTTGCCTATCATCCAGGATCTACGAAGATGTACCGTGACTTAAGGCAAATTGACTGGTGGTATGGCATGAAAGGAGATATAGCCCGATTTGTTGCTGAGTGCCACACTTGTAAGCGTGTGAAGGCCGATCATGGAAGGCCTGGTGGTAAGTTGACTCCGCTAGAGATCCCGACTTGGAAGTGGGAAAGTATATCTATGGACTTCATTGCGGGCTTACCGAAATCCCCGAGGGGATTTGATTCTATTTGGGTTATAGTGGATAGATTGACGAAGTGTGCTCACTTCGTACCTTATAAGATTGATTACCCGATGAAGAAGATAGCGGAGTTGTACTTGAATGAAGTCATCCGACTCCACGGTGTGCCGGTTACCATCATTTCTGCTCGAGACTCCCGGTTTACTTCTCGTTTTTGGCAGTGTTTGCAGGAGGGCTTGGGTACGGATCTGAGGTATTCTACTGCGTACCACCCACAGACCAATGGGCAGACGGAGCAGGTGAACCAAATTGAAGAGGATATGATCCGATGCTATATTTTAGACCACGGCGTAGCGTGGGATGAGCTGCTGCGACTTATGGAATTTGCTTACAACAACAGTTATCAGGAAAGTTTGCAGATGGCTCCGTTCGAAGCCTTGCATGGGAGGCGCTGTAGGACTCCGTTGTTTTGGGCTGAGGCTGGTGAGAGGCCTTTGTTGGGTCCTGATGCGCTGGAGGAAATGGAAGTCGCCGTGAAGCTTATTCGAGAGAAGCTTCGTATAGCTCAGGAGAGGTACGAGAAGAACGCCAATCGGCGTAGGTCTGCCTTGGAGTTTTCTGCATGGGACCTTGTATTTCTCAATGTTTCCCCAATGATGGGTGTAAAGAGGTTTGGTAAGAATCGGAAATTGGACCCGAGGTATGTGGGCCCGTTTGTGATTTTGGAACGGATTGGCGTGTCAGCTTATAAATTGGATTTGCCAGCGAACTTCCCAGGTGTTCATAATGTTTTTTATGTTAGCCAATTGTGGAAGTGTGTGCGCAATAGTGGGCAGCTCTTGGACGTTGTGCCCCAGTTGGAGCCCAACCTCTCTTTTGTTGAGGTGCCGGTTCGTATTTTGGATACTCAGGAGCGAGTGCTGCGAAAGAAGTCCATACCGATGGTGAAAGTTCTTTGGAAAAATCAGGATTTGGAGAGCGCGACTTGGGAGCTAGAGTCGGCCATGAGGAGGGCTTACCCTCACCTGTTTAGCTAATTTGATCGGTATGTTTCCCTTCTTGTAACTCCTATTCGTTACTTTTCCTTATTTAGTAGGAGTGTTGTGCGTAAAGTTTCGGGACGAAACTTTCTTTTAGGGGGAGTAACTGTAACGCCCCCGATTTTTTCTACGATTATTTTTATTCTCGTTTGGCGTTACGATGACGCGTTTCCGTGGCTTGTGCCATTTGTGGAGTATGGTTTAGCTCCTTAGAACTGAGTGCCCTATTCTGTAGCCTGTTGGCAAGATCTCCCTAGCAAGCCGAGTCGTTTTGGGTGACCCGGTGTGGCCTCTCGGGGGGATGTTTGTGTTTGGCTTTATTTGGGTATAACTTGAGTTCTGTTCGTCAAAAGTTAATTTCGACTTCTCCGTTGTGTTCGTAGCGTGGGTATTTAGCTACGGTGCGAATTTCGTCGAATTCCGAGGTGATTCGGTTTTCGCATCGTTTTGGTGTGTTAATAGTATATGTATTTTATTAATTTGTATAAGTTTGTCTTGAACCAGCGGTTAAGGGCTGAAGCGTTGTTTCTTGCGGCTGAAATATTCAGCAATTAATTCCTGCTTAGGTGGCAGCTTTGTATTGGCTTGTCTTTTTGAATTCTCATAATTTATTTAAGAGAATAGGCGGCTCCTGTTCGGTTTTGCTGAACCGACGTGTCAAGCTTTAGTATATAAGCTTTGTTTAGAAGTGGCGGCCCACTTCTTTTACTCTTCTTCTTCCTGAGAGAGAAACCGTCGCCTGCTTTGTTCGGGAAAATAGAGGAGAAAACCGCCGTTCCTGCTCCCCTTCGGACGGTGATTCCGGGCTCGTTCGTGGACGGATTTCGATTCCGAAAGCGGCGTTGTCTTGCTCTCTCTTAGATCTTCGTTTCGACGATAAGATATCCGGTTTTCGTGGAATTTTGGTGAGATTAGGATTTCGGTTTTGAGGATTTTCCGCCATTAATGTTAGGGAGAATGTTTTAGGTGCTGCTGCTGTTAGTGCCAAGCAAAGGAGCGGGAAAGCCGTCCAAGCTTCGCTAGAAATCGAGGCAAGTGGTGTTCTTGCCCTTGTCATTCTCTTGTTCTCTCGTTATTATTGAAAATCCCGGTTAGCCCTAGGGTAGAGGCCATGTTGATCTTGTATCTTGCTGAATTTTTAGGGCTTAGTTTCTTCTATTGAGCCCCCTTCTTTGTGTTGTTGGGGCCCAACCCGCCGGCGTAATGCCGCCGATTTAATTCCAGATTGCTGTCTGGTTGGTGGCTTGCGGGTGAAGCCAAGAGAGAGAGAGAAGGGGGTGCCTGCTGTGTTATTTTTGGAAGAGCCAAGTTTGGGCTCTCGAGTTGGCGTTGAGTGTGGTGCACACACTCAAAGCCTTCCCGGGATTGGCGTTGAGTGGGGTTCACACACTCAAAGCCTTTATGGGTTTGGCATTGAGTGTGGTGCACACACTCAACGCCACAGCTGGTCAGTTGTTAGTTTTTTTGGGCTAAGTACTGGGGCGTTGAGTGAGATGAACTCACTCAACGCCGTAGCCCCTGCTAGCGGCTAAGTACTTTGGCGTTGAGTGAGTCGACCTCACTCAACGCCATTTCTGTTTTGACATTGAGTGAGGCAAGCTCACTCAACGCCACGGTTTTCCTGTGAATCCAAGTATTTTGGCGTTGAGTGAGTCGACCTCACTCAACGCCATTTTGGTTTCGGCGTTGAGTGAGTCGACCTCACTCAACGCCATCGCCTCTGTGGAGCCAAGTACTTTGGCGTTGAGTGAGGTGTCCTCACTTAATGCCATAGCCTTTTCTGAGGCTAAGTACTTTGGCGTTGAGTGAGTTGACCTCACTCAACACCATTTCTGGTTTGGCGTTGAGTGAGGTCAGCTCACTCAACGCCGTAGGTTTTTCTTGCGGCGGCTAAGTGCCAGGGCGTTGAGTGAGTGAACCTCACTCAACGCCATTGCTGTTTTGGCATTGAGTGAGGTGGACTCACTCAACGTCGTAATTCTCTTTTGCGGCTAAGTGTAAGGGCGTTGAGTGAGTGAGCTTCACTCAATGCCATTGCTATTTTGGCATTGAGTGATGCCAGCTCACTTAACGCCACTTTCTCTGTTTTTGGCTAAGTACCAGGGCATTGAGTGAGTGTACCTCACTCAACGCCATGGCTATTTTGGCGTTGAGTGAGGTTGGCTCACTCAACGCCAGAGTTGTTCTTGCAGGAGGCGTTGAGTGAGTGAGCTTCGCTCAACACCATGCTTGTTTTGGCGCTGAGTGAGGCTAGCTCACTCAATGCCAAGGTCTGGTTAGGCGTTGAGTGGGTCCCACTCAACGCCAAGCCGTGTTGAGTTATTTCAACACTTTCCCTTACCTTGATTCTCATTCTTGAGTGAATTCCTTGATTTGATTTCTTTTTGTAATTTCCTTGTCGGCTATGTTTCTCTTTCCTAATGGCCGAATCGTGGGTCGTGGTTAGTAGTGGTCGGTTGAAGCTCTTCATGGGGGAGGTGCTGTGCAATTTAGCCAAGGCCACCCTTATTCTTCTATCTTGCTCCAGGTACGGGCTGGGCAAGGGGGTGGAAGGTCCCTTGTGCTTTCGCATGTAGACCCTTGAGCTTGTTGGCATGGAAATGGTGGTTGAGGGACTGAGTTTGCCTCCAACCCGGATCCATGCTGTTTGTTTTTACTACTACCATTTCCCATAGCTTAGGATGTTAGAAGTTTTTCATTGGTAGATTGAAGTACTTTGGGCTCTTGGTAGCCTAGTAGGCCCTGCAGGATGTAGTTCCTGGATAGGGTGGTTGGCTGGTGCTGTTTCCTTGCACGTAGTGCTTTTCTTATTGTCCTACTTTGGACAGTTGTGACTTTTTCTTCTACTGTTGTTCTTCTTTCTTTCACTTTTTCCCCCTTGGTTGACTCTTTCATGCAGTTTTTACCTTGTTTTGCTTGCTGAGGTATTCTGTTTTCTTTTGGAATGCCTCAGGTTCTGAGCTGTAGCCAGTTTGGTTGCTAGGTGGTGGGTTGCTGGTGGTCTCTGGGAATTTGGAGATCCGGTTGCTTTGTTAGTGAGGTAGTTTTCCTGTACTTTCCTTACAGACATACATATGTGCCAGTGGGTTCGTGTCAGGTTGTTGGCGCCCACTGGTAGTTTTTACCTTTGTACTAGATATATTACTTCTGCCGCTACCCTTTTTCTGGAGATAGTCTACTTGCTCTGGGGAGGTTTTATGTTAGGTTGCTAGTTATTTTTAAACTACAACTATTATTATAAAAAGCTCATGATCAGCATGTTTTATAAAACTAAATCACTATTTTCCAATCACATACAAGACCATTTTATTATACATTATATAAATTAAATATAGGGTCTTGCATAGCATAAGTGGTTCTCTTGGGACCCTTAAGCGCTCCTTAGGATGATAAACCTAAATAAAGTATTTTTTTCGCAGCGTATATGTAGTTTTAAACTGTGGACTAGATGATCCACCGAGCCGAGGGATACGGCCTCTAAAATATAACTGATTTTCTAATCATTAAACTCATGAATTTCTTCTATTAAGTAAGTAGATGGTTTTGTCTGAGCGTCAGCAGTTATCCCCTGCTCGACGTGGCATCATGGCGCGTGTTTTCTCATACTCTGATAATTTCTAAATTCGGAGAAAATGCGGGTTGTGACATTATGTGTAGTTTTATTTTATGCGATTGTGCTATTTTTGAGAGTATAGACTATAGATTTAATATAAGCTTCGTACTTATTCCTGAATTCCTCAAACGTCTCACTCATGTCTTCAATTTCAACATTATATTTTTTGCATTCAGCACAATCACTTTTCAACGATGAGTTTTCTAAACACAATTTATCGTTTTGTTCTTTTGCAAAACGAAGCTCTTTCTCAAGAACATTATATTTTTCTTCTAATTCATTATGATATATACAAGGTGCACGAATATTATCTAAAGAGCCTGTGCAAGAGCTAAGCGTGCCACTAGAATATTCTACATTATCATTTGCTTTCAACTTCTTATTTTATAAATGTAACTTTGAGTTAATATTCATTTACTTCTTAATTATATATTTAGCATTGTTTAGCACACGCAATGTAGAGATAGAATTACAATAGAGAGGGGAATTAGACTGCCTTACAGTGCACTTGGATGCGTCAAGATCGGAGCTTTGCGTATCTTTGACTCCTTTGTGTATTGCCTCATCCATTGTTAAGATTTCCACTTCCCTTTCCAGTGATATGGTTGCCATGTCTTTCTCCAAGGGCACGTCTCCATTTGGTTATTCACTTGGGTCCACGAGAAATTGCTCAGACTCTTCATGGGCAAAAAGAGAATTATAAGTAGATTCAAGAAATTTCTATATATCATAGGTAGTGGGAAGCGTGTAGATGAGCTTAAAAATTTCTTGACCAAGCTCACAAAACAAACTGTTCATAGCTTTAGCATTTATATGACACTCATAGTTAGTTAATTTATTTGGGGGCTTGATACAAGTTATGTTCCATACTTTTATGTCTAGTAGTATAAGGAATATTCTCATAAGTGTCATCAGTTCGTTGTAGTTCACTCATGTGAATAAGGGTGGTGCTAACAAATATTCTGTATAAAGTCTTTCCTCCCCACTTGTTGATTCAAGATCAGGATTGACCATTATTCCCGGTTGTGAAACAGTTTTTAGAATAACCTTCCTTTGATACCACTTGTTGGATCTAGTGGCCAACCTTAGAGGGGGGGGGGGATAATAAAGTTTTGAGCATTAATTAAAAAATTCAAATTATTTTGTCTAGAGAAAACTAATTCTGGAAGCTACCACGAGGCACTAGCTTGCAAGCGTGCGGGGGTAGGTCACAGACCTTGTTTTCCTGAACAAATTTCTCCTTGGAGAAGCACACTCCCTTCAAAGTTCTACCGACAAAAAATCATAATGTCACACGCAGAATGAAGAGCGCCTCCTATCCTTCTCCTCCTTAGCATATTCTAAGATTTTACCTAAGTTTGTAGGGCGCCGCCGTCCACCGTCCCCGTCCTTTCACCATTCATCATCATCACCACTATGAAGAAGAGAGAGATTCTTACTCTTTCGCTCGTACTGATATCCAGCAACCCGAAATCTCCCTTAAAAAGGATAGGAGTGCACATAAACCCCCCCCCCCCCCCCCCCCGATCTCCACCAAAAAATAATGGGATCATGAGTTTGACAGCACGCACGATCACCGCGCCCAATCCCCTCGAACATCGATCCCATCATATGTAACGTCAGAACTGCCACGAGCTTCACCTCACGAGTATTGAGTGGCCGGCATCATCCCCAGATGCCAGCCGCCCCCTCCTTTTACCGCCATCGGCCGCCCCCTTCCTCGCCCACTGGCACGGGGCCGAGAGAGCGGCCGAGCCGGCCGCCCCTCCTCGGCCATCGCCAGCGGTCTCACTCCTCGCCAGCGAGTCCGGCGTCATGTTCACCGGCCACCCAAGGGATCCCGTTCCTACCGTCCGATCATTTCGGGTCATTCCCCGTTGTCCGATTCGCGTGTAACCACCCACTAACCGTCAGGTTAGTGAGCGAATTTTATTATTAATTTAATTGGTATACAAATAATGAAATTAATTATCCTAATATGCGCCCCTAAACTATAGCAAAAATATTTATAATGGTGGTTATGGTGTGTGGATAGCCGCATAAACACAATAACCATCTCCTGAAGGCTATAAAAGGAGTCTTGAGGCTCCTCATTTATCAACCTTTTTTCTCTGAGTCTTCTTCTTCCTCAGGTCGGAGCTTTGTCATTCTCCTACGAGCAGCGTCCGAGCCGCACTCAATCCACACTAGAGCCACAACTGACCCGCGTATGGCCACGTTCAAGCCACCTGACGAAGCCCAATCTCTCGGTTTCTAAGAGACCTCCGCAGCCGCAAATTCAAGGGCTCCGCTCCCACGTTCAGAGTCAGCGAGACACTTAGTGAAGCCCATCGTCGTAAAGTGCAATTTGTAACAAATGCCATGCGTAACGGTCTGTCGTCTGCTGTGTGCTAAGTGTTCTCTCACCTCAAAATTGTAACGAGAAGCGGCATGTCACCCTCAATTTAGCGAATAAGTTGTAACAGGCATAAAATAGTGGACTTTGACCGGTACAGATCCGGTCACGTGTTTTTTTACCCGGTTGAGGTGTTTTCCATGTTAAACTTCGTATGTACAATCGATTTACTTCATTGACTGTGTGCGTGCTCCACCGTTCCGAGAGCTAAGGCGGTCCAGATTATTCCAGTCCGGTCGGGACGTCGAGTTAGATTGCAAAAATTATATATACATATATACATAAATTATATATATACATATATACATAAAATAATACACTGTTCTTCAAATATGGAGAACATGATTGGAGTTGCTATAATCATGTTCTTCAAATTTGCAGAACATTATACAATGGAAATCTCCAAATAATAAAGATCTCTATTGGAGATGCTCTAAAAGAGGAATCAAGGACGGGATAGTGCGTGAAAAACAATAAGGGTCCGTTCGGCGCGCGGGAATTGGTTTTTTGGAATTAGCTTTGGTCAGAAAACCAATATCCGTAGGAATTGGTTTTGTGTAGAAAACCAATTATGTAGTTCGGCTACAGGATGATTTTCAGTAAACAGAATTGACATTGATACCTAAATGTTATTCGGCTGCGCAAAAGAATTGGTTTTCTGAAATTATAATTTTTAGAAATTAATTTTTTAAAAAATTTAAGCAAATCAAAGGTAAATCCAATAAAGATTTCATGAATAAAATGAAAAACTTGCAAATCTATACAAACAGTGATTAAACTTTTCAATGTGCATGCCAAAAACTTTAGATTTGAAATTTCTACAGATCAGGAATTTCTGCATTGCACTAAAAAAAAGATGCAATGAATAAATCGACTCAGGCAAATCATGGAAAAAACAACAACGAAAAGCTTTATTCTTAATCATAGGATAATCTGAAATTTAAGATCTGGAAAAAACGATCTGAAAAATTTGGAGAGGAAGGGAAACAGGAAGAAGAAGAAGAAGAGGATGCGTACAAAACCATCGGAAGTGGATGAAATTACCTGAAGGTGGAAGAACAGTGACCGATTCCGTTGGAAAATCGGGAGGCGGAGTCGACGAGCGAGAGGCGGAGCAGCAAGGTCAACGGAGGAAGATTTGCAAGATAATGGGGGTCCTCTGAAAGAAGAAAAAAAAGATGAGGATGAAGAGGAAGAAGAAGAAGAAGAGGAGGAAGAGGAATTTGAAGGCAAACCTGGAGATGGAGGCCGACTAGAGCAAAATCGGGAGTGGAAGTCACAAGCAAAGCCGGCATGAGGAGGGGGAGCTTTGAGTCGCACGAGCAGCGGGAGGCGTGGTGGGATGGATCGGGGTTGCGATACTAGGAGAAAACCACGGAAAATCTGGGTGGATGGATAAGTTTTCGTGGTTTTCATTTTAGGCTAAACGGAAAACTCATGGGTTTTGATTCGAAAACCAATTCCAACGTAATTCTCACGCACCGAACAACAGAATTGGCTTTCTGGAACTCAAAACCAATTCCAGAAAGCCAATTCCTGCACGCCGAACGGACCCTAAGTATTTTCATTAACTTGTTAATCCTTCTATTACTGCAGATACATATAAATAATCTCTACTATTCGCCCTTTAATAATACAATTATTATAAAATTGGAGAAGGGCGTCGTTTGGTATGGGGTTTTGTGAAACTGTCCCGATTAATTGTCGCCATTTATTACTTCCCGTGGAATGTCCTGGTTTTTGAAAAATCAACTAGCTTTTAATCTCAACCCAACCGTTTAACGCATATGATGATGATCATTAATGGAAGAATGACAAATCTCAACACTGAGAAAGGCATGCACAAACAGCCTGGCAGATTCAGTTCAGGACCGGGCATGTTAAGCCGAGACTATTTTTCCGAGACCCAAACTTTTTTTTGCCCAGGCCCAAGCTCAGACCCCTTATATGAAGGATGACTAGTTGGGTCTTTTCGGCTAGGCCTAGATCAGGGCAGGCTGTGCCTAATCAGGCTCAGGTCTCACCTTGGCCGATTTTTTCAAAAAAAATTAATTTTTTTTAAATATTAATTAATATAAAGAGTAGACTAAAGATTTCATTTTTAATATATTAAACATTTATAAAAATAAAATAAAATTTTTAAAAAATTATAAACTAAAAATAAACTCAAGAAAGTCATTGGAAACGGCTTTCACAGAGCATGGGATATTGGGCCGGCCAGGCATTATGGCAATTGGCTATTATGACACGTCTCTTCCAAACGTCTCTTAAGACTTTAAGACATCGGCAGCTAACAATTTTTAAATAAATTTGCGTGACAGTTTTGTCGTGTTGTCTTGTTTGACTCAGTCTTGAGCTAGGCCCAAGTAAGGCCTGAGACCGGGCCCGGGCAAAGCCTAGGATTGGGCTTGGCCTGGGCCTGGCACCAGGCCAGGCAAAACACTAATATGAGGGTCTTTTTGGGCCCCCAAGACCGGCATGGGCATGGACCAGATCTGCCTGGTCCTAGGCCTAACCAGACTTTTTCCAGGCCGGACCCAGGTGGGCTTTTCAAGCCCAGTCTTTTTGTGCACCGCTACTGAGATACATGGTGTAGTCAATTGAATCATCTGAGGCATTGATTTATTTTCCTCCTAACATCTCCTTTCTCATTTAAAAATGATATCCTTGGTCTTATCGTCATTCTTCTCCACTACTTGCAGTATTAGGTTCAGGAAATTTCTCTCCTCACTAGTTAAAAAACTGAAGAAGGTAGTCTCAATGATGATCAACACTGAAGATGGAACATATGGCTGAACAAATCTGAGGGCTACAACTCTTTTTTGTTATGGATCTTTAAGGAACATGGCAATATCTAGATCTGCTTCTATAAAGTCAAGTCTTTAGGAGCTATGGTAGATCACACGCTTAAGTTTCTATTTCCAGTTTGACATTAGGTTGTCGAGCTTTGCTTCTTTTGTTTCACTATTTCTTTTGTCCCCATCAATTTTTTCCACCCCCTTGGTTAGATCTGACTATTCATATAATAAGTTGACTTGTAGATGACGATGATCAGTTAAAGTGCACAAATCTTCCCAAGTGTTATCCAAAGGTGGTAAGCTTTGCCACTGAATAAGGGGTTGTGGAACTTGTAATCCCTACTGAATGATTTGGTGCATGCTAATGATGGCTAAGGGTGGGTGAAGTGGGTTATTTGTCTTGTTTAGTTTGGGAAGCTCTACTATATGTTGCCTGGGATCAACAATGTAAGGTTGTAGTAGAGAAATGTGAAATACTGGATATATTTGTGACTCTGGAGGAAGGAGAACATGATAAGGTATTTCTCCGATGATTTCCACAATTTGGAAGGGTCCATAGTACTTGAGACTGAGTTTCCTTCCTGCTGTCCTAGTCATGGTTAGTTGTCAGTAGGGATGCAATTTCTGCAAATCCAATCTCCTACATCCAGTTTAAACTTCTTCCATTTCTTATCTACATGTGTCTTCATCTTGTGTTGTGATCTCGCAAGATTTTCCTTGTGTGAATGATAGTGTTCCTCTTTTGTCTGCAACATCATGACCACTGCTTCAATGTTAGTTCCCCTTGAACAATAATTTAACAAGTCAGGAGGAGGTTGACCAAACATGACTTCAAATGGAGTTATGTTGGCCAAAGAGTTAAATGTATTATTTAAATGAAATTCTGCCTAGCTTAGGTAATTAGCCCATTTTGCAGGTTTTCATAGGTAAAGATTCTTAAATATTACTCAACACACTGATTAACCCTTTTGATTAACCCGTTTGTATGAGGATGATAAGAGGAACAGTATTTCCACGTAGTTCCATGTAATTAAAAAAGTTCAACTAGAAATCACTGAGAAAAATCAGATTCCTATCTGAAATGATAGATTCTGGGATGTCATGTAGTTTGCCTATGAAAGTATCTAGTTATCTACCTAAATCACCTAGAGGGATGAATAAGTGAGTTCTGCGACTTTAAGAGGATTAAAATAGTAACAAACAGACACATAAAATATAACACCCCCATCCGTCACATAGAATATAACATAAGGTCCGGTCGGGGCCCTACGCTATATTCCACGGACAGTCAGTGGAGTTACGTATTGAAACCATAATCCATAAGCGCATTCTAACTCAGAGTGCTTTATAGCGGAATATGAGATTAATAAGTTTAGAACCCAACCATATGAATGTCCACTAAACTAACCAGGAATGAAAAGATAAATAAACAAATAGTTATGGCCTTAATACCTTACAACTATTTCCTTAAATAATAGTGTTTTACAAACTTTGGCACGCAGGACAGGCATACATGGAATAGTAAAACAACTTCGCTTTGGCCTTTGAGGGCCGACATAGCAACCATGGGCTCTAGCCCGCTATTTCCTGCTCGGCTCTCCAACTGCACCTACACAAATGCATTCCACCCCGAAGGTGGCAAACAAAGTAACGGTCAGCATTAGCTGACCAAATTATGACAACCCCACCCTTCACTCAGGGAGGCGGTGTTCCTTCCCTGCAGGCATTTAGCATAGATATATAGTGGCAACCAAAACGAGCAACTTAAGCACTATTCACCACAGATGTTGCCACTGCCGGTCACACTTCTCGTGTACTCAGGGCATATTATCGGTGTGCTGAGATTCAAGCCCGACCACTATTCACCAGGATGGTTCACACATGAGCATTCTCTTTCGGTGTGCTGAGATTAAAGCCCCACCTGCTTGAGCATTACAGTCTTTCCAGCCTAAAGCCTAAGACTCTCCCTATGTTATGGCAAAGTCATGCTGAGATTCAAGCCACTGACTCACTCCAATACGATCGCCATAAGGTGGGTACAGGTCAGTCATAGCTCGTTTCTCAAACTGTCAGGCTCGTAATTTACGACGTGAATCAGCCTTACCTTACACTTTCACGATACATGACCATGTTATGTTCCAAGGCTCGCACTCACGTCCACCTTAGATGGGCCCCTCAGACTCTCAGCTCATCACAATGGACATCAGGTGTAACATCTCATTTCCGGCTAGACCCCTAGGAGTCGGTTGGTCATGATAGAACCCTAGGAAGCCCAAAAACTGAAATAAATCGATCGGGATTTCGGGTCACGGGTTGGTCACGCCCGTGACCGACCCGTCACGCCCGTGGCCTAGGGCGTGACTCCTTCGACGATCGTTGATCTCAGGGAGACGATCGTCGGGCGAAGAAATTTTCAATCCGGGCCTGTCACGCCCGTGACCTATGTTTCATGCCCGTGACCTAGGGCGTGACACCTTCGACGATCGTCGATCTCAGCGGGATGATCGTCGAAGCGCAGAATTTGCGTCATGGCCTGTCACTCCCGTGACCCATGTGTCACGCCCGTGACTAAGGGAGTGACCCCCTTTGGCAATCGTCGATCTCAACGAGACGATCGCCGAGCGTGGAAATTGCCTCAGGACCCTGTCACGCCCGTGGCCCATGTGTCATGCCCATGACCTAGGGAGTGACCACCCTTCGACGATCGTCGACCTCCGTTCGACGGTCGTCGAACCCAGAATTGGTCACCCGGGCATGTCACGCCCGTGACCCATGTGTCACGCCCGTGACCTAGGGCGTGACAACCCTTCGACGATCGTCGATCTCAGTTCGACAATCGTCGAACCCAGAATTGGCCACCCGGGCCTGTCATGCCCGTGACCAAGGCCGAAACGTCAGCCAGATGGAAATTTTGGTAACCGACGTCGTAATCAATTCTGATTATGGGAAGTTACACCAGGAGTATTTATGGGCCGTTTCCTACTCTAATTATTTAATAAAATAAGGAAATGTTGGTCAAATAGGAAATCTCCACCTAGCAAACACCTCTTCGTTTCCAGCGTTTCAACTGCCTCTACCATAACCGAAACGTTATTAAGAGAAATATTAATGGCCATGAACGTTTCATCCTTTCCCCTCCCCACTTGCTGATCTATAAAAGACTCCTAAGAGCAAGAGGAAAAGGTTACACGCTCCATCAAACTAATTCAGATTCCTTCCCTTGCTATTGAAGAATTTCCGGCGATGCCACCACCGCGCAAATGGCTTCCCAACGCTCTGCACGCCTCCAGCCCGCGAACAAGGTCCTCCCCTCCCTCTTCTTCTACGGATAGATCTTAGAAATCATTAGGAGAGATATCGGGATCAAAAGAGCCAGATCGGGTGAGCGTTTCCATGGATTTCCGAAAATTTCATGGTGGCGGGTTCGCCGGAAACCGCCTCTCTGGCGGCCGTGCCGCCGCCCGACGGTAGCCCTCACCTCAATAGAGGTGATGGTGGTGGTGGCCGGCCAGGGAGATGGCTAGGTGGCAGGGAAATAGTTTTAGAAAAGCTACAGGAATAGGCGTTTTTCTGGTTCTGTTCGGGTTCGGGTAAAGAAGAAGATGAACAGTGTTATTTTTATCATATTATATATTGTATAATTAGAAATTAATTCCCTTTACTGTGCACTATGGTTGAAACTGAAAATTATAGCCCGTAGGGGCTGAAACATAAAAAGTGGTCAACATAGACAATGTAGCCCTTGAAGGCTAGTTTAATTTAAAATTGATTTCACTCGATTTGGAGTCCTGGTTAGACCACAGCACACTTTTTGGTGAGATCTATCCATAGGGCTGTCTTGACCTTAGAAAAATTCCCCACTCCAATCCATTAATCAAAATGACTTGAAATTTGGGCTGTGGCCTAATCTTACTTATATCTAGGTGCTTTTTAAAAATGAGAATTTTTGGAGAAAGTTTTTCTATAGTTTTTAGAAATATTTAATAATCCTAGCATAATTTAATTAGATGGTTAAATGACTTCCAAACCCTCCCAAATTTTGGTGAGTGGTCCCTGGGTTTATCATAAGGCTCTGGTAAAAATTTCATCTCATTTGGAGATGTTTTGATTAAGTTTTTATCCAACCCTTGGTTGGTCCTTATAGGATAATTTAGGTTCAAGCACCCCCTTGATATTTGAGTGGCCATATCGCCTCAACGGGGGCTGATATTTTGGTCACTGACTTTTTAGGGCATGACACCCTTCCAAGGGAGCTTGGGGTGGTTTGGTGTAGGGTAGCCCTAGAACCATAGGGAATATCCCTTAATGGTTGTTTTTGGGGTTGTGAAGGTCATGAGGTCAAATGATCTTGGACTGACCTAAAATTTGGTGAAGAGAACCATAGGACCAGTATAGTTCTCTGGACAAAATTTTAGGGTATTTGGAGATAGCTAGGCCACCTAAAATCCTAACCCTAGTTTAGGTCACCAACTTTAATTTGAATTGTTAAACCATCAAATGAACTTCAAATCAAGTAAAATTTGGGTAGAGTGATTTTATGGTCCCAGTTGACATAATATAATTTTGTTGAGATTTTTGGGTTAATTTATACAGTACTTTATTTACAACTCTAATTGAGCCCTAGATATTTATTTTGATGATTATGGAATTTCTATGCACTGGAATAATATGAAATCTTGGATTATGGCATCTTATAGCATGTAATACCTCCTGTATTTTTCTTGGGAATTTTAACTGATTATTTTTGGTACATATTTCTTTAACGTACTAGTTGTGACATGGAGTCAAAAATACAAATAATGTCTAATTACTGTCTGAAAAATTATGAAATTGGGTCAGTCGGTGTTTCAAATTATGATAGTCACCTTGTAATTTTTTTTGGAATTTAGATGGATAAAAACTGTACCTCCTTCATTAAGTTAGGAAAATTAGTATTTTGAATTAAAATAAACTCAGAGTTCAAATTTTGGAGAAAAATTATGGTACTTGGTTTATGATGGTTTTAGGTCACTATATAGCTTCTATAATTTTTTGGGATTTTTGGATATATATTTACAGTACTTCCTTCATAATATAGTAAAAGTGGCCTAAAACGGTAAATTAGGAAATATAGGCCTAAACGCCTCTGGAATTTCTCAAAACTTGGAATTGCTATTTAAATGTCTCATAGGTTTTTACGGGTTTTTATGATGATTTATTGTTGGCTCATTATTGCACTTCATGTTCATACTAGGGAATCTGGAATCTTAGAATAAATAAATTAAATGTCTGATAAATAGAAAAATTTGAAACCTTGGACTTAGCTATATTAAGTCATGCTAGACCTCCAGTAAATATTATAGGAGATTCGGAAGACAAATTGGAGTACCTCCCCTTATACTCCTCATGTACCTTAGGATGGTCTGCATATAGTAAAACCACGGAAACTGAACTAGAGTAATAATGAACTTGGGAAATGTAATTTTGGTAGTTACTAGTTGGTTAGGGCAAGCTAAGATTAAGTTCATTATTAGATGTCAGGATAAGTAGAGTGTGAGACTGGTTAAGGTTAAGTGGCGTACGGGAACGACGAAAGATCGTCCACCCTGGGTAGGAATGGAAGAGTCTTAATACTCTAGGGTTAGATCTAAAGTAACTAAAAGGGGATTGGGTTAAGGGAGATCAACCAATAATAATAAGTGCCTTGCGAAAGGGAACTTCGGGCCGTAATGTCGTCGTCTTGGTTCCTAGTGCCCCTTGAGAGCCCTTCACGGGGTATGCCGGGGGCAGTCCTGGGCTAACGTAAACCATAGGAATAATAAATTAAAAGAGCAACTAGTATAACTAGGGTTGCACATACACACTCCCCGATAGCTAGGAAGATAGAATAATTGGTTTGGTTGTCATTCAGACGGTAGCTCTGAAGGTAGATGCACAGACGGGACAGTCTGGGGAGCCGAGGGCTCGAGGGTTGGAGTACAGAATAAAGGTGGTGGGTCTTCGATATCTGATTGTCGTTCACACCGGCATCGGTATGTTGACTCGGCGGTGTGGGACACTTAGCCAAAGAAAGTCTGGTGGGTACAGCCAGCAGTAGTATGCGGATACTCTAGGTTGTGTTCTTCTAGGGGCGTACGGAAGGGCTAGGCCTGGTAGTATGGATACCCGCCTAGGAGTGGGGGGCCCGACCCACTGTCTCCATTTACCACTACGGAGATTCCTGGGAGTGAAGCTAGCTACCCGAACAGGGGGAACTAACGGTCTGTGCGCATAGAGTCGTGTGCGTGAGTTGCACCTACATGAATCATGACATAGCATATCACTACACTCATATTTGCATATAACCGACACCCCAACGTATAAATCGGTATGGGACTTTTTATACGATAGGAGCCTTGTAGAAGACCCTTTAACTTATAAGTTTGTATGGGCATTCATATAAGTTAAGGTTACTTACTTATTTACTTGCTTGTTTACTTATTGTTCTCTAGCTGTCTTTTTATACAATTGCTACTTATTACTTCTCTTCTTTACCATTTACTACCATAGGATTGCTAGTTGTACTTTATTCTAAATAATTATTAGATTAGCTCTCTTGTCATTTGCTTGATTATTCTCCACTTTTGAAGCTTCCCTTTCCTCCTCTCCGCCCGGTGCTTAGGAGCCGTGGTGGGAGGGGTAGGGGATGATAGGGCTTAGTCTTTATGACTAATGGTTTTCGAACCACAAAATTACAGGAGCTCCGGATGGGAGACAGGGACCAGCAGTCCAGGGACCAGCACCAGCGGAGTACGGTGCGCATGGAGGTGGGTCAGTCTAGCACCGCTGCACATGCGACCAGCTCCGTGAGTGATTAGTATTTTTATAGCTTCCGCGATGAGTGATTTGTAGTGAGGACTCTGATGTACCGGGCTCGACCCCATTTATCTATTTCCTGTTATTATCTACTGATGGACTGGATATGATTTCACTTTTATTTATACGTTTCCGTGGACTTGTTTACAGTTTTTGTAAAATTACTTCTCTCTCTTGTGATCGAAAAGGGCCGGCAGAATTGGCGTTTTGTAGTGGCGTCCTTCCCGTGAGTCGGTGCCACCGCAAAGCGGCAATTCTGGGCTAAGACCCCGGGGGTTTAAAAAAGAAAAAAAAAGGGGGGGTCTTACAAGTGGTATCAGAGGAAACCTCGATCGAAGAGAAGTAGTCCAAAAAATCTTGGGCCACCCCGTGCGAGCTTAGCTTGCGGACAAACTAGCAGCGGAAGTAGTGGTGTGCCCATAAGGGAAATTACATGTGAAAGTCCATCCTAACTCTTCTTAAATTCCATTCATTCACTCTCTAACAAATGGAATTTTTACTTGTAGCCTGCGACGAACCCTACACCGCAGTAGGGGACACCCCAGGCTCCAAATGTGGTTCCGCCTCCGCCGGCTCCAGCTCCGTTCCAGCAGACGGAGATGGGGCAAACACTAACGGCCATTCTGGAGGCCTTCAGAGCTCAGCAAGCCCCGACTCCACAGCCAAACCCCGGGGCCAATTGGATGACTGTCTTTCGGGGACATCTGATAAAATTAGAATGATACAGAGAAGAAGGACGGGACCCTTCGACTATGCATAGATTACCGGGCTCTGAACAGGTTGACAGTCCGGAATACTTATCCCTTACCAAGGATAGACGAGCTATTTGACCAGCTGGAGGGAGCCCATTGGTTCTCAAAGCTGGATCTGAGGTCAGGGTACTACCAGCTTCACATTCGGGAGGAGGACATCCCGAAGACGGCCTTCAGCAGCAGATATGGTTTGTACGAGTTTACAGTGATGCCGTTCGGGCTCACGAATGCACCCTCAGCATTTATGACCCTGATGAATCGTGTGTTTGAAGAGTATCTGGACGTGGTGTTCCCATAAGGGAAATCACATGTGAAAGTTCATCCTAACTCTTCTTAAATTCCATTCATTCGCTGTCTAACAAATGGAATTTTTACTTGTAGCCTGCGATGAACCCTACACCGCAGTAGGGGACACCCCAGGCTCCAAATGTGGTTCCGCCTCCGCCGGCTCCAGCTCCGTTCCAGCAGACGGAGATGGGGCAAACACTGACAGCCATTCTGGAGGCCTTCAGAGCTCAGCAAGCCCCAGCTCCACAGCCAAACCCCGGGGCCAATTGGATGACTGTCTTTCGGGGACATCTGATAAAATTGGAACGATACAGAGAAGAAGGACGGGACCCTTCGACTGTGCATAGATTACCGGGCTCTGAACAGGTTGACAGTCCGGAATACTTATCCCTTACCAAGGATAGACGAGCTATTTGACCAGCTGGAGGGAGCCCATTGGTTCTCAAAGCTGGATCTGAGGTCAGGGTACTACCAGCTTTGTATTCGGGAGGAGGACATCCCGAAGACGCCTTCAGCAGCATATATGGTTTGCACGAGTTTACAGTGATGCCATTCGGGCTCACGAATGCACCCTCAACATTCATGACCCTGATGAATCGGGTGTTCGAAGAGTATCTAGACGTCTTCGTTATCGTATTCATCGACGACATCCTTATCTATTCAAGGATTGAGGAGGAGCACGCGAGACATCTGGCCTTGACCTTGGAGAAGCTGTGTGAGCATGAGATGTATGCCAAGTACAGCAAGTGCCAGTTCTGGCTAAAGGAGGTGGCCTTTCTGGGCCATGTCATCAGTGGAGCAGGTCTTGTAGTGGATCCGGCGAAGGTCCAGGCAGTACGGGATTGGCCACCACTAAAGTCGGCCTCGGATGTTCGAAGTTTCTTGGGACTTGCCGGTTACTACCGGAAGTTCGTAAAGGGGTTCTCTCAGATTGCCCTCCCTCTTACGTCTCTGACGAAGAAGGAGTCCCCTTATATCTGGAAGTCTCGATGCGAATCTGCCTTCCAGGAGCTGAAGGATCGTCTCACCTCGGCCCCTATCCTTGCTCTTTCATCAGGGAAGGAGGGATTCCAGGTGTATACAGATGCTTCCTATCAGGGGATGGGTGCCGTTCTGATGCAGAATGGGCACGTAATAGCCTATGCCTCCCGTTAGTTGAAGCAGCACGAGCAGAACTACCCCGTGCATGATTTGGAGATGGGGGCAGTCATTTTTGCTCTTAAGATCTGGCGACACTATCTCTACGGAGTACATTATGATATCTTCTCCGACCACAAGAATCTCAGACAGAGATGCTGGGTGGAGTTTCTGTCGGACTACCAGTATACCATGCACTACCATCCGGGGAAGGCGAACGTGGTCGCGGATGCTCTGAGCCGGAGAGCGAGTACGACAGGAGTAGGTCCGCAGCTGATGGCCTTGGAGTTGGTTAGATCATTCAAGGAGATGCAGATTTCACTAGTGTCTGAGGATGACCCGAAGCTATACATGGAGTACCTGGGGTCGATGGTTACTACTGATGATATTCGAGACCGCATCAGAGATGGGCAGATGCTGGATGAGAGAGCTGAGCCAATATTCCGAGCCTTGGAGGAAGGCACGACAGGAGATTACTCTTTGAGGGATGGGCTCTTGTGTTTCCGGGGCAGAGTCTATATACCAGCAGGAGGACAGATCCGGGAGGACATTTTGACGGAAGCTCACTACAGCCAATATTCTGTACACCCGGGGATCACCAAGATGGTAAAGGATTTGAAGAGGACGATGTACTGGCCGGGTATGAAGAAAGATATTATGTATTTTGTGACGCATTGCGAGGCCTGCCAGCTCGTGAAGGCAGAGTGTAGGAACCCGGCAGGCTTGCTGCAGCCGCTTCCGGTACCGGAGTGGAAATTTAAGGATATAGCCATAGACTTCATACATGGGCTACCTCGATCCCGTGCGGGGAATGACTCGATCTGTGTGATAGTGGACAGGCTAACAAAGGTGGCCAGATTCATTCCAGTGGCGAAGGACACACCGGTCAGTGTATTAGTACGGAGGTTCATTGAGCAGTTTGTGCGTTATCATGGGGTGCCCAAGACTATCGTTTCGGATCGGGATGGGCGGTTTACATCCAGGGAATGGAGGTCAGTCCAGGCCCATCTAGGTTCTCGATTGACATTCAGCACAGCTTTTCACCCTCAGACCGACGGATAGACAGAGCGCACCAACCGTACACTGGAGGATCTGTTGCGACTGTGTATTTTGGACCGTGGCGAGCCTTGGGAGAGATTGCTGCCACTGGTCGAGTTTTCGTACAACAACGCTCATCAGTCTAGCATAGGCATGGCTCCATATGAGGCGTTGTACGGAAGGAGGTGCAGGACCCCACTATCATGGGTTCAGGATGAGGATCCGCAGGCACTAGGCTCGGAGTTTGTGGGAGATACAGATGCTCAGATTAGATTGATCTGGGACAGGATGTTGGAATCCCAGAGCAGACAGGTGAAATACTACGATGCGAGGCATCGTCAAGTGGAGTTCCACGTGGTAGACCGAGTTTTCTTGAAGATACGGCCGATGCACGGAGTTTCGCAGGTGCGTGGGCGGAATAAGCTCGGTCCGAGATATATGGGGCCTTATAGGATCCTGGAGCGGATCGGCCCCTTAGCCTATAGACTCGAGCTACCGCCGGAGTTAGCGGGATTGCATGACGTCTTCCACGTCTCCTCACTTCGGAGGGCTCTACTACGCCCTGAGAAGCTGATCTCCTCGGCAGATGGCCCAGTGGCCTCGGATCGGTCAGTCAACTTGGAGCCTATCAGGATTGACGATACAGCAGTGCGGGTCTTACGACGGAAAAATGTTCCGTTAGTCAAGGTTCTGTGGAACAATCATGGGTAGGAGGAGCATACATGGGAGCCACAGGACTTGATGCGGCGAAATACCCGGAACTTTTTCGTCAGGCATACCTCACCACCCCTCTGGACAATCAATTTGCCTTCCTGTTTTAAACCAATAGGACTGAAATTTCAAAAATAGGGGCTAATCTTTTGTTTATTGGGGTGTATACACCTAGTTAATTGGGCGAATTAATCTTAGATTTGAAACCGCACAAAGCAAACATAACGTAGAGATGTAATCTTTCAATTCTCATGGGATGTTACAAGCTTCTTTTTCCCGATTAGAGTCCCGTAGGCTTAACCTTGATTTCGGGGACGAAATCTTTGTTTTGTTTATTGGGATTTGTAACATCCCATTTCCGGCTAGAACCCTAGGAGTCGGTTGGTCGTAATATAACCCTAGGAAGCCCAAAAACTGAAATAAATCGACCGGGATTTCGGGTCACGGGTTGGTCACGCCCGTGACCGACCCGTCACGCCCGTGACCTAGGGCGTGACTCCTTCGACGATCGTCGATCTCAGGGAGACCATCGTTGGGCGAAGAAATTTTCAATCCGGGCCTGTCACGCCCGTGACCTATGTGTCACGCCCGTGACCTAGGGCGTGACACCTTCGACGATCGTCGATCTCAGCGGGATGATCGTCGAAGCGTAGAATTTGTGTCATGGCCCTGTCACGCCCGTGACCCATGCGTCACGCCCGTGACCAAGGGCGTGACCCCCTTCGACGATCGTCGATCTCAGCGAGACGATCGCCGAGCGCGGAAATTTGCCTTAGGACCCTGTCACGCCCGTGGCCCATGTGTCACGCCCGTGACCTAGGGCGTGACCACCCTTCGACGATCGTCGACATCCGTTCGACGGTCTTCAAACCCAAAATTGGTCACCTGGGCCTGTCACGCCTGTGACCCATGTGTCACGCCCGTGATCTAGGGCGTGACAACCCTTCGATGATCGTCGATCTCAGTTCGATGATCGTCGAACCTAGAATTGGCCACCCGGGCATGTCATGCCCGTGACCTAGGTGTCACGCCCGTGACCAAGGCCGAAACGTTAGCCAGACTGGAAATTTCGGTAACCGACGTCGTAATCAATTCTGATTATGGGAAGTTACACCAGGAGTATTTATGGGCCGTTTCCTACTCTAATTATTTAATAAAATAAGGAAATGTTGGTCCAATAGGAAATCTCCACCTGGCAAACACCTCTTCGTTTCCAGCGTTTCAACTGGCTCTACCATAACCGAAACGTTATTAAGAGAAATATTAATGGCCATGAACGTTTCATCCTTTCCCCTCCCCACTTGCTGATCTATAAAAGACTCCTAAGAGCAAGAGGAAAAGTTTACATGCTCCATCAAACTGATTTAGATTCCTTCCCTTGCTATTGAAGAATTTTCGGCGACGCCACCACCGCGCAAATGGCTCCCCGATGCTCTGCACGCCTCCAGCCTGCGAACAAGGTCCTCCCCTCCCTCTTCTTCTGCGGATAGATCTTAGAAATCATTAGGAGAGATATCGGGCTCAAAAGAGCCAGATCGGGTGAGCGTTTCCATGGTTTTCCGAAAATTTCATGGTGGCGGGTTCGCCGGAAACCGCCTCTCCGGCGGCCGTGCTGCTGCCCGACGGTAGCCCTCACCTCAACAGAGGTGATGTTGGTGGTGGCCGGCCAGGGAGACGGCTGGGTGGCCGGGAAATAGTTTTAGAAAAGCTACAGGAATAGTCGTTTTTCTGGTTCTGTTCGGGTTCGGGTAAAGAAGAAGATGAACACTGTTATTTTTTTCATATTATATATTGTATAATTTGAAATTAATTCCCTTTACTGTGCACTAAGGTTGAAACTGAAAATTATAGCCCGTAGGGGCTGAAACATAAAAAGTGGTCAACATAGAAAATGTAGCCCTTGAAGGCTAGTATAATCTAAAATTGATTTCACTCGATTTGGAGTCCTGGTTAGACCACATCACACTTTTTGGTGAGATCTATCCATAGGGCTGTCTTGACCTTAGAAAAATTCCCCACTCCAATCCAGTCATCCAAATGACTTTAAATTTGGGTTGTGGCCTAATCTTACCTATATTTAGGTGCTATCCAAAAATGAGAATTTTTGGAGAATGTTTTTCTATAGTTTTTAGAAACATTTAATAATTCTAGCATAATTTAATTAGATGGTTAAATGACTTCCAAACCCTCTTAAATTTTGGTGAGTGGTCCCTGGGTTTATCATAAGGCTCTGGTAAAAATTTCATCTCATTTGAAGATGTTTTGATTAAGTTTTTATCCAACCCTTGGTTGGTCCTTATAGGATAATTTAGGATCAAGCACCCCCTTGGTATTTGAGTGGCCATATCGCCTCAACGGGGGCTGATATTTTGGTCACTGACTTTTTAGGGCATGACACCCCTCCAAGGAAGCTTGGGGTGGTTTGGTGTAGGGTAGCCCTAGAACCCTAGGGAATATCCCTTAATGGTTGTTTTTGGGGTTGTGAAGGTCATGGGGTCAAATAACCTTGGACTGACCTAAAATTTGGTGAAGAGAACCATAGGACCAGTATAGTTCTCTGGACAAAATTTTAGGGTATTTGGAGATAGCTAGGCCACCTAAAATCATAACCCTAGTTTAGGTCACCAACTTTAATTTGAATTGTTAAACCATCAAATGAACTTCAAATCAAGTAAAATTTGGGTAGAGTGATTTTATGGTCCCAGTAGACATAATATAATTTTGTTGAGATTTTTGGGTTAATTTATACAGTACTTCATTTACAACTCTAATTGAGCCCTAGATATTTCTTTTTATGATTATGGAATTTCTGTGCACTGGAATAATATGAAATCTTGGATTAGGGCATCTTATAGCATGTAATACCTCCTGTATTTTTCTTGGGAATTTTAACTGATTATTTCTGGTACATATTTCTTTAACGTACTAGGTGTCACATGGAGTCAAAAATTCAAGTAATGTCTAATTACTGTTTGAAAAATTATGAAATTGGGTCAGTGGGTGTTTCAAATTATGATAGTGACCCTATAATTTTCTCTGGAATTTAGATGGATAAAAACAGTACCTCCTTCATTAAGTTAGGAAAATTAGTATCTTGAATTAAAATAAAATCAGAGTTCAAATATTGGAGAAAAATTATGGTACTTGGTTTATGATGGTTTTAGGTCACTATATAGCTTCTATAAATTTCTTGGGATTTTTGGATATATATTTACAGTACTTCCTTCATAATATAGTAAAAGTGGCCTAAAACGGTAAATTAGGAAATGTAGGCCTAAACACCTCTGGAATTTGTCAAAACTTGGAATTGCTGTTTAAATGTCTCATAGGATTTTTACGCATTTTTATAATGATTTATTGTTGGCTCATTATTGCACTTCATGTTCATACTAGGGCATCTGGAATCTTAGAATAAATAAATTAAATGCCTGATAAATAGGAAAATTTGGAAACCTTGGATTTAGCTATATTAAGTCATGCTAGAACTCCAGTAAATATTATAGGATATTCGGAAGACAAATTGGAGTACCTCCCCTTATACTCCTCATGTACCTTAGGATGGTCTGCATATAGTAAAACCACGGAAACTGAACTAGAGTAATAATGAACTTGGGAAATGGAATTTTGGTAGTTGCTGGTTGGTTAGGGCTAGCTAAGATTAAGTTCATTATTGGATGTCAGGATAAGTAGAGTGTGAGACTGGTTAAGGTTAAGTGGCGTACGGGAACGACGAAAGATCGTCCACCCCGGGTAGGAATGGAAGAGTCTTAATACTCTAGGGTTAGATCTAAAGTAACTAAAAGGGGATCGGGTTAAGGGAGATAAACCAATAATAATAAGTGCCTTGCGAAAGGGAACTTCAGGCCGTAATGCCGCCGTCTTTGTTCCTAGTGCCCCTTGAGAGCCCTTCACGGGGTATGCCGGGGGCAGTCCTGGGCTAACGTAAACCATAGGAATAATAAATTAAAAGAGCAACTAGTATAACTAGGGTTGCACATACACACTCCCCGATAGCTAGGAAGATAGAATAATTGGTTTGGTTGCCATTCAGACGGTAGCTCTGAAGGTATATGCACGGACGGGACAGTCCGGGGAGCCGAGGGCTCGAGGGTTGGAGTACAGAATAAAGGTGGTGGGTCTTCGATATCTGATTGTCGTTCACACCGGCATCGGTATGTTGACTCGGCGGTGTGGGACACTTAGCCAAAGAAAGTCTGGTGGGTACAGCCAGCAGTAGTACACGGATACTCTAGGTTGTGTTCTTCTAGGGGCGTACGGAAGGGCTAGGCCTGGTAGTGTGGATACCCACCTAGGAGTGGGGGGCCCGACCCACTGTCTCCGTTTGCCACTACGGAGGTTCCTGGGAGTGAAGCTAGCTTCCCGAATAGGGGGAACTAAAGGTCTGTGCGCATAGAGTCGTGTGCGTGAGTTGCACCTGCATGAATCATGGCATAGCATATCACTACACTCATATTTGCATATAATCGACACCCCAACGTATAAATCGGTATGAGACTTTTTATACGATGGGAGCCTTGCAGAAGACCCCTTAACTTATAAGTTTGTATGGGCATTCATATAAGTTAAGGTTACTTACTTATTTACTTGCTTGTTTACTTACTGTTCTCTAGCTGCCTTTTTATACAATTGCTACTAATTACTTCTCTTCTTTACCATTTACTACCATAGGATTGCTAGTTGTACTTTATTCTAAATAATTGTTAGATTAGCTCCCTTGTCATTTGCTTGATTATTCTCCACTTTTGAAGCTTCCCTTTCCTCCTCTCCGCCCGGTGCTTAGGAGCCGTGGGGGGAGGGGTAGGGGATGATAGGGATTAGTCTTTATGACTAATGGTATTCGAACCACAACATTACAGGAGCTCCGGATGGGATACAGGGACCAGCAGTCCAGGGACCAGCACCAGCGGAGTACGGTGCGCATGGAGGTGGGTCAGTCTAGCACCGCTGCACCTGCGACCAGCTTCGTGAGTGATTAGTATTTTTATAGCTTCCGCGATGAGTGATTTGTAGTGAGGACTCTGATGTACCGGGCTCGAGCCCATTTATCTATTTCCTGTTATTATCTACTGATGGACTGAATATGATTTCACTTTTATTTATACGTTTCTGTGGACTTGTTTACATTTTATGTAAAATTACTTCTCTCACTTGTGATCGAAAAGGGCCGGCAAAATTGGCATTTTGTAGTGGCATCCTTCCTGTGAGTCGGTGCCACCGCAAAGCGGCAATTCTGGGCTAAGACCCTGGTGTTTTAAAAAAAGAAAAAAAAAGGGGGGTCTTACATCAAGTATCCAAGAGGCATACCTAAATCATAATGGCTCCCAAGTCTCCAAGAGGCAGGCCTCAATAATATTACTTGCTGGGTGCTATCGCCGGTGGTAGCACTACTGCCGTACAGTAGGTGTAGACTATCGATTCTTTGCCTCCGAACGGGTGTTTTTTTTTGGAGTCCATCTCAAGTACTCTCTCTACAGTAACCCGCACACCCCGCGACTCCGAAAAACCCACGTTTACCACAAAGTCTTCTTCAGCATAAATACAATCATCACCAATCCGGACCAACCTGTCCGGATGGGTTTCACATAGCATGCCTATTCCTTACTTTGATTCTGAATTCTAAAGGAAAAGATAGAGGGGATATAATTGATATACCAATCGGGAGAACCGTATCCACGTGCTCGTGGAGCGTCTACCCTCGAATGCCAAAACAAAGGACTTTACATGTCTAAGAAGAAGGATCATTAACCTTGATGTTCTTTTCGGCGCCATGGGAGAGAATCTAATCGAATTGACATGATCGCAATGGACTTGCCTCCGTAGATCCTAACTTTGCTCATGAACCAGAGCTCAGAAACCATAATGGCAACGAGATCTTCTTACTTTTCCTCTCCTTCACTCTCCTCTCACTCGGCTGATCAGAAGAAGTAAGTCAAAAAGAATGAAATGAAACTCAACTTCCAAAGCTATAAGACGAGCTACCGCCGCACGATAACTAGCTACCACAGTGCAGTACTATAGGTGTCCAATCCTCAATCACACTACCCCAGACCTCCAATCCCGGGCTGACGTATGGCCACATCGTTGCTACCGCCGCGCGGTACCTATTACCGCCGCAGAGTATGTTGGAACCCTAGGTTTTGATTTGAGTTCAGTCCTCTCTTTCTGTCTCTTGACCCAAGATTTATCTATGGTCAAAGGTTAGCTGATAGGTTAGATTCTCTAGTTGTGTAGAATTGCTTTTCTAGATGAATATTTGGTTAAGTAGTTTTTCGTTCGACTATAGTCGAATGTCGCTCGACTATCGTCTATCGGCTGATCGACGATCGTCTATCAGTTGGTCGACGTTCTGTCTGCATTGATAGCTCGACTATCTGTTGATAGGTCGACTATCTATTTGTTTTGGTAGTTTGACTATCTGTCCTGATAGTTCAACTATCTGATAGCTCGACTATCTGTTGATAGGTCAACTATCTGTTTGCTTTGGTAGTTCGACTATCTGTCCTGATAGTTCAACTATCTGCTAGCTCGACTATCTGTTGATAGGTCGACTATCTGTTTGCTTTGGTAGTTCGACTATCTGTCCTGATAGTTCAACTATCTGATAGCTCGACTATCTATTGATAGGTCGACTATCTGTCTGCTTTGATAGTTCGACTATCTGTTGATAGGTCGACTATCTGTGTTGCTTTGATAGTTCGACTATCTGTTGATAGGTCAACTATCTGTGTTGCTTTGATAGGTCGACTATCTGTTGATAGGTCGACTATCTATTTTTCCTTGATAGGTCGACTATCTGTTGATAGGTCGACTATCTGTTTTTCTGTGATAGGTCGACTATCTGTTTTATAGGTCGACTATCTGTTTTGTTTGGTAGTTCGACTATCTGTCCGGATAGATCGACTATCTGATAGCTCGACTATCTGTTCTGATAGGTCGACTATCTGCTGAGGTAGTTCGACTATCTTCTTTGATAGTTCGACTATCTGGATCGTTCGACTATCTGTCCGATAGGTCGACGATCTCCGTGCGTCGGTCGACGATCTTCGAGGGTCGTTCGACGTTTTGCTGTATGTTTTAAAATAGTTTTGTCGTCTTCTATGATGTGACTAATTTCATATTTATTTTGGCATATGTTATAAAAGATTATCTGAGTAAATTGTGATAACTCTTCCATGCAATATCTATTCTATTCTTTATGCATGAGCTAATCTTTTCTAACAAAGTTGTTTGTCTTATAGCTGAGATATGATTTCTGCCAGGCTGTCCTTTATAGCCGTTAGACTCAAAAAGTCTTCCTTGGCTGTAAAGAGTCGTTTCTGATGTGACTTTCTCTTATATTATTTCATCAGAAGTATTTGCAGCTTCTTAGAAAGCTTTATCCTTTTATAGGATATCTACCTGCAGTTTTTTTTTGCTTTATGCTTTTTGCAGCCCAGCTTGCAGAGTTCAGAAAAAGACAAGATTCAAACTCAGTTAAGAGCCGTTGCTGCTGCTGCTATATAAAGACTTCTTTGAAGAAGAAATCAACGAGTTCTCAGATAAAAAAATTCATTCAGCAAGCTTACAGCAAGATCAAGTTTACTGCTCTCAGCAATCTTCACTCAACTGAGAAGTGTTAGCTCTTCTGCTCTTCTTCAACCTGAGTTCTCCTGGTTCCAGGAAGTTCTGACTCAGAGATCTTTTGAAGAAGAAGAAGAAGATAGCTGCTAGAAGATTTTCATTTCTTATTTTATATCTTCTTGTAGTTCTTCCTTCAGTATTTACTGAAGTGTTTCTGCACTGAAGCAAGACTTCACCTGGACGTTCTTTGAGCCAGGGGGAGCCTTGATTCTCTTAGAGCTTTCTAGCTCAGTGCAAGTTATTGTGCTTCTCTAATCTATTGTAAAATAGAGAAGACACCTTAACCTCCTTTCCCCCTCTTGTACAGGGTTATTACTCCCTTCAAAAGTATCCCTTGGTAGCAGGGCACCTGATCAAAAACCTGTGTTGGTTTTTAGACACCTGATCAAAAGTCTAAAGGGTTTCTTGATCTACCTGAAGCAGATCTTGTTGGTGGCAGGGCACCTGATCAAAAACCTGAGTGGATTCCTACCTTGGTGGTAGAAGAGTGGACGTACCCAAGTTGTTTGGGGAACCACTATAAATTCCTTGTGTCGTCTGGATTGCTTTATTTAATTACTTGCATTGTGGCTGTGATTAGATCTTAACTAGGTTTGCTAGTTGCTGTTTAGGTTTCCAAGCCTTAACTGTAATTATAGTTGGCTGCCTTTTTGTGCACAACACTTGTGGTAGGCTTTAAGGTTTAAATCTCAAATATCTATAACCTTCATTCCGCATATAACTCCAAGGGAGTTGAGTAGAAAGTCAACTTTGCCAGTGCAATTTTTGATTACTCTATTCACCCCCCCTCTAGAGTAGTATCTATCCCTTCTCTTTCAATTGGTATCAGAGGTAGGTTGACTGACTGAATAGGCTAACACCTAAGTCACAAGATCCTGATAGATACCAAAGTTTATAGATATTCACTTTCACTATCATGGCCCAGTCCAAGGATTATTCTAGCACCAGACCTCCAGCATGCAACTTAGCCAAGTTTAGCATCTGGAAGGCAAGGATCAAATTATATATGAACTCTATTGATGAAAGTATCTTTGCTTCTATTTTGACAAGACCACCAAGAGCACCTGCTGCTGCTACTGCCTCATCATCATCTGATATGAGTGCAGTGCCTCCTCCAGACTACAATGATGAGTACAAAAAGGCAAAGATAGCAGATGCCAAGGCAATGAACATTCTGGCTCAGACAATGTCTGATGAAGTATTCCAGAAGGTTGCTGACTGCTCCTCAGCAAAAGCTATGTGGGACACACTGAACCAGATTGTAGCTGGTTCAGCTGATGAAAGGAAGGACAGGAGGTCCAACCTTATCTCACAGTATGAGAATTTCAAGAAAACTGATGCTGAATCAGTTGAAGGAATGTACACAAGGCTCAGCTCAATCATCAATGAGCTGAGGACCCTTGACAAGGATATTTCATTGACAGAGGTCAATGATAAGATTCTTATGTGCTTCCCTAGTACATGGGATCTGAGGATCTGGCCTATCAAGGAGGCCAGAAGCACAAATGAAATCTCAATAGAAGCCCTTCTCGGCAAGCTCAAGTCTTTTGAGCAAGTGCTGAAGTCCAGGGAAGCTGAAGCTGAAGCAAAGACCCCAACTCCTACAAGAAAAGAGCAAACCCTTGCTCTCAAAGCTGCTGACATTTCTGAAGGCAGCCAGTCCAATGAGGAACTGATGGCATTATTTGCCAAAAGTTTCTCAAGATGGGAAGGAAGGAATTCAGAAATAAATCTTCAAAGTATGAAGATAAACCAAGGTATGATCGTACACCCTCTAAAGAAATAATCTGTTATGGTTACAGGAAGCCTGGACATATTCTTCCAGATTGTCCAGAGGAAAAGAACAAAGATAAAAGAAAAGAGAAGGATCAACACAGGAAGCATTCCAAGCCATCCTCCTACAAGAACAAAAAGAAGGAGAGAGGCTTTGTTGCTGAAACCTGGAGTGATTCAGATGAGGAATCCTCTTCCTCAAGCTCCAGTGAGGATGAAGAGGAAAAGAAGGCAAAGGAAGTTTGCCTGATGGCAATTGATGCCTGCAGCAATCACTCAGCTGCAGAGAATTCAGATTCTGATGAAGAGATGCCAACTGAAGATGAGGTATTATCTTCTTATGATTTTTCATCTGCAGAATTTAAATTAGAATTTAAATCCTTATGTTTAGATTTAATCAGTTCTGAAAAAGAGATTAAAGAACTTAGACATAGGCTAGCTGAATCAGAAATCATATCTATTGAAAACATTAAGTTAAAGGAAGATCTCACTAACTTTAGTGAAGAAATTAAATTTCTTAAGAATGAATTAGCTAAGTCCAAAAGGTTAGAAGAGTCTCTGAATGGTAGAAGCCTTAAGTTGCTTGAAATAACCAGCATGTCTAACACTAGGTCAGGCAATAACAAATTAGGCTTAGGAGCATCTTCTAGTGAGCCCCCAATCATTCTTAAAAACCAACTTTCAACTCCAGTGAATTTTATTTCATCTAGTGGAATAAAAACACTGAGCAAGTCAATCAAGTAAACAGAGCTTTAAATAAAGCTAAAAGAGAGAAAAGAAAACAGAAATTTAAGGAATTACAAAGGGCGTCGAACGCTGCTCGATGATCGCAGGCCCAATGGTCGAACGAAGATCGACGATCTGGGTACCAATCGTCGAACGTCGATCGACGCTTTCAACAAGAATTTCAAAATCCCAATCAGAACTTTAGAAACCCAAATATGAATAGAAACCCTAGGTTTATTGACCCATCATCTGCATGGAGAATCCCACCTAGGAGATCTTACCCATTAGGTTATCACCCTCAGCCTGCTTATTCATTTATTTTCAGTTTTTCTTATGTGAAAAACAAGGGACCCAAGGTTACCTGGGTCCACAATGTTTAAATTGATTTATTTGCAGGTGAAGACCTATCCTATCACTCAAAATAAGTGGTATTTGGATAGTGGTTGCTCCAAGCACATGACAGGAAATAAAGAACATCTGTCAAGGTTCAAGGCAAAGCTTGGCCCAAAGGTAATTTTTGGAGATTCAAGCTGTGGTCAAACTGAAGGCTATGGCAGAATGACAATTGGAGCTGTTACATTTAAGAGAGTTGCTTATGTGACTGGACTGAAGCATAATTTAATTTCAGTAAGTCAGTTATGTGATGCTGGATACCAGGTATCATTCTCTAACTCCCTTTGTAATATTACTTTAAATAATAATGTTGTATTAGTAGGCATTAGACAAGGCAACATTTATTTAGTAGGTTTTAATTCAACTGATTCTGAAATCTGTCTGTTTAATGAAGTAACTAATAATAATACCTTGTGGCATAAAAGGCTTAGCCATGTTAACCTCAAGAATATATCTAGGTTATCTAAACACAACCTTGTTAGAGGTTTACCTTCTTGCCCCTACAAGAAGGAGAGCCTATGCAAGACTTGTCAACTAGGCAAGCAAACCAAAAACTCATTTAAATTAGTAAATAAAAGTGATTCTCCTAGAATCCTGTATTTATTACATTTGGACCTATTTGGCCCAATAAATTTACAGAGTTTAGGAGGGAAGTATTACACCCTAGTCATTGTAGATGACTTCTCTAGGTTCACTTGGGTGTTCTTTCTGAGAACTAAGGCTGATAACTTCAAAGCCCTTATAGACTTTCTATTATGTGTGCAGACTGAGTACTCTACTCATGTGGCCTTGATCAGAAGTGATCATGGTACTGAGTTTGACTCTCTTCTCATGCAAGAATTCTGTGAGAGAGAAGGTATCAAACATAGCTTCTCAGCTCGTAGAACTCCCCAACAAAATGGGGTAGTTGAAAGGAAGAACAGAATACTAATTGAAGCTGCTGGCACATTGTTGGCAGATGCTAATATGCCTCTTTCCTATTGGGCAGAAGCTATTAGTACAGCCAACTATGTCCTGAATAGAAGTCTGATACACAAGCTTAAGTGTAAAACTCCTTATGAGTTACTTAAAGGAAATAAACCTAAAATAAATTATTTTAGAGTTTTTGGCTGTGTTGTTTATATTCATAATAACAATAAAGAATATCTTAGAAAGTTTGAAGCAAAGGCTTCAATGGGAATTTTTCTTGGATATTCCCAAGTAAGCAAAGCTTATAGGGTATTTAATAAATCATCTTCTAAAATTGAAGAGTCTGTTCATGTATCCTTTGATGAATCCCAAATGTTTTACAAGGAGAAGGAAACTTCCCCTTCCTCAAGTTCATTACAGGTACAAGAATCTTCCAAAGATGTCACTCAAGAAATCCTCCATCTTTCAACTCTTCATATCACTGAATCAGACAATGATGAAGACATTGCAGAAATTGTTGCTGTACCACCAATAGTAGATCAAATTCCTCCTGAGGAATTAATCCCAACTATTGCTGAAGATCACATCCCACCTACTGATGTTGTCACACTTAGAGATCACCCTATATCTCAAGTGATAGGAGACATATCAGCTGGTGTTCAAACAAGACATCAGTTAAGACAGGATGTGATGCATGCTTGTTTCCTTTCACAGATTGAGCCCGTCACCATTAAAGATGCTGAGCTAGATCCCCATTGGATCATTGCTATGCAAGAGGAACTCAATCAGTTTGAGAGATGTAAAGTATGGACTTTGGTTCCAAGACCTAAAGGCCAACTGATCATAGGCACCAAGTGGGTGTATAGAAATAAGTTGGATGCAAATGGAATCATTGTAAGGAATAAAGCTAGGCTTGTAGCTCAGGGCCACAGACAGGAGGAAGTTATAGATTATGACCAAACCTTTGCTCCTGTTGCAAGGCTAGAGGCAATAAGGATCTTTTTAGCCAATGCAGCCTATATGAAGTTTAAGGTTTTTCAGATGGATGTCAAAAGTGCTTTTCTTAATGGTGAGCTAAAGGAAGAGGTTTTTGTTGAACAGCCACCTGATTTTGGTTCTTCAACTCAGCCCTCACATGTATTCAAGTTGCAGAAAGCTCTTTATGGACTAAAACAAGCACCAAGAGCCTAGTATGAGACTCTAGCTAGTTTCCTGTTAGAGCACAACTTTGTTAGGGGAGTAGTTGATAGAACCCTCTTCGTCAAGCACCACAAGGACACAATCCTGTTAGTTCAAGTGTATGTGGATGACATTATATTTGGCTCCACTGATCCCAAACTTTGCAAAAGGTTTTCTGACCTAATGCATTCTAAGTTTCAGATTAGTAGTATGGGTGAGCTGTCTTACTTTCTTGGTCTCCAAGTAAAGCAAGATGCTGATGGCATCTTCATCTCCCAATCCAAATATGCCAAGGAATTGGTAAAGAAGTTTGGGATGGCAGATGCTTCAGTAATGCATACACCTATGGCTACTAATGTAGTTATTGATTTTGATGATCAGGGAAAGCCTGTTGATCAAAAGAATTATAGGGCCATTGTTGGTTCCCTATTGTATTTAACTACAAGTAGGCCAGACATAATGTTTGCTACATGCCTTTGTGCTAGATTCCAGGTCAACCCCAAGGAATCTCATCTGATTCTTCTCAAGAGAATCTTGAGATACCTGAAGGGATGTCCAAATCTAGGACTTTGGTACCCAGCTGAGTCAGAATTTGAATTAATTGGATATTCTGATTCTGATTATGCTGGTTGTCGAGTTGACAGGAAAAGTACCTCAGGAACTTGCCAGTTCCTGGGAGAGAGATTGGTCTCTTGGTTCTGTAAGAAGTAGGCCTCTATCTCAACATCAACTACAGAAGCTGAATATATAGCAGCTGCTAGTTGTTGTTCACAGATCCTGTGGATACAAAACCAACTTTTGGATTATGGGTACTCACACAAGAACACTAAAATCATGTGTGATAGTACAAGTGCTATCTCCATTGCACAAAATCCAGTGCACCACTCTAGAACGAAGCACATTGAGATTAGACACCATTTCCTGAGAGATTGTGTGGAAAAGAACAAGATCAGCCTTGAGTTCATATCCACAGACCTTCAGAGAGGTGATATATTCACCAAGCCCTTAGATGAACAGAAGCATCTATTCTTTTTAGTTCAACTAGGCATGATTAATGGAAAAGACTAAGTGTGACGTCTGCCTTGTTGAAACTTGTTCGAAGATAGTCGAACGAAGTTTGACGATAGTCGAGCGGATCAAGCCTGTCGTCGACCTATGGTTGAAGATAGCTTATCTGCTTGAAGATTGTCAATCGGCGTTCGAAGATAGTTGAACAGGTCGAGCCTATCGTCGATCTATGGTTGACGACAGCTTGCTGTTTGTGAAGACAGAAATAGTCGAACGATTGATCGACTACTATGCTTCAGGACCGATCGTCGAACAACCGTTCGACCATCGTCTCTAGTATCTTTTAAATAGATCGACGATCGCTGTTTTAATATAAAGCCGATGGTCGACCTAGGTTAAGAGATAGTTGCTTTTATTGTCGACGGAGAGCGTCTTTTCGCATTCCGTCTTCCCGCTTGCTCTTTGTCTCGCGTTTTCTGCCGCTCCGTCCTCGCCATCTCTCTCTCATCTTCTACATCTTTCTCGATGGCGATTGCTCCAGCGCTTCTTGCAGTAGTAAAGTTTGATGCCGGTTTCAGCATAAATTTCGACGCCTTCAGCTGCTGCGAATCAGGGATAGTGGAGATTCTGAATCTCTGCAGAGATCAAGGATTAGAGAAACTCATGTCTTACAGAATAAAGATAAACACTCAAGAGATCAAAGAGTGGGCTTTCTCTTCGTCTTCAACTGACGACTCGATGACTGGAACAATTAGCGGAGAAGAGGTAATATTGACTCCCGCTATTCTGACTGAAATTTTTGGATTGATTAATGGTGAAGAAGAGTATGAGCATGAAGCTCCTGAGTTCGGAAGGATGTTAACAGAGCTGGGACATGCCGAAGGCATTCCCTCCAAGCTGCTCAAGGTGAATTTCCCGTTTAAGATCAAGTTTCTTGCGGAAATTGTTGGAAAAGTGCTACTGGGAAAGCACTCAGCCCACGATAATATTACAAGGCAACAATTTGCACTAATGTGTGCAATTGTTAATAAGAAGCAGATCAATTGGGCTGGCATTATGTTCGATTAAATTAGGAAAAAGAATGGAAAGAAAGAGGTTATCCTAGGAAGGGTAGTTGGAATTTTTCTGAAGGAGAAATACCCTCACCTGCTTGTGTTAGCCGCCACCTCCATCAACGCAAGCAAGAAGATGGATCCATCCTTGTTCTCAAAATGGAAAAGGACCTTCCTGAAGCCCGCTCCTGCAGGGGTTGCTCCAGTTACTTCTGAGAGCACCAGGACTGTCGCAGTCACTCCCCCCTTCTAGCAGCTGGCTCAGCAAATTTATCTCTTCCATCTTCTTCATCAGCTTTGCCGTCTACTTCAGTTGAAGTTCCTTCAACTTCAATTGAAGTACGACATTCTGCTTCTCCTCCAGCTTCTCCTCTACCTCCTCATCTCGCTGGGATATCTCAACCCACTTTTTATTTATTGGTGTCTGAGATTCCCACTCCTCCTCAGTCACCAATTCCCTCTTCTGATCATCTTGATCACCTTGCATCCACTCATGCATCTCCAACTCATTCTCCAGCTCATCTTGCATATACCATCCCTGCTGATCTTCCATCTTCTGAAATTCCATCATCATCATCTTCTTTTGAAATTACTCCTGCAATTATTTCTAGCATTGTGGAGTTAATTACCCCTTCAATCAAAACTATGATTGATGAGGCAATTGCTCCCCTTGCTTCCTCTATCTCCTCTCTGACTGCTGCCATTCTGAAACTCTCAAAGTCTGCTGAGCCCTCTTCTTCTAGGGGCCTGGTTTCAGTTTCTACTGAAATCAGGCAGGGAGAGATGCTTGATGAAGACGTCTCTGAGCAGCCCTTGGCCTTTCCTCCAGCAGTTCATCTTACAGTAACAGAGACAACAACAAAAGATTCAGCTCCTCCTCCTCCTCTATCTGAACAAGAAATTTGTGATGCAGTGCTGAAATCTGAATTCATTGTTAAAGCCTGTTTAGAAGAAAGTTCTACTCCCTTGGTTGCCCTATACCTAGAAGGAATCATCACCTCCTTTCTAGATGAATTGTGGGAGTTAGAACATGTTGTGGTCGATTATGAAGGTATTCCCTTTACTTATTTTTTAGACTTGATAACTGATATGATAATTTGGGAATATATGGAAGGCATGGCTAGATGTCATTTAGAACAATTTTATTCACAATACTACAGATAAATTGGAAGAAAGTCTAAATGTTCAAGAGCCGGTTATCCAATCTGCTATAGAAGTTCAACCAGAACCAGAGGCTCAAATTTCTGAAGTTGCTCAGCTTGAAGTTCAAGCAGAACTGGTCACTTTGACAGTTTCTGAGATTCAAGAATCAGCTGTAGATGCCCAGATTGAAAAATCTACTGTATGGGATGATTCCCCAGGCTTGGATTTAGATGCTCTATTGGCACAGGATGCCATAGAAGAAGAACGAGAAAGAGCTGCTTTAAAGGAAAAAGAAAGAGCTTTGAAAGATGTTATTGACCCATATGATATGCCTATCTCTTCAAATTCTGAAGATGAAATCGACTCTGATGAGTCTGCTGAGACTAAAAGAAAAAGGATTGCTAAGAAGAAAAGAAAAGCTGTTGCTCCTCCTCCTGCTAATCCAGACAATGATACACCATATTATATACTGAAAGGGATTGATCCAAAGTCAAAAGACTTCCAGCATTGGATGTTGTTTTCTAAGAACCAGCAAAAGCAAAGGAAAAAGTCTAAGAGGTATGACTCTCCTGTTCCTAGATGGAATCCTAGAGGTCCTCCTCCTCCACCTCCCGGTGCAGGAGCCTCAGGAAATTTATCTTCTAAATCTGCCTCTCAATCTGAAAGATCAAATCCATCTCAATCTGCTCAAAGGAGAAGTTCGCAAGGATTCCAAGGTAAAAGCCAAACTGGCTATCAAAGACCTGATACTGTTTAAGAACAAGTTAAAGAGGTAGTATATCAAATACCAACCTTTTCTCCTCCTCCTTCTCCAAAGAAAAAAGTCTCATCTCCAAAGCCAGCTCATACTGAGAAAGATGTTCCAAAAGGTAAGTGATTTATTTTTTATCTGAAAATTCTAGCAAAAACTTTGCTAAGTCTGCTCTCTCTTGTTATCTAGTAAATCAGGATAAAGAACCAGTTGACACTTCTTCTGAGATTGTTTATGAAAGCCCAGAGCTTGATCCTAACTTTAGGATGGCTCGTTTTCTTAAACTGGTTGGAGCAACGCAAATAAGGAAAGCAAAAGCTGAAGGAAAGGACACTGCAGGATTAACCATAATGTCTAAATTCAGAAAGAAGGAGCTCGAAAAATTCCAGGTCAGACCTGAGATGTTTGATCCTTCAAAATATATGGAAAGCATCCTGAGGCAGTGGTCCCAAGGACAACAGAACTGAAAATTATTGGAGAGCAAGACTTGAAGCTATCGAAAAAAGAAGCTCTAGATCCTACCAAAAAAATTACTTTTGTTTCTAGCTCTTCTAATCCTGAATCTAACTCTGAAGCACCTTAATTATTCATTGATTGACAGTTAATTTCTTATCTGATTGATTGATGATATCTGCTTAGTCATTTCTATTTTATGCATTTTATGTTACTTCCTGTAATTAGTTTTGTATGCTTTAATTGTTGAGAGACTTAACTCAAATAGGGGGAGATTGTTGGAACCCTAGGTTTTGATTTGAGTTCAGTCCTCTCTTTCTGTCTCTTGACCCAAGATTTATCTATGGTCAAAGGTTAGCTGATAGGTTAGATTCTCTAGTTGTGTAAAATTGCTTTTCCAGATGAATATTTGGTTAAGTAGTTTTTCGTTCGACTATAGTCGAACGTCGCTCGACTATCGTCTATCGGCTGATCGACGATCGTCTATCAGTTGGTCGACGTTCTGTCTGCGTTGATAGCTCGACTATCTGTTGATAGGTCGACTATCTGTTTGTTTTGGTAGTTCGACTATCTGTCCTGATAGTTCAACTAACTGATAGCTCGACTATCTGTTGATAGGTCGACTATCTGTTTGCTTTGGTAGTTCGACTATCTATCCTGATAGTTCAACTATCTGATAGCTCGACTATCTATTGATAGGTCGACTATCTATTTGCTTTGGTAGTTCGACTATCTGTCCTGATAGTTCAACTATCTGATAGCTCGACTATCTGTTGATAGGTCGACTATCTGTCCGCTTTGATAGTTCGACTATCTGTTGATAGGTCGACTATCTGTTGATAGGTCGACTATCTATGTCGCTTTGATAGTTCGACTATCTGTTGATAGGTCGACTATCTATGTCGCTTTGATAGTTCGACTATCTGTTGATAGGTCGACTATCTGTGTTGCTTTGATAGGTCGACTATCTGTTGATAGGTCGACTATCTGTTTTTCCTTGATAGGTCGACTATCTGTTGATAGGTCGACTATCTGTTTGATAGGTCGACTATCTGTTTTGTTTGGTAGTTCGACTATCTGTCCGGATAGATCGACTATCTGATAGCTCGACTATCTGTTCTGATAGGTCGTCTATCTGCTGAGGTAGTTCGACTATCTTCTTTGATAGTTCGACTATCTGGATCGTTCGACTATCTGTCCGATAGGTCGACGATCTCCGTGCGTCGGTCGACGATCTTCGAGGGTCGTTCGACGTTTTGCTGTATGTTTTAAAATAGTTTTGTCGTCTTCTATGATGTGACTAATTTCATATTTATTTTGGCATATGTTATAAAAGATTATCTGAGTAAATTGTGATAAATCTTCCATGCAATATCTATTCTATTCTTTATGCATGAGCTAATCTTTTCTAACAAAGTTGTTTGTCTTATAGCTGAGATATGATTTCTGCCAGGCTGTCCTTTATAGCCGTTAGACTCAAAAAGTCTTCCTTGGCTGTAAAGAGTCGTTTCTGATGTGACTTTCTCTTATATTATTTCATCAGAAGTATTTGCAGCTTCTTAGAAAGCTTTATCCTTTTATAGGATATCTGCCTGCAGTATTTTTGTTTTGCTTTATGCTTTTTGCAGCCCAGCTTGCAGAGTTCAGAAAAAGACAAGATTCAAACTCAGTTAAGAGCCGTTGCTACTGCTGCTATATAAAGACTTCTTTGAAGAAGAAATCAACGAGTTCTCAGATAAAAAAAATCATTCAGCAAGCTTGCAGCAAGATCAAGTTTACTGCTCTCAGCAATCTTCACTCAACTGAGAAGTGTTAGCTCTTCTGCTCTTCTTCAACCTGAGTTCTCCTGGTTCCAGGAAGTTCTGACTCAGAGATCTTTTGAAGAAGAAGAAGAAGAAGATAGCTGCTAGAAGATTTTCATTTCTTATTTTATATCTTCTTGTAGTTCTTCCTTCAGTATTTACTGAAGTGTTTCTGCACTGAAGCAAGACTTCACCTGGACGTTCTTTGAGCCAGGGGGAGCCTTGATTCTCTTAGAGCTTTCTAGCTCAGTGCAAGTTATTGTGCTTCTCTAATCTATTGTAAAATAGAGAAGACACCTTAACCTCCTTTCCCCCTCCTGTACAGGGTTATTACTCCCTTCAAAAGTATCCCTTGGTAGCAGGGCACCTGATCAAAAACCTGTGTTGGTTTTTAGACACCTGATCAAAAGTCTAAAGGGTTTCTTGATCTACCTGAAGTAGATCTTGTTGGTGGCAGGGCACCTGATCAAAAACCTGAGTGGATTCCTACCTTGGTGGTAGAAGAGTGGACGTACCCAAGTTGTTTGGGGAACCACTATAAATTCCTTGTGTCGTCTGGATTGCTTTATTTAATTACTTGTATTGTGGCTGTGATTAGATCTTAACTAGGTTTGCTAGTTGCTGTTTAGGTTTCCAAGCCTTAACTGTAATTACAGTTGGCTGCCTTTTTGTGCACAACACTTGTGTTAGGCTTTAAGGTTTAAATCTCAAATATTTATAACCTTAATTCCGCATTTAACTCCAAGGGAGTTGAGTAGAAAGTCAACTTTGCCAGTGCAATTTTTGATTACTCTATTCACCCCCCTCTAGAGTAGTATCTATCCCTTCTCTTTCAGAGTAGATGATGCATCACATCAATCCGCCGCACTTGATGAAAAGTCATTACCGCCCAACGGTAACACTACAGTGATGCGGTATCTACCCAAGAGGTATTCCAAATTAATTAGCCTTATTACCGCCATGCAGTAGATGATGCGTCGCGTTAAAATGCCGCTCTCGACGCTCTCAACGACTGACGCTACCGCTACATGGTATTGCTACCGCCATGCGGTACCTACCTGAGAACTCTGCCAAATAAATTGGCCATGCTACCACTAACGATAACCCTATCGTCAGACGGTATCTCACAAAAATCATTTTCTGTTCGGGAAACTTGGGGCGTTACAAATCTCCCCCACTTAAAGAATTTCATCCCGAAATTATACCGTGCAGGAAATTATAGAAGTAACAATATCAAAATGCGTACCTCAAACAAATAACTCGGAGAAATCTGCCTTCATGGTTTTATCCCGCTCCCATTATAGATCATCTCGATCACAATTGTCCCAACAGACCTTTACCATCCTGATAGAATTATTTTGAAGCTGCTTGACTTCCATGTATTTGATACAGATGTGCTTGAACTTCATTGTCAACCCACCATCAATCAATACCTGGTCCACAGCAACCACCTACGTAGGCTCCAGCACTGCCTTCCACAATACCAATAAGTGGAATATGTCATGCAGACCACTTAGTTCTGTTGAAAGCTTTAATCGATAGGCGGCTTCACCAATGCGCTCCAAAACATCAAATGACCCAAGGTACCTCGGACTTAGCTTTTTCAAGCATCGAATCCTTGATACGCCCTTGAACGGTTTAATCTTCAGGTAAACCCAATTGCCCACGGTGTACTCAGCATTTCTGTGCTTAGCGTTATAATACTTAGCATGTCTATCCTGAACGATTAGCAATCGCTCACGGATTATATGAATGATAAAAGTTGCATCCTCGACTTCCTTCCGCTTGAATAGCTTTGTTTTGCCTGTCTCCAAACATGCCAAGGGAGTACCACAATTTCTACCATAGAGGTTCTCGAAGGGAGCCATCGGAATAATTGCCTTGTAGATATTGTTGTAAGCGAACTCAATCATAAAAAGGTGGTCCACCCATCTCTTCCCAAAATCTAGGGCGCACATGCGAAGAATATCCTCCATCATCCTGTCTACCCTTTCGGTCTGACCATCCGTCTGCGAATGAAAGGCCGTACTAAACTTCAATTTGGTACCAAACAGTTGATGAATAAGCTTCCAATCATTATATGTGAAGTGCCCATCTCGGTCACTGACGATGATACGGGGCACATCGTGCAATCGTACAATATTTTCAACGTATAGCTTTGCCAGGTTTTCTACCGAATCTTCCTTTCTATTCGGAATGAAAGCGCCCCTTTCGTTAAACAATCAACGATCACCCAGATGACGTCATTCCCCTTCTGCGATCTCGGCAAGACATGCACGAAATCCATAGATATGTCGTCGAACTTCCATTCCGGTATAGGCAAAGACTTCAGAAATCCACAAGGCTTCTAACATTCGGCCTTCACTAAGGAACAAGTCTGACACTTCACCACATACAAAGCTATATCTTTCTTCAATCCTGGCCACCAGAACAACCTTTTTATGTCCTTGAACATCTTTGTTCACCCCGGGTGGATTGATTACTTCATGAAATATGCCTCGTACATCAACTCCTCCCACAGTTTGCCCACATTTAGGACGCACAATCGACTTTTTTTTCCACAAAAGGCCATCACTGAGAGTAAATTAGGCATTTAACCCATCCAAAGACACGGCCAAGTAGCGCTTCATGCTGGCATCCAACTCCAGCGCTTGCCGAATCCTATAAGCGAGGTCATACTTCACCTCTGTATAGTTCAAACATGCTTCAACAATAGACCTCATATCCACACAAGATATCTCTAAGGCCTCCAAATCTTGAATATGACGCTCATTATGCATCTGTATCCAGTTGGCCTGTGTCAGAATCCTGCGAATTAGAGCATCTGCAACACATTTCCCTTGCCAAGAACGTAATGAATCTTGAAGGTGTAGTCCCCAAGGTACTCTATCCACCTCCGCTGGAGCATATTCAAGTCCTTCTGATCTAATAAATATTTCAGGCTCTTATGGTCTGTAAAGATATCGATCTTTACGCTATACAAGTAATGCCTCAAAGCTTTAGAGAAAATATCACGACCGCTAACTCCAAATCATGGACCGGATAATTCCTCTCATGCACTTTTAATTGGCGCGAGCCATATGCTATCACCTTCTCATGATGAAGCAAAATGCCGCCTAAGACGCTCCTTGAGGCGTCGCTGCAGATCTCATAGACTTCTGATCCATATGGCGAGCATAGAATAGGCGCCGTGGTTAGACGACTTTTCAACTCTTCAAAAGCTTGCGCGTATGCTGGCGACCAAAAAAACTTTTGATCCTTCCTTGTCAGGGTAGTGAGGGGTAAGTCTATCCATGAGAAGTTCTCCACGAAGCGCCTGTAGTAGCCAGCAAGCCCCAGAAAACCTCGGACTTCAGCCACAGAAGATAACACATTCCACTCCCGTATCACAACAATCTTCGCCAGATCCACCACAATTCCCTCTCCACTAACAATATGACCAAGGAATGCTACCGAAGACAGCCAAAACGCGCACTTAAAGAACTTGGCGTATAACTGACTACTCCTCAGGGTCTCCAACACTATGCGTAAATCATCTGCATGATTGATGTGATAAAACGCGGCTCTTTTTATTTTAAGATGAGTGGGGTTTTATTTTGTAAAGAAAAAAGAAGAGCGTTTTGTTTTGTTAGAAACCGAGTTTTAACGAGAGGTAGGCAAGTGCACCTATCGCGTGTAGTACAGGATATTCCGTGTGTGGAATATCGGGGTCGTATTGTTCTCGGGGCCGGCTTAGCTATATCTACTCTTTCCCTGAAAGCCTATTATTCTGCCGATAATATTTTAGGTTTTATATAAAAAAGGAAAATGACGAATAAAAATAATACAGAAAATGAAAGCAGGAAATAAAGTGCAGAAGGCCGATGAAGAACTTAGCGCGACGATATCAAAAGAGAATTTGAACTAAAATAACTTTTAATAAAAAGAGATCCTAATTTTCAAATTAATTAAGGCGGAGACTCGGCCGTGGAGGTTCCATAAGAATGAGCTCACTTATCTCTAGGACTATCGCTCACCTGAACGCTAAGACTATTCGACCGATCGCTAGACCGACGAAGGATTCCTCTTAACGCCTGCATTACGCTGAGAACCCCGCTATTGGGTGGGGAACCCAATCCGGTAGAGTCACGCGCTTCCTCTCTCGAGGGTTAGCGCGAAGCTCTCTTTACCCAAGAGCGATCGGTCCATACGTGCGGCCTCTCGGCGTTGCGTATGGATAACGGAAATAGGGCCCGCACATCGATATGCGGTCCTACGCGTCGTTAACCCGGGGCAAACCTTAAGAAATTTAATTAAACAGAAAACAGGACCTTTAATTATTTAAAGCGATTTTATCTGTCCCAATGCTCTTTGATATTGAGGGCTAAGGGCGGTTAGCCACTCATCGGAATGGGGACACTTACGCTAGAAAGCAATAAATAAGCTGTAAAGAAAGCAGTAAGAAAGCAGGAAGAAAGCTGAAAATTGCAAGTCCTACTCAAACGAGTAGGACTGAAGAAAGCAGTAAATGCGAATCCCGGCTCGAGCGAGTGGGCGGGGGTAAATTTATACTCATACACACACACACTCTACAGAAATTGAAACGCACTCACGCACTCTACTTGAAAGAAAACACACACACGCACTCTAAGTTTTCCTACTCAAGTGAGTAGGAAGAAAATGAAAGCATTAAAATGACGAGTCCTACTCAAACGAGTAGGCGGGAAATGAAAGCAGAGCGCCATTTAACTCTTAACGAGTAGGCGGAAATAAATGCATACGCACACACTCTACAGAAATTGAAATAAAGCTATAAAATCTAACTCATACACGCACGCACACTTGCAAAAATAAGAAAAATGCAAAGTGACTGAAAAATTAAAACAACTGCATTTCTACCGCTAGAATGCGGTAGAAATGCATAAAAAGTGCAAATAAAAATTAAACGGAGCGAAAAGTTTTGCAAATAAACGCAAAAAGGAAGTTGGCGAAAAATTAAAACAAGTGCATTTCTACCGCTAGAATGCGGTAGAAATGCATAAAAAGAGAAAATAAAAATAAACTAAAGCTAAACGGGTGCGGAATATGAAAATAAAATGGGCAGCGTAACGGCTAGAAAATGCGATAAAATCCTAAATCTAACTAAGTTATAAAACATTAAAAGATAAAGCATAAAAAAAACACGAAAAAGAGAACGAAAAATTACTTAAGTTAGGGCGCATCCAAATGAGATTCATGCTAAGCAAGAGAGAAAATAAACTATTTTTATAAAATAAAAAGCTATTACAAACTAAGGGAGGGGGGAGAAAATTCTCTTACATAGCATGAAATCAAAATGGGCAGCACCTCCCCTAAGGAACTTGGACCAAAAAGTGGACAAGAATTTCATACAGCAGCTGCCTTTATATAGGCAAAAATTTCGGGTCGGTCACGCCCTAGGTCACGGGCGTGACAGGGGGGCGTGTCAGTACTATTCATGAGCTGATCGGGTGATTTGACTGGAGCCTTGACTTCGGCTGAAAACGTGGCGGTCACGCCCAGGTCACGGGCGTGACAGGAGGGCGTGACAGGGAGCTGGAGCTGTGGAGTTGACGGGAGCCTTGACTTCGAGGCGATCCACGTGGCGGACACGGGCGTGACAAGCTTGTCACGGGCGTGACAGGGGGGCGTGACCCGGACAGCTGGCATCCGATGTCGGCAGCGTTGACGGTTGACGGAGAGTTGCGTGCCGACATCGACACGGGCGTGACGAGGCTTGGACACGGGCGTGACGGGGCGTGTCGGGCTCGGAACATTGAAATTGTTAATTTTTACTGGCTGGTTGAGTTGAGAGCCTGACACGCCCGTGTCGGGGGGTGACACGGGCGTGACAAGGCCGAAAATTATTTTTCTGGAAAAATTCAGAAAACAAAAAACTAAGTTAGAAAAATAAAAAATTACAAAAAAGAAACAATTTATTAAAGAAAATAAACTAAAAAGGACAAAAATAAAGTAAAACAACAAAATAAATACACTATAAAATGGGTATATTTACAACTCATCAAATACCCCCATACTTAAGCTTTTGCTATTCCAGAGCAAAAGTTGGAGATGAACCTATAAGGAATTAAAAAGAATCCTAAATTTAACTACCGCTTGATTTAATTGTACGAAAGATCGAAATGAATTTCCGGGGTCTCGGAATTAAATCATAACTTATGAAAATGTTAAAATAGAGGAACTGTTTCAAAAATACTTCTAAACGAGAAAAATAAAAAGCGAAAATTATTTTGTTAGTTTAACAAAAATGGATTTGAATTATCGAAAAAACTTTAGCTACAAAGAAATTAATAGGAAATAATTCAATTTAAAAATTATGCTCTCAAAAATTTTTAGATTAATTCTAGAATCATGAAAAATGGATAAGTGGATTGGCGGTTATGAAGAGGGCTTTGATTTTTGAGGCGAGGTAATTTTTTTCGAACCTCCATAATAATTTTTTTTTTTTGAATAATTAGGAAAATGAAATCTTATTTTCCTAACACACATATATTTTTTTTTCTTTCTTCATAAATATAAATAAACCCAATGCATATGTATAGGAGTAATGAATTTTATCCTCTTACTCCTAACATACAATCTTTTTAATTATTGGGTGCCTATGTTTGCGGGACGAAATCTTATCCCCATTGACATAAGATCTTTTAAGGGTGATTGGGGAATCATACCAAGTAAGGCATGAAAAAAAGGTAGAAGGAGTGAATTTCTAAAAGAAAACTAGAGTTTAATAAAAATTTCGAGAGCAACCTTTTTAATTTGGACGTTCCTACGTTTCTAAAAGCATAAGTAGAAATAATGTAAAATCCATGAATGTTATTTTCTAACATAAAAACGTGCTTTTATTCAAAAAATTAGAAGTGAAAATGAGAAAGACAAGTTCCCTATAATAAGAAAAAGCCATAAAAAAAAATCTTAAAAATCTTAACCCCAGAAATTTAAGTCTATCGAGCTACAATTAATAAACGAATAGTAAATAAAGAATTAATTAAAATTCGCTTATAAATAAACTCGAAACGATTATTTTGGAGAGCAAAGAGGTTAAGAAATGAGGTTTTCGAATTATTTATTACAAAATAAAATTTTTTGATTTTTATGAGTTTTTCTAATTTTTTTGATATTTTGGTGTTATTATCATTTTTTGAAATTTTTTTTTTTTTTTAAAGGTTATGCAAATTTTTTTGTGTTTTTTTGAGTTATACAGATTTTTTGTTTTTGTTTTTGATTTACAGAAGTATTTATAAGAGGTGAGAGAGAAATTTACAAGATAGGAAAGAGAAGTGAAAATAGACAAGAATATTTACAAAATATTTACAAAGTAGAAAAAGGATCGCCCGCGAACAGACTCTTATTTGTGGTTGGTTCGATGAGTCGAACGTCGCGGAGCGATGTTTCATTTTTTGAAATTTTATTATTAATATTTAAAGCATGAAAATATATAAATATTTTTTTTTTTTGAAATTTTTAATTTTTGCAAATTTTTTTGGAATTTTTATTAAGTGCTTGAAATAAAAAGACAGAAAATAGGAAACACCCCCATACTTAAGTCCAACATTGTCCCCAATGTTGCACTAAGTATGAGGAACAGGATATGTATAAAAATTTAAGCAGTATGTACAAAATTTAAAATTAAAAACAGGGGTTTAGAAATCTGCCCTAAATCGCGTTCGGGGAAGCCCGTTAAGTTTAACCCTGCAAAAGTTAAAAGAAATAGCAAAAATATAATAGAAAAAAAACTAAAAAGAAAAATTCGGCGAAAAAGGTGCGGGTGATAGGGGGGCAAGTGAGTGTGACTCGTAAGCTAACGTCTTAGCTAGGAGCGCGACCGATATGTGATCCCCTAGCGCTCACGATTGTGAAGCGCGCCGAAACAACAAAATAAATACATAATTATAAAAAAAATTGTTTTAATTAATTTTTTTTGTTTTTAAGTTTATGTTTGTTTTTTTTTGATTTTGGTTTTTTGGTTGAAAATAAAAATAAATAATAAAAAAAAGAAAATAAGTTAAAGGCAAAAGAAAAGAAAGAGATATTATTATTATTATTTTTTTTTTCAATTTTTTTTTTTTTGATATTTGATTTTTAGGTTTTCAAATTTTTAGGTTTTTAAGTTTTTATGTTTTTTTTTTTTTTTTTTAGTTTTACATTTTTTTAAGTTTTTAGGTTTTTTTTTTTTTTTTTTTTTTTGTTTTAAAGTTTTTTTAATTTTTTTTTGATTTTGTTGATTTTTTTGATTTTTTTTTTTTAAGTATTTATTACGTTTAATTTATATTGATATTATTATTATTAATATAATTTGATGGTGGCCATTTTTTTTTTTTGTAAGTAGAAATAAATGGTAAAATTAATAGGTTTCAGGAATTCAAAATAGTAAGTCGAAATTTTTCCCCGGCAACGGCGCCAAAAACTTGATGTGATAAAACGCGGCTCTTTTTATTTTAAGATGAGTGGGGTTTTATTTTGTAAAGAAAAAAGAAGAGCGTTTTGTTTTGTTAGAAACCGAGTTTTAACGAGAGGTAGGCAAGTGCACCTATCGCGTGTAGTACAGGATATTCCGTGTGTGGAATATCGGGGTCGTATTGTTCTCGGGGCCGGCTTAGCTATATCTACTCTTTCCCTGAAAGCCTATTATTCTGCCGATAATATTTTAGGTTTTATATAAAAAAGGAAAATGACGAATAAAAATAATACAGAAAATGAAAGCAGGAAATAAAGTGCAGAAGGCCGATGAAGAACTTAGCGTGACGATATCAAAAGAGAATTTGAACTAAAATAACTTTTAATAAAAGAGATCCTAATTTTCAAATTAATTAAGGCGGAGACTCGGCCGTGGAGGTTCCATAAGAATGAGCTCACTTATCTCTAGGACTATCGCTCACCTGAACGCTAAGACTATTCGACCGATCGCTAGACCGACGAAGGATTCCTCTTAACGCCCGCATTACGCTGAGAACCCCGCTATTGGGTGGGGAACCCAATCCGGTAGAGTCACGCGCTTCCTCTCTCGAGGGTTAGCGCGAAGCTCTCTTTACCCAAGGGCGATCGGTCCATACGTGCGGCCTCTCGGCGTTGCGTATGGATAACGGAAATAGGGCCCGCACATCGATATGCGGTCCTACGCGTCGTTAACCCGAAGCAAACCTTAAGAAATTTAATTAAACAGAAAACAGGACCTTTAATTATTTAAAGCGATTTTATCTGTCCCAATGCTCTTCGATATTGAGGGCTAAGGGCGGTTAGCCACTCATCGGAATGGGGACACTTACGCTAGAAAGCAATAAATAAGATGTAAAGAAAGCAGTAAGAAAGCAGGAAGAAAGCTGAAAATTGCAAGTCCTACTCAAACGAGTAGGACTGAAGAAAGCAGTAAATGCGAATCCCAGCTCGAGCGAGTGGGCGGGGGTAAATTTATACTCATACACACACACACTCTACAGAAATTGAAACGCACTCACGCACTCTACTTGAAAGAAAACACACACACGCACTCTAAGTTTTCCTACTCAAGTGAGTAGGAAGAAAATGAAAGCATTAAAATGACGAGTCCTACTCAAACGAGTAGGCGGGAAATGAAAGCAGAGCGCCATTTAACTCTTAACGAGTAGGCGGAAATAAATGCATACGCACACACTCTACAGAAATTGAAATAAAGCTATAAAATCTAACTCATACACGCACGCACACTTGCAAAAATAAGAAAAATGCAAAGTGACTGAAAAATTAAAACAACTGCATTTCTACCGCTAAAATGCGGTAGAAATGCATAAAAAGTGCAAATAAAAATTAAACGGAGCGAAAAGTTTTGCAAATAAACGCAAAAAGGAAGTTGGCGAAAAATTAAAACAAGTGCATTTCTACCGCTAGAATGCGGTAGAAATGCATAAAAAGAGAAAATAAAAATAAACTAAAGCTAAACGGGTGCGGAATATGAAAATAAAATGGGCAGCGTAACGGCTAGAAAATGCGATAAAATCCTAAATCTAACTAAGTTATAAAACATTAAAAGATAAAGCATAAAAAAAACACGAAAAAGAGAACGAAAAATTACTTAAGTTAGGGCGCATCCAAATGAGATTCATGCTAAGCAAGAGAGAAAATAAACTATTTTTATAAAATAAAAAGCTATTACAAACTAAGGGAGGGGGGAGAAAATTCTCTTACATAGCATGAAATCAAAATGGGCAGCACCTCCCCTAAGGAACTTGGACCAAAAAGTGGACAAGAATTTCATACAGCAGCTGCCTTTATATAGGCAAAAATTTCGGGTCGGTCACGCCCTAGGTCACGGGCGTGACAGGGGGGCGTGTCAGTACTATTCATGAGCTGATCGGGTGATTTGACTGGAGCCTTGACTTCGGCTGAAAACGTGGCGGTCACGCCCAGGTCACGGGCGTGACAGGAGGGCGTGATAGGGAGCTGGAGCTGTGGAGTTGACGGGAGCCTTGACTTCGAGGCGATCCACGTGGCGGACACGGGCGTGACAAGCTTGTCACGGGCATGACAGGGGGGCGTGACCCGGACAGCTGGCATCCGATGTCGGCAGCGTTGACGGTTGACGGAGAGTTGCGTGCCGACATCGACACGGGCGTGACGAGGCTTGGACACGGGCGTGACGGGGGCGTGTCGGGCTCGGAACATTGAAATTGTTAATTTTTACTGGCTGGTTGAGTTGAGAGCCTGACACGCCCGTGTCGGGGGGTGACACGGGCGTGACAAGGCCGAAAATTATTTTTCTGGAAAAATTCAGAAAACAAAAAACTAAGTTAGAAAAATAAAAAATTACAAAAAAGAAACAATTTATTAAAGAAAATAAACTAAAAAGGACAAAAATAAAGTAAAACAACAAAATAAATACACTATAAAATGGGTATATTTACAACTCATCAATGATCGTCCTCAGACTGGGAGTATACTAGGATATCGTCAATAAAGACTATCACGAACTGGTACAAATATTCCCTGAATGCCCGGTTTATCAAGTCCATAAACATGGACGACGTATTCATCAACCCAAATGGCATGATGGTGAACTCATAATCCCCATATCGTGTACAGAATGCCATCTTGGGGATGTCACTCTCCCTGATCCTCTACTGATATTAACCAGATTTCAGATCCAGCTTTGAGTACATCATCGATCCAACTAGCTGGTCCAATAGATCATCAATTCTCGAAATCGGGTACTTATTCTTCTCAGTTAGCTTATTCAGCTCCTGATAATCGATGCACAAAAATGACTTCCGTCCTTCTTTCTTACAAAGAGGACTGGTGTGCTCCAAGGTGACGAAATTAAGTGCACATAACCTTGCTCGAACAGCTCTTAAAGCTGTACTTTCAACTCTGCCATCTCTCTTAGCGCTAGACGGTACGAAGAGCATGACACAGGCTTGGCAGCTGGCACTAGCTCAATGGTAAAATCGATCTCTCTCTAAGGTGGAGCTCCATGGAGATCTTTAGGGAAAATGTCAGCAAACTCCGATACCACGGAAACACTGATCAAACAAGGCTTGGGTTTCTTAGGCTCTAATAGGGCGAAGAATAACTCTACACCCTCATGAACGGCTTTGACTACTCTGAGAGTAGACATTAGCATCTTGCTCGATCCCTTCATACCAAATAAGGTAGTTTCATAGCCCGTATTCAACCCCAGTTTGACCATCTTGAGGCTGCAATCGATGTGCGCATGTTTCTCCGAGTGCCAATCTATGCCAAAGATCACATTCAACTCTACTATCGGTAGTAGCAACGCTTCCAAGTCAAAATCTTGACTTCCAATCCGAATCTTAATGCAACTTATCCGCACGCATTGAACATCCGTTAGGCAACAACACATCCAGCCTATCCTTAGCCATAGAAGAAGGCACTCTAATACGCGACACGAAGTCCTCAGAAAGAAAGGAATGCGAATCTCCTGTATCAAACAGTGTGTTGGAACACCCTATTACTAATTTGGGTAAGGATCACTATGCTTGTCTTAGGAACCCCAGTTGACCTAGTTGTATATTTGAAAAGGTCAACATTAGAATGAGTCTAGGGCTTAGAACTTAGGTTTGGAGCTGCCCTCAGGACCATTCTAAGATCAAGGTTGAAGAGCTTAGTCTAAGGCAATTTACGTCGAGCTCAGGTCGACGAATCGTCGAACTCTGTTCGAGGCTCTCTGAGCTCATCTTCAATAAAACGTCGAACTCCGGTCGACGATCTTCGAGCTCAGATCGACTATCTGCTTTTGGCTAGCTTCTGCTGAGTCGTCGAACTCCCCTCGACTATCTTGTAGCTCAGTTCGACGATCCCTCCCTAAAGTTATTTCTCAGGTCTCTGAGCTCGGTTCGACGATCTTCGAGCTCAGATCGACGTTTTCTGTCTGCTTGTCTCTGTTCATCTCTGAGCTTAGTTCGACGCTCGTAGAGCTCAGATCGACGTTTTCTTTAGAGAGATCGACGCTTTCAGGAATTCAAATGCTGCTGTTCTTTGGAATGTTTTTTGAATATTATCAGCATTTATGTCAGAAGATCTCCCAGCCGTTTGTCTTTATTCTGGAGCAAGTTTCAAGGAATTATTCAGAGAATGTTTGCTGGACTTTCCTCTAGAAGACAAGACTATTTTTGGAAGAAATTTATGACTCCCAACGGCTAATTTTGGACAAGGAAACGTCAGAAAACATTCATTCCTTTCTTCTGTGTTATTAAGATATACAGAATACACAAGAAGAAGATACACAGAGATTGACAAGAAAGAAAGTGAACACACAGAATAGAGAATACTGATAGCAGAAGAACAACAGAAGAACTGTGACTCCAAAAATCTTCTTGCTGACTGAAACGTGTTCACAATCTCATCTCAGAACTCCAGACACCTTATTTTCAGCCTTCTTGCTGAAACCATACTGTGCTGGAGATCAAAGTTCTGAAGACCTATCACCCTAGAGCAAAGCTTCTTTTCTTGAACCTTTCTACATCTCAGGGGGAGCTTTGACATCATCAATCCACTTGTGCTTCTCTCATTTGATTGAGAACAGAGAAGACACCCTTCACTCTTATTTTTCTTTTCCTGCTGTAAAAGGGTTCTTGAACTCCCTTCAAAAGTTCTGTCTGGTTCTGAGAGCCTTGTCAAAACTCAGTGGTGGCAAGACACCTTATCAAAAATCTAGTTTTGGTTTTTGGGCACCTTATCAAAAGCTCATTGGTGTCAGGACACCTGATCAACTCATCCTGAGTGGATTCCTACCAAGGGTGGTAGAAGAGTGGATGTACCCAGGTTTTTGGGGAACCACTATATTTCCTTGTGTCTTCTGGTTTGTTTGTGTGATTAGTTTGCTGTATGCTGTGCTTTTTACTTCTTAGTTTTTAACTTCTTACTAGCACTCTACACTATATCATAAATTGAATTTTATATGTGCTGTTTATTTCAACTGTGAAAAATTATTTTAAAATACTCTATTCACCCCCCCTCTAGAGTTGAGATAGATCTTAGCCTCACTTTCAATTGGTATCAGAGGCAGGTTGGTTGCTCATACAGGCTAACACCTGAACCAAAAGATCCTTGATAAGATCAATCTCTTAAGGGGATTATTTTCTATACATCTACCTTTTTATTTAAAGACATGGCACAGAACAAAGATTATGCAAGCACCAGACCACCAGTGTGCAACCTTTCTAAGTTTGCACTCTGGAAGGCAAGGATTAGATTATACATGAATTCTATTGATGAAGACATTTTCAATTCTGTCTTGACAGTTTGTCCAACTCCACCAACAAGCTCAAGTACAAATGCTGTTCCACCTCCTTCTGGAACAGATGCAGATATAAAGAAGTGGAAGACTGCAGATGCTAAGGCTATGAACATCTTAGCCCAAACAATGTCTGATGAAATCTTTCAGAAGGTAGCTGAATGCCACTCAGCCAAAGAAATCTGGGACAAACTCTCTGAAATTGTCTCAGGATCTGCTGATGAAAGGAAAGATAGAAGATCTCATCTGATAAGCCAATATGAGAACTTCAAAAAGGGAGAAGCTGAATCAGTGGTTGACATGTACAATAGACTAAGTCTAATTGTCAATGAGCTAAAAACCCTAGACAAAGAAATCTCACTGACTGAGCTGAATGACAAAATCCTGATGTGCTTCCCCAGCACTTGGGATTCAAGAATCTGGCCAATCAAGGATGCCAGAAGTTTAAATGAGATTACTACTGAAGCTCTCCTGGGCAAGCTCAAATCCTATGAGCTGCTCATTAAAAATAGAGAAGAAGAACAAAAGGCTATCTCTCCAGCTACAAGGAAAGAAAAGACCATAGCCTTCAAAGCTGTAGAAGAGGAGCCTGAAGATAAAGCTACAGGAAATGATGAGCTCATAAGTCTACTGGCCAAAAGATTCTACAAGATGGCCAGAAAAGACTTCAGAAAGAGACCATACAAGGGTCATGATAAACCAAGGTATGATAAATCAAACAATAATAAAGAAATTATATGCTTTGGTTGCAGGAAACCAGGCCACATTGTGCCTGACTGTCCAGAAAACAAGAATAAGGACAAGAAGGAAAGAAGAGAAAGAAGAAAAGAAAAGGATTACAAGAAGAATAGCTCAGACAAAGCCTCCTCCAGCAAGAACAAACATACAAGGAAGGGCTTTGTTGCTGAGACATGGAGTGAGACTGAAGAGGAATCTGAAGCCTCATCCAGCTCCAGTGATGATGAGGATGATGCAGATGAAAAAGAATTTTGCATGATGGCTATCAATGCATCACAGCAAAACTCTGATGAAGAATCAGATTCAGATTCAGAAAGTCAACCAGATGAGGATCAGGTAATCAACTCTTTTGATTTTAATTCTGAGGACTTCAAAGATGAATTTAAGACACTGTGTCTAGATCTATTAAAATCTGAGAAGGAGATAATCTCTCTCAGGAATCAATTATCTGAGCATAGTGTCCTAAACTCAAAGAACCTCAAACTCTCTGAGGAGTTAGAATGCTGTAGGGAGGAGATAGCTTCACTGAAAAATGAACTATCAAAGGCCAAAAAGTTTGAAGAATCCCTAAATGGGAGAAGTATCAGACTGATGGACATCACAAGCACAGTGAACTCTAGATTTAATAGCACACTGGGCTTGGGTGCCTCATCCAGCCAACCTATAATTTTGACAACTCCAATCAAGTTTGTCTCTGACAAAGGAAAGGGAGTAATAGAGGTACCCAGGAAGAATGCAGATATGTCAGAGAAGAACTCAGTTCAACAGATGGCGTCGAGCAGAGCTCGACGATCGTCGAACAGAGCTCGACGATATAACTACCGATCGTCGACCTCAGCTCGACGATATCCAAACTCTGAACCTCAGCATAATCGATCTTCGAACGGAGATCGACGATCTGACCCAAGATCGTCGACCTCAGTTCGACGATCGTCGAACAGAGTTCAGGCTTGTGAACACACCTTCAATGGCACATTCAGATTCAATCCTAGAAGCTCCACATCCCAAGGCTTTAATCCCTATACTGAATGGATAGTACCTCCTAGGAGATACCATCCTGAAGGTTATAAGGATCAACCTGGGATGTCCTTTATTTCAGAATTCAAGGGATATCAACCTAGGCCCAAGGTTAACTGGGTCAAAAACAAATAAGCTATTTTTGTGTAGGTGAAGACCTATCCAACATCAAACCATCAATGGTATCTGGATAGTGGGTGCCCAAAGCACATGACAGGGGACAAGGACAACTTCACTTCCTTCAAAGCCAAGCTTGGACCCAAAGTAATTTTTGGAGACTCAAGCTTTGGAACTACAAAAGGATATGGTGCAGTCAAAATTGGCCCAGTCACATTCAAGAAGGTGGCATATGTTGAAGGACTCAAGCACAACTTGATAAGTATCAGTCAACTGTGTGATGAAGGATATCAAGTGACCTTCAACAAAGCCATATGCAAAGTCAAGTCAGTGGACAACACAACTGTGTTGACAGGTAACAGAAGAGGTAACATTTACTTAGTGGATTTTCATTCACCAGTGGTAGATATTTGCCTGTTTAATTCCATTTCAAAATCTAATGTTTTATGGCATAAGAGACTAGGGCATATTAACCTTAGAACCATTGCTAAGCTATCTAAAGACAACCTTGTTAAAGGACTACCTTCTGGTCCCTACAAGAAGGAAGGACTTTGCAAGGCTTGTCAATTAGGCAAGCAAACTAAAAGTAGTTTTAAATCAATTAATAAGAGTGATTCACCTAGGATTTTGTACCTGTTGCACATGGATCTTTTTGGACCCATATCTGTGCAAAGACTAGGAGGGAAGTCCTATACTTTAGTGGTTGTAGATGACTTCTCAAGATTCACTTGGGTATTCTTTCTGAGGAAGAAGTCTGATAACTTCAAGTGTTTGACAGATTTTCTCAAATGCATTCAGATTGAGTTCAACACTCACATTGCCCTGATCAGAAGTGATCATGGGACAGAGTTTGATTCTCTTCTCATGCAAGAGTTCTGTCAGAGTGAAGGGATCAGGCACACTTTCTCAGCTCCTAGAACTCCTCAACAAAATGGGGTAGCTGAAAGGAAAAATAGAACACTCATTGAATCTGCAACTACATTATTGGCAGATGCTCACTTACCTCTGTCCTTTTGGGCTGAGGCAGTGAACACCTCCAACTATGTGTTGAACAGAAGCCTGATACACAAGCTGAAGGGCAAGACTCCTTATGAATTGCTCAAAGGGAAGAAACCTAAAATAGGCTATTTCAAAGTTTTTGGTTGCACTTGTTTTATTCATAATAATGACAAGAAATATCTAGCAAAATTCCAAGCTAAAGCTGATGAAGGAGTGTTTCTGGGATACTCCATGATCAGTAAGGCCTATAGGGTTTATAATAAATCTTCCTGTAAAATTGAAGAATCTGTTCATATTATTTTTGATGAAGCTAACATGTCTTTCAAGGAGAAGAATGCTTCTACCATAGAACCTCTGCAGGTACATTCTCTAGCTGAAGACTTGAACAAACTGCAAGTTGCTGAAAAGAATGAGAGCAGTGATGATGAAGAAGAAGTTCAACATCTTGAAGAAAATCATCCTGAAGAGCCAATTGCTGTTCCACTAGAGGAGACAACAACACAGGCTGGTGAACAATCAACACTCCCTGTTGACTTAGTAACAACAAGAGATCATCCAATCACCCAGGTAATTGGAGAGATCTCAGCAGGTGTGCAAACTAGAAGTCAGGTCAACCAAAACCTGATGCACACTTGCTTCCTATCTCAAATTGAGCCTCAATCCATTCAAGATGCAGAGCAAGATCCACACTGGATCATTGCAATGCAAGAGGAGTTGCATCAATTTGAAAGGAACAAGGTTTGGGAACTAGTGCCTAAGCCAAAGGATCATCCCATTGTTGGAACAAAGTGGGTATTCAGGAACAAGCTGGATGATCAAGGAGTTATAGTCAGAAACAAGGCAAGGCTAGTTGCTCAAGGGTACTCTCAACAAGAAGGAATAGACTATGATCAGACATTTGCACCAGTTGCAAGGTTGGAAGCCATCAGGATATTCCTAGCCTATGCTGCTCACAAAGGTTTCAAAGTGTATCAAATGGATGTAAAGAGTGCATTTCTCAATGGGGACATCAAAGAGGAAGTCTATGTTAGACAACCTCCAGGTTTTATCTCTCTAACTCACCCTGATTATGTTTTCAAATTGCATAAAGCATTATATGGTCTCAAGCAAGCTCCTAGAGCATGGTATGAGACCCTAGCATGCTTTCTTCTGGAAAATGATTTTGTTAGGGGGAGAGTAGACCAAACTCTTTTTATTAGAACCCATAAGTCCAATACCCTACTAGTGCAAATTTATGTAGATGAAATTATTTTTGGTTCTACTGATTCAAAATTGTGCAAAAAGTTTTCCAAGCTTATGCACTCTAAATTTGAAATGAGTAGCATGGGTGAGTTGTCCTTCTTCTTAGGACTGCAAGTCAAGCAACATGCTGAAGGCATATTTATTTCTCAAACCAAGTATGCAAAAGAATTGGTTAGGAAATTTGGTATGTCTGATGCATCATGTATGAAAACACCCATGCCCTCAAATGCTGTAGTAGATGCTGATGAACATGGGAAACCTGTTGATCAGACAACATATAGAGCAATAATTGGCTCTTTATTGTACCTTACAGCTAGTAGGCCTGATATAATGTTTGCCACATGTATTTGTACTAGATTCCAAGTTAGCCCTAGAGAGTCACATTTAATCTTAGTTAAGAGAATTCTTAGGTATGTAAAAAGTTGTCCAAATCTAGGTCTCTGGTATCCAAAAGATTAAGCATTTGATTTAACTGGATTCTCAGATGCTGATTATGCTGGATGCAGAATAGACAGGAAAAGCACCAGTGGAACATGTCAGTTCCTTGGTGACAGACTTGTCTCCTGGTTCTGTAAGAAGCAAACATCTGTGTCAACCTCAACTGCTGAAGCTGAGTATATGGCTGCAGGCAGTTGCTGTTCACAAATATTGTGGATACAGAATCAGCTCTTACACTATGGCTACAACTTAGAGAAGTCTAAAATTTTCTGTGATAATACTAGTGCTATCTCTATAGCTCAAAATCCAGTCCTCCATAGTAGGACAAAACACATAGAAATTAGGCATCACTTTCTAAGAGATAATGTAGAGAAAAATAAAATTGAACTTCAATATATTCCTACTGATTTACAAAGGGGAGATATTTTCACCAAGCCTTTGGATGAAAAGAAACACACTTTCTTCCTAAATCAGTTAGGCATGTTAGATGGAGGAAGCCTTAATTAAATTACAAGATTTTGAAAAGCTAAAACAGACCAAGACTAGGCCAAAAATTTCGTCTCTTTTTGTGTCTGTAGAATAAGTTCTGTCTCTGAACTGAGCTCGACGTTTTCCCAGAAAACGTCGAACGGAGATCGACGGTTCTTGAGGCGTCGATCTGAGTTCAGCGCCGCCGTTGAATCTAGGCTTTCCCTCTGTCTGATCCTTGGTCGTCGAGCGGAGCTCGATGCTCTCAATAACGTCGAACGGAGTTCGATGCTATTGGCGTCTTTTCATTTCCCTCTGTAGCCCAAATCGTCGAGCTGAGTTCGACGCTTCTTCGAACTGAGCTCCACGATTTTCCTTTTTCGCGTCGAACCCTAATATAAAATCTTTCTTTCAGCCGTCGTTCTCCCTTTGCACTTTCATACTCTGCAACTCTCTTTCTTTTCCCTCCAAATTCTCTACGCTTGGTCGTTTTTGGTTTTCTGTTGCAGGTGAATATGGCTGAATCAAGTGCTGCTATTGCTAAGATGAAGTTCGACACAGGCTTTGACATCAACATAAACTCCTTCGACGGAAGCGACCAGCGCTTCAAGGACATCCTAAACTTATTCAGAGAACAACAGCTGACTCCAATAATGACTACAAGGATGAAGATCGCCTCAGAAGAAATTAAAGAGTGGTGTTTTACCGCAACAGACCAGACTGAGAATTCTGTTGTCGGCACCATCAAGGGGACTCAGGTATTTCTATCCCCGGCTCTTTTAACAGAAGTCTTTCAAATCAGTACTGGAGAAGACTCCATTGAATTGTCTGGAGAGGAGTTTGACTCCATGCTGGATAGGATGGGTCATAATGCAGTCAACCCTAATAAGCTACTGAAGAAAAATCTGGCTATCGAATTTCAATTCCTGGCTGATGTAGTTGGGAAGGTGCTATTGGCCAAGCATTCAGCCTATGACACCATTTCCAGATATCAGTTCTGCCTGATGGGAGCTTTATTAGATAAGAAACACCTGGACTGGGGCTCCATCTTCTTCACCCTGATTAAGAAGAAGATCAACAAGAATGCAGTTAGTTATGGGAGAATCTTAGGGGTCTTTCTGCACAACAGGTGCCCTGACCTATTAACCTCCTCTGGCATGTTTATCAATGCATCCAAGAGGCTTTCCTGTGCCCTCTTCAGTAAATGGGACAGGCAGATCATAAACCCCTCCAGGGCTGCTGCAACACTTCATTTAGGCACAAGGACTATTTCAGTCACTCCTCCAGCAAAAGAGATGCCTGCTTCTTCTCCTACTCCAGCCATATCCACCCAAGTCGTCACCTCCTCACCACCAGTCTCCACCTTAATCATCTCATCCCCAATTACCATTTCCTAACCTATGTCATCCCCTCCTTTATCCACCTCAGAGGAATTCCATCCTCTCTTTTCCTATTCAACCTTCACCCTACCATCCTTCTCACTTACAGATGATTCCTTCATGGATGATTCACCCTCTACTCCTCCTGAGCCACCCTCAACTTCCTCCTTTCAACAAATGCTCCATGACATTCTCTCTCAACCCTCCTTCACAACATATCTTACTTCCCCTATCCCCACCTTAACCTTCTCTATCTCCATAATTCCATCTTCTGAACCAACCATTCCCTCTCCACCTTTCTCCACATTTTCAGTTTCAGCCACCATCCCTCCATCCACCTTTGCCTCTACCTCTGCTCAAGCCCCACTTGAGCATGTAGATCTTCCTAGTTTGGCAGACAGGTTGTATGAGTTGCTAGCTCCCAAGCTGACATCTCTACTGGAGTCTTCCCTGGCTCCACTCCTGAAGCAAGTACAGGAGCTGTCTACCAAGCTTGCCTCCTTTTCCTCCTCCCTGGCTATCCCATCTTCTGTGTGCCTTGATTCACCTCTCTCTGAACCAAGGCAGGGGGAGATGCCTTATGAAGAAGTGGATGTGCCAGCTGCTGATATTATGTCTGCTCCAGCTCCAGCTCTTGGATGTGCTTTTGCACTGAATCTGCAGAGGCTGCTATCCATATTTGATACAGTCCATTTCAGCTGTCTGCCTGCAACTCCTGCTGAAGATTTGTCTAAGGCCATTGTGCCTGTATCTACCTGTGATCCCAGCCATATTGATTCCTACATCAAGTCCTGGAAGGCTGTGGATATCTTTGATGCTGCTACTAAGGCCACTGTGCCTCCTTCTGTTCAAATTGCTGCTGCTGCTACTGCTGACATAGAAATGATTCCAGCAACTGATGCTGATGAAATTCCTGCTCCTGCTGGTTCTGCAAACCTTAAAGCTCAAGAAGAGCTTATCAGAAGAATTGATGATCTGTATGATCAACCTCAAAGTTCTGAGAGTGACCAATACAGGACTGATTCTGATGATTCTGCTAGAACTATTGCCAAGAAGAGAAAAGCCAGAAGTAAAGCAATGATGTCAGTCCCTCCTGCCAAAGCCAAAGACTCCAATGATATTCCATACTACATCCTGCATGACTGCCCCATCTCTGAGCCTTGGATGCAATATTCCAAAAATCAACTGAAAGCTATGAAGAAGAAGAGGAAGCTTGACAAATATGAAAAAGGATCTTCTCAGTATCAGCCTCCTCCTCCTCCTCCTCCATATTCTGGCTCAGGTTCAGCCCCTCAAGCTCCAGTCTCCAGACACAGTTCTTCCCAGTATTATCAAAGATCATATCAAAGGGGACAACATCAAAGAGGATATCAACCCAGAAGGGGTAATTACAGAGGAAATCAAAGAGGACAAAGATCCTATCAAAGGGAAGGACAAGGTCACCCTGACCCTTCTTTAGGTCCTTTTCCTTACAAGCTGAAAGACACAATTGTCTCCAGGACTCCTTCTACTGTTTCTGAAATCATCAACAGATATGAACCTCCTATTCCTTTTGAAGATCCTGAGAACAACCCTCTATCCTGGACAGCCAGAATGAAAGAATTGGGTGCCCTTGATCAAATAAAAAAGGCCAGAGAACAAGGTAAGGATACTTCAAACATAACTACCTTATCAGAGCAGAGAAAGAAAGAACTAGAAAGATATGCATCAAGGAAATTTTTCAATCCAGAAGACTATATGAAGCTGCACCCTGAGGCTGTTGTTCCAAGGCCCAAATCTCAAACTTCTCTAGGTGCAGAGGATGACAGAAGGTCAAAGAGAGAAAGTCAGAATCCAAATAGAGAAATTTTATTTAAAAAGGGATCTGAAAGGAAGTGAACTGTGTAAGCTAAACATTTCATCCACCTTTGGATATCTGCTGCTATTTATCTGTGATCTGCTTTGTTCTGTAATTTTGTATTAGCTTATGTATTGTTGTATGCTTTTCATTTCCTATGATTGTCTGTAAATAGTAATCCTAACCCAAATAGGGGGAGATTGTTGGAACACCCTATTACTAATTTGGGTAAGGATCACTATGCTTGTCTTAGGAACCCCAGTTGACCTAGTTGTATAGTTGAAAAGGTCAACATTAGAATGAGTCTAGGGCTTAGAACTTAGGTTTGGAGCTGCCCTCGGGACCATTCTAAGATCAAGGTTGAAGAGCTTAGTCTAAGGCAATTTACGTCGAGCTCAGGTCGACGAATCGTCGAACTCCGTTCGACGCTCTCTGAGCTCATCTTCAATAAAACGTCGAACTCCGGTCGACGATCTTCGAGCTCAGATTGACTATCTGCTTTTGGCTAGCTTCTGCTGAGTCGTCGAACTCCCCTCGACTATCTTCTAGCTCAGTTCGACGATCCCTCCCTAAAGTTATTTCTCAGGTCTCTGAGCTCGGTTCGACGATCTTCGAGCTCAGATCGACGTTTTCTGTCTGCTTGTCTCTGTTCATCTCTGAGCTTAGTTCGACGTTCGTAGAGCTCAGATCGACGTTTTCTTTAGAGAGATCGACGCTTTCAGGAATTCAAATGCTGCTGTTCTTTGGAATGTTTTTTGAATATTATCAGCATTTATGTCAGAAGATCTCCCAGCCGTTTGTCTTTATTCTGGAGCAAGTTTCAAGGAATTATTCAGAGAATGTTTGCTGGACTTTCCTCTAGAAGACAAGACTATTTTTGGAAGACATTTATGACTCCCAAAGGCTAATTTTGGACAAGGAAACGTCAGAAAACATTCATTCCTTTCTTCTGTGTTATTAAGATATACAGAATACACAAGAAGAAGATACACAGAGATTGACAAGAAAGAAAGTGAATACACAGAATAGAGAATACTGATAGCAGAAGAACAACAGAAGAATTGTGACTCCAAAAATCTTCTTACTGACTGAAACGTGTTCACAATCTCATCTCAGAACTCCAGACACCTTATTTTCAGCCTTCTTGCTGAAACCATACTGTGCTGGAGATCAAAGTTCTGAAGACCTATCACCCTAGAGCAAAGCTTCTTTTCCTGAACCTTTCTACATCTCAGGGGGAGCTTTGACATCATCAATCCACTTGTGCTTCTCTCATTTGATTGAGAACAGAGAAGACACCCTTCACTCTTATTTTTCTTTTCCTACTGTAAAAGGGTTCTTGAACTCCCTTCAAAAGTTCTGTCTGGTTCTGAGAGCCTTGTCAAAACTCAGTGGTGGCAAGACACCTTATCAAAAAATCTAGTTTTGGTTTTTGGGCACCTTATCAAAAGCTCATTGGTGTCAGGACACCTGATCAACTCATCCTGAGTGGATTCCTACCAAGGGTGGTAGAAGAGTGGATGTACCCAGGTTTTTGGGGAACCACTATATTTCCTTGTGTATTCTGGTTTGTTTGTGTGATTAGTTTGCTGTGTGCTGTGCTTTTTACTTCTTAGTTTTTAACTTCTTACTAGCACTCTACACTACATCATAAATTGAATTTTATATGTGCTGTTTATTTCAACTGTGAAAAATTATTTTAAAATACTCTATTCACCCCCCTCTAGAGTTGAGATAGATCTTAGCCTCACTTTCACAGTGTGTAACGTCCTGATTTGTGCTAGACCCCTTGTATGTGTTTTGATTCAGGAAAGTTGACTCAGGATCGGGGTTCACTGGTAACAGACATCGAGTGCATTGACTGGTAGGATGGAGCCGATTGATACTCAACGGATGAAGAGAATTGGACTTAAAATTTTTTCAGCTAAGGAGAATTCATCGAGTATCGTCGAGTGGTCACGACACCATTTGACGAGCGTCGAGTGATACTTGAAGCATATGACACTATTGACTTAGGAATTTTCAGACAAGTAATTCGTAGAGTATCGCTGGATAAACCCGATGAATTCTTCGAGTGATACTCTGCGAACTCAGCGGGAAAGGCTTGGAGAAAATTTGGTGGAACAATGGATAATTCATCGGATATCAACAAGGACATTTGACAAATTTGTCGAGAGAGGCTTAGGTAGAATTTGGTTAAGTAAAATTCTTCAGATATCGTCAAGGATATCCGAAAAATCCGTCAAAAAGGACTTGGAGTAATTTGGTGGAATTTTAGTTCTATTTTTCGTGAATCGTCGAGAATGACTTAAATAGTTCGGCGAATGTGGTAATCAATTCGTCAAGATTATATGATGGGCCTCGCCGATTTGTCGAGTATGAAGAGGGATATTCGACAAATTTACGTTAGACGGTTTTGTGGTACTAGTGGAAATTGTTATGAAAGTCAAGCCTATAGGTAGAAAGTCACCTAAGAAGGGAGGGGGGGGGGGGGTGAATAGGTGACCTATTAAAATTCTTTGTAGTTCTTTATCTTTAGCAATGTGCCCTAATGCAATTCAGAATATAAGCTATACCCAGCATAAACAATAGAACAACAAGAACTGATCACAACATATACAACAAAGAACACAACACACAACATAAGGGACACAACAAGTTTATAGTGGTTCCCCTTTCTTGGGTAAATCCACTTTCCCCCTTCTTCCTCACTAGCAATGTGCTAGATATGGTTATAGCTCCTCCTTCACAACTCAGATCATCAGATCCTCCAAGGCTCAGTTTCTCTCCACGAAACATACACTCAGACCCACTGGTCCTACCTCAGAGATATCTAAACATCCTACCTAAGAGATCTCCTCAATCTCCTACCTCAACCTTTATAGATTAGGCCTACAATCTCAGTGATTTACCCCAATTCAGCTACCTCAGATTCACCCAGAATCCTTCCTCAACCTTTATAGATTAGGCTTACAAAACTCAGAGAATAAGATCTCCTACCCACTCAGATCTCCAGGAGATCTGACAATGAAATTTGATAAAACAAATTACAGAAAAACAAAAAAACATGTTATCTGTTGGATCTGTGTGTATAGATCTTTTCACTCAGCTGAAGTTTGATTTTTTATTGATTGATCAGCAGGCTGAATTGAATTTCTTCTTAATCAGCAACTTCTTGATGAAGATCAGATCAAGTAGTTTGAAGATACTGATGAACAGATCACTTAATCCCCAGATCAACCTAAGAAAAAGGATCTGCAGACTTTCTTGAAGATCAACTTCTTCTTCTCTTTCTACTTCTTGATTTGTCTTTTAGAATAGAGAGAGACTGATGAATAGAATAGAATCGTTATTTCTTCTTACGACAGCACCTCCTATTTATAGAAATCTCAGACGGCTTGGACTGGTATTGATGACATCAGCAACTGCCAGCAAATCCTTCCTAGAACTGTCTTTATAGAAGTGAAGCCTTCCTGTGTCGACCAGAATGATCTGACCAATCTTGACCTGATTGAAGTTGAATCTTCACATTCTGACATATAAGCATTGAAGAAGATAAGTTGTCTCAAAATCTGTGTTGAGATACCTTTGACAGACCCAACACTTCCATACTTTGAATAGTTTTTATCTCAGAACAGAAAGTGTTGAGATAGTATAATTATGTCGATACATCTGTTATTTGTGTCGACACATCTTTTATCTGTGTCGACACATCTTAATTCTGCCTTGTGTCGAGACAGTTAGGTAGTCTCGACACACTTTGTCTTCTGTGTTGACTCATCTTAGTTCTGCCTTATGTCAAGAAAGTTAGGTAGTCTCGACACACTCTGTCTTCTATGTTGACTCATCTTGTGCGAGACTTGTGTCTATGTTGATCTGCCTTGTGTCGACAGAAGTACACATGCTGTCTCAACACTTTGACTTAAAATAATTTCTTCAACTTTGAACATGCGCATGTAAACTTAACATAAATCAAATACACCTTTGGGTATATCATTCAGTTGTCAAGGGGACTTCTCAAGATCAAGTACACTATTCCAAATGTACCCAACAATCTCCCCATATATGCAGAAGTCATAACCCCAAATCAATGATATACACCAACATAATAATCTTGATGATAATAAAAGATTTAATATTCAACAAAATGAACTTTTACAACAGAAATAAAAATTACAATAAAACATTCTTATTCAAAAATGTTATTAGTCTTAAAATTACAATGAGCTTATATAGAATTACATTAATACTAAGCAAAGTAAATATATCCTAAGACTTATCAGGTTCTATAATCACAATGCCTTTTCCTGACTATACTTTGGCCAGAACAGATGGAATACTTTCATCAACATCCTGCTTGCCCTTCTTGTCTTTAATGCTGGAAAGCTGTTCAGCCTTAATTCTTTATCTTTCAAAATAATGAAAGGGATTAGGAAAGTATTTGCATGGTTCAATAGCAGTAGCAGGAATTAAACCTTCCTTCTACTCCCTTATGAACTTATAGATCGCATTTTGTTTCTCTTCATGCTTCCTCCATTCCTGCTCTGAATACCACTTACCCCTATCATATTTGTTGGCCATGAATGATTTCCATAAAGTAAGAATGATGTTCCTTGATTTTGGACACCATTGTTCAAAGTCAGGCCTCTCCTCAGCCTGTTCTCTAAATCTTTTCTTTGACAATTGGACCTCTCTCTATCTTTGTAGAGCGGCTTCAGACATATCCACCTCTTTAGAATTAACTCTATGTTTATACTGAGGTGGACTATACATAAGTTGAACTTGATTATGAATGTCCTCAAATTGTGAAGGAGGGTATATGATTTTGTTTATCTCCTGAGCAATTCCTTCAATCAGAGCTGGTTGGCAACTAGACTCTGCACTTGATCATCATCATACAGAGGAGGGGTGTGGCTCTGATGCTATTTGAAGTCCATTTGGCATGTTCTGATCTAGCCTTGACCATCACTCTCTACCCCTTTATGAATTCTCTCTCAATATGATCTCTCAGATCATCCTTTTGAAATCTCACTTGAATCACCACATGACGGTTCCCTTTGGTATAGTAATTCTTGAACTTTGTCATTTGATCAGAGAGGGCCATTGATAAATCCTTTATAGCTTGCAGCATTGCAGCTGAATCCACTGTAAGCTTGGTCTATAACTCAGTTTGTTGAGTATCTACTTTAGCCTTAAGGAAGTGGATTGATCATCTATCTTCTTCAGAGTGATCGTATGAATTTCCATCAAATTTTCATTCAGTCTCTTCTGATTCTCCAGAATAATGCCTTGTTTTTGCACTATATCATCTATCTTAACTTTGAACTCTTGCTATTGCTTGGCAAGATAAACAACTGCATTGCCTCCTTTGTGAAAACAATCAGTCATTTCTTTCTTCATCAGATTCACTTCAAATATGATTGACTTTATGTCTTGAGCTAGGCAGAACTCCATATCCTTCCTATTCTCATCCACAAACTTTTCTCGGTCAGTTCTTTTTTTGTCTAGCATTATCTACTGCTGAACCATGAGAAAACTCTCATCTATTGAAATAGATGGAGTGGACTAGAGTCACTATAAAGCTTTCTTATAGCTCTGACTCTTCTTTTTTTCCTTTCATATATTCTAGTTTGTTGTTGCCTTATGTCCTTTAACTTATCAGAGTCAGATGAATTGATAATTTCAACAACTGTGTCTACATCAGCTGGTGCTTCAGTTCCAGTCATAGGAGACTTGGCTGATTGCTCCCCCTCAACTGCTGTACCCTGTTGATTAAGGTGTATTTCTACTAACCTTAGTTCTTGTTGTTGAGCTTCTACAGGATCTACATTTTCTCTAGAAGGATCTGGTATCTCCCCCTGGATGTGAGCATCCATCCCTGTTGTGTCATCATGATCTTTTTCATCCATAATATCAGGCATATTCTCATCTTATTATGTAGTCAGATCTTTGAGAACATTCTGTACTATGTCAGTGACAATTTCACTATATAACACAGTTGTTTCATCCATGGTTTTCTTTACTTTGAATGCTGTAGAGGATTATAACTCTCCTTGGACCTGATCCCCAGTTCCAGTTGTAATACTTGGAGTTTTCCTTTGGGTTCTTCCTTCATCTCCATCTGAACTAAAATTGATCTGCTCTTCTGAATCACTTGAGGATTCACTTTCTTCTTGTAATGGTTTCTTGTTCTTGATATCCTTAGGCTTCTGTGGTTTTGATGTATCTTTGGCCAAGACTCTGTCCCATCTAGACAAAATCTTCATGTCCATCCGTCTCATGTGATTTATCTTTGAACCCAATTTTGGATTGAGTTCAGCAGGAATCACTTTATTCAGATACAAACTTAGTATTCTACCCTGGTTGGGTTTCTTGATACATTCAACAATTAAGTCAAAAACCAGTTTGCTCTAGTCTGTTTGAAGTTTGAAAATGATCCTAGTCATTATCTCAAACATGTGAACTGAGATTCTGTCATGTGCACCTGTCTTGCACAGCAGAACCTTCCCAACAATTTCAGATAGAAATTTTCCTTGGGTGTTCATACCTTTCCTATTTAGTGAACTCCCAATTTTGGAAATTGAATCCAAACCACACCATTGAAGTCTAGCAGTAGTCTTGGTGGTGTCGACTATATCTTCTTGTTTAACTCTAGGTAATTGAAATGCTTGGGCCAACCATTTGCCTATGATCTTGACCTTCTGTCCATTTACGGTTGATTTGTTCTTTATTGCACGAGAATCGATCGAGGCATTTATCAGAAGTTCTGTTACTTCTCTTTTCCATATGATCGTCGGCTCAGATAATAGATACTCAAGTCTAGCTTCTTGGATTAGGCCAATGACATTTGTAATCTCTTCGTCTGCCGATTTTAATCCATGGCGCACTAGTTCGTATCCCTCATTGATATTATCATCCTTCCTTGGAGGCATTATTGTTGATTTTGAAATTATCGAAACGAGAGATTGACGAGAGTCGACAACAGAAAATCTATGTTTCAACACTAAACAAGAGAGAAGGATCTGGTAAAGAATTTCTACAGTTTGTCTTTTTATAGGCCATTCTACTGAGAAGGTGAAAGGGCATATCGCCTAAAGACATATTCATTAGTTTGGAAAAATCCCTTAGGTCAACACTCAGAACTTATCAATAGATAAAATGTGTCGACTTGTGTCGACACACCTCCAACCATCTCGACAAGCAGTGTCGACACACTTCCTTGTGTTGACACAAGACAATGTATTTTATGTCGATACATATACATAAATTATGTCGACAACCCTAGTTTGTGTCGACACACTTGATTTGTCTCGACACAAAACATACTTAGCCAGATTTCTGACTCCTTAATTGTTGACTCCTGATCCTGATGATGTCCATATCTTGATGTGACAGCTAGAAAGTAGGCTTGCATTTTTATTGACTTAGTCTAAGTTTAGGCTCATTAAAGACTAAGCATGCCTAGCTCAAATTTGAAGAAATTAAACTTTTCTTCTTCTAGTGGTTTTGTAAATATTTCAGCAATTTGCTTATCAGTAGGAACATATTCTAAACTGATGTCTTTGTTTTCTACATGTTCCCCAATGAAATGATATTTGATTTCAATGTGCTTAGTTCTACTGTGTGATACAGGGTTATTTGCAATTGAAATAGCACAAGTAGAGTCACAAAACAATGTAGATTTACTTATCTATAACTGATAATCTTGTAGCTGATGCTGAATCCACAGAAGTTGAGCACAGCAATTCCCAGCTGAGATGTACTCAGATTCAGTTGTTGATATGGCCACACTTGTCTGCTTTTTACTACTCTATGAGACTAGCCATCTACCTAGGAATTGACATGACCCTGAGGTTATTTTCCTGTCTTCTTTAAAACCTGCATAATTTGCATATGAAAATCCTATCAGTTCAAAATCACTACTCCAAGGATACCAAAGGCCAAGATTTGGTGTGCCCTTTAGATATCTCAGAATTCTTTTGACTGCAGTGTAATGAGATTCTTTAGGGCAAGCTTGATATCTAACACAGATACCAGTAACATACATTATATCTGGTCTACTGGAAGATAGATAAAGTAGTAATCTAACTATCCCTCTGTACAAGGTAATATCAATTGGCTTTCCAGCAATATCCTTGTCCAAATATATGGTTGAACCTATAGGAGTTCTCATAGTAGTGGCAGTTTCCATGCCATACTTTTTGATTAACTCCTTGGTGAACTTTGATTGACTTATGAAAAGTCCATCTTGGGATTTTTTAACTTGGAGACCCAAGAAAAACTTGAGTTCACCCATGCTACTCATCTCAAATTTACTTTACATTAGCTTAGCAAATCTAGTGCAAAGTGAATCATCAGTAGAACCAAATTTTTTTGCCATCAACATATATTTGTACTAAAATTGTCCTGCCTTTTACTTCCCTTAGGAATAGTGTCTTGTCAATCTTTTCTCTTGATTCTCTAGAAAGAATTCTGACAGAGTCTCATACGAAGCCCTTGGAGCTTGTTTTAATCCATAGAGAGCTCTAGAAAGTAAATAGACATGAGAAGGTTTAGTTGGATCAACAAAACCTGAGGGTTATTCTACATATACTCTTTCCTTGAGGTTGCCATTCAGAAAATCTGACTTAACATCCATTTGGTATACTTTGAAACCTTTGTAAGCTACATAGTCTAGGAAGAGTCTTATAGCTTCCAACCTAGCCACTGGTGCAAAGGTTTGGTCAAAGTCTATTCCCTTTTCTTATTTATAACCCTTTGCAACCAGTCTAGCCTTATTTCTTATTACCACTCCATTTTCATCTAGTTTGTTTCAGTAAATCCATTTTGTTCCAATGATATTGTAATCATCAGGTCTTGGAACCAACTTCCAAACCTTGTACCTCTTGAATTGGTTCAATTCTTCTTGCATTGCACCCATCCAAAATGGATCCATATTTGCTTCTTCAAACTTCTTATGTTCTGTTTGTGACATAAAACTTGAATACATCACTGTGTTATGATGTATGCTTCTTGTGGTAACTCCTTGAGCAGCATCACCTATGATCAATTCTATTGGATGATCCTTTAGGTGTCTGACAGCTACTGGTAATATCACTTCTTCTCATGGACCATCTTGATCATGCTGTTGAGTTGTTTGTGCAGGTTCTTCTTGTCCCAGTCCATCTTCAATAATGTTGATTTCCTCTTGCAAATTACGCTTACCTATTATTGTATCTTCCATGGCCAGTTCTTTTAGACTCAAGTCCACTTGTGTTGTGTTTGAAGTACCTATCTTACCATCATAGAACATTGAATTTTCATCAAATATAACATGGACTGACTCCTCTATAACTTGATCCTTCAAGTTATAGACCCTATAGGCTTTGTTATGGTTACTATAACCAACAAATATCCCATCATAAGACTTTTCAGCAAACTTGGTTAAGTATGTTTTTCCATTGTTTAACACATAACATCTATATCTAAAGATTTGATGTTTGGTTTTCATCCCTTCATAAGTTCATAAGGAGTTTTATTTAATCTCTTGTTGATTGAAGCCCTTTTTAGAACATGACAAGCTATGTTAATTTCCTCAGCCCAAAAATATTCTGGAAGTGAGGAATCACTTAGCAAGGTTCTACCAGCTTCAATGAGAGTTCTGTTTCTCCTCTCAGCTATTCCATTTTGCTGGGGTGTTCTTGGTGAAGAAAATTCTTGCTTAATTCCTAGTTCTTCACAAAAATTTGTCATACAATCAGATTGGAATTCAGTTCCATGGTCTCTTCTCATTTTGACCACAATACTATTAAGTTCATTCTAAATTTGTTTCATAAAATTCTTGAAGACATCAGGAGTTTCAGACTTTTTCTTTAAGAAGAATACCCTAGTAAATCTGGAGTAGTCATCAACAATTACAAAAGTATAGACTCTCCTTCCTAAGCTATGAACTGGAATAGGACCAAACAAGTCCATATGCATGAGGTATAAACACCTCACAGATTCTTTGGATTCACATCATTTTAATGAAGCTTTAGTCTGCTTGCATTTTTGGCATGCTGGACAGATGCTCTCCTTAGTGCATATCATGTTAGGACCATTCCTAACAAGCTCCTTGCTGTATAGTTTGCCTAAAGCCTTATAGTTCAAGTGGGCAAGCCTCTTGTGCCATATAGCACATTATGAATCTTTCTCACTTGCAGCTAGACATATGGGTGAGTCAGACTTAATACATAGGAAGTTTAAACAGTATATATTTATACATCTAGTGCTAGTCAAGATGACCTCTTGGTCACTTGATATTTTTATTAGGCACTCATCTCTTTGGAACAATGTGTCATATCCCAAATCACTAAATTGGCTTATGCTTAAAAGGTTGTGTTGCAACCCTTCCACATAAGCTATATGAGTGATTGTGACTAGACCATTTGTGATCTACCATAACCTTTGGTGATGCCTTTGTCAGCTCCTCCAAAGATCACTTTTGGTCCATTTTCCACAAGAATATATTCCCTTAGGTTTCTTCTTATTCAGTCATATGTCTAGAGCATCCACTATCCAAGTACTAGATCGGTCTTGAGCTTGGAAATTCCTGCAAAATAAGAAATTACTTTTCCTTAGGACCCCAAACAGTAGTGGGTCCTAGGTTTCTTTTAGTTGTGACTCTATCAAAGGCACCAATTGATCTCTTGAAAGGAATTATCTTCAGACTATTAGGCACTGTTGGATTGAACCATCAATCTAGGGCAAAGTGTCCTATCTTTCCACAGCACCAGCATTCAAATATATTATATATCCTTTTAGGAGGAACAAAAGAATCTTTGTGCTGATACCCCTTTAGACAGGAGTTAGCACTTTTGGCTTTATCTTGATTGTGAACACAAGATGGGTCTTGTCTCACAGCCTTAAGATGTTCTCTTGGATTATTAGATTGAACAACTGATTATGGAATGGCCTGACCCTTTGATCCCTTTTGCTTTTTCCCCTCCTTCTCTTGGGTTTAATAAACCCCAGACCACCTCTAGGTTTTCTTGAGAAGGTGTCTATAAAAGGCAAAATAGTCTTAGGTTTTGAGGCTGCTCAACCAATTTCCTTTTATTTAGGAGTTTGGCTTCTAGCTCCTTAATGATTGCATCCATTTTATTAATTTCATTTATTGGATCATCAATGATCTTGGTTAACTTTGTTAACTTAGACCCCTGAAGACCAAGTTTCTGAGTATCCATCTTGTGATGATACTTAAGACTTTTTAGTGATGTAATTTCTATAGCTTGTTCTTTAACAAGCTTCTTGCTTTTGACTAAAGCAGCTAGCTGTTTACCAAACCTAAGTATGAGTTGCTCCTGTGCAGTCCCTGAGTTGATCTCATGTGGATCAACCAGTAATTCACCTGAGTTTGCCTCATCTCCAGTCTCTTAGACAGAAGTCTTAGTGTAGGAAGAGTTATCATAAATTACCTGAGAATTCTCACAGTTTTGAATTCCAGTTTTTGGATCATCAATTATAGCCATCAGATTGATTTCCATCTCTTCTTCTGATTCACCATAGGATGATGAAGTTGTGGAGTTATTTCCTTTGTAGATGGCTCTTCTTATGAACTCCTCCTTATATGAATACAGCCCCACATGTTCTTCTTCTGACTCAGTTGAATTAGAATCACTGTCACATAAGGTCTTTGTCTTCTTATCCATCATAGCTTTTTCTGATTTCTTATCCTTGAAGAACTTCCTTTCTCTTTAATTTCTGTTCTCCTTTCTATTTACTGGGCAATCAGCAATGACACGCCCAGGCCTGTTACAACAAAAATAAATAATATCAATCTTAGATTGTTTGTTCTGATTGGAGTCATACCTGATCATAGATTTGTTTCTGTGTTTGTCTTTGCTTTTGTAAGAACTATAACCAGAAGGTTTCCTATTGCTCCACTGTTTTCTTCTTCTTAACATCTTCTTGAACTACCTTGTAAATAAGGCAAGTTCATCATCTGATATCTCTTCTGAAGAAGAGCAAGGTCCAGTGCAATCTGTCTCTTTATCTCTTCTAGGTGATGATGGAATTTCCCTTCTAGTTTTCTTGGAAGAGTCAGCTTTGAAGGCCAATAATTTAGACTAGGACAATTGTCTGGTAGTTTCTGCTTCAGTTTTTCTTGAATTGAGTTGAAGCTCATGTGGCATTAATTTACCAAATAAGTCTTGGGGAAGTAGATTTCTCAGATTTCCCATTTTGCTTACTGCACAAATCTTGATATCCCATTCTTTATTTAGGGATCTCAGGAACTTGTCATTCAGTTCATAGTTTGAGAAGTTTCTCCCATAGTTTCTCAAGTCATTGACTATTCTAAAGAACTTTTCATATGTTTGTTCAATAGAATCTGTCTTCCCTTGTCTAAATGCCTCATATTGCTGGTTAAGGAGTGATCTTCTGTCTTCTCTCACCTTTACTGTACCTTCTATATACACTATCAAGGTATCCCATATTTCCTTAGAAGAATTACAGTGCACAAGATTCTGAAATGTGGAGTTGTAAATAACACTCACTATTATGTTCTGTGCTCTTTTGTCCATTGTAGCAAGTATGACCTCATCCTTTATCATTTCTGACAATGTCTTGGGAGTTTGAATATTTGCATATAGGACAGATGATTTCATGGGCACATAGGGTCCATCTTGAATTGTAACAAAGATTCTTGGGTCTGAAGCTTCCAATAACAGTCTTACTCTTTGTTTCCATATAACAAAATTGTCCTTAGCGCAGATGGGCAATTTCATGGAACTGAGTTCTCTGTTTGATTCAGAAGCCATAGGTTAGATAACCTCCAACTACCCTTAGGATATTTTCCAGTCTGTTAGGTCTATCTTTGGAGAACCTCCCTTTGATACCACTTGAAAGTCAAGCCTATGGGTAGAAAGTCACCTAGGGGGGGAGTGAATAGGTGACCTATTAAAATTCTTTGTAGTTCTTTAACTTTAGCAATGTGCCCTAATGCAATTCAGAATATAAGCTGTACCCAGCATAAACAATAGAACGATAAGAACTGATCACAACATACACTGTAAAGAACATGTCACACAACACAAAGGACACAACAAGTTTATTGTGGTTGCCCTTTCTAGTATACATCCACTTCCCCCCTTCTTCCTTACTAGTAATGTGCTAGATAAAGTTATAGCTCCTCATTCATAACTCAGATCCTCAGATCCTATAAGGCTCAGTTTCTTTCCAAGAAACATACACTCAGACCCATTGGTCCTACCTCAGAGATATCTCAACCTCCTATCTCAGAGTTCTCCTCAATCTCCTACCTCAGCCTTTATAGATTATGCCTACAATCTCAGTGATTTACCCCAAATCACCTACCTCAGATTAACCCAGAATTCTACCTCAGCCTTTATAGATTAGTCTTACAAACTCAGAGAATAAGATCTCCTACCCACTCAGATTTCTAGGAGATCTTACAATGAAATTTGATAAAACAAATTACAAAAAAACAGAAAACCTGTTATCTGTTGGATCTATGTGTACAGATCTTTTCACTCAGCAGCAGTTTGATTTCTTCTTGATTGATCAGCAGGCTAAATTGAATTTCTTGTGAATCAACAACTTCTTGATGAAGAACAAATCGAATAGTTTAAAGATGCTGATGAACAGATCACTTAATCTCCAAATCAACCTAAGAAAAGGGATCTGAAGACTTTCTTGAAGATCAACTTCTTCTTCTCTTTCTACTTCTGGATTTGTCTTTTAGAATAGAGAGAGACTGATTAATAGAATAGAATCGGTATTTTTTCTGAAGGCAGCACCTCCTATTTATAGAAATCTCAGACGGCTTGGAATGGTATTGATGACATCAGCAACTGCCAGCAAATCCTTACTATAACTATCTTTATAGAAGTGAAGCCTTCCGGTATCGACAAGATTGATCTGACAAGTATTGACCTGAATGAAGTTGACTCAGTACATTCTGTTATATAAGCATTGAAGAAGACAAGTTGTCTTGAAATCTGTGTTGAGACACCTTTGACAGACCCAACACTTCCATACTTAGAATAGTTTTTATCTCAGAACAGAAAGTGTTGAGATAGTATAGTTGTGTCGACACATCTGTTATTTGTGTCAACACATCTGTTATCCGTGTCGACACATCTTAATTCTGCCTTGTGTCGAGACAGTTAGGTAGTCTCGACACACTCTATCTTCTGTGTCGACTCATCTTAGTTCTTACTTGTGTCGAGATAGTTAGGTAGTCTTGACACACTCTGTCTTCTGTGTTGACTCATCTGCCTTGTGTTGAGACAGAAGTATTGTCTCGACACATCTTCTAATCTCTATGATGACTATTGATCTGCCTTGTGTTGACATAGAAGTATTGTCTCGACACATGCTGTCTCAACACTTTGACTTAAAATAAATTCTTCAACTTTGAACCTGCACATGTAAACTTAGCATATATCAAATACACCTTTGGGTATATCATTGAGTTGTCATGGGGACTTCTCCAGATAAGGTATGCTATTCCCAATGTACCCAATACGTTGTCTTGTAATTATGGGCTGAACTGGACTTCGGGATATATGATGGGTGGCTCCTTGTACCAGTCTTTTCAATAGGACTTAATTTAAGTAATAATGGGTGGTCACTAAAGGAGGCGACACGTGCTGAGGTAACATAACCCTAATATGTTGCTATAAAAAGGAAAAAATAGGAAACCCTAGCCATCACTTCATTCTTCTTGTCAAGCTGTTACTTGCCGAACCCGATGAAAGCGAAGTAGTTGCCGGAGTCGGATTTTATGAAGGAAGAACTTCCGTCCTAGAGGAACAATACCAATGAGGAAAGCTAAGCATGTAGTCAAGAAGAGTGACGAGATCCATGGCCGGAAACTAGGTGAGCTTCCTGCCCTCTCCCTTGGTGCTAGATCTTTAGTTATGATATAGGGGAGATGTCGACTTAAAAGAGTTTGACTTGTGCGTGATGAAGATCTCCTAGGAAGAGACATGCTAGGACCTTTGTCCTAGGTTTTGTTGTATTCAACCTTTCCTCTCTTCGATATGAATTTGGTGGACTTGGTCTCGTAAAGAGGAATGGTCTACTGAGGGTGAATAAGGGAGGAGGAAGGACTTGATGTAAACTTGTAGAAATAACTAGAGCAAGAAAATGAACGAATGTCATTCGTTTGGCTTTAAGATGCGTGCAGAATATGTTTTCTGCGCGCAACGAACTTCGAGGATGTTTTAGGGCATAATACGACAGGATCTAGGTTTAGGCTGAATACAAAAATAGTAGTCCTTGGAAAGACCTTTCCAACGGATGGTTTCACGATTTCATAGGAGCTTTGTAGCTCCGAGAATATCTAGTCGAAGTTACTGCATAGTAACAACTTATGTGTAGGTTGCTTTTGGGTTAGTGATTAGCCAATTTTGGACAAGGTAGGAGGAACGTAGCAATGTTGATGTTGAGGTTTGGAATGAGCCTAGACATTTTTAGAAAAGATAAACAAAGTGTTTGGAGGAATTTAATGACCACATGGTTTGGAGGAATTTAATGAACACATGGTTTGGAGGAATTTAGTGAACAAATGGTTTGATGAGATTTGGTTGTACAAATGAAATACCTATGTAACCTGGTAAGGATGCACGTGATAATAACCCGATGAATGGTATAGGATGACTGAGTGTGGAACCTATAAATATATTACCATACTGAAAGGTATATCTGAACTATCATCATAATGATTATGATAAATATATGGAAGCATAAGTGTTTGGGAATGCTTGGTTACAGGGAAGGAATCAAATGAGGTAATCTCATGTCCATGGAATATATTGGATCGAGATCACAATTAAGGTAAGGTATAATTAGTGTAGTCCATTGATTAGAGTTGTGTCTCCCTACGGGTAGCAGTGTGAGATTGTATGTTGTATATGGTGGCTTGCCACCTGTGTTTATGTTAATCCCTTATGTGCTTGGGAGCATGGGAATGCGAAAGGGTGTAAGTGCATCAGTATTTGACTGCACTGGATTGATGTGATGCAGTGTGAAGCCCTCGAGTGCTATTGAGCATTAGATTAGTCATGATGAGAAGGGACTCGGTTGGAGCCCTTGATATGATGGCATTGCCATGTGGAACTGCATGTGGTGTGAGTTGACACACAGTATCATAATCCTGGGTTAAGAATAGTGTGGGAGGTCTACGGGCTCGCCAGTCATCACACTGACAGGAGTTGACAGATAGAATTTGGGTGGTTGGGCTTAGTCCTCGGTGCTCACTCCCGAGCCTCCTTCTATAGTAAGTTGATGGCTTGGCTGTATCCTCAGTGATCATTCCAGAGGCCCTTTCCGTGCTACATCGGTATGTCAGTTTGAGCTGTGTTCTTGGTGGACATCTACACAAGACCCCTCTAAGCCGTAGTATGCATGGGATCCGCTGTTATGTTCGTAGCGTTGAGGCGTGAGGAGGCCTTGTCCAGGTAGTGTAGAGACCAGCCTAGTAGTAGAGACGCCAGCTCTACTATCACCATCTCTCCATGACTGATGACACCTGAGAGGTTAGCTACCTGCTCGAAAAGTGGTAATTATAAGACTGTGTTGACATATTAGTGTTGGTGTATGAGCATGGGTGAGTCATCATGTTGCATTCATAACATTGCATTGCGTTACATTACACAAGATCCTTATCATATAAGTTTGCATGGGCACTCTTATATGATAAGTTACTTTACTCTTGCTTAATTGCTATGATTGAATGATGCAATTACTATTATACACTACTGCTGTTACTACTCATGACTTGTAAGATATACCTTATGCTTGTACTTACTGCTTATGTGATTATAAATTGTACCCCCGCTCCTTCTATCGCCCGGTGCCTAAGAGCCACCGGGGTGAGAAGATGTGATAGCCACTTAGTCTTTATGACTAATGATGCGCATAAAATACGGCAAGCGTACCGGTCGCACAAGTAATAATGTTGGGAATAAATCCCCGGATGTCAGTCTCTTGAGGAATGCAATTGGCGTCGAACGATTTAGACTCCAAAACTATTGTTATGAGAGTTAATTGAAATAAGCAAAAGAAGGGGGCTTTGGTTGGTGGTCTTACGACCAATTACACTAATGTAAACTATGCGGTTCGCAATCACCGCTTCTCAAGGCGAGATGGATGTAGCGGCTGCGATGCCGTACTTCGGTTGACGAGTGGACGGAAGTCTAGCGAGTGAGGTGATTAGCGCGGAGTGGAATTGAGTGCAACGAATGTGTGAAGTGGAGTGAGATGGAGTGAGGCGCATCAAATGATAATTCTCACAAGCATGAA